>CM063509.1:119791946-119816946 GCA_032207245.1 Pardosa pseudoannulata
TATATATATAGTATATATATATATTTTTATATATATATATATATATATATATATATATATATATGTATATATATATATATATGAAATGTAACAAGAAAATATGCATACATATTTTGTTTCATCTAATTAATTTCTGAAAATTTCTGAAAATGTTGAATAATATGCATTTTAGATCAAATAAGTAGAGAAATTATTATACTTTTAAAATAAGAGTTGAAATTTAAATTATGTATCAAGATTAAGAAATTTAATTTTTATTTTCTAGAAAATCAACAGACATATTGATGTACATGTGTTTGTATTATTTTATACAGAGAAACTCTATAATAAAGTGATATATATTAGAACATATTGATATACCGATATTTGGTAAACGATATATCACATTATTCAAATTCAGATATCATCCAGCTCTAGTTGCGACGTCTGGACATTAACTGTCAAGAATTATTCCTAGTCCCCGAACGACTCCCATGACAGACGACAGACGCCCCCTACATTTTGTTTACATTTTTTTTAGGGAGAGACTGAACCGCCAAGCGAAGAGGGAAGTACGCTAGGAATCGACACCTGACGTACTTGCACGAGACTCCTTAGTAATTTCGCTGTTTAAGAATCCTTGTTTATTTTTATTATTTGTGTGCTTCTTTAGTGTGTGTGTGTTGGTAAATAAATGTTTGTCCTTATAAAGACTGAAGTCAATTTCGATACCAACTTACACCAAAAAACCCACACCCTCCGCCATCCAGATGACATTAACCATAATATAACTTTTATTCTTGACTTTTCAGAAATTTTGTATAATGTTCAGAATTTTTTTTTAAACTTAGAATTACCCATTATTCAGTCATTTTGTTACTGTAACCAACTTATCTAAATCTAATTTAACATCAACCATATTATAATCTTCATTACTTGTACATTGTGCAGAAAGACGGCCGAATAGTTAGGGTACTGCTCTTCCGTACCCGACTTCGTGGGTTTGAATTCCACTGTGTCATGGATGTTCGAAGCTGTTCGGAATCAGCATATTAAGAAACCCTCTGACAGATCCAAGGAACTCTGGCCAGACAGCCTAATCAAAAACTCGGTACTGATAAGGAAAGCCGGGAGCCTGGTTGACTGGCTCACAGCTAACCAAGGCGCCATCGTGCGGCCATGAATTTAACCTAAACCCACACCAAAAGGGTCAAAGTACCCCTTCACAAATGGCCATCACAACTGCCCTGTGCAGATATTGCTTCCCTCGCAAACACCTGCTCTCATGTCAGAAAGTTTCAAGTAGTACACCGGGTCAACCGGACTTTTAACCTGGGCAGGACTCCTGCGGAGTATCCCCCGCACTTTCGTAAACTGCATTAGTTGTACATATTAGTCTAGATTTTTTACATTTATATATATATATACGGCCAGACCGAACCAGCAATTCAACACCCTACACCCGACTACGGTTGGGTGGCTGATTACAGGCAGTACACAGCTTTAAGCAGTAGGTCCCGGTCACATTAACCCCTTCCCGACCAACGTCTCGTAAATGCAACGCAACGATTTCACTCTTATCAGTCCAGCTTCGGCTCCACGCAATGACTTACAGTTGATACTGAGAGACCAGCGTCGAGTATGCGTAATAGGAGATTTGAATGTTTTATTTGTATTTTTAAATTCTAGATTTAATGATTAGATGGCGTTAAATGGAAACGGCTTTCACAACGTTCGACTCGTATGACATTTACGTGCTGATCCTCAAGGGGTTAACCCTCATTTTGCAAAACAGTAGACCGTAGCACTTCAAACCAAACTACATGGACATTGCTTCTCGATTTCCTATTTTGATATTCACTAGTACTCGTCTGTTTCAGTTTCGCATGAAACTACTTGTAGAAGGGAAATTTAATTTAGTTGACTGTCCAGCTGTTGAATGCGATTTTGATAATGATTAACAATGCCAAAGCACGCAGTTCTCTGCTCACCAATCGTATCGTACATGCTGGTTAATTGTATCCATTCACAAAGTGTACCAGTTAAAAAAGGGAAAGAATCTTCCAAATTTTGATTATGGCAGAATTACATTTTTAGTACAAATAAGAATATACAAAAAATAAAATTATTCTTTCGAAGTTGAACCGAAAAACGAAAATTGTTATTTTTGGCGGAACGAAAACCGGAAGTTATATGCAGTCGACTCCGCTTAATGTGATCAGTTTGCGACACCATGATTTTGATGGCAATAACCGATTGATAACAATAAACGATATGCTAAATTATATAAATTCACCTCCCCCCCTTTAATTTACACCTAATATTTATGTACCGTATATTATCGTTTAACACATAAGAATTGTATACATAATTAAAAAATGATAATTTGTTGACTGTCTACAATTTTTTCTAAGATCATTGATAAATTGTTCGTAATCATGTTTTTTAAAGTCATCGGAGCGGTGTTGTACTCCACGTGTTTCAACACTTTCAATGCATTTCCTATTTGAGCACTTATAGAAGGTGTCTTGATATCAAGGGATTATTCATCTGACTCATCAGTTCCATCATTCGTCTGTTTTCCTATGACAATCTGACAGACTTCAGATTCTGTTAATGTGGAAGCTACTGGAATGTGTCTCCGTATTTTCATTTTGTTTATTTCTTCTAGTAAGAACATCACGAGTTTTCAAAATTGCACAATAGAGGCTGAGAAATGTTGCGCTGACTCATTTTTAGTAACCTGTCATAACGACATTAAAATTTTGATCTTTTGTTTTATTGTTAAATCATTTCGCTTTCTGGTTTCCATATTGACAAGCTGCATGTAAGCGAGCAAAATTCCGGGGATACCCCACTCTTTTGTTCATTTTCAATTTCCGAAGTTGGAAGAGGGAGTATTCTCGGAAATTCAAACAGACACGGGAAAGGAAAGAATGGGTTCCTTCTGAATACATTGTGAATATTCCTTTGCCAGTTAGTTCGGAAGCTGATAACATTAACAGATGTAACGATCACATAAAGCGATAATTTTAATATACAAATTAGTAAAGAAAATCGGGATTAGTGATTTCGATAACATTAAGCGATTGATAACATTAACCGCGATCACATTAAGCGGAGTCCATTGTATATATTTTAGTTCAACACGAACAAAAAAATTACGGTTCGAAGCCCTGCTTAAAACACTATTTTGATCAATTACGGGATAGAGTAGGCCATTCCTACTCGATTCCTTTCTCTCCCGCTTATCAGTTTCGTAAAGATGCAAACACGTGAGTCAACTACCACGCGTTGTGTTCTTCCCGGGTTATCTGTTGTTCGTAGACGGCGTGAGAGCTGAACCAGGCGTCCTAACCAGGCCTCCTCTTTTCGCAGCCATCCTTTACTTCCTGGAACGCGAAGCACGTGGAATTCGAAATGTGCTGCGGCAGGAGGAGCAGTCAACAAAACAACAAAACGCTTGTGATCCGCAGCTGGTACCGTGCCAAAGGGAGTGTTCCCTGGCTGAAAACTCGGTTGGGACGGAAGGGTACCTGAATTTAAATAGACATCTTACGGTGGAATGGAAGTTCAGGATTGGCAGGAATGAACGAAAAATGGAGGCATCTAAAATATTGTAACGGAACATAGTATCGTTCGACCTAAAAATTATAAAAATAGCCTATTTTTGATTCAATAAAAAAGTAAAACATTTTACTCTATTTAAAATAAAATTTTCCCAGATCTTTATTAAATACTAGCTTATACCCCTTCATATAACGGGATCAGTAAAATTTTTAATTTTCAGAATTACAAAGTATTCTACGTGGCCTTGTAAAAATATGGTTTGTTTTCTGGCTGAGAATATCTACCACAAGCTCAATAATTTTTTTTATCTTTATACTCCTCTAAAGTCTCCTGATACTGTGAATGTAGTTTAGAATCACGTTGAACTCATTTAGAAAGATAATTTAATAATTTGTTTATCTTTACTGACCGCATGTTAGTTGCCAACTTTAATTTATCTTGTCATATTACGTGATAGGATGGACAGCAAAGGTTTTAATATTGACAGTGATTATTTAGCGGTATACATGAATGATGTCCAAAATTGAGCGAATCGATTGCAAACCGTGTGGTTATGTATAAAAAACAAACACACAAACGAACAAACTTCTTAATTTTCAAAGATATATAACTTAAACTCAAAATATTTATTAGTCCGTGAAATAGACTCCTAAGCTTTTATGAAAAAAATTTGTTGTTAATACCGGAGATAAAATTTTCATTGCAACAAAAAATAATCGATGGTTTAAATTTAAAATTATCACATATGTATCTAATCTATTTTTTAAACCAAATATAAAAGAAAATTATTTAAGTAATATTTAAGTTCAGTGATAAAACGTACGAAAATAATGCAGACGATATTTAAATCATTTAAAATAAGAAATGATTAAATGAGAGGATCAATGAAATGACGTCATAATGCTAAAAAATGTTATTTTTACCCATTTATTATGTGATAAATTGATAAATTTAATCGCCTGCTCTTAATCGAAGAAAGTAGGGCTTAAAATAATGGCATTAAACGCTCTAAAAGGGGGAAGTAGTTGATTTCGAACGTTTTAAAGACGACAGTATGTTTCGCTGTGATATGAAGCATATTTATACCAATTTATTTTAGAATCGGGTCGATAGTTTAGGAGAAGATAAACTTTACTCTCTTTGAATTTTGCTAACCCTAACTCATGAAGAATCCAATATGGATGCCTCTATCCATTCCAGATCCAACCGCTTTATAAATTCGAGAACGGACGGACAGATAACATAGGCTATTATTATATAGGGGATATAAATTTTTTTTAAAAATTCTACTGTTCTTTATTTGCAGTAGTACATTTGTATATATGTAAAGTGCGAAATTTCTCTCGCCGTAACATATGAAAATAGTCCCTTATTAATTTTAATTTCCCGAGCTGAGCAATGAGAAGACTTACGTAGTTTACAGTCATGCCGTTGAAACAACAGCAAAATCCATTTAAAACTTTAATTTTATTCGAGTTTAAGAAAAGACATGTTTCTCCAACAAGAGCAGAATGTGGAATGATACCTGAAAACACTTTTCTTATACAAGGTTAGCCTAACAGCGAGAAAAGAGACGAATTCTTTCCCAAGAGAGAGTGGTCTAGTCAGTGTTATTAACAGTCAGAAAGGAACTTAGATCATTGAAACATTTTGAGACATTTTATTAAAACAACTGTGAACGAAATGTCTGTGAGCCTGTAAATAAGGCTCAGTTAGTCTCCTGTTGGCATCCTATTAGCAGACTCCAGAGTTGAGAGACGTGTAGCTTTGCCTCGTTACGCTGAAGTAAATTAGCCCTCGCTGTTTATAAGTGTTTATGTGTGCGTTGTAAATTAAATTGTACCAGAGCGTACTGGATTATTCTACGCTATTTGTTCTGACCTAGATTGTTCTGCACTGAGTTATGAACTTTTTTCTAATAAATCAACGTTTTTTGTGCCGTCTTATCCAAAGTCCATTCAATCGCCAAACTGGCGAGAAAAGTACGACAATACATTCTGCATTCCCTCTGTTAAGATTTCTGAGTTAATACGTATCTGATTAGTACTGCAAACGAATTTTATCTCTAATATTAATAACTAGCATATAGCCCGTCATATGACGGAATCAGTAAAATTTTTAATTTTCCAGAATTGTAAAGTACCCTATGAGGCAGGTAAAAAAAAATGGTTTGTTTTTTGGCTAAGAATTATTTTGCAACAAAATATTACATTAAGAAAATTATTTACGTAATATCTAAGTATAGTGATAAAACGTATGGAAATAATGCAGAATATTTTTAAATAATCTAAAATAAATGATTAAATGAGATGGTTAAAGGAATGACGTCATAATGCTAGAAAAAGATTGTTAATTTTACCTATTTATTATGTGATAAATTGATACATTTAATCGCCTGCTCTTAAAATGGGGCTTGATATAATAATGGTAATACGTGAATTTAATAAAATAAAAATAATAAAATTAGAAAAATGCTAAAAATTTATTTTAAAAATAATAAAAGAACTTTAGGAATAAAAATTCAAAAGAAAAAGCAGAAATTATTAAATTAATTAGACATTTAGAAAATTTCGGCTACGTCGGGGGCAGAACCATCAACTCGAGAAGTACGATGATAAAATGGGTAGACACTCTACCCCATGTGCCAGCTTAGACGTGATGAAGGAAATGGTTAGAATATATAAGGGTCAAGTAAAAACAGTCCAGAAATTTAAATATTGCGCTCTGCCCTTGCCATCCTATCAATAATGAATTTAGTATAGAATAAGAGGGAGAATAAGGCTTGAAATAATAGCATTAAATGCTCGAAAAGTGGGGGAGGTGGATTTCGAACTCACTTTGAATTTTGCTAACCCTAACTCATAAAAAATCCAATATGGATGCTTGTATCCATTCCAGGTACAACCGCTTCATAAATTCGCGGACAGACAACTTAGGCTATTAATATATAGGGGATATGTGTCCAGGTTCACGGTGTGTGAGGGGAAGGTGTTAATATCACTTTTTTGCATAAGAGATTATTAATAATTCGGGGTATGCGGATCTCTGTTACAATGGTACTCCAACTTTTTATCCCACGGGAAACTTTTCTTACCATATTCATATCCATAAAAACCCTGATTAAATATTACTTAAGGAAAAACTAAAAGCCTGTTTATTATTGTTGTAATGTACTTACAACACTAACACCAGTGTTCGTTTACAAAGGGGAAAAAAAGTAAAAGTATAATACCTTATATTTAGACTAAAACATTTATTCTGTACACTATTTACAAATCCTTACATTACTTGATTACCATATAACATAACCAGCAATTATTTGGATTTTATATTCATCAATACACAATAATTATTACAATTCTCTTTTGTTATACGTTATTCCTTAATCAAAATATTGAATTACTAACTGAGGCCTAAATAACCGTCATGAATATGTTAAATATGTTTACCTCCAGTCATTACAGTGGAGCAGGCAGGGACTTTCATCATGCTGTATGTCGGTACTGGCGTTCGGGCGTACAGGACCTCGGTACGGACACACAGGTTCAAACAAATTCCTAGAAATAGTATTGCCTCGCGTTGGAAATACCAGGATAGGGAAAAAGACGGGGGAGACAGGGAGGGAAGAGAGAAACATTTCAGATAAGCAAAACCTGCCCGCAATTGGTTAAAAAGAAAGACCAACTTCACTGCCGTTGCGGCCTTTATTGATTTCGAAAATGAAATTGAGAGCTTGCATTCGTCAATTCTTAGATACGCTTGAAAATTTTGGATATGAAGTAAACCTCTCTTGTACCGTAGCTATATTTTTTTATGCGAAATGTGTGAAAACTAATTTTATTGTTGATTGTGAATATTTCATCTTCCAACGATGAGTAAGAAACGGAAGATAGACAGTGAGAATCGAGTGTTCCAGGAAAAGCCAGTATTTCATCACGAATGGAAAGGACAAACTCCAGTGCTTGATTTGTATGCAAATTGTGGCTGTGTGTAAAGAATATAATGTCAAAAGGCATTACGCGAATCCTCACGAAGGGAGCCACAGTAAATATCAAGGAGAAGCAAGATCTCTGATAGTTTTAGAACTGAAATCAAAACTGCAAAAACAAACTGGGATGTCCATTCAAGTAAAATCTGATCAGTACAATGCTTTGCATGCTTCGTATGCAATTTCACTTGAGTTTGCTAAAGCGAAAAAACCTTACACGCGTGGTGACTAATTAATAATTCAACTATTAATTGTTGTTGTATAAGAGGTAAGAAGTTATTGTTCAACTTTTAAAACTGCGGCCCGCCAGGTGATCAGTGACCGGAATTCTGGCCCGTGGGATCTTTGCAGTTGGACAGCCCTGCCATATAACATAACCAGCAATTATTTGGATTTTATATTCATCAATACACAATACTTATTACAATTCTCTTTTGTTATACGTTATTCCTTAATCAAAATATTGAATTACTAACTGAGGCCTTAATAACCGTCATGAATATGTTACATCTGTTTACCTCCAGTCATTACAGAGGAGCAGGCAGGGGCTTTCATCATGCTGTATGTCGGTCCGGGCGTTTGGGCGTACAGGACCTCAGTGCGGACGCACAGGGCGTCGGTGCTGGCGTGCAGGCATGAGATTTCGATGTCCAGCTACTCTTGAATCCCGACCTCGACTACTTTTTCTTCGACTCCCTTTACCAACTCATCACCTCGGTTTTAAAGCCCCATTTTTTTCTTTGCCATTCGATTGTTGGTGAAATTTTCCCAAAAATTTTCCCCCTTCGAGCGTGCAGGTGGGCTCATTAAAATAGCCCCTTTTGTAAAAATTGACATTTTTAGTCCCTGCCCCCATAACTCACGGTTACATCTCTGTGAGAGCTTGCCTGTTACGCTTGTGTCATTCCGTGATCTACAACTCCTCCGCAGGGGTCCCTAAAACTCGAAGTCAACAGCTGCACCTAAATTCTTCTTGGAAATTTCTTCCACAGCTCTGCATGCACGTGCTGACCGCCATGGGAAAGTACCTCGGTACAATTATTTACCACTGATTAGACATAAACATCAAAACTATACATAATAAAGCAGTATAAAAATGTAAACAACCCTTACAAAGATGAAAATAAAGAATTTTTTAATGAAATGATACACTTAAAAATGATACCTTGATGAATATTTCACCCCTTCTTGTGTTGCACTTTCTCGTGTGGTTTGTATGACTGATTAAGGGCCAGATTCAAGTCAAACGCATCTCTCGTATATCACACTCCGTCCGCAAATCTACCTGAGTTCGTGAGTTCGAATCCCACTGTGGCATGTTTATGGCCTAGCAGTTGTTATTATTATTCCATGCAAAGAATTAGGGGGAAATTAAAGATTGAATTTAAGGATATTTTTTTTAAAAATTCGATGGTGCTTAAAAATTTCTTGGAGAACCTCTGGAAGGTCGTTATTGAACCCTAGGGTTCAGCGGACCATATTTTAAAAACCTTACTCTACTGTAATGAAAACGAGAAACATTCTTAACTGAGATTTATTTTTTATACAGTAGCGTGTAAGACTAATTCCTAAACTAGTCTGGCGTATATCATACAGTTTTGTTATAGTGTGTAAAGTGCAGAGCCCTCTACAAAGAATAAACTAAACTAAACCCCTCGGTGCAACAGCCCCTAGGGGGTCAGGGCCTACGGTGCCAATCTCCGTTTCCGAGACCAAGCGACCTGGGGTGCGAAGTATATGTTCCGGTTAGGTGGTCAACCTTATGCGGAACCCCAGAGTTTAGTTCTCAAACTTGCTTGATCCTCAGTTTGTCTGTCCACTGAAGGGATGAAAGGCTGAGTCATCCTTGCCCAGTTCGGGGATCGAACTTCGAACCTGTGTCGTGGGAGCGAGAGGCCCTACCTCAACACTACTGGGCTTTCTATAAAGAATAGCACATGTCTATTTTACTATGAAAATGAAGTAAAATCTCTTGATAGTACTTTTGTGAGCCATATTTTTTGGTTTTTTCAATGTCCCGATTCAACATACTTGTTATAAGTTTAGTTTTCAGATGTACTTTTAGCTGAATCAGAAACAGTCGGGATATATGAATCGGAGATCGGGGAACGCCATTTTCTGAAATATTCAAAGTTCGTCTGCCGCTATAAATTGAAGACGTCTGGTACGCAAGCTCGTACTTTTATTTTTCCCCTTCCCTAAGACTGTTTGTGTGTGTGTGTTCGTCGGTATGAAGGCGTGAAGTCTATGAACGATGTTTCTTATGTAAATGTTTCATTTTATTTTATACTAAATGTTGAAAGTACTGTTTACGTTTTTCTTAAGTCTTCCTAGCTATTCACTAGACTCCACTGTGCGTTATACAACATTACAGGTTTTTTAACTGTTAAATTCTGTCAACTTTGAATCATAATTTCCTATCTATTGTGTCGTACCAAGGTCACCCTAACTCAAATGAACAAATAAATTACTTGATCAATAACAAGCCATAAAACTTTTTTAGCGAATGAGAATAAAAGCTGAACTCTTGATAGCATTGCCAATCAAACAAAGGGGATATTTCAGTCTCGTTAGAAGAACAATGTATCTTAAATCTCAATTTTTAAGATAGTTAACTTTTTAACTGTACTTGTAATATCAGCATAATTAATGCCTTTATATAAAATATTAGGCACTGCAATCTACAGAAAATGCCTTTTTGATTAAAATAAAAAACAAATTTGAAAATTTGAAACTTCAAGCAACATTTATCAGAAGTTCCTAGATCCCCACATATTAGCGAATTGTTTTTCTTTTATATGTTTAGAATTTATATAAAACAAACATGACCGCTTAGACTCCAGGGCCGTAGCCAGAAATTGTTTTCCGGGAGTGACGAAAGAGGAAAGACATTGTTATTTGTGAATGATACTCCAGTAAAATAAAATTAAAGTAATTAAGTTATTGATGTGTTATGGCAATTATCTTTTTTTAACTCAAAGAATTAAAAAGATTTGATGACATTGTTGTCTGCCCAACGAGAAAAGGCAAAATATAGTAGAATATAGAGAAAATGTTAAATTTTCTACAAAACTAGCTGACATAGCCGAAGTAGGTTTATTTTTTTAGGAACATGTCTTTATACAGCTAGAGGACCTACCTCAAGTGGAACATTTTCTTTTGACGAAACGGTCTTCTAGAATTTCGGGGGGGGGGAACGGTCCCCCTAATCCTCCCCCTTGCGTACGGCCTTGTTAAGCCCCCAAGCAAAATACTTTATGTTTAATAAACAGCCGCCTCTGTCTTATAACAAACACATTACTAGACAATGGTCAAAAATTTTGTGAGAGCATTACGCATAGAACATTTTATAGTCATTAATGAGGTATAAAAGTTTAAACTGTAATAAAAAGATTTAATATTAAAACAATGGTTCCGAGTACTTAAAGTATTTTAATGAAGTAAAATGATCAATCTATTGCAAAATTTTGAGACAATCAGTGGTGTGAACAAGAAAGGGATTTGGGGGATCAAATCTTTTCCGTAATCCAATAGACTGAAAACAAAATCCATAAATTTTTAGCATGCATAAAGATTGTTGGAAAGGTTTATCGATAAAAAAATATCGATACAAATTATTTCGGTCGTAACCGCATTTCCTCCTATGCAAATATGTTGAGTAAGCCTTGGTATAAATTGACTTTCCCGGTTAGCTCCTGAACCCTTAATAAAAAATTTTTTACATTTATTTATCATTATTTAGGCCCTTTTCGGATTTTTAGAGCAATTTATTTATTTTTAAAACATATATTATTTTTTTTTTTTTTTTCAAAATTTTTAATTTTATCGTTTCTGATCATTATTGTTCAATAAACAAAAATTTATAAAACCTTATCTAAATTAATAAAAATTATTTTTATGTTTAAAAATTATTATTTAGGCCCTTTTCGGATTTTTAATAAAATTTATTTTTATAACATATATTTTTATTTTTCCAAAATTTTTAATTTTTTCGATCTTGATCACTAGTATTCTACATTTTCGGTTTTTTTCGTACGGATGTCACTGGCCACAAAAATATTTTATGTTTTTCTATCCCTAAACTCTCTACTCTCTAGTTTCGTGTTATGAACTCACGAATCCACCCTTCTATCTCTTTGCTCTTTTATGTGTTTATTTTTCGGTCGTTGTCATTTTTGTGCTTACTGACAGAAACCTCTGGATTGAAGGGCTCGGCCCATAGGATCCAGTTGCCACATCACCTTTGATGCCTTTGATGCTCCTGAACCTTGTGTGTTACTCTGAATGTTTGCTGTTGCTAAAAATGTTGGTAAGTCAGTCGTAAGAAAATACGACGTACTATGTTGAAAACTGCTTGCTTTAGTTTATTTTAATACCTTGTTTATATTTTTATCGTTCGAGCTGAAGTAATAAACGTTTAATCCATGAAATGAACTGTGTTTTGGACTCTGTACGTATATCCACACTACAAGCATAACATACGCTGGGCACTCTGCAAATAAGTTAAAATTTACCCCAACAAAGATTGCTTAGGCTTACGAACTTTATTATATTTTCACACTTCTATTATATTTTTTACAAAGTAAAATATAACATGCACTTCTGTCATACTATAAATACTAACGGGTAACATACAAAATTTTATCTCTCTGTGGTACTTTCGTCTAAAATAAATAAGGCGACCACATTTTTAAACTGTAATTTGGGGAAAAACAGCGTGGTGTCCCCAAATCCATTGAAAACTTGGGGATATTACACAATATTTTTTCGGACTTCTTTGGAAACACAACAAAGTAACATGTATGACTATACTTTAAAACTTTACTGACTTAATATACTTTAACATAGACTGAAACAGTGGCGTATGCAGAAATTTTTCAAGGGGGGTTCATAATTTTTAAGGGCTGGCTCATAATTCTAAATAATAATAGCCCGCATAATTACTACTAAAATTTTTATTTTTGCTATTTTGTCTGAACTCAAGTGGGTTGTTTAATCCCCTAACCCCGCCCCTGGACTGAAACATATTTTTATTTCAATATTGTGAACCTAGAAATATTTATATTGAAATTTGGTATCAATTATTGTTCCATTCCGGATGTAAATTTAATTAGAGCTCCACCTAGTGAGCCTTTCTAAAAACAATCATTGTCTTCTTCAATGTAAAAGCGTTAAGAGCAATCAATTTACGCTCCCACCCACTTCAAGCTCTGGTGACATATTTTATTACTAATTAATTAATTTCATATATTTGTGTGTTTTGTATTATGAATAAAAATTATAAAGGAAAATTACAGTCCATTAGAGGATTTAAACAAAACCCAGCGACCTGATCGAATAATTATCATTTATTATAAAAGGAAAACCTCTTTATCCTACTTCTAGAATATGACTCATATATATTTGCATAAATGTAAATGTATATCCATGACGCCACACATTCAGTTACAAAAACTTGTAACTTTCTAAACTATATATTAGTTTCTCCCGCAATCAATTTAAAGTTTCTAAATTAACTACTTTAACCTCTTCACGCCCATTGTGACATATGCGGCAATGGAAATTTGTTTTTACTAACCCAAAGGGCGCACTAGACAAGCGTTGAGAATGTTTGCTAAAGCCCGTCTCGAGAACTAAATCTTGAAACGTGGTTTAGAATTTTTTACTGATACTAGAGGGCAATACTATGCCGTAGTTGAGAATTCTGAAGGTCATACGATATCACATGAGGTGAAATGAAGGACTAAGTTTCGGTTTTTGAAATTTCCACAGCTGGAAATGACTCAGGAGATAACATAAATAAACACACGTGTTTGCTGTGTCGATTGGATGAGAATAATTCTTATATACATTTCCCATTTTATTATTTTATGAATTATGTAGATGCGATTTAACTAGCATGGTATTTCTTGTTCTGCGCACTTGATCTTGAGATTAGCTATTTAATCGATTTTTTACAGTATTTTTTTTTAATTTGAATCAAAAATTTCCCATGCAGGCGATTATGCCTCGTTAGAAAAAACTGTATTCAGTGGGGTGACATCTTTGTACATCATGTTCGTGGCGAATGGATTAATAAACGAATTGTTGCCTCAACTTCACTGTAGAATGTAATCAGAAACATAACGTAGGTTTCTGTCACCCTAAGAAGAAGTCAAATTTTCTGGCCCTTTTCTCCTACAAACTATGATATTATTATAAGAGCAAAAAGAAATTCTTTAGTGTGGAATATATTAACCCTCTCGATGCGTATTTTTTTTTTTATCAAAATAGGTTCAAAATTGAGTATTTTTTTATTACAAATTTGAAATCTATGTACATTTTAGAGTTAAAATATACAAAAAATTTTTGCAAAAGAGTTTTTTTTTCAATATAGAATTAGGTCCTAAATAAAAAGGTGTTCAGAATAATGAAATTGAAGAATAATGACATAAAAACTAAATTTTGAAAATTAATCTTGGTTAAATTATCATTTATTTTATTAAATACAAAAGCAAAACATATATACTAAATAAAAAATGCAAAAGACTTAGAAAACATTTATTAGAAATGAAGTCTTGTATGATAAGTTTCGAAACAAGGCTCGAGGCAAAGTCCTACTCACAATCCTTGCACCAAATTCGCGTTTCTTTTCGAAGTTTTTGTTTCACCTTCAGTTTTTTAACAACAGACAACACTCTATCTACGAGGCTCTTTCTTGGTGGGATTTGGGTGTATATGGCTTGCAAAGTGTCGAGCAGTTATTATCATGGGTCTATTACTGTCATGTACTGTTGGTCTCTTTTACTATTATTTGCAACATAACATCGTCAAAATAAAGTTCAAGATAGTCGAAAACAGTTGCCTTATTTTCCAAAGTGAAATTTTGTCCCAGATTTCCAAGGGCAGGGAATGAAGCAGGAGCTGGTGGAATATTTTGTTTATCAATTTTGCACCACTGTCGAACATTTTGAGAGAAAATGAATTTTCAGATTCATCACTATCCGCAGAGGAATCCAAGAATTTCTCATCAGTTTCGCTATAACTATCTTCAATATACTTGAAATCAGAGTCAGAAGTTCAATCAGTGTCGGAAATATCAGGAGTATAGGTTCTATCACTCGCGAAACACTTCCTGCCACACATCTTTCAGCTATGAAAAGCGCACTCAAAATGCTACAAAAAATTCTTCTATATTTCTCAGAAATGTGGAGAATTAAAGCCATCTGCTAGTTTAAAGATAAATAAACGATAAAAATCACAGTAAAGCCAAATGAAAGCATAAACGGGGAAAGAGCGGGCTGCACAGTTAAATAGACGGCTAAAATGCATGCCCGCTGAAATCGCGGGTTGCGCAAATTTTGCTACATCTATGTTGCCCGTGGAAATCGCGGGATGCGCAGCGAGAGGGTTACGGAGCAATGACAATCAGGGTCTGATTAAAGCACGGGCCGACTAGGCCTAGGCCCTTCCCCCTAAAATTTGGTACTTAATTAATAAAAATTGATTATAAAATTTGTTACTTAATAATTTTGTACTTAATTACCTATGATAGTTTATTTTATTTTTTATATAAAAACTTAATTGCAAGTGTTACAGTTTACATCCTTTAGGATATACAGATTTTTGGCATTCGACTGTACTACAAAGGTATGTAAACATAAAAAAGTTAATATAAACTTTCCTCCAAAAATATTAGTTTTGTATCCTCTTTTATAAACTAATTTTTTGCCTTGAAAGGAGGGTGGGGAGGGGGCGATAGACTACCAGGCCCTGGGCCCAACTTTGCCATGATCGGACCCTGATGACAATATTTACAGAATAATGATAATGACACGGTTTTCCTATAAAATATAACTCTGACAAGCTAGAAAGCAAAACTTAATTGAGAAAGAATGTTTTAATTTCTAATATTAAAGAATTATGATTTAAAAAACAATCTTATTTCCTTGAAAAAAGAATGAAAATTATTTTTAGATAAATTTGTTTTGGTTGTTTCTAACAGAATGCCATGAGCTAACGATGGCCAACTAAATGCCAAAATATTATTTGGGTGAGCCAATAAGAAAGGGCCAAGGAAGGATGAGCCGAAAGTATCTACAATTATTGGCATTAAGCCAATAATTATGGATTCTTTTTGACAGCTGCTGTTGCCAGTTCCACTTGGACAAGCCAAGCACGTGGACCGGAGTCTACACAAATTAAGGTGAAGGAATGCGCCTTTCGTTTGACGAGCCCTTCTAAGGGGAAAGAACGTATTATCTCAAGTGGGTCCTAGTAATTTAGAAGCAGAGATCAATCAGAAACCCCCCCAGGCTTGGCCCGCCCCTTCCAAAGGTTCCGTTTGAGAACTTGGAGGACATTGAGAGGACGATCATATTTTACGTGCCTCAGCCACCATTAACGAACACGACGTATATTAATGCCTGCACGACCTCGGAATCCGTAACCCTCCAGTTACAAGATAATTGCCTTTGCGGACTGATAGTCTTCCTTTACACAGTAGACCATACAAGTGTATCACACTTTTATCCGAGCTTGAAGAAAATGCAGTATCTTACTAAAGTAAATCATAAAGATGTGATGTTGTTCTACCGTCAACCACAAGCATACATAGGAACTATATTTATAGTCACTTCAGTAAGAAACTGCATTTTCTTCATAACTTGAAGAATAGTGTGTTATGAGCTACAAAGAAAAATGAATCGTCCACTTCAGAAATACCGCTCCTCATCCCCTTGTCTTAAAGTTTTGCCGAAAACATCTGCACCAATATTAGTTTCACAACCATCGTCGGAAAATGTCATGTCTGAAGAATTATGAACCCCAGAAGCCGGATGGCTCATATTCCCGAAGAAAGCAAGGTGGAAAGGTCAAAGGGTCGATTCTGTCATATCAGGGGTTGAACATCTGCAAACACTGGTCATGGGTCCAAAACTCTTAAAAGTCATATTAGCACATTGTATGCGAGACACGTACTAGTACGTTTTCTGAAGATTCATACTTGTAACTAGTACTAATACGTGCTAGTTGTACTACTTGTAACTAGTACTAGTACGTACAACTAGTACGTGCGCGGGACACGTACTAGTACGTTTTCTGACGATTGATACATGAGGGCTGGACACGTACTAGTAAGGGTTAGAGTAACAACATGGTGTGTTTGTGGGTACAAAAATAACAGTATATACAGGAAAACGAAGCCGAATGTTCTTGTCTACTACATAGATTCTGGAAAAATGTAGACAAATAAAAACTAGCTTTCATACTATTAGTTTTATGATTGCTCTTTTCATTTTTTTAATAATGTAAAAATGTTTATATATAACATAATTCGAAAAAAACTAAAACTACATACTACTATTTCTATTTGATTTCTCATATATACTATTATAAATTTATCCTCTAAAAATATATTTTTTGTTTACAAAAATTTTATGGTTGTTATTTATATATTTCTATTTATATATTTGTTTATATATTTCAATAAAAAATACGAAAAGTTGGTTAAATATGAAATAATTTTCGATCTATTGAGATTTAACTGAATAACAAAATTTACGCTCAAAACGCTCGCTCCCGGTATAATTCCACTGCGAAATGGACCAGCACACAATGTGTTAAACAACTCAAACAAGCAGAACTTTTATTATAAGATGAAGTTTATATGGAATAAAATTTCTTACAATAAAAGTATTTTGGCTTGAAATATAATTCAACTTAGTTATTTATAAATTTAAAAAAACGGCATAATTCTGACTGAATTATTTAAACTGAAGCTAAGTCTACCTACGTTGGTAAGTTAATACAGGGTACCTGGATCAAAGATCGAATCCCAAGTGATGAAGTGACAAATAATATCATCAGTAAAGTGCTCATAAGGATAATAAGGGTACTTACATATTTAGTTATTTATAATTGTTTATTTAACACGTTGATGTACACTTGCATCGATAGCCGTCAAATCGAAGTTCACTATGTGGCATGACGGCAATAGCCGTCCAAAACGAAGTAGTCCTTTTTAGACACTACGGCTATAACGGCACAAATGTGCATTTACCTGCGTACAAGTAAACAATGTTATAAAGAGGGAATAAGGAAGAAAACAGTCATATTGCTGCAAGAATTGCATTTCAAAACCTGCACTGTGTCCTGCACCATGCTTTGAAACATGGCATACCGAAAATAATGTGTTATAATTATAAAATTATAACAAAATTTTTTGTCATTTATTTATTTTTGTTTGATTATAAACTAACATTTCGTGTAAAACTCCCAAAAATACTTTGTTGCACTCAAAAAATTGCTTATTTGAGTCATTAAACCTATCATGTATGTTTTTAAATGTTTGCTGTTATTGCCGCCATCGTCCCATTACTTAGAGTCTAGAATTCACTGGCGCCATGACGGTTATAGTCGCAACCTAATAAAAGGTGTCAATTAATCAAAATTAATTTTATTTAAGCAGAAAGAGTAAAACTACACGTCTAATATTCTAAAAATTAAAACAACATATAGTGTTAATTTTCGAACTTCACTTATTCCTACTGACCTTCAATGTGTTAAAAGGATGGAGTAATATTTTAATCAATTATAATTGAAAAATTTAAAAATGGTTAAAATACGATAAAAAAATTATGAAATAATAGGTGGGATCTTAAAAGAGACTAAAGTAATGTAGATTGACGATATGAGTAAAAATTTAAAAGGTTTGAATTTTAAAGAGTAATGAAAATGTAGGAAACTATTTTTAGCTATAAGGTTATTACCTTATAGCTTAAAATAAGGTAATAACCTTAGGTAATTCAGCAATAATTCCGTTAGTTAGTGAATGATGTGTATTATCAAATTGATTAGAAATGCTGATGAATTGTTGCTTTATGATTAACACATTGTGCGCGGGTCACGTACTAGTACGGATTAGTGTAACAGCATGGTTTGTTTGTGGGTACAAATATAACGGTACATACAAAAAAAAACGAAGCCGAATGTTCTTGTCTACTACATAGATTCTGGAAAAATTTAGACAAATAAAAACTAGTTTTTACATTATTAGTTTTATGTTTGCTCTTTTCATTTTTTATAGTGTAAAAATGTTTATGTATAACATAATTCAAAAAAATTAAAACTGTATACTACTATTTCTATTTGATTTTTCATATTTACGATACTATTATAAATTTATCCACAAAAAGATATAATTTTTGTTTACAAAAATCTTATGGTTGTTATTTATATATTTCTATTTATATATTTGTTTATATATTTCAATATAAAACACAAAAAGTTGGTTAAAAAATTAAACAATTTTCGATCTATTGAGATTTAACTGAATAACTAAATTTACGCGCAAAACGCCTGCTCCCAGTACAAATCCGCTGTGAAATGTAACCGCACACAATGTGTTAAAATATCGATCCCTACAGATGATATCCTTTAAATCGTACCGATGTGCTTTTGCAACCCCACGAAGAATTTTATTTTGATAAGTTTCTAATTTATTTAAATTGGAATGGAAATCATAAGTAACAGCCGAAAAAGTGACAGTTTTATAAAGTAATATTTTGCTTTTAATTGAAAGGTGGGAACTAACAAGCAGAGTCAAACATTCTAGCAATCATTGCATTTTTCAAACTGAAACTCTATAGATTAACTCAAACGGCTGTTTCATTTTCTGAATGCATAAGTAACAACCGAAAGAGTGACAGTTTTATAAAGTAGTATTTTGCTTTTAATTGAAAGGTGGGGACTAACAAGCAGAGTCAAACATTCTAGCAATCATTGCATTTTTCAAACTGAAACTCTAAAGAGTAACTCAAACGGCTGTTTCATTTTCTGAATGCATAAGTAACAACCGAAAGAGTGACAGTTTTATAAAGTAATATTTTGCTTTTAATTGAAAGGTGGGAACTAACAAGCAGAGTCAAACATTCTAGCAATCATTGCATTTTTCAAACTGAAACTCTAAACAGTAACTCAAACGGCTGTTTCATTTTCTGAATGCATAAGTAACAACCGAAAGAGTGACAGTTTTATAAAGTAGTATTTTGCTTTTAATTGAAAGGTGGGGACTAACAAGCAGAGTCAAACATTCTAGCATTCACTGCATTTTTCAAACGGAAACTCTGAAGAGAAGCTCATACGGCTGTTTCATTTTCTGAATGCATAAGTAACAACCAAGAGTGACAGTTTTATAAAGTAGTATTTTGCTTTTAATTGAAAGGTGGGGACTAACAAGCAGAGTCAAACATTCTAGCAATCATTGCATTTTTCAAACTGAAACTCTAAAGAGTAACTCAAACGGCTGTTTCATTTTCTGAATGCATAAGTAACAACCGAAAGAGTGACAGTTTTATAAAGTAGTATTTTGCTTTTAATTGAAAGGTGGGGACTAACAAGCAGAGTCAAACATTCTAGCAATCATTGCATTTTTCAAACTGAAACTCTAAAGAGAAGCTCATACGGCTGTTTCATTTTCTGAATGCATAAGTAACAACCAAAAGATGACAGTTTTATAAAGTAATATTTTGCTTTTAATTGAAAGGTGGGAACTAACAAGCAGAGTCAAACATTCTAGCAATCATTGCATTTTTCAAACTGAAACTCTAAAGAGTAACTCAAACGGCTGTTTCATTTTCTGAATGCATAAGTAACAACCAAAGAGTGACAGTTTTATAAAGTAGTATTTTGCTTTTAATTGAAAGGTGGGGACTAACAAGCAGAGTCAAACATTCTAGCAATCATTGCATTTTTCAAACTGAAACTCTAAAGAGAAGCTCATACGGCTGTTTCATTTTCTGAATGAAGCAATTTCATTCAAAAGTTCTGAACTTCACCCACGCTGCTCATCGCGGATGAGGCATTCGAAAGCAAAGTTGTAAAAGAAATGTGTGGAGTGTTTCCAAAACACATTCATTTGGTTTTCGAGAAACAAAAATCAATTCCAGCTTTTTCACCGATATCTTAGTCTTCAGACTACAAACGTGGTTTGGTTTGAGTTGTAGCATTACGGTTATTTTGCTTCACGAGAACTATTGAGACCGGGATCTACTGCTTAAAGCCAATCATATCTTTTCCAATATTTTTTGCTGTAGCATATTTCATAATTATCTTTTACTTTTATTTTACAACCATCGACAGTTTAGAATTGGTTTTGCTACTTAAGTGCGGCTGGGACATTCCAAACTCAATAATATTTTCATTTTTAAAAAATCCTTTTTTGAATTATCTCTAAATCGAGAACAGATTTTTAAAGATAGATAAGTAATTTTTTATCTTAAAAATACTAACGAGCACGAGTTAATTTAATTATTTTTCAAACTGAAATTAAAAACAACAACATAGAAATGACTTACTCACTTTAAAATGCAAGTACATTGTTCTAATAAATATTTATTAAGTATAAATTTAGTTTTATTTATGTACTTTATTGCGTAATAAAAGTATAACAAAGATTGGCTCAATTTTTTTTTATTGTTGTAAGCATATTTCTCTTTCAATAACTTCACACTGTCTACACTGCCAAACGATATCTCTGGAGGGGGAAGACCAAGATATTCTGCTTGACCCCGGCTATTAAATTACTAGGACCCAGAGAGGCTAAGTTTATTCATGTTTTTCACATACCTTAAGCTACACGTGCTTCCCAAGTGGTACTAAATTAGTAACAGCTTCGCAGATACAGGCAATTAAACGAATGTTTAACAGACAAGTGCACCTACGTACATAAAAAAATTAAATTCTTCACCTAGTTCCTACTAGTTGGTAACCTAATAAGTAAATCCTGTAGCTACTATTAATGAACATAACTTGATCCTCGAACTCGCAACCCTTTGGTTAGGAGATCGACCCCTTTGCCGACTGATCTACCGCGGACCTGCTTTTTTTATTTTAGAAGATTCAATATCTAATTCATTTTTCCAGCAATCGAAAGGTACCAGATTCCTTAAATAATAACTATTTTTCCTTTTTTTCTTCTAAGAGCTTTAAGTTTCCGTTTCTCTTAGGCAGACCCGATTAAGGTGGATCTGTACCTACCAAATTCTTTCTAGCTGGATTGCATTTTTAGAATACCTTAAAAATATTACATCTCATAATGAGAAATCAAATCTTCTAAAATGATTTATTATCTCTTTTCTTTAATTTATGTCTGTTAAATGTCTTTATTTGCGTTTGAAGAAGAGTATAACAAAGTTACTCATAATTTTAAATTACATACTGGCTTAAAAAATTAATTAAATTATTATTATTTCAAATTAATAGCTGGTGTAACGCACCTTATGTAAACAGACCCTCTTTCTGGGAAGCTATGTTTGCGTGGGGCCTTCCCGCCTACTTTACTGGGCAGGTGTGTTCGGTCGTCTCTGAGGATGCATACTTAAATCAAAAGAAACATAGTTCTGAGTCTCAGTGCCTGATTTAACCAGATCTGATGGCTGAGCTTTTCCTATCCAGACTACAATTCTCTCGCTACCAAACAGAGAGATGTCTCCAGGTCGCCGGCTCTATCTCGACTCCCCGAACTCCAACAGTTCTCTTGCAGATCTTCTCTCCCCTCTTCGGGGGATCAGCTTCTGCAAACTTGAGCCCTTCCAAAAAAACCACATCCTCTTTTTCAGATGCCCTGCAAAAACAAACAAGCGGCATATCCTAAAGACCCTTATTGCACCCCCTTAGCCGGGCTCCTAATTCAGGGCCGCAGGGTGGAATAGGTCAATGGGGGCGATTTTTCAGATATCAAGAAAGGCACCCATATGCGAAACACTGGTCGTGGGGTCCAAATTCCTTATAGCTAGGTTTTCCATTTTGACTTATTATCAACAGACTCTCTGGTAATTTTGATGTCGATTTTCAATGGGTCCTATTTCACTTCGGCATTTCTGGCTATGAGATGGCCGATATTCTGGCGAGAGCTGCTGCTCTTGTTGCTCTTCATCCAGATATGTGTTACAAATTTAGCGATATTTTCAAGGAGCAAATGAAATTGAATAGGGACCTGAGGAAACTCTCTTCGGATCATCACTGGTGATCTAGGGAGAGCCTTCGTGGGGCTGTTCTTTTCAAGGAGTTCATTTCGTGAGAGACAAGTCAAACTTGTCTCTCACGTTTTGTCAGTGGGCAATTGAAATCTCTCTCCTTTGAACATGGACAGAAAGTTTTTAAGACTTGCCTCAGGTGTAAGTCTGCCCAGGCTTTGACTGAGCATATTTTAATTTGCATCGTAAAAAATTGGAGGAGTTCCAAAAAAATGCACATCTCCTTTAGGTGGTACGGGTTCACGATCCCGGGGTACCTGAGTGATCTTTTTTAGTTCCCTGGTAGACCAAACTGCTCTGTATTTTGTTCCTTACTTTGAGCACATTAAAATCGGACTTTAGTTTGTAGGTCAGCGGTGGCTTTGTAGCCATTTATGGATCACTGTCGCGGCACGGTCATCATAGTTGATGCTGTATGTCTTTGGATGGGTCAGCGTAAAATTCTCCTTACTATTTTTAGATTTCTAGAAGATTTTGGACTTATGGAGTTGGTTTGATTTTAGTCATGCTAACTAGGGATCAGTAACAACAACAAAAAACAAAATTAAGTACACTGTTCTCGATGTTTCTTTTTTTTAAAAAAGGAAAGATAGCATTCTACAGAATTGGCTGTTCTATCACGAGGTATAATTTGTTTAATGAATTCTCAAAATGCTAGGAATTTTATTATTCCCATAGGTTAACATGCAGGAAGAGAAAACCAATGTGGCATATGGAAACCCAAACTAGGAACATATTTGTTTCCTTAACAGTGTCACTAAATAAGCATAATTCGTACCTTTTTTAAAATTCTCTTTAAAATAATATAAAAAATGCATGGTTATAAGAGTTATAGAAGAAAATTTACTAAGGAATTTTTAATATTAATTCATTGTCTAAAATCATAGTCTTTCCAAAATAAAAAAAATTTTTATGCTATAAAAACAAAAAGTTTTTTTTACAGAGAGGTTTTTTTTTCAAATTGCAATGAACTTTCTGTAATTTTGATATGACAAGTTTGCGACAAACTTAATATTGTAACTTGCAGGACAAGTTTGCTGCAAGTTGGAGGTATAATAGAAGTTTGCGTAGACTTGCTGCAGTCTTGTTTCAAACTTGCAGACTTGTCATGCTGAACTTGTTGCAAGTATGCAGGCTTGCAGAGCAAGACTGTTGCAAGTTTTCTGCAAACTAAATTTGGTATCTATGTAGGTGATTTCCCCATGTATTTTTTTGGTATGTTAAAAACTTGTGCAAATGTAAAGCTCATTTTCATTTCCAGTTAATTTTCAAGTTTTTAAATGACTATGAACTTAAAATTTCAATTTCGAAAGAAATATGACTTATATTAAATTCTATACAAATATCACATTTCTCAAAGTGCTTCTCTTACACTTAGCCAAATTCTTCTAGCAATAACTTGTAAAAGAAAAAGCACCATATTTCCGTAACTAAGAAGAATTCTCGAATGAATAATAATATATAAAAAGCAAACTTACCGTAAATGTTATGAAAAAAGGAACTGGCGCATCTTCAAATTTTAGGAAAGACTTACGAATAAGACAATAAATAAATAAAAGTAAAATTTTACTATAAGAAATGCTTTTTTCTACATTTTCTTTTAGCATATTTTAATCACCTTCTCGTAACTCAGTTTAAAAATAATATTGTTTCACACTGCTATTGAAATTACTATTCTCATTTGATGAATTTTCATTTCGATTGAGTGAATTAATGAATGGTTGAACAAAATATTTTATATATATTATATATAATTTATATATATATATATATATATATATATATATATATATATATATATATTATATAAATATAATATATTATTATATTTTATATTATTTATTTATATATTTATATTTATTTATTATATATTTTATATATATTTTATTTTATTTATTTTTATTTTATTTTAAAAACTAATTTCATTTATAATTCCTTAAAGGAAAAAAATCTTCAAGTTTGCAACTAATAAGAATAATTATTGTTATTATAAATAAAAATAAATAAATAAATAAATATAATTTAAAATATATAAAAATTTAAAAACACTCTGAGTTTTAAGGGCTCTAAAAAATTTTAGGGCTTTTTTCTAGGGCCTCTTATGTCGAGACCATAATCGGTCCCTGTAATCCAGTCGAGACGAATCAAGCAACAAAATCGAATGTAAAGTCATATTTTATGTAATAAATATTCTATTTTATTACTACTTTGTATATTATTTATTATAAATAAAAAATTACAGTTATACAAACATAAAATACTAGCACTTGAAAAATTTTAGACTTTCGATTACCTTATCCTATTACTTATAAAATCATATTTGTTATACACGAGCTAGAATATAAATATTTTTGGTTCTATCTCTTATTAGAAAAGAAAGCACACGCCCATAAAGTATTGCATTTGTTTCCTTTTCGTTGCTGTATACATCCTAAAACGATATAGTCAA
>CM063509.1:119824446-119986946 GCA_032207245.1 Pardosa pseudoannulata
TTCAGCTGGAGAGATACTACAATCAGTTAAATTGGTAAAATAGTTTTTTGTTTAAGAATGTTGCCAATGTCAAAAGAGTTCCCATCTGAAAATAATCAAAGCTGGTAAAATAAAAAAGAAAAGAACAAAGTATGCCAAAAATTCTAAAATCAGTAAGTGGCAGAAGTAGATAATTGAAATCGGTTCTCTTTTTAAAAATACAAAGGAAGCAATATTTAATAGGTACAAAATAGAAAAGTAATTTTGTTGAAATTATTTTCAAATTAGATTCCTTTTTAAATCAGGAAAAGTAACCAGTTAATTACATGACCTTCGTTTTGTGGTTTTAGAATCTCAGTGTACACGGAATTATTACAAAAGTTTTCAAACAATTTTTAATTTTACTTTAAAGGAAAAAATCACCTTTCACTTATTAAGGTTTCAAGGTCAAACCTTCTACAGCAACACAGGGAAAAAACTCAGAACAACTTTGCCGAAAGAATGGAACTTTTCAATTTCATTTTAAGTTACTTTTGTATCTGATCTTCAGTAAACACTAAAACCAGGTAGCTCTCGCCTTATTTATTACCATATTCTAAAAGAGATTAGAATACTTATAAAACAGCACTTAGACATTTAAACCAATATTTAACCCCTTCGCGACCATTGTCTTGTATACTCGACGCAGCGATTTCATTCTTATTAGTCGAGCTTCGCTTCCACGCGATGATCTACAGTTGATATTGAAAGACCAGCGTCGCGTATGCGCAATAGCAGATCTGAATGTTTTATTTGAATTTTTAAATTCTAGATTTAATTACTATATGGCGTAAACGGCAACGGTTTTCACAACGGTCGACTCATATAGCATTTACGAGCTGGTCCTCAAGGGGTTAAACCAGCAATTAAATTTACATTAGAATAACATTTGAAGACCTATCCTAACCAGTTTGGAGGTCGACCGAGCGTAGTTTCTTCAGGTCTCCACTAGATGGAGGGCAGAAGAAATAGTTCTGTTACACGGTGAATTTTTAGGCAACTCTTCTGTTTTTATCAAATATATGTTACCAAATCTATATATCTGCACATCTGAAAAATGGGTACAATGTGCATGTTTTTAAATTGAGATTTTTACATATTTATTCTTGTCTGTGATAAAAACATTACCTCAGTTTCCTAATAATCAGATATTTAGGGAATTGGGGAAAAATACTAAGAACCAACATGGCTTTGAGGTAAAGATCTTTCTCCATCTGGACATAGAACTTTCTACTATTTCCATGCAATACGTCTTCCCTGCTCCCTAGTAGCTCAGCCGGAACAAGCGTCATCTCATGACCGGAAGATTACAAATTCGGGGAACGAGCCATCCCGAGAACCGTTGTGTTCATTGATGGTAGCTGGGGCACGTAAAATAGGTTCGTGGTCGTCATGCCCTCCAAGTTCTTGAACGATACCTCTGGAGGTGAAAGACCAACTTGGTGATCTTCTGCTTGGTACCTGTTTCTAAATTACGAAGCCCAGTGTGAGCTGTGTTACACGTGTCCGAAGCATACCTTAACCCGTTCGTTCTCACAAAATCTCTCAATAGCTATACTGAAGAGTCGGGGCTCCATGTAGAGAAGGGAGCTGTATGTAGGTTGATTGATGAAGAGTCGGAGGTTTTATTTTGAGAGTCACTTCAGGTAGATAAAAATCAGACGCTGACTTGATGGAGAGATATCCTTTATTTTAGTACGAGATCAAATAATTTTCTTCACTTTATGCTCTATAAATAACATAGTCCACTTCTGCTTTGATCTAATAGTGGGTAACTGAGATTCATTCAATTGCGTTGTTTAAAAGTATTATGGAAAAAATAAGACTGGGGAAAGGAAAACATGCAAACTTTGGGCTACTGGGCTGAGAACCAGAAGACATTTGAAATTCTAGTGAGTGAATCTTAAAGAGTTAAGCTACATGTGCTCTCCCCGGCCAGCTGGAACCTCAATCCCATAGTTACGAGATCGCTGTCTTTGTCGACTTAACTACCAAGGCTCGAGTGGCTAATAAATAAATATTCACGATTATTGACAATTTAAATTAACTTTTTAACACGGGAGCATATACATGTTGTGTAGTTGAAGCGTTATCTGCTTCGTATAAGTTAACTGTCGTATAAGTGAGTGTACTTAATGACAAGCAACAAATTGTTAAAAAACGTTCTGCGGCAAGACTTACACAAACGCCCAAAAAAGTTAAAGTATTTATTGTGGAAGGCTGTATAAACACCTAAACATCAATTAAGGGTCATTTTTTAAAATGTTTTCAGCAGTTAAAATGTAGCAAACTCTTTAACACATTATGTGTTACACATTATGTGTAACACATTTCGCAGCGGAATTGTACCGGGAGCTGGCGTTTTGAGTGTAAATTTAGTTATTCAGTTAAATCTCAATAGATCGAAAATTATTTAATTTTTTAACCAACTTTTCTAATTTAATATTGATATATATAAACAATAACCATAAGATTTTTGTAAACAAAAAGTATTTTTAGTGGATAAATTTATAATAGTATCTTAAATAGGAAAAATTAAATAGAAATAGTAGTATATAGTTTTAATTTCTTCGAATTATGTTATATATAAACATTTTATGTATAAAAAGATGAAAAGAGGAATCATAAAACTAATAATGTAAAAACTAGTTTTATTTGCCTAAATTTTCCCAGAATCTATGTAGTAGACAAGAACATTCGACTTCGTTTTCCTGTACATACAGTTATTTTTGTACCCATAAACAAACTATGTTGTTACACTAACTAGTACTAGTACGTAACCCGCACTCAAATATCAATCGTAAGAAAACGTACTAGTACGTGTCCCGCATACAATGTGTTAAAATGATGGTATTTTCAAAACTAATTTATTTTGTTTTCATTTCATCTGCTTAATTTTTTAATGTGACTTTATCATTATATTTATGTAAAACTGGTTAAAATTGAGGTAAACTACTATACGTTTTAAAAATTATTGTTTATTAATTATTCCAAAATTGGCTTCATCGATAATTCTCCATTCGCGATTCTGTTAGATATAATGTTGCAGTTTTTATTCGTGAGATGCCTTGAGACTTTCGAATAAAACTCAATTGCCATCATAATCATAATAATTACTAAGAGGAAAAAATAATCGATGTAACATTTGGAACAGTGAGATGAAATTACTCAGCTATAATGAGTTTCAATTCTAACCACCCAGGATTTTTATTTCTATTCTAACCAATACATCCTCTGATACAAATTATATGAATTACGTTTCATGCTCTCGGCATCAGTATTGTTATCAACTAAACGTTTTTAATAGCATGTCTGGGAACTTATCTGGCAAAAGTCCAGATTTACATCCTCATTAAATTTAAGTCTTCAGAGAAACGATAAAAGAGCCGAAATAAAACACAGTTACAGGGAGAGTAAATTTTAGATCTACCAATCTCAACTATGCAATGAGCGTGCAATACTTAGCAATAAAAAAAAGAGTTGATTGACTAATTTGAAAAAAAAATTGAAGGGTGGAGAAATTGAAAAGAGAGAAAGTTTGGTGGTTAGGACAGTGATAGGCAAACTATGGCTTAACGGTAAAGATCCATCTTACTCAGAGAAGGGGTTACCGAACTTTTTCGCACGCGGGCCAAATATCTAGAGGAGTTACTTACTGAAGGGGGGAAAGACGGCATCTGTCCTCGGATACAGCATCAAGGGGGAGCCAAATTGATGTTATGAAATTTTAGAACGAAATGCTTTCTATTCTTAAATGTAATGATAAACATTCCATACTTATAATACTAATACTTTCTATGCTAAAAAGCAAATAAAAACATTCGCATAGCAGTCCAGCAGAATTAGGATATCATTTTCTTGTTCCGTTTTGTTTTGTTTGTTTCTGACTTCGAAATACGGAGTTATAGCGCAGCCCGCTCGAAGGATAAGTGCAGAACAGAATAAATAGATGTAAATAATGTTGTGTAGCTCACGTAAAGTTTTTTATTTGATGGCTGCAATCTTAAGCTAGTTAGGTAGTTCGCTAGTCAAGTGGTTTGCGTTCTGTTAAAGATTTAGGGCCGGTTTCACCAGTCGTTTATAGCGTTTGCTATTGGCGTGTTTTTATTGCTTATTTTATTGGCAGGTATAATTTTAAGTGATAGATAAATAATATCTTTTTTTTTTCTTACAACTGAAACTAGAAAGATGGGTAGCATTATGTGTACAAATATGATATTTCATTACAGCGTAGCAGTACTTTATAGTTCGAAATCATTTTCGAACTACAATGTCTTAAAATTCGTTAATTTTTTATAGGTTTTAATTCACAATTGTAAATAGAGGATCGTCTATTTATATTTATCGTTATAAGTAGAGGATATATTTTCGATTAATGTCTAATAAAAGCCAGAAAAATAACATACCGACAAAGCATCAGTAATTAATCATCGTAGCTGTTTTATAAACATCTGTTTAAGTTAGTTTTTATCAAAAACAATACATCTACTAAGAACATAGCCCCGTAACAGTACCGGATTATGGTATATCAATCACGGATTATGGTTTATCAATTTATGAGCCTTGGCTAGAAACGTAAGTTGGCTCATAAAGACCGTTTCCTTATCACGCATTTGGTATATCAATTTGTTTGCACTCGTTAGAAACATAAATTGAAGAAAAAGATCGTGACGCCAGCTTTAACGCCAATGCGCCAAACCGGTAGATCAAATTTTCCACATAAATGAGTGTCGATTTCCACGAATGTATAAAAATCGGCACCATGAATTAATCTCGCTTAGCCGTTAAACGACTTTAGTGAGACCGGCCCTTAATGAGGAATTTGCACATGTGGGGGATTCGAACAACTTAGTGTTTTTCTGATAATTTCAGACTCGTAGATTCCAAAAATGTTCTCAAAAATGTAAAAAACTGGGTCCATCATTTAAAAAATTAATTTTAAAGTTAAGCGAAAATCACGTGACATCAAAACGCTCCGTGATTGGTTGTGATGTCATCGTTCATGCAGACCAATATTTTTGTATTGCTTTTAAGCGCGCACTATTTTCCGATTTTGTTTTTGCAAGTTCCTAAAATTTTCTAGCTATCAAAATTTATTTTTATTTAAACCTGAAGGTTTATTTTATCGATCTAGATAGCTTAGTTACCTCAATTTGTCATAAATGTCTCTTCTACCTGGATTTACCAAAGGAAAATCAGACAACCTCCCGAAAATTGACAGCATGTCAATGTTTTCTTTCTTGGCAAAAAAACCCGGATTTTATGGGAGCAGAAATACGAGGAATTAAACCCCAAAGGGGTGTAAAATCATTTATATTTTTTTTCCAATTTTACTTAACATGTATTAATATTTTATATATGCTAAACACAGCTCTTTACTTTGTAAACACAAACAAGTCAAATAAATATACATATATCATATACACACACATTTGTAGTAGCATCGTTTTTTATAAATAGAGACGGATGTAATATTAAAATAAAAATTAGAGGAGGTATTTATTGTGAGACCGGTCTCATTAGCCTTCGTGTTGCAAAAAGTAGACCGTAGCACTCCAAAACCAAACCAATTCTTAGATATTTTAAATATGATGAAAAGAAATTTAAAATCTTTAAACGGCTTTACTTAATCATTTATACATTTTTAAATAGCAATACAATTTTATTGCCTTTAATATTAATGTCAAATTAAAAAATGTATAAAATTTCTCAAATTAAATTTAATTTTTAAAGTAATATTATTATTAAGTATTTTTAAAATATTATACTTTTTTTCAAATTAGTCACCAATTTAATTGAAAAATATCACTGTGATTTGATACACAAGAAAGTATGCATCTCTGAAGAAAATATTTATAATACCTTGAAAATACATAACCTTCCCCTCCCCCGAGTTATTTATTAGATAATTATATGCTTTAGATATTTATATGTTTTTCGATATTTATATGCTTTAAAAAATATTTATTGTACTTGAACTCTGTGATAATACTCGAAAATTAGCAATTTTAAAAGTTAAATAGCAGTGGTTAATCAACAATCCTTTTAAAGGTATAGATGTATTTTTATATACTTTAATTGTTCTAAATTAGTAATATTTAAACAAAAGTAAGCATTTACTTATCGAGAAATGGTCTTCACAAACCCATAAAGATGATTTATATGATAATTTGGGGTTTAATTTCTCACCCCTTTTCATCGCAGTTGTCCAGATTTTACGTGTATGTGGGTCTTTCGGGACGCTGAAAAATATCTTCTCATTGCAATTAGTTGTTGTATTTTTACAGAGTGGCACAATACAATATTTAGAGTATGATTTTTTAATGCCAGACATAACAAAAAATTTTCTATTATATGCGATACTTTACACAAAAACAAATTTAAAAGTCGCCTTTTAACATGTAAACAGCATAGGCGCTCGGTGTCGACATGAACGATGACGTCACAAACTAGGCGGAGAAAAAGTATCGTTTTTGAGAGACGTTAAAGAGTCCGCTATAAAACCCATTAGAAATCACTCATTAGGCCCCCAAATGAAAGAAAAATAGCTACTGTCCTGCTTACTTTTTTGTCTTCTATCCTTTAAAATCAAAATTAGAAAACGTGAAAATTCCTCATTTAATGCTTAACCCGCGAGGTCGCGTGTTACCAGCAGTTACGCGAGAATGCGCGCCGGGCCTCTCGAGCCCGCTGAAACTTTTCTCAGCCAAATACAACAAAATTGTTTTTGATGATGAACAAAAATTTATATTACCAAAATTACTTTATTGTTAATAAAGTAATTAAATAAATAATAAAATAATAATAATAGTAATAAATAATAAAATAGTAATGGGGATAATAAAAGTTTAAAATATATTTCGAATTATTTAAAATATCAATTTTTAAAAGTATTTTGAGCTGTAGATCGTTTTTTTATTATTATCCTTCCGAAAACGCAAACGTAAGATGATACACATGCTTAAAACTTAAATCACATATCGTTATTATTTCATTTTTACATCCTTATTTTAATCAAATAACGATACAATTTTCACAGCATCTCTTCTCCAACCACAGACATAAATAAAAAGGCAAAAGTGTATGCGCGTCTCTGGACCCCGAATAAATTAAAAGTATCTGTTTCGGAGAAAAATATTCAGAGAAAATTGCCGAATTGTATATTAACGGGGGTCTATAAGACCTATCAGACAGCTACTGACAATATGACAGCTACTGAAATTTATTTCTATTGGGTAATTTTGTATGGAATGTTTTTATAACGCTCGGGCTTCAGAAGCCCGGCTCTCATCTTCGCAGGTTAAGTTTGCCCAGATCCTATGAAGAGACTACAAATACAATTTTAAAAAAAAATAAAATATTTATTTACAATTTTTACAATTATCTAATTAATTTGATTCAACTTATTTTCACTTATTTTGACAACTTATTTTTTTAACGGTCAGATTCAGGCGCAAATCAATTACGTGTGTATTTTTAAATTAGGATATAAAAGAGGACTTCAAACAATTCAAGGCTCGATGAGGAAAGAGGGTGGAATCTTGAGAAGCAAGAAGGGATGTTTGGATAGAGTGCCTCAGAACTAAGAGATTATGATGAGGCTACTTGGCATCTATGCATTAATCTCGAACAACTGATGAGGTTTAACTCGCCGTCTTGCTGCTCCTCTCTGGGCACCCATTCTCGAAACGAGTAACTCACCGCACACTCTTTCAGATTATCCTCTGTTTTAGTTCTTCAAATCCTGTTTTCTCTTTTTTCCCTCTATTTTTACCATCTTTTTATACCCTGTTCCATGATCATATACCTCTCTCCCACTCTTGACCAAGGGACCTCTTGAGTTATTTCATTGGTTGACTGAGACTCCTTGACTTCTGATTTTATTAAGGTTTCCTATAAGTACCACATTCTTCACCCCCCCCCCCCCGTTTCTAGCTCCTCTAGGTTCATTTTATCATTACGTCACAGCAAACTTGTCCATTAGATACCCATAAATAATTGTACAAAGACTCTTTCTTCATCAATTTTAAACTAGTCGCATTCTTTTTATCACTCTGGGATAACATCCTAAACTGTATATTAATAAATCTATATTTCAAATCAGATCCTTCTAAGATTTTTTATAAAGCAATAAGTTTTGATTTAAACCACGTTTCTAGCCCCTCTAGTTTGATTTTATCATTAGATCACAGCAAACTTGGCCCTTAGATACCCATAAATAATTTTACAAAGACTCTTCCTTCATCAATTTTAAACTAGTCGCATTCTTCTTATCAGTCTCGGATAACATCCTAAACTGTATATTAATAAATCTATATTTCAAATCAGATCCTTCTAAGATTTTTTATAAAGCAATAAGTTTTGATTTAAACCACGTTTCTAGCCCCTCTAGTTTGATTTTATCATTAGATCACAGCAAACTTGGCCCTTAGATACCCATAAATAATTTTACAAAGACTCTTCCTTCATCAATTTTAAACTAGTCGCATTCTTCTTATCAGTCTCGGATAACATCCTAAACTGTATATTAACAAATCTATATTCCAAATCAGATCCTCCTAAGATTTTTATAAAGTAATAAGGTTTAATTTAGATCTCAAAATTTTCGTTATCGTAATTTAATTGAAATTTCAATTATTTTTTAAGAGATCTAAATCGTCTCATTACAAATAATAGTCTATGAACTGCGTTTTTTTTTTTTCGTATTTGCCATATAGAACTATCTTGACTACTGAAAAAACTATAAAGAGGGGAGAGGAAATTTGCTATCAAAGAATATTTTTAAATTACAGAAAGTCGGATCGCTTTATTGGACTGTAGGGTGAACTGCCCATCTGCTGTATTCCAAACGTTATCATCTGACCAACCCCATGAAAGGTCATTATTACAGAAGCCCTTTAGTTCAGGGGTCGGCAACCTGTTTGTCTTTAAGGGCGCAATACTAAATTTGAAAATCACCGAGGGCGCATATTTTACAGATAATCAACAGGTATAAATAGGCATTAAAAAAACAGATTTTTTATAACTTTATTTTGTTGGTGTCATACATAATGATACATATAATTCAGTGTGAAACTTGGGTGTCCATATTTTCAGCTAATTTCTTATAATTGGGGATATATTTAGAGTTCCCGGTCGGTAAACATTTATCTAAATGTGAGTCATTAAGCTTTGTTCGATATTTTGATTTCAAATATCTTTCATATTTGAGAACAAAGACTCGCAATTGTATGCTGTAATGAAAGGTTTTGAAAGAAAATAATTATTTCGGATTACTTGGTAGTTTTAAATGCACGGTCTACGCGTGGTCTATTCGAAATACGATCACACACTAACAAAAAATACGTGCGTATTATTAGATACGCTCAAGGTTAGCAAACTGCTCATCTATGCACAATCCTAAACTCAACTGACTACTATATCGCCGTTTGACAAGAGTAAGTAAATCGCTCTGGCTATCATACATTTACATTAGTCCAGCGAGGGCGCATTAAAAATCGATCGGGAGCGCCATGGCGCCAGCGGGCGCCGCGTTGCCTACCCCTGCTTTAGTTCATGACTGTGTGTGTATAAAATAAGGCCATTACTGTAACATTCTCGAAAAATATGCAGTATTATAGAATTTTCGATTCACAACACTGGCAACGGGGTTTATCATACCACAGATGTCACTCTCAAAATGTCACTGTACCAAAGTACTTTCCCACGGTGGTCTGCACGTGCATGCACAGCCGTGGGAGAGATTTCCTAGAGGAATTTAGGACTCCAATTGTGCACGTCTAGTTTAGGGACCCCCGCAGAGAATGTATAGATCACGGAATGGCAGCGTAACGGTCAAGCTCGCACAGAGATGTAACCGTGAGTTATGGGAGCAGGGGCTAAAAAGTAATGTCAGCTTGCACAAAAGGGGCTACTTTAATGAGCCCACCTGCACTCCCGAAGGGGATGCAGATGTGGGAAAATTTCCCGAAAACAAGCGATTGGAAAGAAAGAAAAAAGGGACTTTGGAACCGAGGTGAAGACTTTGAAAACGAAGTTAAGGAGAGGAGTTGAAGTCGGGATTCGAGAGAAGTGGGACAAGGATCCACCAGCACCGACTCGTCTAGTGCGCCCGAACACCCGGACCAACTCACCGTATGAGGACTATCCTCTACCTGACCCTCTGCACCAACTGAAGACCGATGCATCGCATGAGAAAAGCCCCTGCCTGCTACCCTGTGCCTTTAATGGAGGTAATTTATAAAATAATATTTACAATCACTTAACTTAGGCCTCTGTTAATAATGTAACCTTGTTACTAAGAAATAGTTCTTTATAAAGAGAATTGTAATAATTATAGTGTAAATATAAGACATAAATAATTGATGATTATGATATATGATAACCAAGGATCTATTTGTAAATGAATGTACAGAATAAATGTCTGAATCTTAATATAAAGTATTATATTTTTACTGTGTTTCCCCCTTGTAACCGAACACTGGTGTTTAGGTTGTAAGTACATTACAACAGTCACCAAATGGTATATTTTATACCAAGGGTATTCTGGCTTGTATACTTTGGGAAACCCTTTGAGCTTATCGTTTTGTTTGAGGAATCTCTTTATCAAAGAATTGAAAAAAATAGGATGTCAAAGCTTTAAGTTCATGACCACGTGTGAGCAAAATTAGACTATTACTGTAACGTTCTCGAAAAATATGCAGTATTATATAAAATTTTCGGTTCATAAAACTAGTAAGGGGGTCTATTATACCACAGGTGTTACTCTCAAATGGGTGCTAAATGGTACATTCTATATCAGGGGTATTCAAGTTTTTACACTTTGGGGAACCCTTTGAGCTTATCGTTTTCTTGGAGGAATTCCGTGAAGAGAATCGAAAAATATCATATCAAGTTTTCATTTAACTCAAATTATTATTGTATCTTTATTTTATCACAAAACAAACATCTTAATAAGATATTAAATGGTAAGTTAACTAATAGGGTTTTTTTTTCTTTTTTACTTTCTAAAATATTTTCTATAAATAATAAACAAAAGCAAAAATATTTTAAATTGTTACAAATAATATATTACTTATAATATAAAACAATTTTTAATGCCTTGGCTGTGATTGTTTTTTATTGCAAAGTATTTTTAATCTGGAATAAGGCAAAAAGAACGAAGATTAATATGTGACGTAATGGGTCTCGATTAATTTATTTAAAACATGTGACTTTAACGAAATTTAGGATTTTATTTTATCCATAAAATATTTATTTATACTTCCTTTTACGTGCAAACTGTCTGAGGTTGTCATGCTTTACAAAAATTAAATTTTTACTAAAATCTTGGTACTTTGACTAAGCATTTCCAAGTACCCTTATGTTCCGTAGAACCAAAGGTGAAAAGCTCTGTTTCATATATTATTGTAAAATATATTTTACGGTAGGAGGATTAAAGGGGAGCGTCACAAAGGTATCACGTACCGGGGGGCAGTTATACTCACTATGTCACTGCAAATTTCCTTACTACTTTAACCTTATTCCTATTTATTTTTATATTCAAGGTCCAGGTCAAAGTAGCTGCTTTTCCTTAAGCATCTGGTGATGAGGACTAAATGAAGCATTGTAATCGCACAGTATATTGGTTTGGAATGAAATCTATGTAACGAAACGTTTCACTATGGTTTGGTTTGGTTTGGAGCGCTACGGTCTACTTTTTGCAACACGAGGGCTAATGAGACCGGGACCTACTGCTTAAAGCCGATTCCGAACGGCTACGAACATCCATAGCACAGTGGAACACATAGAACATCCATAACACATAGAACAGCCACAGTGGGATTCGAACCCACGAACTCCGGTTCCGAAGACCAGCACCCTAACCATTCGGCCATCGTTTGGCTAAATGTTTCACTATATCGTGCATTAAAGCTTTGGGCCTCTACCAGATGGCAGTATTTTAGTTGTACAGTGTTCCCTCACCACTTCACGCTTCCTGTTTTGCCGCTTCAGTCCTTCGCGGGTTTTAAAAAATATTCATCAAAAAATAAAAATAAAAAAAGACAACCATGTCGGCAGCCAAATTATTGCAGGAGCATTGTTTTATGTTGATGCGCGAGATAGAAGGATCTCCGCATGTCAAACAAAGAGATGAGTTGACTCAGAGTACATACCACGGGCTCCTGAGATGACCAAGTCTGTAAGTGAGGAATAAAATGAAGAGGAAGAAGAAGAACAAACTGAAAAGCGTTGCCTTACCCTGGAGGATCTGCAACAATTGTTCAACATGGCAAGAATTTGCACAAGACATTGACGACAATGTAGTTCGAGCGGTCCAGTTCACCAATCGCGTTACGGGGTTATGTCCTTATACAGGGGAATTTTGAAGGAAAAGGAAAACAAAGACAACAATTACCCATCACCCTGTTTCTCACCAAGGTAAAACCCCCTGGCTCTACCGTTAGTGCCTCCAACAGATGAGTCTCCGAGTGAGCCTAAAACTTCTAAGAGTCAAGTGAGAGCCTCTCTTCCGCCACCCTCACAAGAATCTTCGCCTCTCTCAGAAACAAATGTTGACTAATGTTTATTATTCTATAAGGTTTTGTAATTAACCTTATTAATTAGCACTGACATGTTTAAGTAAATGCGTATACTGTTGTAATTTTTGTCTTAAATGTGTAAAGTATAAATACTGTTTACATATTTAAAACATTCGTGTACCCACATACACGAAAACTCCTAGGAACAAATCCTACTTCGCGGTTTTTCAGCTTTCACGGAAGGTTCTGGTCCCCATTAACCGCGAAAAACGAGGGATCACTGTACTCTCAATATTGTGATCTTGAGAACCAAAATCTGCTTTGAATGGTGAAGAAAATTTCAAATAATAACTCTGATGATACATTATACAAAATAAAACAAACACATATAATGGGCGTAGAAGGAAGTCATGTGGTATCCACGTCAGATTTTCTTACTTCTCAGAAAATTCCCTTTATTGCCAATTAATGTTCATTTGTATGTTTTAAACTTTTTCTTATCTTTCAAATGATTTATTTTAGTATCGCAGTAAATGCATCTCAAATCAGAGATAAAAGAGGTTAAGCTGAAAATTCAGATACATGAATTTGCCAAGTTCTTCATTAAAGCAAACCACCATTTGTAAAAAAGTAGGAAGCGAATGTATAGCTGATATTGTTCCGAGGCTGTCAAGTTGTAACTTATGTTTTTAAAGGGGACCATTGTTTTGTTCAGTAAAATAAACATAGACCAAGGACGGTGCTTTCTTACCTTTTCCAAGTCGAGCAGTTAAATAAACAACGGCCTACTTTCCAATACCTAAGCGACAAGCAACCTATAACTCTCTACCACACCTCGTGTGTATTTTTAGTACAGCGATCAAAAGTTAAAACTGCCTTATGCAAATTTATCTCTATTTAAATGACTCATTATTCCGTGCAAAATTAATCTCTTTAATGACTGAGATATTTCTTAAATAACACTTTAATTTTAAAAGAAAGTTTAGTTTTGATATTTCAAGATATTTTTTAAAAATAACATAAAAAATTATATACCAAATGAGAAAAAATAACATGCTCTTACTCGAAAGATAACTGTTGAAATATGTGTATTGAAAACTAAATTTTCATATCAAATGTAAGTATCTGTTTCATTCTGTAAACCAAAACTAATAATAACCGAGATTTAAAAATAAAAAATGTTTAAACTTCTGAGAAATTAAAAATTAAAAGAAATCCTTTAGTATGCTATGAAAAGTATATTTCTCGTATTAATATAACTGAGTTTCACATAATTAAAATTATAATTAGCTGCTATTTGAAATTAAAATATATTATTCATATTATATAATTGAGGTTCACAAAATAAAAATGATAATTAGATTCTATTTGATATAAAAATAAAGTATATTAAAGTATTAATATAATTGAGGTTCACATAATAAAAATGATATGTAGCTTTTATTTGATATAAAAATTAAGTATATTACTTCTATTAATATAATTGGCATTCACATAATAAAAAGGATAATTAGCTGTTATTTGATATAAAAATAAAGTATATTACCCGTATAAATATTAACGGAGTTCATATAATAAAAATAAAGTATATTACTCTTATTAATATAACTGGGATTCACGTAATAAAAATGATAAGTAGCTTCTATTTTATATAAAAATTAAGTATAAAAATGATACTCGTATTAATAAAATTGAGGTTCAAGTAATAAAAATGATAATTAGCTTCTATTTAAAATAAAAATAAAATATATTACTCGTATTAATATAACAGAGGTTCACAAAATAAAAATAATAAGTAGCTTCTATTTTATATAAAAAATTAAGTATATTACTTCTATTAATATAATTGACTTTCACATAATAAAAATGATAATTAGCTGCTATTTGATATAAAAATTAGGTATATTACCCGTATTAATATAACTGGGATTCACGTAATAAAAATGATAAGTAGCTTCTATTTTATATAAAAATTAAGTATAAAAATGATACTCGTATTAATATAATTGAGGTTCAAGTAATAAAAATGATAATTAACTTCTATTTAAAATAAAAATAAAATATATTACTCGTATTAATATAATGGAGGTTCACAAAATAAAAATGATAAGTAGATTCTATTTTCTATAAAAAATTAAAGTGCATTACTTCTATTAATATAATTGACTTTCACATAATAAAAATGATAATTAGCTGCTATTTGATATAAAAATTAGGTATATTACCCGTATTAATATAATTGGAGTTCACATAATAAAAATACAGTATATTACTGTATTAATATAATTGAGGTTCACATATTAAAATTGATAATAACCTGATATTTGATATAAAAATAATGTACATTACTTGCATTAATAAAAGAGGTTCACATAATATAATTGTGTATTTTATATAAAAAAATTAAGTGTTACTTCTATTAATATAATTCTTTGACATAATAAAAATGATAATTCTCGTTCAAATAAAAAGGAATTAAATTAATAAAATGGGTTCACATATAAAATGTAATATTCTTTTTAAAAAAAAAAATAACATAAAAATATACTCGTATTAAATATTGATCAGTAATAAAAATGATAATTAACTTCTATTAAAATAAAAAATAAAATATATTATATTAATATAATATACAAAAAATAAAATATAAGTAGATTCTATTTTTAATAAAAATTAATATTATCTATTAAATAATTGAATACATAATAAAAAATGATAAATTACTATTTGATATAAAAATATATATTACATTAAATATAATTGGAGTTCACATAATAAAAATACAGTATATTACTGTATTAAAAAATATAATAAAAAAATGATAATCTATTTGATATAAAAAATATGTACATTACTATCATTAATATAATAGCATTATATATATTGTGTTATTTCTGAAAAATTCCAGGAACTAATACTCCTAGTTTTATAAAGTATTAAAAGAATTCAAATAAATAACATGGAAAGAAAAAATTCCTTAGAATATATGTGAATATTCCTTTGCCAGTTAAAATGAGGTTCGAAAACTGATAACATTAACCGTTGAAACGATCACATAAAGAGATAATTTTAACATACAAATATATATTTTAAATTATATATAATATATTTATAATATATTTATATATATTACAAATAAATATATATATATATATTGTATGTTATTAATATATATTATTAATAACATACAAATGAATACAGAAAATCGGACCAAGGGATTTCGATAACAATAAGCGATTGATAACATTAACCGCGATCACATTAAAATTATAATATATTATTATATATATATATATATATATATATAATATATATATATATAATATATATATATATATATATATATATATATATATATATTTTTTTTATATATCTTTTTTTATATATAATATATATAGTATTTTTTTTTTATATATATAAAATAATCTTATAAGCCTGTACTAAAAACCATTGTCATATTAAAGTCTTTAGTGTAATAACATGATACAAACATGTATTTAAAATAAAGTCTGTACTAAATAAAAATCATGCCCGTTTTCTACCGTTCTAAAAAATATTCCAGAAACAATCACTATTTTAGTTTTTATAAAGGAAAAATAAATAAATAAAAAGTAGAACTAGAAATTTGATAGTTTAAAAACCCTTTAGACACATTGTATATGTACCCAAAGGCATTTCACTCGTTGCCAAATATTTATAGGTATAAGCTTCTACATAAAAAAAGGAGTTAGGAACCCTCTCCAAAGATAAAGAACTATTAAATAACCTTTCGCATTGTGACATCATCCATTTATTTATATTTTATTCTTGCTGTATTTAGAACTGGCAGCAGAAAATGCTTACCCATGTCATCTCGTGACACACGTTTCGCAATTTTTATGCAATATGGCGAAGTTCCACAGTCATGCTGATCAGGCGTGAACTCGAAATAAAATGGTTGATTGTTCTTCCGCTTCACACATCGTATAATCGGTTCAGTAAAAGTTATCCTTGAACAGATGCAGACGTTAGAAGCGTTATTTCAGCTACTGTCCTTCGGAGTTTTTTCTGTTTGCGTCTACCGACTAACAGTGCTTTCCATGGTGAAGGTCACTCCGCAAGCTTTCTTTAGAGAGGGCAGATGTATGAAAAGAGAGATTTTGTAACATATCCTTTAAATAGGACTTGACAAATTGGATTACTCCAGTTAAAATAAAACACTTGCCAGCTTTACTTTAAACCAAAAAAAATAAACAAATAAGTACTTAGAGAGAAAGACAATCCTCATTGTAACGTCGCAATCCAGAAAGAAAATAACTGGACACCTGTTAAAGGTCGTTAGACTCAAACAAGCTGTCAATTAGGAACATTCCAGCTATCACTCTGCACAAAGATCTTTAAAAGACTGCTTAATTAGGAGTATAATGGATAAAACCGCAGGCATTAGTAGGAAATAGATACGTGCCTGCAATTTTTTTTTTATTAACATAAAAAACAATATTTAATTATTCTGAAACATAATCCAAATTATCGATCGTATGATAAGTCAACATTGAACGATCTTCGTCATCCACACCCAAAAGTGTCATGTTTAAATATATAGCCTCGTGTTTCTGCCTTTACTATGTAACCACACGTGTTAGTCAAACGTATCTATTAAATATCAGTGTCTCCTGAACGTATTGCATCTTATGTGAAATTCCAGAACATGAAATAAGATTCAATTGCAAAGAACATTTTAAAGTCAATATTTTTTTTGTATGCGATTCTTTACATTAAAAAAAATCTGAGGGATATAAAATTATTAACAATAAATTGAAAACAATTTTTCGTGATAGTGATGTTAGTGACTCTTCAATAGAGGAATTAAAATGTTATGAACAAGATTTAAGCCTAGCAGAACTGAAAAAAGAGTATTACAATTTAAGACTTTTAAGTAAAGAAAATATTATTCGCCTGTATGCAGTCATTTATTCAGGAAAATAATACTATTGCAACATTTCTAATTAAAACATAATTCTGAATTATACCCTTAATAAGCAATGCATTGAAAGATCATTTTAATGAATAAACATTTTTTAAGATCTATGTTCGGTACTTATAGACGTTAATAAGCGCAATTTGTTATTTAATTTTTTTTTTTTTTTTTTTTTTTTGTATTGTAACCAGATTGAGCGTCGAACGTCTAATTTGAGAACGCTTATTTAGAGCCCATTGCTCTTATATATCCCTGATATATATTTTTATTGTCAGAGCCCATGCTTTTATATGACCCTGTCATATTTTACTTAATTAAAGTTTTTGTTAAGTTTTAAAAATACAGTCCACTTTATTATCGTCCTCAACAATCTACATTAGGCGAAGAAAAATTGTTTACCATTACTTTATGTAGAAAAAGATTCATTAAATAACTCTATTAATTATGACAAACTAATTGACGAGTTTGCAGAATTAAAAGTGATAAAAAAGGCAGTAGAACTAATCAATCTGGGTATATTTGTTTAAGAATCATTGTTTGTTTTAATAAATTTTGTTTGTGTGTTTGTTTTAATAAATTATTTTTATTTAAATTTTGTACATGTATATTATTTTTTTCCTTTTTTTCTTGGAAACCGATAATTAAATAGAACTACATACTTTATGCTTTACAACCAAACAACAATACGCAAAGTATGTGTAATGACTGAAAAATAGGCGCGGAATTACAATATTGCTTAGGGCCCCCTTTAGCGTTAGTCCGCCACTGACCGCAGGAGTACTCCTGTTGAAGGTTTGTTTTTCTTGTGAAAAAAAATATTTAAAATCTAATTTTTCAAAACCATTGAGATCTTATTTCCATCATTAGAACCTGCATTTGTGCTTATATCTGTTTCTGACAGAAAGGTACAACATTTTTGGCTTATTGTCAAATTTAAGAATGGTGAACGTTCATCATGTTTAAGTAACGTTTTAATCTAAAGGAATCATTGTGGTAATTATGCAACTTCACATAAATCTCACTGGAGTTTAAAAGTTGATTTTCCGGGTTCTGAAGACGGATTTATTCTTTTGCGACACTTTTTACTTGGATAGTTCTTATTAACACTTCTAGTGCGGGTAACGTATTTTTACGTTTTTTGCAGTCTGTCACTGGAGCGCAAGTCACGTAAAAATATGTATTTAGTAGATTTGTGGTGGATACCACACACCACAAATCTACTAAATACGTATAATTATATGTATGTGGGATATTATATGCGTGTTGTTTGCGTTGCTATGTGATGCTTTGCATTTTTTCTTTCCACAAGTTATGATTGTCGAGTTACTCGGTCTGTTGTTGCGTTATTTCGTCTTCAATCAAATTCCTAGCTCCAGAACGTACAAGTCGAGGTTTGTCAGTTTGAAGCTGGTTGTTTATTGTTGAATACAAAATTGATAAAATGAGCCATGGTGACAAAGATAGTGATGAAGAAATATGAGCTGACAGATTATCGATTTAATTTTAAAAATAGTATTTTTGTGATTTCGTAAAAATATTGTTTTTTTTGTTAAATAATCATACAGTATATATTAAAGTATAAAATTTAAAAAAAGCTTCGTTCATAAAAATAAAGTAATTTTCGATTTACTGAGATTTTTCTGAATAACTAAACTTTCGCGCGATTCACGAAAAAACGCCTACTGCACATGTAAATTGGCTGTGAAGTATACCCGCACGCTAAGTGTTAAAGGGCTGAAGAAATTTTTTAGCTTATATAAACTCCATCTTGTATCCCATATTTTTCTTTCCTCTACCATCCCTCATATTGCAAAAGGGTCCCCATAACAAGCTGAACTTCCCTCACTCTAATAGCCTCAAACAGCCCCACTCAAAACTATCAAATTACTTTTCTCCAGAAACTAGAGGGCTTGGTCCAGGAAGTTCAGACCCCTTGACTTTTTGTGAACGCATTTTGTGAAATAAAAACAGAGAATTATGACGGAGGAGGGAGATACAGGATGATGAGTTTCAATATGCCAAAATGTATTCATCCATCGTTGTAGCCCACTTTAAAAATAGAAGTTGTCAGTTAGTATACCCTGATGCCAATCTGTGCTTCATTATTCTCCACTTATCCGTTTATTGTAGCCTAAGACATCAATGGTTCGGATCTAAAGTTTACGGTTTAGAATGTGCTCCATCACTTACTTTCGCTACAAGACGTCAACATATCTATGTAGCATACGGAGCTACATGATTGCTGGTTAATGGCCGTTGCAGTATATTCGTCTTTCATTGTAGTTTAACTCAATTGATATTCATCAGTAAGCACACCGTGCTGTCAATCGATAATCCATCGTTATCCGCTTGTTCACCCATTTTAGCCTAATACGTCAGAGGATTACTGTCAACGATAATGACATAGAAAGCTTTCACACACTCAATTCAAGCACTCAATGTTATTACCTTTGATTTTTTATTTCGTTTCAGCCATATATGTGAACCAGCAGTACACTGCTAATGTTTTATATAAGATGACACCAACGTCTTAAGGTCCTCTGCCAAATTTTTCAACCAACTACTCAGTTACCAATTACCGATTCCGCACGTGTTACGCTGTTACTATATCCTGTGCCGGCAAAACAAATGTCATAACATTAAGAAAATCATCATTCTTTCAGAATAATGGAAGTATCTTGTAATTCTTTTATATGGTGTTTATGTATACCGAGTGAGTAAACAGTTATTTACAACTTTAAAAAATTCCTTTAAAAAATGACCGTGAATAATTCGCATTTTCATAGATAGAATCAGAGCGACAGAATTATTATTTAATAAAAAAATTAATGTAGTTTCGAATATTCACTGATATATAGCTCTGATACGAAATATTCTTCCAAATCAGACTTTAAGCAATAAGTAATAATAGTAATAATAATATTAATCTTTGCATTTAATAGTTTATTTCAAACAATATTTATTCAACAAGTTCTATAACAACATAATATTGAAGAACAAAAATTAATCACTACATATTATCAAAAAATCTACGCGCATCTATGTACTTGAAAGAATATCTTATATGAAACTACAGTAGATTCCCTCTTAACCGGCCTGATGGAATCACGGTTAGGCTGATTAACCAGCGATGACGCGCGCCCGACCTCGGAGGCCCCGTGCCACTTTTATGAACTTTTATGAACCAAAATTGCTTTTGGTGATGAATGAAAAATTTGTATTTTCAAATATACTTTATTAAAAGTTTAAAATATATTTCGGATTATTTTGAATTTTAATTTTTAAAAGTATTTTGGACTGTAGATCTTTTTTATTAGCATTCCGAAAGCAGAAACATGAGACACACACACACAAGTTAAAAACTTAAGTAACATCTTTATATTTCATCTTTATATTTCATTATTTTAAACCAGAGGTGTATGCAAGGGGGAGGTTAGGGGTTTAAACACCTCCCTTGAGCTCAGACAAAATGGCAAAAAATAAAAATTTTAGTAGAAATTATGTGGGTTATAATTTTTTAAAATTATGAATCCCCCTTGAGAATTATGAACCCCCCCCCCTTCAGAAAATTCTGCGTACGCCACTGTTTTAATCAAATAACGATGTATTTTTGACAGCATCTCTCCTCCGACTACAAACACTAAATAAAAATACAAAAGTGTATGCGCATGCGCTGGGTCACTGGAGCCCGGATATATTAATAGTAACTCTAAGAAAAATATTCAAAGAGGCCTTGCGGGTTAAGCGGAATTTTAGTTAAAGCAGAGAATGAAAAAAAGTTATTCAATTGATGGGAAATGCCCTTTTTGAAGCTAAAGTGAGCATTTATTAAATGCGTTAATTTACTACAAAAGTCGTACAAAAGTCAAACCGTTACTAGGAATTTGTTGCACAGTTTGCAATTTTTTAAAACATTATCATCAATGGAAGAAGCTAATGCCCCATAAAGCTATTTCATAAGTGCTTCTTTTTAAAAGCTTATTTATATTTATTTCATATTTAAAATACATAATTACGAATTTTCCTTTTTTGTACTTAAATTAATTACAGCCGGTTAAGAGAGAGTCAATCTGCTGTATGTATTTAGTTTCAGTACCAATTATCGGTAACTTTTGGAATTACAATAGTATTGTAATCAATAAAAAATCCGGCTTCTGATGCTGTTCATACAAACTTTCAACTTTTCATGATCATTTGTACTTTTCTAATGGATTTTTAAAATTGTAACGAATTTTTATCAAACTCGTTACATGTGTGCGTGCGTGTAATAAAGATAATACACGTTCTGTTCAAATATATTTATAGATTTGTGTCGAAACATAAAACTTAACAAACTATCATCTACAGGAAGGACACTACCAGTTCTTGTTCGGATTGCGTGCTATTCGAAATCAAAAAATACATCGGAAACCATTGAAATTGAAGTTTCCAATATCGTTTTTTTTCTCCAGAAAATTGAATTTTTCTCAAAATAGCATGTTCTATTTCACTGTGATACTGAAGGTTGGTTTACTGATAGTATTTATTTTAGGCATCGTATGTGAAATATTTTTGCGATCTACTTAGAAACAGTTTCCACTTTCCGCAAATTGGCTTGAAAACAACGCTTTCAATGTCAAAGGCACGTCATGCACATTTTTTTATTTATATCTCCTTGATTAATTCACCTTGTTCTTTTCTGGCTGTAAGTGCGTAATATAAAAATAGAAAGGTGGGTAAATAATACTTAAATAAAGATTAGGTAACTTATCCAAACAAGTAACAAGGGCATGTAAGAATATAGTATATACATCTATTTATATTAATGACTATGTCATTTTAAGGCTTACACGCTTCTGGAAAATTGTATAGCGAAATTTTGTGACGAATAGGTTCCACAAAAGCGAGTAATAGAAATGTGTTTCACGTGATCTGGAATAGGTGTCAATATTGTAGCCAATAATATCGCCAAGTCACCTAATCTGGCGATATAATTGCTTCTTGTCAATAAAATTAATGTAAGGGGGAAAAGAATCCAAGAAATACATATTTGTAAACAGATGTCTGTTTATTTTTTTATTACTTCTTCATCAGCACTACAGCCTACTGGAAGCCAAGGCCTTCTCTGTCAGCTTTCTCCATTCAGCACGGTTTGACGCGATGTTTCTCCATCTATTAATGCCCAGTACTCTCAAATCGCTCTCAACACAATCCATCCACCTTATTGGTGGTCTTCCTCGTTTGCGTTTACCCCCAAACTTTGAAAACGTCAATTTTTTAACAGGCTCTTGGTCCTCTTTTCGAAAAATGTGTCCCAGCCATTTGATTCTTTAGGACTTTATGACTCTTAAGATGTTAGGCTGTCTAAATTTTATGTAAATTTCATGATTGTATAAACTTCTCCAGACGTTGAACCGAATGGTGGCCGATTGGTTAGGGTGCTGGCCTTCGGTACCGGAGTTCATGGGTTCGAATCCCACTGTGGCATGGATGTTCGTAGCCGTTCGGAATCGGCTTTAAGCTGTAGGTCCCGGTCACATTAGCCCTCGTGTTGCAAAAGTGGACCGTAGCACTCCAAACCAAACCAAACCAAAATCTCCAGATGTTGTTTTCTTTCACTGCTCCAAAAATGCATCTTAAAACTTTTCTTTCAAAAATTAGGAGCCTGTTTTCTTCGGTTTTGTTCATCGCCCATGTCATTTTTTTATTACACTTTGCATAAAAAGAGGGAGCCTTAGAAAAGGCTACCACACCCAAGGAAGGCAGCAGGCGTGCAATTATCCACACCCAAAAAGGGAGAGATAGTAACGAAAATAATATGGGATTCTTTTAAGAACCGTAATTGGAATGAGTACACTCTAAATCCTTTAACGAGGATCTATTCGAGGGCAAGTCTGGTGTCAGCAGCCGTGGTAATTCCAGCTCGGATAAAAGTTGTTGCAGGTTAAAAAGCTCGTAGTTGGATCTCAGTTCAGACGGGTGATCCGCCATATGATGGTTAGTGCCCGATCTGAACAGACAGCCTTATTTTCTCTACGCAGAATAAAGTTGTAAGGAATTTGGACCGCACAACCAGTTTGTCGCATATATATATGACCTTCTTGATAACTCCAAAATCGTCCCATGTACCCCTTGCACCCTGCGTTCCTTGGGGAATTATGAACTGGCTGGCTAAAGGGGGGGGGCTGATAAGGCTTTTCGGATGTGTCGCTTGTTTGTGTTTTTGCAGGCCGGTAGTACATCTGGAAAGGAGGATTTCTCTTTTCGGATGGAATCAAGGGCTGCCCCCCTCCCTCCGAAGAAAGGAAAGATCTGCAAGAGAGGGCAGTTGGATTCGGGCCTGCGACTTGGAGACATTTCTCTGTTTTGCAGCGAGAGAATATTATTTTGGATATAAAACGCTCGGTTAATCCTTTTTGATTTTAGACAGGCCGTGAGATTCAAAATATGTCAATTTGGTAATTTGAAAAGAACAGCTTGCATATAAAAAGAATGTGGAAAAAAAAGAAAACTTTAAAAATGCCTGTTTGTGAAAGAAAATTTTGGATGATAGTAGAAAGTGTAAAAAAAGTGGAGAAGAAACCGACTTTGGTTAACGGAGAGTTTCGCTTAATCGAGGTTCTACTGTATTTTACAAGAAAAGAGAACCCTGTTGTTACGAGATGGGAAAATGAACTATGCTTCAAAAACGATTTTTACAAAATAACTAAAAGTACTTATTTTTAACAATAAAACCGTGGGAACAACAGTTATTTAACCAATATTTTACATTTTTTGATTATTACTAGATAATTCCTATGCAAAGGAACGTATGTCTGTACTATAAGAAAAAACAATTAAGAAAAAACTATCATTTGATCTTCAATACTAGCGAGAAATAAAACTGTATTCAATTGATTAAAATTTATAATTGCTATGTTATTAACTTGATGCTATTATCTTTATCTTGTTAAGTAAGCTTGAAGAGATTCAGCTGGAGCTTTTTTTGATTAATTAACTTGAGGAACTACAGCTGCCCTTAAGATGGATAACTTTTGGTTAGTATAAAATGAAAACTTATCCTCTGTTTAGAGTAACACTTTTTCTACACCATTAATAAAATTTTAGCTTTATGAAATTTATGTAGTTTTGTAATATAAAGCAATAGATTTTAAAAAAAATATATTGTACACCAAGTAAAAAAAAGTTGAAATCCACTTACCCGCAAAATAATTTTTGTGGTTTGTGAATGGGAAACTAATCTTTTATATCAAATAGAAGCTAACTATCTTATTTTGTGAACCTCAATTATATTAATACGAGCTATATATTTTATTGCATAGAAAAATAAATGGTAATTGTTTTTAAATTTTGATTGATTAGCAGGAGAAACTATAGCTGACCGTAATAAATTGTAGTGTTTTTTTTCTGTTGTTGTTAGTATAAAATAAAAAATTATGACCCGCTTAGGATAACATTTTTCTACACCATTAATAAGGTTCTAACATTGTAAGAATTATATAGTTTTGTCATATAAAACAATACTTTTTATAAAATGTACAGCAAGTAAAAAAGTAGAAATTCACTTACCCGTAAGATAACTTTTGTAATTTGTAAATTAGAAACTAATTTTTTATATCAAATAGAAACTAAATATCTTACTTTGTGAACTTCAATTATATTAATACGAGCTATATATTTTATTTCATAGAATGATAAATAGTAATTTTTTTTTTTAATTTTGATTGATTCGCATGATAAACTATAGCTGACCGTAATAAATTGTAGTGTATATTATTTGTTGTTGTTGTTGTTGTTGTTGTTGTCAGTATAAAATAAAAACTTATGACCCGTTTCGAATAGCATTTTTTCTACACCAGTAATAATGTTAGAACCTTATGAAAATTATATAATTTTGTCATATAAAACAATACTTTTTTTATAAAATGTACAGCAAGTGAAAAAGTATAAATTCACTTACCCGTAAGATATCTTTTGTAATTTGTAAATTAGAAACTAATTTTTTATATCAAATAGAAACTAAATATCGTACTTTGTGAACCTCAATTATATTAATACGAGAAATATATTTTATTTCATAGATTGATAAATAGTAATTTTTTTAAACATTGATTGATTCGCATGAGAAACTACAGCTGGCCAAAATAAAGTGTAGTGTATTTTATTTTTGTTGTTGTTGTTGTTGTCAGTATAAAATAAAAACGTGTACTCCGTTTAGAATAGCATTTTCTATACCATTAATAAGGTTCTAACATTATGAATATTATAAAATTTTATCATATAAGACAATACATATTTTAAAAGGTACAGCAAGTAAAAAAGTAGAAATTCACTTACCCGTAGGATTACTTTTGTAATTTGTAAATTAAAAATTAATTTTTTATATCAAATAGAAGCTATCTTATTCTGTGAGCCTCAATTATATTAATACGAGCTATATATTTTATTTTGTAGAATGATAAACAGTATTTTTTTTTAATTTTGATTAATTCACATGATAAACTATAGCTGACCGTAATAAATTGTAGCGTATTTTACTTTGTTTTTGTTGTTGCTGTTAGTATAAAATAAAAATTTATGACCTGTTTAGAATAGCATTTTTTCTACACCATTAATAAAGTTCTAACATTGTGAAAATTATATAGTTTTGTCATATAAAACAATACTTTTTATAAAAAGTACAGCAAGTATAAATGTAGAGATTCACTTACCCGTAGGATAACTTTTGTAATTTGCAAATTAGAAACTAATTTTTTATATCAAATAGTAGCTAAATATCTCGCTTATTCTGTGAAGCTCATTTATATTAATACGAGCTATATATTTTATTTCATAGAATGATAAATAGGAATTGTTTTTAAATGTGGATTGATTCTTGTGAGAAACTATACCTGACCAAAATAAAGTCTAGTGTATTTTATTTTTTAGAGTTTGTATAAATTAAAAACGTGTGCTCTGTTTAGAATAACCTTTTTTCTATACTATTAATAAGATTCTAACCTTATGAAAGTTATATAATTTTGTCATATAAAACAATACATTTTTTAAAATGTATAGCAAGTAAAAAGGTAGAAATTCACTTACCCGCAAGATTGCTTTTGTAATTTGTAAATTAAAAATTATTTTTTTATATCAAATAGAAGCTAAATATCTTATGAGAACCTCAGTTATATTAATACGAGAAATATTTTTTATTTCAATGAATGATAAATGGTAATTGTTTTTAAATTTTGATTGATTCGCATGAGAAATTCTAGCTGACCGTAATAAATTGTAGTGTATTTTATTTTGTTAGTATAAAATAAAAACGTATGCTTCGTTTAGAATAGCAATTTTTCTTTACCATTAATAAGGTTCTATTCTTATGAAAATTATTTTATCATATAAAACAATACATTTTATAAAAAGTAAAGCAAGTAAAAAGGTAGAAATTGACTTACCCGCAAGATAACTTTTGTAATTTGTAAATTAAAAATTAATTTTTATATTAAATAAAAGCTAAATATCTTATTCTGAGAACCTCAATTATATTAATACGGCAGATATATTTTATTTCATAGAATGATAATATGGAATAGTTTTTAAATGCTGATTGATTTGCATTAGAAACTATAGCTGACCAAAATGAAGTGAAGTGTATTTTATTTTTTAGAGTTAGTATAAAATACAAACATATGCTCCGTTTCTTATAGCATTTTTTTCTATACCATTAATAAGGTTCTAACCTTATAAAAATTATATAATTTTGTCATATAAAACAATACATTTTTTAAAATGTACAGAAAAAAAAATTAGAAATTCACTTACCGGCAAGATAACTTTTGTAATCTGTTAATTTAAAAAAAAATTTTATCAAATAGAAGCGAAATATCTTATTCTGAGAACCTCAATTATATTTATATGAGAAATATATTTTATTTCATAGAATGATAAATGATAATTGTTTTTAAATGTTAATTGATTCGCATGAAAAATTATAGCTGACCGTCATAAATTGTAGTGTATTTTTTTTTTGTTGTTGTTAGTATAAAATAAAAACGTATGCTTCGTTTAGAATAGCCTTTTTTCTTTACCAATAATAAGGTTCTAACCTTATGAAAAGTATATAATTTTATCATATAAAACAATACATTTTTTAAAATGTACAGCAAATAAAAAAGTAGAAATTCACTTACCGGCAAAATAACTTTTGTAATTTGTAAAATTAGAAACTAATTTTTTATGTCAAATAGAACCTAAATATCTTATTCTGTGAACCTCAATTATATTAATACGAGAAATATATTTTATTTCATAGAATGATAAATAGTAATTGTTTTTAAATGTTGGTTGATTCACATGAGAAACTATAGCTGACCAAAATAAAGTGTAATGCATTTTATTTTTTAGGGTTAGTATAAAATAAAAACGTGTGCTCCGTTTAGAATATCATTTTTTATACCATTAAAAAGGTTCTAACCTTATGAAAATTATATAATTTTGTCATATAAAACAATACATTTTTTAAAATGTATAGCAAGTAAAAAGTTAGAAATTCACTTACCCGCAAGATAACTTTTGCAATTTGTAAATTAAAAATTAATTCTGTATATCAAATAGAAGCTAAATATCTTATTCTGTGAACCTTAATTATATTAATACGAGCTATATATTTTATCTCATAGAATGATAATGGTAATTGTTTTTAAATATTGATTGATTCGTATGAAAAACTATATCTGACCGTAATAAATTGTAGTATATTTTTTATTAGAATAAAATAAAAACTTATTCTCCGTTTAGAAGAGCATTTTTTTCTGAACTATTAATAAGTTCTAAAATTGTGAATATTATATAGTTTTGTCATATAAAACAATACTTTTTTAATGTACAGCAAGTAAAAAGGTAGAAATCCACTTACCCGCAACATATTTTTTTTTATTTTTAAATTGGAAAATATTTTTTATATCAAGTAGAAGGTAAATATTTTATTCTGTGAACCTCAATTATAGTAATATGAGCTATATATTTTATTTTACAGCATGATAAAGGCTAATTATTTTTTAAATTTTCAATTTCTTAAGAGTTTTCAGTTTTCTATAAATTTAAAATGTCAAATACCTTTTACATTTTAAGTTTACAGAATAAAATATATATTTTACTTCAATTTGATAGAAAAATTTAGCTTCTATATACATATTTCAAAAGTTATCTTGCAGGTAAGCGAATTTCATTTTTCTCTTTTGGTTTATGTTTCTTATGCTGTTTGAAAAAAAAAATTTTCCAATGCAGATGTCTTTATGCCAAATACGGCTGCGAAGCTGTTACTCATTTAGCACCACCAGGGTCACACGTGTAGCTTAAGAAATGCTATATATGCAAAAAATATTGCGCTCTCTGATTTTTCATAATTTAGAAGCTGGGAACAAATAGAACACTCCCAGGCTTGACCTGTCACCTCCATAGTATCGTTTGAACATGGAGGTCTGTGAAACCACTAACCTAGTTCACGCACCTCAGCCGCCATTAATGAACATGGCGGATATTTGGACTTTAGCCTCGATCCCACAATTTCTTGCTATAAGATATCGCCCTTGCCAACTGAGCTACAGCGACTCCTTTTTATTATTTATGTTACACCACAAGCACTTAAGTATAAAAAAATCCTTTAAAGTATTTTTAATACTTTGTAATGAATTAAGTATTGTACTGAGCTACACCGACTCATTTTAATTATTTATATTACACCACAAACACTTAAGTATAAAAAAATCCTTTAAAGTATTTTTAATACTTTGTAATGAATTAACTATTGTACTGAGCTACACCCACTCATTTTAATTATTTATATTACACCACAAACACTTAAATATGAAAAAAAAAAATCCTTTAAAGTATTTTTTAATACTTTGTCGTGAATTAACTGTTCTTCCTATTCAATATAGATGCGTTGTCCAGCGAAACACTCACCGATTAAACCAAAAACTTCAAAAATATTATTTTAGAACACAAACTAATAAATTCATATCGGCCCATCATAGAGCAGAGCAACAACTTTTTAACACACAACTCATTAATTCGAACACATTCTACGAGAGAAGTAGAAGTAGTAGTTATTATTTTAGTCTAATTAGAAGTACAGTGGACTCCGCTTAATGTGATCACGGTTAATGTTATCAATCGCTTATTGTTATCGAAATCACTTGGTCCCGATGTACTCTATTCCTTTGTATGTAAAAAAATCGTTTTATGTGATCATGACATCGGTTAATGGGATCAGTTTTCCAACCTCATTTTAACTGGCAAAGGAACATTCCCAATATATTCAGAAGAAAAGCCATTCCTTTCTTTCCCTCCGATGTTGTTTGAATTTCCGAAAACTCTCCTCTTCAACCTAGGGAAATTAGAAATGAACTAAGGAGTCGGGAATTATACACTCCTGAAATTTTTCAGAAATACGCACACCCTGCTGGTGGTCAATGGATGTCAGATAAGCAGAAAGCAACACATTATTATTGGAACTGAGAAGGAGCGTATTCATATTTTATGCCTTGCCCTCTTACATGCAGCTTGTCGATATGGAAGCCAGAAAGCAAAATGATTTAACATTTAAACAAAAGGTCGAAATTTTAAATCGTTATGACAGGTTGATTATGATTATGAACAATTTATCAATGAGCTTCTTAGAAAAAATTGTAGACAGTCAGCAATTGATCAATTTTTTAAGTATGTATACAATTCTTATGTTTTAAAGGATAATATAGATTACCTAAATATAAGGTGTGTGTTTTCATTTTGTTTTGAAATTTAGTACGTGTGAATTAAAGGGGGGGAAATTTATCCAATTTTGCCTATCGTTTATTGTTATTAAATTCACGGTGTCCCAAACTGATCACATTAAGCGGAGTCCACTGTAGCAGTAAGTTACAGTCTAAGCGAAAAAGTAGTTCTTTACAACTTAATAGAATAAGTGTTTAAAAAGTATAGTAGTACAGTACTATACTTTTACTATACTATTTAAAATGAAGTACTTAAAAGTACTTAATACTACTTAAAATGACAGAAATAAATAATATTTTCAAGTCTAGAAAGATATTAAAACTTCAAAAATAAGTAGAACTTTTGTATTATGATGAATTGAAAAAAAGCCTGTTGTGAAGATTATAAATCTCAAAAGGAATTATGTCCATTAACTAAACGAAAACAAAAATTAATTGTGTCCTCCATTTCTTCGTGATATTATTCAACACCTTGGCAACATTTGTTGTATCAACACAACAATTGCCTTGGCCTTCATCCTGTTAAAAATCTGGATGGCTTATCATGAGAAGTGGAGCTATTCATCTTCTTTCTTATTCCAGAAACTTGTAAATTATCTCATAAATACCCACTTTCGTTACTTACTGGCAGTCACTTATCTGCTTGAGTTTCTCTCTCAACTACCAGAAATCGTTCTAGAAGAAAGCGTGTGTGTTTTCAGGAGTAGTACTTTGAACACATAAACTTCTGTTTACTCTCATCTATCTGAACAAATCCAACACTAATGTTCTCATTCAAGAAGAACCGCGATAGTACAATTTACCTTGAAATGTTTGCCCGTCGATAAGAATAGCTAAGTATGACGTCTGTTTACATAAGAGATTTTACTGACTTGGAAATGCAATACTCTATTTTTTTTTCTGTGTCGAACGTCATGTCCTACGTCAGAGTACAACCGTTAGATAGTAAAGCTTTGAATCTAGAAAAGGTTTTTTTTATTTCTATTTAATGCAAGCACATGTCTTTCGCTCAATTCCCAATGCACGGAAATCTTCGATTTTATTATGAAAGTACTTCTATGGGCCCGCCATTCTCAAGCTGAATGCAACGGTATGGGGGTTATAAGACCGAAAAACCACACCCCAGTCCTAATGGCAAATTTTAGAAGCGTTATTTTGATTCGAATTAGTAATATACTTCACTATTAGGAAAAATTAATAGAAATATTTTCATTATTCGGGCAATTTCCTGCTCTCTCATGGGATTTCATTAATTCCGTTTCAAAATGTAAAGTCAAAATATTTTAATTAGAACATAAATCAAAGTAAAAAATATTATAGATTTTTTAAGTAAATATAGAATGCAATTATTGCCGGATTATCGATGCTTCAATGTACTTTGGAAGCCTGGAACACTATTATTTTATGTTACTTTTTATTGATATGATTGAAAAGCTAACCACAGCAATTTTTTCATTTTCTTTACAACTGATGAATCTATTAATGACTTGCGATGTAAATCTGATTTAATGAGTACCTACAGCAGTTATTTTCAGTTTCAAAATGTAAAATCACAATATTTTAATTAAAACATAAATCAAGCAAAGTAAAAAAAAATTACAGATTTTTTAAGTAAATAGAGAATGCAATTAGTGCCAGATTATCGAGGCTTCACTTTGGAAGCTTGGAACGCTCTTATTTTATGTTATTTTTTATTGATAGGATTGAAAAGCTAACCACCGTAAGTTTTTTATTTTCTTTACAACTGATGAATCTATTAATGACTTAAAGTGTAGATCTGATTTAATGAGTACCTACAGCAGTTATTTTCAGTTTCAAAATGTAAAATCACAATATTTTAATTAAAACATAAATCAAGCAAAGTAAAAAAAAAAATTACAGATTTTTTAAGTAAATAGAGAATGCAATTAGTGCCGGATTATTGATGCTTCACTGTACTTTGGAAGCCTAGAACACGTACTTTTTTATTAATGTGATTGAAAAGCTAACCACCGTAAGAATTTTCTTTACAATGATGAATCTATTAAATTAAATCTGATTTAATGAGTACCTACAGCAGTTATTTTCAGTTTCAAAATGTAAAATCACAATATTTTAATTAAAACATAAATCAAGCAAAGTAAAAAAAAAATTACAGATTTTTTAAGTAAATAGAGAATGCAATTAGTGCCGGATTATTGATGCTTCACTGTACTTTGGAAGCCTAGAACACTATTATTTTATGTTACTTTTTATTAATATGATTGAAAAGCTAACCACAGAATTTTTTTCATTTTCTTTACAACTGATGAATCTATTAATGACTTGGGATGTAGATCTGATTTAATGAGTACCTACATCAGTTATTTTCAGTTTCAAAATGTAAAATCACAATATTTTAATTAAAACATAAATCAAGCAAAGTAAAAAAAAATTACAGATGTTTTTAAGAGAATGCAATTAGTGCCAGATTATCGATGCTTCACTTTGGAAGCCTGGAATGCTCCTATTTTATGTTATTTTTTATTGATGGGATTGAAAAGCTAACCACCGTAAGTTTTTTTATTTTCTTTACAACTGATGAATCTATTAATGACTTTGAGTGTAGATCTGATTTAATGAGTACCTACAGCAGTTATTTTCAATTTTTGTAAAAAGTATAATTTAAAAGATAATCTTAAATATATATCAAACACTCCAAACTTTTGGAAGTAATGTTGACCATTGGAGGAGCAGAGAATATTACCGCACTTGATCCAGCTGATAGCAGAATGTCACATTTTGTCCAATTAGGCGAAGAAAAGCCCAACTGAAGTCTTAGCACTATTTTTATCTATAGATTTTGCACCAAATTTTGGTTTAGCTTTAAGAATTTTGCTTTCTTTGCCAATAAGTTTGGCAAGTAGATCTTCTCAAAATTAAATTTAGATCTATTAATAATCTCTTAATAGTAATTTTTATCGTGAGGAAAAGGGCAGCATTCATTTTTTTTAATCATTTATTACTACCTAGTACGAAAAAAAAAGAAGTATTGTAATCAAGAAAAAATTCAGTTTGAACAAAATATGTATATAACGAAAAATCTCAGTATAATAACGAATATTAACATTATGGGTCGTCGCCAATCGTATTTAAGGTCTGCACATGTGACACCGTTTGTAGTGTTTTTTGGGGGGACCTTAATATATGATGCAGATCATATATTAAGGCCCCAAATATGTTCACGAAAACATTATATTTATTCACAAATCATAAATCACGTTATATGTACATCTTAAATCGGTAATCATTGTTCTAATGTTCTAAACCAAAACTGAATTCTCATGTTTTTCTTTCTGGTGTTGCCAGATTCCCCTTAATTAAGAGTTCTTTTATTCTGAATGTTGCCAGATTCATTATACCGTTGCCTTGAGAAACGAAACTAACTTTGTGCTTTGAAAAGAATGTGCAAATGATAATTCTGATGACGCATTATTCAAAATCTAAAAAAGTATATACTTTAATAAGGATGCAAAGAAGTCGTGTGGTGTCAAACTATAAATGGCATCCTATGTTATTTAAAATAACAGCACATCTCTATTGATGTTAGGCTCTAAAATATTCAAAGTTGTTTAATTTGTAACGGCATAATTAATTTAAAATTTGTTATTTGAAATACATAATTTAAAGACATAATTAATTTAAAAGTCTAAAATATATTTTATTCACGAAAATACCCTTCTATCTATTCTTTACTCTTTTAGCTGTTTATTTTCCTCTGATTGCCATTTTTATGCTTTCTGTTCGAAATCTCTGGATTGAAGAGCTTGGCCCATAGAATCCAGTTGAACTATAAAGCTTTTATGGTTTTATCCTTATTTTAACTGAACATCGTAAAATGAGTTTTCATACGTATCTTTTATTATTGTTCCAACTGGAAAACTACAAATTTTCATATTTGTTTTACTCTAAGCAGCCCATAATAAGTTAGATTTAAAATATTCATCAATATGTATTCGTCATAAATGACTAGGGCATTAAGGGATTAATCATCTCCCTGTTGAAGAAAGAATCTTGTAACACAAATATGGCTGATAAAATAATCATGTATCTTTCTCATTTGCAGAGAGCAATGAGTATAGGATTTTCTTTTATCATTAAGGATTTTTTTCAACGTGACATAGCATAAAATACAAATTCATTCCGTGCTGTGAATCTCTCCACACTTGAGTACTGTCGAATTGATTCATTTGCAGTATTGTTTTAGCTTTGAAGGAAAAATTCCTAACTTAACTATCGGCAAAATAATCAGAAAATTATTGGAAACGCGAGAACTTAAAAATGTCAATAGGTTTTCCTACTAGAAATTTACAATAGAATACATATGAGCTGCTTGATTTTAAAATTGGACTTCTATAGTCGTGGAAGAAAATCGCTGTTTCCATTTACAATTCAATGAACTTAGCGAATTTAAATTTAAATATTTTTGGTACATATCAATAGGGTTTTTCCCCTTCAAGAAACGGTAAGGATATTTAGTATGCTAATTTGAATGTTGCTCTTAGCCCATTGGTTTTTTTTTCTCGTGTAAAATGTTAAAATAATCAGAAATTCTTCGGTTAAAATCAACCGGTTCATATGAGGGTTTCACAACCAAAGTAAACCAAGTCAGTTTGGAAAAGTTAAAGAAATTTAGTCTTAAAGTGTCTAAATCCTTATTGATTCCTTGAAATTCAAGTTAATTTTACAAAATGTTTAATAGTTAGGTAGGGGCATAGCCAGAAATTTTCCATGCGTGGGGTTTCTCCCTCTTTAATTCGTGTATCAAAATTATCTAGCAATCCTTATTGGAGGTTTTGTTGGTAACAACACCCACATATCCCATTTCATTTCGCCATTGTAACAACGGTATATTTTAACGTATGGGCAGATGCATACATATGAGCTAACACTTTATTAACACGTACAAAAATTTATTTTTTACAAGGAAACACAAACTTGGTTTAATGTGGTTGTTAACCCCTCATACAAAGGCGTATTATGAATGCGAGGGAACAGGTCCGGGAGGTCTGAACCATCCCCGAAATATTTTAATGCCTGCATTGCTAGAATTTTTAAGTTAATTAAAATTTGTATATACACTGTCTACCAATAAGTATTTGGACACCTATTATAGAAAAGAAAAACTAACTTTATTCAAAATCAATAGTTGATAGAGCCTCTACGATCGGCAATTACAGTTTGAACCATCCGGGCCATACTTTCCACAAGTCTTTGTATTACAGCTAGTGGTATTGTCTTCCACTCGGCTTGGAGTAGACATACAAGTTCCTTCACCGATTTTGGACGGGTAGTGCACCCCTTAATTCAACGATCCAACTCGTCCCAGAGGTTTTCGATAGGGTTCAGATCTGATATCTGGGCAGGCCAGTCCATTCGATGAACTCCATTAGCACCATACCAAGCCTTGGTTAACCTCGAAACATGACAACTGGCATTGTCGTCCTGAAAGTAACAGGGGTCGAACCCGTACAACTTCCACAACGTAGTAAGCACATTGTTGTCCAAAATAGTGCAGTAGGCATCGGCATTGAGCTTACCATGAATGGGGACCAAGGGTCCCAGTCCATACCAGGAGAAACACCCCCAAACCAAAATTCCACCTATGCCAAACTTGACTGTTGGCACAATGCATTCTGGCAGGAGAAGTGTTCCAGGCAGACAACAGATCCAGATCCTGCCATCCGAAAGGTAAAGGATCAACCTTATATTGTCGCTCCAAAGAACCCGTTTCCACTGATTTACGGTCCAATTTCGATGTGCTTTGCACCACATTAACGGAACAGCTTGGTTGGACTTTGTGATCAAAGGCTTATGGGCAGCAGCACGACCATGAAAACCAAGCAGATGTGCTTCCTTACGGATGGTATTAATTGAAACAATACTCCCGAATGCCTGTTGAAACTTCTCGCGGAAGAGGGCCATCGGGTGTGTGCGATTCTTCCGAATTTCTTTGTACAGCACTCGTCGGTCTCTGTCTTCCAGTTTCGTTGCTCTGCTGACTCGGAGCACATTCCGACAATCACCTTTCACCTTTCCTTTCTTAATCACATAGGCCACTATCGATTTTTGGGTACTTCAGATCGCTAGTCCCTTTAGGATCGGCCACATTTGTGATACCTGATATTTATACCTTTATCGAAATCAGAGTGCTCCTAACTGCGCGGCATCTTGCATGCGACTAATGCCGGTGCTGTTTCCTACACGATGTATACCGGCGGAGGCCGTGACGTACCTAAGGACCGCAGATATTGTCATTTGCATAAGTGTCCAAATACTTACTGGTAGACAGTGTATTATTAATTTCCACTGCATATGTTGAAAGATCGTTTTCAACCACGAAAAGAGTGAAAAGATTTTTTTCGCAATGGAACGGGTAACAAAAGTTTGACTAACTTAGCATTACTTTTGGTCCATTTAGGCATGACTGTAAATGCACATGAAGGTTTGAACAAGCTGGCTTTCAAAGCTAGAACAATTAACTTACTGCTATAAAACGGTAGTTATTAATTACTGATTATGCCATTCTCTTTTCGAATTTTATTACCATACTTAAAAGTGAGTTATTTTGTGAAAGAAAAATAAAAGTGTATGTCATAATTTCTTTCTCAATATTTTTTATTTTTCTTGTTATTCATTATAAGCTAATTTAAATTCCTCTGGTAATTACTGTATCTTAAACTAAATATGATCCAGTATTTATCAGGCAAATTTAAACACGGTAAAATCGTAGTATAAATTAATAGACACAATGTGGTAGCAAGTATACTTTTTAAGATACAATGAAATTGCATACAGTTTTGCTTATCCGTTTCCTGTCATATTTATGTATGAATGCAAAACTATGGATGTACTTAGTTATGTATGTAACTTATATATGTGTGTGCAATATTTTTATTTTGTGAGTTTGAAAGTTTACTAAACTTTGGACCCACCCCAAAACAACTAGAATTAAGGCAGTAGCTACTTCACTGCTTTAATTGCGTGTAAGGAAAAAAATGATTTAAAAGATAATTTAAATTCAAATGTAAGAAACTCCAGCACAATCCCTTAAAATAATAAAATGTTCCAAGTTTCCAATAAACTGAGGATACAAAGGCATCGAAAAAAGATTATGGGCATTCCGTTATATTTCATTATTTTCTCCGTTTTCAGAACGGGTGCCCAAAATGTATTCCAGTGCCTTGGAGTGTATTCAGTTAGTTTGTCAGTGACAACCAAGACCCCTAGTCAGGCTACTAGATATAAGTTTAAAGTCCTTAATGGCCAATACAGGTAGATTCCAAGCAAAACCCTCTAGAACATTGAAGGGAGCAGGATATAAGATATTCTTATACATTTTAAGCACATTTTGAAAATTTTGTATGCATTAGACATATCCCAATGTAAACAGTCATTCCGGACCCCTGAGCCAGGTGAGAGACTTTTCCCAATACTGTGAGCAAAAAGACACCATCTTTTTCCGGATTTTTTTTAAATTTATCAACGGTTTACACCACTTGGAGTTAGATTTTTATAACAAACACATGTGTACATGCACACACATATGTGTGTGTGAGTGTATCCTGTTCTGCTACTTAACTGGAACATGTACGGTAGTTCTATTCATGTAATGAGATGCAAAAGTAAGTCAATGCTGACTCCATCGCTAACAATAAAGTAAACATTAATAGCATTAGGCGAAACTCAACACAGATCATCAAAATAGTCAAAGCAGGGAAAGAATTCGATGGTAGTTATTACGGAGAAAGGAAACAAGTTCCATTCTTCTGAAATGGCTCTGACCCCTCGGGAGCACCGTCCGAGTCTCTATCAGAAGTTTTTCCTTTTCTTCTTTACTGCTTTCTACAGGGCTAATACCCTCTTGCTTCTCTACTCTTGAGGATCCACTGTAATCCTTCTATCAACGGTTGTTTAGAAGAAAACATCTGCAAATGATTATCTGGTGCCATGACTGTCTCGAAAAATGTGAAATCCAGAAACTTTATGAGTTCTGTAGCCGGGTAGCCGCCCTCCCAGAGTAATATGTGTTCGAGAGATCGTGCGTTTATATCCTATTAGCAAGTGGAGGTGTTTCACACCACACATTTTACAAGGTCGATCGTGGATCTCTTCAGTTTTAGTAGCCTTCGTCTTACAAAATCTTCTCCATACCTTTGAATCGTATTTCGATTGATTGCCAGTTCATCTAAGATATTCTAAATACTCAGCTTCATGTTCAAAAATAAAAATTAATCTTGCATTAATCGAGTACAGTGGTCAATGGTTAATTTTGGATTTTCCATTTGTGTTGATCATTTTCCTCCCGCATGCATTGGTCATCTATAAACTTTTATGTATATATGTGTCCCTAAGAGATGACAAGGTAATGTTTCACAGAGGACCAAGGTGATCAAAAATATCCTCGATGCCTGGCGTTTCTTCTGATGAATATGTGAAGTTCCCAGAAATACCCAAAATAAAGAGATCCTTTGCTCGTGACTTTTCGTATTTAACGCTTTGCTTACTTCATATCGACTCCCCCAAGCATCCACTTCACCCTGGTTCTCATTGACTTAAGTAAAAAATGGCTGTTATTAATCAAATAAATTGTTTAAATTTGAAATAAACTTCATATTCCTCCTACGTCTCTTACTTACGTCAGACCTTCTTTCGAAAATTATGTCAATAATCTATCATTTTCATAATTTGTGCTTAATTTTTCCTCCACTACCAGATCGATTTTGCCATATCCTAAAAAATAAGGAATTGGGTCACAGCTAAGTTAGACTCTTAGTGATAGTTTAACTTCCCGTGAGGTATAAAACAGCACAGATAGTTCTTGGCAGTTAGATGAAAGTTTGCTTCCTGTATGCCTTAATCACAATTAGGTTTATTTGGTTAGTAGCAAAAGAGGACTGAACACAAAACAAACGCCTTCGAAATATGAAATGCGACAAGTTAGTTGTACCCACATATCTTATTTTACTCCAGCACGGCACGTGTTTCCAACTTCTGATTTGGACAATTGAGATTTCTAATTGTTTCTTGAGGAAAAAAGGTAGAAGTGTGTAAACTGATTTTAAAACATGAAAAAGTAAGGGTCAACCTAATATATATATATACCCAATATCGCCAAAACTTTACCAACCACTTTCGGACGAATTTAGAGGTTTTGTCAAATATCTAGAAAAATACTTAAAGGATATCCTGAAAATTCAGGTGTTTATAGAACATATCAAACATCATGTTTACATTACCGGAGGAAAATAGTAGACTAAAAACAAAACTAAGAGAAATGATAATTTTGTAGATCACCTTGTAAAAGTAAAGCTTGAAGTTCTTTGTAGCTCTGGGATATTACGACGAAAAATCTTTCCATTGACTGTGCTAATTGCTGAGATAATTGAGAGTAATTTCATGGACATATAAACGCTTTTTATTAAAATATTATCGTTGTTTTTCTGTTTATAACAGACAAGATTTTCTACCTAATCTAAAACTAGTTTCAAAAAGCTTGATAATCTACAATAATAAGACCATTCTGCAATCCCACAAAATTCTGCATAACATATCTTAATGCATAAAATAAAAAAATTTCAACAAAAATGCATTTTTCTTTTTAAAACAGTTATTTGGTTTGGTTTGGTTTGGAGTGCTACGGTCTACTTTTTGCAACACGAGGCTAATGAGACCGAGACCTACAGCTTAAAGCCGATTACGAACGGCTACGAACATCCATGCCACTGTGGGATTCGAACCCACGAACTCCGGTACCGAAGGCCAGCACAAAACAGTTATTTGAAGTTACTATGTAGTTACTATGTAGGTACTGGGATAATTCAGTTGCTGCAAAGAAGTTCTAATACACATACAATAAAATCATTTCAAGAAAATTCTTTTAAAATGGGAAATTTTTGTGAGATTACTAAAATGCTGTGCTTAAGTGCTCAATCAAACGGGTTTACTTTTGTAATCTTAAAAAAAATATTTAAAACCCTAGGCGTACTAATAGTATTTTACAACTTTTTTTTTTGTTTAATCTTAAAACTTTTTATGTCTTACGATCAAAGAAGGAAAATAGCTTAACAATCAGTAAAAATTTCTTTTATTTAAAGAATATTTTTTAATGTCGTTAAATATTGAAAATAAAGTTAATTTTGGTGACTTGAAAGTTTTTGAAAGGAACCTGACTGTTTAACAATTAAAATTAAATGGTGGCACAGTATCGTTCCTGTATATCTTTAGATGCTTCCGTCTTGAACATCTCAAGCGCTTTTTATCATGCGATAGGTATCATCTTGCTTTATACAGTGCCCCGGTGTGCTTGACGTCTCCGTGCAGTGACAGCTAGGAAAATTCCTCGAATGGCTGTTGGTTTCAAACAACTGTATAGTTTATTTAAGTAAATTGACAGACTCCTTGCTAAGAAAGTTTGACATAGATTCAGATTAGTTATACAGCTTGTATTGAAATAGTTTCAGATCTTTTACGTCTATGTACAAAATTTAGACATTTCAATCAATACTACGTGATTATTGTTCAAAAATATTTCGATTGAAAAAGAATTATACTACTGTTTTGTCTCGTAAAATTTAAAACTTTTCTCATTTTATCCTTTTAATTCTCAGCATATCTTATTAATGTCGATACTCTCCATTATTTACCAACTAAAATCATCCCGTGATACTCTTACCTCGCAAAGGATTTTTTTATCGAAATGTATCATCACATGGTAGAATCGTCATCGTATCCTAGTTCTGTCGTCACTTGTAAGGCGGTCCTAAAATTCCATTGAACGAATCAAACTCCTTTTGCTCCTCGCTCTTTACCGCGAAGGTCACGTTTGAGGACGACGTAAAATTTAAAGTCCAATTCCATAACATTAATACCGATATGAGTGTAAATGGTCATTCGCAGCCCAAAAAACCGCGCAAAGATATGCCTTCTAGTGTGACTGTTGTTTTAGGAGCCCAATGGGGCGATGAAGGAAAGGGTAAAGTGGTTGACATGCTTGCTTGTAATGTCGATATTGTTTGCAGGTGTCAGGTAAGTTTTATTTCATTGCATATTTTATGCCGGCATTTTTCGTTTTATTATGATACTGTTGGCAGTTTAGTGAGTTTACTTAAAATTTGCCCCTCTGAGTATGTTTTAGTTATGAATAACGTTGTTTTCACTTTCAAATTGTCTGTTAAATCTTTATTATATATGTTTTTTTTTAAATTTTTGAGAGCCGCGTTAGCCAACCATGTGGTTCATGTGAATCACAACATAAAATTTGTTTGAATAAAAGCTAATTATTATACTCATTTTTGCATATTTCAATAATGTTAGCTTTAAATATAGTTACCTAATACTTTTTAGTTGAATGTTTTTGCTTTATTACTTGTAAATCAACATTTTTAAGATTCTTTTAAATTGCTTTTTTACCCTGCATTCAATTAAAGAAACGTACTTATGTCAAAGTTGATATGTTAATTTAATTTGAATTTGAATTAGAACTTTATAGATTTACCATGGAATTTTTAAACGTAATAATAATTACACATTACTTGAAGGTAATATAAATATTTTTGCATCTTTGTACTGTTATGTTCTTTCTAAAGATTTTGTAGAACTTATTTACAAACTTGCCAATATGATCTATGTAAATTCATCAGAAGGAAAGGTAATTAAAAGTAATAACACTTTTTTTGGTTTGCAATTATATATTTTCATACAGTACAATATTTTTTATATTTTAATATAGTCACTTTTCCTCACATATTTTCTATCAAATTGTTAGGGTTTCTTTTTAGAACAAATAAATGACTATCAGTCGCTACTTCATTTAAAGTGCTTCATAGAGATTTTACGTGAATTTTTGGCCAAAATCTAAATATAAAAATCTCAAAACATTTCCTGCATGTTTAAAAACTATTGTGCTTTATTTTCGTCTTATTGAAAAACTTTAAGCTTTTGGGTACTATAACTCTACATTGTTCATTCTTCTAATTTTATAGGCTTGCCTCATATTTTTTGTAATAAAGTATTTTGGATTTGAATAAAACAGGTTGGATTTAAATCTTAGTATTACATTTAATAAATTATTTATATAAAACATTTTGTTCCCCAGAATGTAGTCTCAATATGCACTAATTTAAGCATTGTGTAACATAATTCTAATGTATCAGCATAAATTTATATACTTATCCAAATCTGAAAATTTCTTTCAGGGTGGGAATAATGCTGGACATACTGTTGTTGTAGATGGTGCTGAGTATGACTTTCATATATTACCCAGTGGTGTTGTAAATAAAGATTGTGTGTCCATAATAGGTTTGTATAACCTGCATTGCTCTAGCTAGTTATATAGAAATGCCCTATGATAAATAATTATATACCAAAAAATTAATATTTTTCAATTTGAGTAATCTATCAGCTCTTAACATGTACTACAATTAACTTGTTATTCATGCTAATTGATTAGTTATATATTTATTGTTCCAAAATGAATACCTTGAATTTCTAAACTCTTATTGATTTATTACTTAGAAACTTTGTGATGTATAAAACAGCTTTCATTTGTTATTTAAAATCTTTTGATTTTTAAATTGACTTCCCTTTCCTATTTTAACCCTTTTAAGGGCAGTGGTTTCACAGCAAAACCACCTATTAATACCTTTTCTCTGTTTGAAACACATGAATTTTTTCTTTGTTTTTGACACTTTAAACTATAAATAGATGGTATCACTACAATTAATTTATTTTTCTTTGAATTATACTTTATTGAATTTGCTTTACGTGGAAGAATCAAGAGTTTGATTTTCTTCATGATCTCGTATGAAAATACTTACCCAAAACATTACTTATAAATTGTTGAGCTATTTATTAATTACAATATTTTAAGGTTAACTATTCATTGCTCACCAAATTTATTTAAAGTTTTAATAAAGAAATATTTTTCTGCTGCACAAACGGAGGGTTTCACAGTTAAATCAACCTCTCTAAATCTCGTCCCCCCCCCCCCACACACACACACAAAAAAAAAAAAAAAATGTAAAAATATTTTTTTCATATATTTCAAATCTATAAGGCTCGTAGATAAAATTTATAACCTAATTCCATTAACCAAAGAATTTGTTAATATAATCTTCAAAGGGTTAAAATATCTATACTCTCTATTATAAATTACTGATTTTATACAGCTGTTTTTCTTGTGTTTCATGTAAGATGAGATCATTAATTAATGTCAGCAAGGATAAATACTTTTTTTTTTTTTTTAAATCTATGGAACATGTAATATAGTACTATCAAATGTTTTTATTTATATTACTTTAGTTCCTTTCTTTTTGACAATTTTGCTTTTCATTTAAAGGTAATGGTGTTGTGATAAACATACCACAATTCTTTGAAGAAATTAAAAAGAATGAAGATAAAGGGTTGGCTAATTGTGAAGGAAGAGTATTCATATCTGATAGAGCTCATATAGGTAAAAGCTTTCTTTTATTTTTAAGGAAGTGCATGTAAAAGGTGTTTTAATACTCATTAATACATGGTATAATAATTCATTGAAAATATTGAAAGGAGTTGTAAATTTTATGACTTTTTAAAAATATATAAAATTGTTGTTTGAATTTTAACTTTCATAAGTCTTTAAATAAGTTCAGAAATTAATATGGTAGCAAGTTTTTAATTATTAAATTTGTTATATGCATCTTCTATTTTCCCTTTGACCAAAAATAGACCAATTTATCATTTTTTGGCTGATAAGAATTTTCTAAAAGTACAACATAGGAAAAAAAAATCCATTTATAGTTTAATGGTTAAAACCATTCATTCATAAATGGTTAAAAATAGGAAATGTGACTACACTATTTAAAGGCCCAAAGCAACAATATCAAATAGTCTGAAGTGTATGAAAAGGATTAAGAAACATTGACAAGTAAATAAAGTGTCAAATGGGATTTCTTTTTCAGTGTTTGATTTTCATCAGACAGTTGATGGTTTACAGGAACAAGCAAAAGGGAAAAAGAGGTAAGTTACAATTTTTTCAAAATTAAAGACAATGTTCTTTGTTATTGTATTCAACTAAGTATTATTTTTGTGCTTTAAACTTTAACCCTTTATCTTACCCTCTGTATTTCTTATCACTGTTGCTTTTTGTTTGGGTTATAAGCAAAATTAGAAAAGCTTAAATTTTTAGTTGAAAAAAAAATAAGTAACATCACTTTTAAAAAAAAGAACAAATGAGTATGTCTATAACAAATTATTCTATGAATATTTTTTTTACATTTTCTTTTGTGTATTTATATTAGGCATTATCTTTACTTGATCAAGGGAATTCAATTATTTGTTGTTTTAAAATATGCAGTTTTTCTTAATATAATAATTATGATAAACTTAAAGGAAGGAAAGTTATCAACTACTAATGCACACTTTCTCATGGTTCATTAATATTAAATCTGGAGTTGTTCCTTTTAATGACTTATATCTCAAACTTATTACTTATTGTATTGTATTGGAGTGTAAAATAAATTGAAGTATATGAATATTAACCACATGTTACTCTCACTTGATACTAAATTTAGGAAATTTACATCATAATGTCATCACATACAGATAGGTTGCTGACAGAAGTGAACAAGCTTGTTGTAAGTGAACAAGTTTGAGGCCATTGAATTTCAGGTAATGCACTTTTAGTCACATTTGTCTGTAGCATCTTTTATGTTGACAGCTAAAAATATTTACTTTAGTAATCCAGACAGTATTTTTTTTTTTTTTTTTTTTTTTTTATTTAGATCTCACAGTTTAGCAATACCTTTTTAAGTTGGGTATCTATTATAAAATTTTAAAATGTTGTTGAAATGCTTTACAAAATTTTATTTTCACAGGAGAGAATTACATGTGGTTAATAGAGCTTAATATAGCAATCTTCTCTCTGATATATAATATGGTCTGATTGTGAGTGGCATTTTGAGATTTTCTAACAAATTTTTCATGCAAACGTTGCTTAAAAGTTATGTTTTGTTTTTAGTTATATTGCATCTGTGAAGTACAGATATGTAATTTTTAAATGCATCCTTTAATAAGCTTTAAAAGTTGCATCTTTTAAAAATGTTGTATTAAACAGAGGGTAAATTAAGGTATTTATAAATCCTTGCGATAGCACTGTGTATGTATAGTTTAAAAATCATTTATTTTTATTTGCTATGTTATCACTGTTATAAATCTGTTGCAACAGATTTTTCCTTTTATATTTTCAATCACTAGTAAATGTTTTATTTTTCTTACAGCATAGGTACTACTAAAAAAGGAATTGGCCCTACTTATTCATGCAAAGTAAGTAATTGTCTGTGCTATCATTATGGCATTATTTAAGTGCCAGGTATGGAAAAAATACTTATTTAGGCACAAAGTGCCTTGAATAACATTTTTGTCCTTAACCTTTTGTTCTTAGGCCAGTCGTAGCGGAGTACGCCTGGCTGATCTACTTGGAGACTTCAGTCAATTTGAGGAAAAGTAAGTTGCTCTTATATGGGCATTTTCAAATGACTAAACATTTTTTGTAACTTTCATAAACCTTCATATTGTTTTTGCTGTGTTATAATAATGGTCAGGAAGGTGTCTTCTGATATTAGTTAGCACTTGGGTTTTATGTATTATTAACAGTAACATACTTTTGGTTATATACATTAAACACATTTATCATTAGTTTTGTAAAACAAGAGTTTTGGTGAAACTGAATTGTTTGCACTTAATAAATTTCATTACTTAGTATCACTAGTGTGAGTTTGTAATTACTTTTAGGAGTATGAATTGCTATGTATACTTTTCTCAGTTGTTACTTCATTATTGAAAGCTATTCCTCTCTATGCTTTTATAATTCTACCATCTATTCTTAAAAGAAGTTCTTGTACTTTTATTTATAACTAGCAAGTGTGTCCATGCTTTGTTACAGGGAACTTTATATATTCTAAACAAAGATAATTCTTTTTCGTATATTAATCTGTAAATTCTACACAGTGCAGTTCTAATCATTAGCGAATAAACATAGTTGTTTCTATTATGTGTAATATAGTCATATTCAGTTCTCATTACGTATTAGTTTGCATTAGACCTGTGTTAAGCTTCTTTTGTCAACTTTGTACCAGTAAAATATAAAACATTTATAATTCTGTTAGGTGATAGAATTCTTTATAAATGGGTTATTTTGTTTACAGAAAGGATATAATTTTTGTCCTTTATATTATTTGTTCTTGTTTAAAGTATAATTAACTTGAACTATTTAAAATTGAGAATATTAGTAATATTTGTAAACGAAGCCATAGAAAGATTTTTTTCCCAGCCTTCATAATTTTAACATATTTTTATTAGGTATATGAAAGTAATATGTATGCATATTAAGCATTTTATCAGTGCTGATAAGTGCAGTTCCAAAGTAGATATAAATTTATTGAATAAGATAGTGCATTTGTGTACACATGAAATGTATAAATGTTATTAAATGTAAACATGTCATTAAAATAAAACATTCATTTTGTGGCTACCATGTTTGTGAAAATTTTAAATGAAAAATTAACAAAACTTAAAAACAAAAGTCTGTTTTATAAGTCATTCTGTCTTGTGATTTATTTATAATGTTAATTTTTGTTGCCAAAATGTCATACATTTTTCAATTGTCATGTAAGAATCTTTTAGCAAAAATGATCTCCCGTAGTTTGAAATATACTGTATGAGAATTACTCTTCCTGTTAATATTTTAATCTAGACGAATGAACTAGCACAGATTGGGTACAAGACAACAGAATGGTGGGGAGGAAATGAAATAGCTTCAGATAGTTACCCTTGTTAAAACTATCGTTTGTGCCAAGTACATAAAATCGAAACATTAATTATATTTACTACAAGGTCTAACAATTTTACTTTAAAAAGATTTGATTAGAAAATATTTACCCATTTTACCAATATAGCAACATTTTTAAATTCTTGGCAGCCTGCTTAAAGGTTTTGTTATTTCACTTCTATAATAGTTTTGTATATGGGGTAAATTTTTAAAGAAAAATCTCACTCTCTGCTTGTACATGGATTGGCTTGTATTCTCGAATGTGCAGTATATGGTTTCTCCTTTTGTTAGTTTAAATTCTCTAACAGAAATGGAAACTATGAAAAAAATTGAATATCGAAGTTTGTATTGTGTGTGTAGTTACTTTATTCACAAAACAAAAATACAGTTTTATAAGATATTTTTGTTATTAAATGCAATTTCATTTAATTATATAAATCTACTTTTGTGTAATGTATGCAAAAACAGTATATCACACATAGTCCAACATTGTGATCAGATTATTGGTATTCTTTTTGTTCCCCTTTTACCATCCCATTTCTTAGCATAGTGTAGTTTGATCTTCATTAATCTTTTAATGCCTAGCATCCCTTTTAAGGGACAACTGACAGATAATTTAGCCATTCGGAATCGGCTTTAAGCAGTAGGTCTCAGTCTCATTAGCCATTGTGTATCAAAGTAGTTAACTCTAGCATTCCCAAACCAAACCTGAAAAATAGTATTTAGAAATTTTGTTTTTTCTAAATTAGGTTTCCTTTTCAGCAAAACTTGGATGACAATCCTATCAACAATCTATAAATTTTCATGAACCTGCTTTTATAGTTTTTTCATTTGGATTAACATTTTATGGTTCTTTGAACCTTGCACTTAAATTTACATTTATGGCAGGAATATTAGCAGAAATAGTGACAAAGTTTCTTTTAAAGCTTCACTTAACAGTAATGTTTGTGTGATATCGAATGTTTTCACTTAGCCTTTTTTAATTTTAATAAATGGCATCTTATGTTTAAAAGGTTATTTGATTACTAATGAGGATATTTGTGCTATTCAAAGTTGTTTAAATTTCATATTTGTTTTACTATATACAATCCATAATTAATATATTCGTCATATATATTCAGCTAAAATGTCTTTGTTTAAGAATTTGTTGACAAATATATTACCTCCACTCAACATTTCCTTCACTATAACTCCATTGTAGCATGTATACTTTACATGCTAAGATAAAGAAAATCACTGAAAAAAACATTCCTGTAATACTGTAAAAGTCTGGGTCACACTAAGGTTGATCAATATTATAATACATACTTCAATATTAACTGATTAAGGGCCAGTCTCACCAAAATTGTTTAATGGCTAACTGCAATTAATCTGTTTAAATGGAGAATTGCATCCCACCATTGGTTGGTGCCACGGGTTAATTGCGGTTAACTATTAAATGACTTTGGTCAGACTGGCCCTAATATAAATAATGCTGAGGTAGTTTTAGTCTTTGTTTCTCAATTAATAAAATGTGATTAGTATATCAATTTATGTATCTAAATGTTTCTGTTTAATATAATTAAATGTTTGTTATAGATTCAGACTTCTTATAAAGAGTTACATGCATCAGCATTCAGATTTAAATGTTGATATTGAAGAAGAGGTTAAAAAGTATAAAGTAAGTGCTAAAAATTACTATTAAAACATTTTCTAAAATATATTGCAAGAAAGTGTTTAGAATTAAGTGTGTAACTTGTAAGACTAGAGAGTAGATTGCTGTCATTTTTGTGCAGAGTTGCATAAAATGTAGTCTGAAGTTTTATATAATCTGACAGTACAGTTCTTTTGAATTATCTCTTTTTAATATACAGAGTCAGATAATATGCACCAGAAAATTTTGTAAATATTTCTGCAAGATTGTTTTTTTCCTTGTCAACCATTTCCATGCCCTTCAACTTCTATGAATTATTCATAGTCATTATGGAAAATACATAATTATGTATCAGTACTTTAATATGGATTTCAGGATTTTTGTGGCATATTTTACCAAAATAAACCTAACAGTAATAAGTTTATTTGTATTTCTAATCTTGGATACCTTGGGTAATTAAATTATAATCAAGTATTTATCAGTATATAATCAAGAATTCAATTTTTGTAATTTGTTAGAACTGTAATATTTGCTTACTATTTATATAAATATTGTTTACATATTATAAATATATTTGTTTACTGCTGTTTGCATTTTTTTAAAAGTATACTCCATGCACTATTACCGTATGACTAAATTTTTCTTTTCTAACTCTTCATGTTGAAAAACATGAGTATCTAGAAATTCGTGAACATTTAAAAAGTTGTATGATTATGGTGGTGGCTTGTAATTTTCTTATTGTTTTTGTTTATGTTAATATATATTTTTATAAGTTATAAATTAGTGCCCTCCCCATATATTTATGTATCAAGACAATATTTAGGCTATGCATGGTGTGACTTTTTAAAGGGTATGGATTGATTAGTAACCAATCTTAAAGGTTATGTAGTTCATTGTCTGACAGCATTTTAAATTTTGTTCTTTTTAATTTAACTATAAAAAATAACTATGGAACTAAGTGTTTTTAATAGTTTAATATAATCAACCAGTCTATTAACATTTTAATTTTGTAGTCAGCAAATTTGTATAATAATGAAGTCTTGTAATAGTTTCTGGAATTTGTAATTTTTTTTTTATTGTCAGGAATATGCTGTCTCTCTTGCTCCTTTTGTTACTGATACAGTGACATACTTGCATCAAGCTTTAGCATCTGGGAAGAGAATTTTAGTGGAAGGAGCTAATGCAGCTCTTCTCGATATTGATTTTGGTAAAATATTTTTCATATCTCTATACATTCAAAATAGTTTTCTTAATTTCATGTATTTATTTTATTAAAATGTTTTTAGGTACCTATCCATATGTTACATCTTCCAATTGTACAATTGGAGGTGCATGTACAGGTTTAGGAATACCACCTACTGTGATTGGGGATATATATGGTGTTGTTAAAGCCTATTCAACTAGAGTTGGTGACGGACCTTTTCCAACTGAATTGTCAGATGTAAGTTATACGGCTTTTAAGAACAGTTGTCAAGATAATTTGGGTAACTGTAAATGCCACATTGTTTGTAAATGTTAATTTACTTCATTTTCATTAGTTTTACAGTCATTTATTTTTCATAGTTTGCCTTCTTTTAGTAATGATTGAATGGATGTTTGTGTTCATATAAGAATACATATCACTTAAACAAAATTTTCCATTTTCTTTTATTGGTTAAGATTTTATTTTCAATGTATTCAAATGAATTATGTTTCTAGTTTAATAAAATTATAGTTTATGGGTATGAAAAAAGTTAACATTGAATTTTCAATAAAAATAACATTAAAGCTAATATAAAAACAGCTGTGGTTATTTCAACTTAAGTTTCTGTATAAAGTTAATGTTATGTCTTTGTTTAGGGTCTTGGTGAAATCTTACAAACAAGAGGTGGAGAAATAGGAGTAACAACCAAAAGAAAGCGCAGATGTGGGTGGCTTGATGCTGTTCTCCTACGCTATTCTAACATGATTAATGGCTATACTGCGTAAGCATTCAGTATTTTATTTATAATGGAATTTCTCGTTATGAAAGGAGTTTCATTTATTGTAATTTATTAGTTTAATGTTCGATTATTTTGTTTAAAAAAATTTCTAGAGATGAGCACTATCTAATGACCACATCTGGTCCACAAAGTGATTTTTGTGGCCTGCTATCTAAAGAAATCAGTTTTCTCAAATTAAAAATTAAATATCTTTTCTAAATATGTACATTGCTTTCCCATCTAAGTCTTTGAAATGTGGGGCCCTTACTGTTGTACACAAGTAATGGAAACAAAACTTTTTTTTTTTCCCCAAATAGAATAAAAATGTTTTGTGTAAACTGTATAAAGACAGAATTTTAAGATCTTATGTTTATAAATTCTATTAAGACTATTTATGAATATACTTAACATGCTTAAATCGAGGATATCTACAAACTGATATTTGCACAGCACCTGGAAACACACATAAAGTTTTAAAAAATAAAATACTGAACTTTTATTTATTTTGATGGAGATATAAGGAAAACAAATAAGTTCTTTGTATTGCATGATATCTTAATTGTCTTACTGTTCTTTAAGTAAAGGGCTTTTTTAACATGTTAAAGTCACAAGCACAGTTTCATAAACTGATAGTTTATTTTTTGGAGTGGGGTAGGGAACAGTTTAGTTCTCCCTTCCACAACCATTGCCTAATGTCATCAGTAGCCATGTAAATGCGACTTAAAGTGATATTTATAGCTTCTGTCAAGCATATAGTGGTCACAAAGACACTTTAACTTCTATGTTACGACTTTATTACATGGTCCTTTGTCTTCAGCCAATGTTATAGACTGAATTTTAGGTTTGTTTTAAAATGGTTTAAGGGTATTTTAACAAATGATGTCAGATCATACTGTAATAAATTAACTGTAAAAACAAGACCATTAAAGGGTGGAGAAAGCATAGTTGGGAAGCAAAATGCATGGTTTCCGCGCACCTGGAAAGTCTTGATTTTTCAAGTAAAATGAGTAAAAGTCATGGATCCGCTAAACTACCGATTAAATAAAAATGCATTGAATTGTTTAATTCTATTTTTACTTGTCATTTGGCTGAAGTTACTGAGTTTGGTATTTATGTATTATCCTATGACCATATTGCCAAGTAAAATTTGTTCACCAAGGAAACTCAAAGCAAGAAAGCTTAATGGGTGGGTAAATGTATATTATTCTGGTTTTTTCTTAAATTGTAGATTAAAATTTTATTAATATAATAATTATTTTTTAATAAAATAGTTCAGATTTTTGCACAAAATATAAATTTATCTCTAGGGATATTGTATATAAACATTATAGGGTTATATTTGGCTATTATTCATGGTCACCTGGATAATACCAAAGTACCCTGAATTCAAATTGGAAACATTTTGATTGAAAAATTGCTATATAATTAAACTTAGGTATGTAGATACAACAATTTATTTTTATGTATGCGAGTTTATTAACACTTATAAAGTAAGTTTATAGTTTTTTATGATAAAATTCCTGTAATTTCTCTAAAAGCATATATTTTATTTGTATGTACATCAGAAGTTTTATTCATATATACTTTAACGAAAGCTTTTTAAAGTCATGGAAAATGATCTGCTAAATCATGGAAAGTCATGAAAAGTCATGGATTTGAAAAATTTTATTTTGGCAGATAACCTGAAAATGTAAGGAAGAAAAAAATCTTATTTTTTTTCTTACCTTGTATCTGGATTTTTTTTTCTTACATATAGATTGGTAAAACAATTTCTGAAAGAAATTTCTAATTTTAACTATTTAGTTTAATTGTTCTACTTATGTCAATTTTATTAGTAATTTTTCCCTACTCATTTAAGTTACTTTCTCTTTAGAATTGCTTTGACAAAATTGGACATATTAGACACCTTTAAAGAAATAAGTATAGGAGTTGCTTACCATCTGAATAATAAAAGACTTTTAACTCCACCAGGTACTTTTTACTTTTTCAAAATAAAATTTAGTCGAATCTTTATCAATATAAAGTAATAAAAACATCTGCCACTTAGCCTTTTCTATCTTGCACATAATTGATGCTGAAAGTATATCGATATTTATGAAATATTTTTTTATGCACATCCTTCCTTTGCATTTTAGTAGTATGGAGTTATACTATATTATATATACCGTAATGTTTTGGCTCTCTGCTGTGTATATAGACAGACGGCAGATTATTGCACATTTCATAGGTTTTTGTAAATAGGTAGAGATAGTACTTTCTAATTTCTTGCCCCCCTCCCCTTTTCTTTTTTTTAACATAAAAATTTTAATTACCTTCATTTTCAAAATTTTTTAAATAAAAGTAGCTTAATTTGCTTTAACAGTTTTGTGTCCTTAAGCCAAGAGTATAGCCTCAGTGCTACTGAAAAGCTTGTTTTTAAAGAAAATGCACATACTGTTTAAACAATATTGTTTGAATTGGTGAAATAAATGTTCTATCAGCAATTAGAAGAAATGGACTCTAGGGTAGCAAAATGAAGTCATAAACAGGAATTTGGTTGCAGTGAATTAAGATGAATTAGTTATAGGAGCATGTTTCTGAGCCATCATGCATATGAGCCATCTTTGGAGAAAGCACATTTGCGAACACCAGTGTTGAACAGAAGTGAAGTGAGTCTGTAGTATTTTTGTCCAAATCGTAATGAATTACTGTATATAAACATTACGGTATATCATATATTAATTGTAAATTTCTTTAACTTTACAAACTTTGTATTTTTTTTACATGCTATAATATAATTTGTAAGCATTCTAAGTTATGCTTTATATAAGATTTTTTGATCAGCAAAAATGTATAAAGCAAGTTTTAAAATCTATGGAAATACAAAGTCAAATTATAATCAATAGGATAAAAAATGAAGCCTTTTAGAAATAGCAATAAAATCCTTTATTTATATAATTGTAATTTGAGAAGTTTTAAATAATCACAAATCTTATACAAAACTTAGGTTGGTTTTTCTGGGCTGGGCCGAATCTGCCAACTCTGGTCTTTATTGATAACTATTTTTAAGTAGAACATTATTTCAGCCTGTGCATCTTATTTTGTGTACACTTTATTTCAGCCTCTGCATCAGAATTAGGAAATGTTACTGTAGAATACATCACTTTGCCTGGATGGATGACATGCACTGAGAAAGTACGGCAGTTTAATGAGCTTCCACAAAATGCCAAAAATTATATTAAGTCAATAGAAGAACTGGCAGATATCAAAAGTAAGATATATTTTAATACTTTGTAAACTTATAACCTTGCTGTTTAATTTTAATTTCTGGTACAGCATATTGCCATGAATCCTTCGCCACAATGCAGTTTAAGTCTGAATGTCATGGGTTTTGTACTCTAGGTGAAACCCAAAATTCTGAGGAATTTCCCACTAACAATCTCTTTTTCCAAAGTAATATTACAACTTATTTCTTTTTTTACTACTTTCTGTATACTTTCAAGATGAATCAAAGAATGTAGTACATTCTCTGACTCAATCTCACAATTGTTTTTATGTTGTCTGCCATATCCCAAATTTAATAATTTGAAACACAGTTACTTTGACTGTGTACTACTGGTACAAAGACAAAGATCTTTTAAGATTTTGATAGGTAGAAATGCTTAATGAAGATCATGGAGTCTGTGAGGCTGCAACAGCAGTCAGAAATAAAAGAACATTATACATGAATGAAAATATAGGCAATGCTCAAGAAAGCATGCGTCTTTTAAAGAAATAATTCTTGTAATTAAGTTTCATTTAAATTTTTTCAGATTAAATTTAATGTTTCAAAAGTATGTTTAACTCGTTTAATTTCTCCTAGAACAAACACACTCTTGACGTAATCGTGAAAAGCTTATCAGCTTTTTGCAAATTGCTTTAACAAAGTGAAAATGACTGGCAAACAGATATAAAGTAAATGGCATTCCTGGAGTTATTTAATTTGTTAAATTCATGAAATTTACCAAGATATACAGATTTAGTTTTATCAGTAATTTGTTCAAATTTAAAACATCAGTTTTTTTACTGCTAGGTAATATAAATTTTATTTAAAATGGTGCCAATTTTCTCCAACAAAATCATTTAATATAATTTTTTTTCAAATGTCATCAAACTTTTATTATAAATTTATATACTATTAGTGATTTTCATCTGTAAATTTCAAAATTATGAATGGAAGTTATTTATAAATTTTTAAGCGAAATTAAGCTTAATGACAGTTCCCATGGTTCTTAAAAGTCCTTAAGAACTCCTTAATTTTAGCTTTTTAAAACTACTTAATTTTCATCTAAGGTCCTTAAAACTCTTTAATTTTGAAATTGGAACACTATCAATTTCCTCCATGGAAAGATATAAAAGAAAAAGTAGCTGAGTTACAGAACTTGGGCAAAAAAAAGAAAAAAAAAAAAATCTATTGAACTTTCAAAATTAAATTTATGTATGTGAATTTGCACTATTGGAAATTTCTTTGTAAATAGTAAATATTTGTTAAAGTTCATAACATTCTTTTACATTTTTTAGCCAAAAGTGCAGTATTAATAGTAAAGAAAATCTTCAAATACATATATGTTGTCAGTATATTACTGTACTTATTCAAAATTCCTTTCCTTGATATCCTTAAAAAAATTATAAAAATACTTTTAGCTCATTAGTATTTTTTATAGTCATGATCTAGAAAACTTATTTGACAAATGAATAATCTTTTGCATACTGAAGAGGTTTAAAGTATAAAGTCAGCTGCCTTTTTCTAATAGCTAAGTCAAGCAGATTTTAATTAAACAAAGCATGGAGGGGGGGTTGTAGATATTTCAGTTATTTATGGAAGTTTAATTTTCTTTGGATTGAATCTAATAGAAAAGTCTAAAACTTTCTTTTTTCCCAGGCAATGCCGGGTATAATCAGCTAGTATATATATATATATATATATATATATATATATATATATATATATATATATATATAAATATGTACATTGCTTACCCATCTATCTTTGAAATGTGGGGCCCTTACTGTTGTACACAAGTATATATATATATATATATATATATATATATATATATATATATATATATATATGAGTCAGTTTTAAACCCTCAGAAAGTACTGTTTATAATATTGTGTTTTATTCTCTATTTTTATTTTGATCATTCAAAAACTTTAGATGTACATTATTCAAAATTAGTTTTTGTCAAATAGATTTCTTATATTTTTATACATTTTTAAAAACTTAATTCTGAAATATTGTAGGGCATTAATTGAACATGCCTTATCTGGTTCATAATCATTAAGTATGTTCCTCAGGAAGTAGGGTTTGTGTCGTTATGCTGTGTATTTCAAGTAGATCCTTATAAAAAGTTACTTTGGTCCTTAGAAAGGCCTTAATTTTTCTTCTGGAAAAAGAGTGGGAACCCTGAATGAGGAAAAATTGCTTGGTCCCATTCATGGATATCCTTTCAGATTATCTGGGCCTGGAAAAAACTTCTTTTCCATTCTGCTGTTTCTGAACAAGTTAATAAAACATAAAAGTATGAGACTTTTAGTTTATTTTATGAGGACTGGAAATGAATGCAGATCATGTACTTCGTTTATTTAAAACTTTGTTCATTGTTAATATTTTTTTAATTTGTCTTTTTAGTTAAATGGATTGGTGTTGGAAAAGACAGATCTTCAATGATTGAAGTATTCTGATTGTCCATGGTTTCACAAGTTGTCATTATGTTACTATGCTGTAAATTGTTATTTGTAAAAAAAGAAAAAGAAAGAAATCAAGTCTTTTTAAGAAGGGAAAAAAATACAAATCAGCTTTTACAGTGTTGAGCATTCAATCTTGAGTTGCTCACTTCCCAATCTGTTTTTCTTGACTCAAACATTACTGTCCTGTTCATTTACCTTTCATGTATATTTTTCAAAATTTTGTGTTCATCAGTTGATTAAACTCGCACATTTTTGTAAAAAGGAATATTTTTTTAAATGTTTTTAAATGTTCGTATATTTTCATCTTGGAACTGCAGTGTACAGTTACAAATTATTGTAGTGTTACACATTAGCTTAAGTACAAAAGCCATCTCATTATTGAAATATATTAGTAACATTTTGTCTTGAGTTATTTTATAGCTTTGGAGCATTTACTTGTACACTGTGTAATAATATTCTGTTAAGACTGTTTTTGTAACCTTAATGTAGTGCATTTGTTTAGTAAATTTTGGCATTACTTAAAAAAAATTAATCAAATGATACTCATTCAAAATAAAATAAATCATTTTTAACAGTTTATAAGGAGCTAGTAGATGTTACAATGTGCTTTTGTAAAATATAAAGTTAGAGTTATGAAATTTTGTCAGTTTTGCATTGAAGTATAATTAAATTTCACTTAGAAAAAGGGTAATTAAATAAAATATTTTGTTAATTTTCAAAGTCCTTTTTATTCCCAATTTTCAAAATTATCTTTTATTTTTATCTTATTAATACTTGTTTATATTGGGAACAATTTTGAGCATTTTGTTCATAAATTGGAAAGTTAATTTTTAGGAATTATTTTTGTCTGTTCTTTGAAAATTTTCTTAAATTCAGATTTCTCTAAATTTAGATTAAGTTGGAATCTGTTTAAAGTTGAAATTTAAAATGGATATCCAGATTTATTTTAATATATATTAAAAAGATTTGGTAGCATTTTGCAGGATTCTATATAAAATAATTTTTAAAAAATCTTAATGTTTTAATGTTAACTTATTTGCAGTTAAATTTATGTGAACAAAGTTTCATGACTTTAAATTAATAATTTAGAATAACATTTTGTAATGTCCACAATCACCCAAGCATACTCAGTGCTGAATTGAATAAGTCATAGAAATTTTCTTTCTGTCATGTTTAGCTAAATATAAATTTTATGTCTAAAATAGTTCTATAATTAGATTTTTATAGCTTTTTTGTTACACTTTTGTTTATTAGAAGTCATTTCTTTTGTAATTTTACTTTAAAGAATCATTTAAAGAAAAAAATGCCCGTCCATAATGACAAGTACAGTCTTGCTGGTGTAAAATGTTGGTATTTGCTTCACAATGAAGCCACAATATTGCTGTTTTTAAATTTGGTGTTACAATTTAAAAATTTCAGCTTATAAACACTATTAAGTCTAGTAAAATGGTATGATTGAAAAGTGTGTATATGTATATTTTAAATGTTCATATTGGTTTTGTTATGGTATTAAAAAGTTAACCTTTGTAGGACTTTTTGTGATATGGGAAATTGTGATCTGTGCTGTTTCTTCTTTTGTGTGCAAACAGTTGGATGTTAGTGTCAATTGTAAATAACTGATATACAGATACTTCTGTTTGAATATATTTTTTATTGATTGTATTCTAGATTCCTAATGTTATAAGTGTCCTAAGGATGTTATTTTATTTAAGAGATCTCAGACCTCCTAAAGAAGCCGCATGATGTGAAAAGGTATCTGGTTTGATAAATCAGAAGTCTTATAATGCTTAATATTAAAATTACATAAATTTTTGGAACATTTAAGACTTGTTTCAGCTGTTATAAAATTGTGGAATTATTTGTCATGTTGCTTATAAGGTAACATGTAAAGAAATTAATACACTAGAATTTTGAAACAAAGTTTTATTAATGAACCAACTAATACCTTGATTTAGAATATAGGTACTATCCTACAACTTTAATGGTGATGTAAAAGCTGCTTTATGTTAAACAGGTGAAACAAGTTTTGAGTATCTCAGAAATTTTTTAATTTTATTAAGTATTCACAAATTTGATATGCCAAAATAGACACACTTTTAACATTCACTAATCTCTTTTGGGACATATGAGACCCTTAAAGAAGTCCCTATATGTTTACTGGTCATGAAAATCTACCAAATTAATAAAATTTAAAAAAATAAAGGATGCAAAGTTCGAAACTATATTAAACTAAGAAATTTTCAGTTATATCATTAGGATAAGATTATAATTTTCCTAAAATTTGGATTTTGTTTAGAGAACAAATTTTGGCCTTTTTGCAGTATTTTTTTTTTTCATCAAAATATGTAATAAACTTTTAGTAGTCTTCCCCCCCCCCCAATTAACTAAGGGGTCTTGCGTTCCATATAAAAGTTAATTATTTTAATATATTTCTGTTCATATACACACTGTAAAAAAAAAAATCTTAGATTAGTTTTAAAAGGTTGAAAGTTTATTTAAATTTTTAAATTTCATTACAGCCTGAAAATTCCAAAAGTTTCTGTACATTTCTAGAAATTTTGATTGAGTGTTATTTAAAATTTTAAGAGTGTTAAAAATTCTTAAACTGAGCATTTAAAGTATTAGATCAGTATTGTTTTATTACTATTGCAAAGAATGTTGAGGGTACATTACCCTCTTAACTAATGTATTAAAAATTGAAAATAAAAGTTTTAACACATTTTTTAGTATTTATTTTGTGTATAAACCTCATGAGTGTATATTTTGAAACAGGAAGTGGTAAAATAGTTCACCAATACCATGTAATTGTTCTATAATTCAGAGACAAAATGTAAAATTCTTTGACTTAGATTTCCCAAAATTGTTATTAATGTATTCAGACACTGCAGCACTCCTTTTTTCTAGAAATCTTGCCTTTTTTCCTTATTTCACAGCATTCCTTTTTTTTTCTGGCTATTCACTCCTTTGATTCTTTTCTTTCTCAACATTTATGGAGTTATGTAACAGCGGGATGGGTATCACACATCGTCTTTCTTCTGTTTTGATAGCATTTTTGTTTTTCTAATATTTTCTTTCTATAGGATATTCACCACCCTCCCCCAGAAGAAGTGTCTTAGGCTATTGGCATTACAGTTGTTTGAAAGTTATCAGTGAGTGTCGATCAAAGTGTTGAAACTAAAGGGGGACGATTTTTGTCTAATGTAGTGTCGAGAAATCAGTTTAACCTGTTTCTGAACTGAAGAAGGGGGAAAAGCATTACTCCTGGTCTCTGCTTGAAAATGGACTGCCACATCAAATATTGAACTCGGGGATGGTTATAATCTGAAACTTTTTGTTACTTAGTTCAGAAAATTGTTAAGCTTTTTTTTCTTTAATATGTAAATTTAGATAATCTGAAAGCTTTGCAAAGAGCAGGAAAGTGTTATCAGTTGATCCTCCCAACATGTGCTTCAAGGTCAAAAAGCAGCATAAAGCTTCTACAACTTGTATGGTTCTAGTTTTACAGTAAACTTCACTTAATGTGATTGCTGTTAATGTTAGCAATCGCTTGTTATCGAAATCACTTATTCTCGATTTTCTTTATTCATTTGTATGTTAAAATTATTGCTTTATATGATTACATCGGCTAATGTTATCAGTTTTTGAACCTCATTTTAACTGGCAAAGGAATATTGATAATATACTCAGAAGAAACCCATTCTTTTCTTTCCCTTGGCTACTGTTTGAATTTCTAAGAATTCTACCTCTTCTACCTAGAGAAATGAGGAATGAACAAACGAGTGGGACTAAACATTCCTGGAATTTTTGAGAAATATGCAGACTGCTGGTGATCATTGGTTGTCAGATAAGCAGAAGGCAACACATTCTTATTGATAATATACTCAGAAGAAACCCATTCTTTTCTTTCCCTTGGCTACTGTTTGAATTTCTAAGAATTCTACCTCTTCTACCTAGAGAAATGAGGAATGAACAAACGAGTGGGACTAAACATTCCTGGAATTTTTGAGAAATATGCAGACTGCTGGTGATCATTGGTTGTCAGATAAGCAGAAGGCAACACATTCTTATTGTAAAGAGCATATTAACATTTTATGCCTTGCTTGCTTACATGTAACTTGTCGATACAGAAGCCAGAAGGTGAAATGATTTAACATTAAAACAGAAGATTGGAATTTTAAATCGTTATGACAGGTTACCAAAAATGAGTCAATGAATCAAGTTTCTGCTCTATTGCTCAAAGGATTTTGAAAAAATTCCAGAACTTACTAAAAATGATAAAAAAAATTAAGAAATGAGTGAAAATCATTTGGAAAGATGACATAAAGAGTCCAAATTTGGTGGAAACATAATCAAAACTGACAGTCACATTTATAGAAGTTTAGCTGCTCAATGAAAAAAGATGTAACTTGGTTGAGAAGATGAAGACACATGAAAATTTTGTTTGAGAATTATCCATGATACACAGTGGAAAATTGGAGTACAACACAGCTAAACAAACAATTATTATTTATGAACAATTTATCTATGAGCTTTGTTTTAGACACAACAATTACATTTATTTTATAAATGAAATTTAAAGGTTAATATACAGTACATAAATATAAATGTCACTGTATTTAGTATTGAATAACAGATTTTAGTTATGGGGAAAAGTGAATCCACATTGTTATAAATCGGTTGTTAAAAAAATCCTGTCAACTACTTTTAAGCAGAGTCCCAGCATTTTTATGATAAAGTAAGCAAGATATTCTTTTCTGGAAAATGCACTTTTTAAATGGGGCATTATATTTCATACTACGGTCATATGGGGTTCTCATCCAGTAGAATTGCTTTGACAACCTGAATCGATTATTGTTTAATAGCATATCCCCCGAAATGTGCATATTACGATTTAAATAACAATATTCTTTAATTGTTAGGCCAAAACTAATGTTCTTGTTGCAGTGACTTAACAATTTCTTTGAATCAATATCTGTCAAAAATGACACGGTTGCACACGATTTTTGAAAAAAAAAAGTTATCTTCAAAATCTCAAAATGATAGAAAATTTTGTATGCACAAAGAGTTCAGAAAATTGCTAAGTAAAAAAAATTCCAGTCTAATGAAAACTGAAGTCTGTCAGAGTCATACGAAAATCAGAGTTAATGGACGATGATGCTCACACTCTGCTTTGTTCCTAGCTGTTCAGAATCGGCTTTAAGCAGTAAATTATGATGTCTATGCTGTTGGGTATCATAATAGTAAACCCTAGCACTCTTAGACCAAACTAAATAATTACAAATTTGTTAGCCTGAAGTAGAATTCGAAATCATTGGCTCAGATACCAAAAGTAAACCCTATTCAATCATTGCCCTGAAATTTTACTATTTAAATTTTTTTAATAATAGTTCACTTAAAAAACAGCCTTATACAATGTATATATATTATTTAAATCACAAGTTTTTAGAAATTGATTAAAATTAAATCTAACAAAAATTAAGGAACCCTGCTATAAATTATATATATTATTTAAAATTATAAATGCTTTCTAGAAATTTCATATTAAAATTAAATAATGAAAACCTTCGGAACCGGAGTTCGTGGGTTCAAGTCCCACTGAGGTATGGATGTTCGTAGCCGTTCGGAATCGGCTTTAAACTGTAGGTCCCAGTCTCATTAGCCCTCGTGTTGCAAAAAGTTGACTGTAGTGCTCCCAACCAACCATCATATCTGAAATGCTCATTTAAATTATTAGATTTTTTAAAGAGTAGAATATTTCAGTAACTTCTGAACATTTTTTGATTAAAAGACTCGAATAATTGTTTATATTAGTAAAAATTTAGTTTGTTGTATTTGTTTTAGCAATATTTAAATCAAATATTTTTAAATTGTTCTTTACTTTCAGTTTTTCCCTCTTCTTCATTTCCACTTCTTTTTTTTTCTCAAATATTTTCCCTTCGTGTCTGCCACTTTTTTCGAAAATATTTTGAAATTGTCCATTTAAAAAATATTAAGACTTATGTATGTTATTTTGTGAGATCTTGCATTTAAGGTTCAAGTATAACAAACAAACAATACAGTTCCTCAAAGTTTAATATAATGAAGTTCAACTGTATCGGTGAATTTATTAATTTTGTTTTTACACTAGACACACTGAAGGAGCATCTGATTTAAATATTTTTTTCACAAGGAAACTTGGGTACTTGTTTATATTGATAAAGAGTTCTTGTATATTTCATATTTAGGTACTTGTTTTTGCATTTGGTAAATCAAAACATTAATTTTTAATAGTTATTTGGCTTCCTTTTTTTTCATCTTTTTCTTTGCAAATTTTTGACTTCAGTGTCTGCATATTTAAAAAAAGGTCTTACCTATTTGGTGCATTTTATTTACAGCATTTGGAGTGGACTGCAATATAAGGACGCTATAAAGCTCTAAACCAAATCTAACAGCTATAAGATGCTAGTTTGATAGAATCTTGCCTCTGACACTGTTCATAGCCATTCTGAATTGGATTTAAGTAGTAAATTCAAATATCTTTAGTTGTTATGTAATATAAAAGTAGACATCCAGTTTCCATCAGTTTCACCTGATGCTGAGCACTTCATTCATTGGAACATGCCCTTCAAAACTTCTCTGTTTACAATGTCATTTACGGTCATGTTTAACCATCCAAGTGTTGTAATCGTTTGCTTTTCAACTTCTCTAAATATTAAAGAGGGAGTGAAAAAGGATTTCTCAAGTATCTGAGTGACCTAAGAATAGTAAATGCTTTATGCACATGAATGCTTAATTTTTGCATCTTTCTTTTGAAAGCTTGTTTTTACTTCTTGTTTAGCACTTTTTAAGGAAATGTATACATTCTTTTCATTTTGAACATAAGGAAATTTGCAATTGAAAGTTTAAGTTGTACTGTTGGTGTTTATATCTGTTAAAAATATACCTTTGCTTTGGTGTAGCACTGAAGTAATTACTGACTATACTCCATCTAAGTATGGAAAATAATTCTTTTTAACACCTAAAATAATTTTGTACCACTAAATTAGTTCTTACATTTAGTTACTACAATACTGGGGCACTGTATTTCCATACCAGTGTGTGGATTCGAATCTTACTTTTAGTAGCCGTTCAAAATCAATTTTATACTATAGGTTTCAGTTCGACCTTTTGTTACATTATGATATGTACAGCAAAAAGATGACTTGCATTTAGAATCAACCTTATATTTAGTACATCTATTGGAATAAAGGGTAAATTCATAAAAAAAAAAAATATCACAATTTATTTCAAGAATTTCTATCACATGTCTGAAATATTAAAATATTTATTATGTTAAGTTGAAAACATTTTAAAAAATTTGTTAATAACAGATGTATATATAAAAATATGTATATAAGCATCACTGAAGTAATTCTAAGAGAAGTGTGGCATTTTCTTTGGTAGCACGTCCCAGGAAGACTAAAAGACGTAAGTACAATACTGTCAAAGTCATCTGCAGAGAATTTAGCCTGCAATAGAGAAAACAGATATTTTTAGGTTCTTACACATTTCTTAAACTTTAATTAATTACACAATTACTATTTTAATTAAACTCACAAATTAAAAGTGTATATATACTGAAGGACAGCCAAATTGGTAGGGCACTTCTCTTTGGTACCAAAGTTTCTGAGTTCGCTGCCCCCTGCTGGCATGTAGTTGTTCAGAATTAGCTTTAAGCAGTAGTAGAAGGTATTGAATTTTAGATAAAGAAAAATGCAGAGTTGGTTAATTTAAATCAGTTTTATTAAAATCATGATTTAAATATTTTGATAAGTCATTGATCAGAAAATTCTAATTTTATTTTTTTTTCTATATTAAATTTTAATTAAATTCTAAATCAAAATAAGAGGATGTATTTTATTTAGACTTAACAGTATGATTAAAATTCATATAATATATATGGCCAAAATGTACAAATTAGCAGATATGTCATACATATATATATGTGTGTGTGTGTGTGATATATATATATATATATATATATATATATATATTTATTTTACATGTGAATATGTTATATGTAAGATTAAAATAATGAACATTCCTAATATGAGATAATAGGGAAGTTTTAAAAAGATGTTACAAAATGTCAAGTCATAAAGTTGTTTTTAACTTTTAATAAACAAATAAAAAATTCTTTAAATAACAGAATTCTTACGAGATCAAAGTTTTGTTAGATTTCTTTAAATTATTCAGATGTACTTATTGATACAGAGCTAGGATAAAAACTGTTATTTTAAATTTATCTTTTTGAAAACTTTTACCTAATTTGATAGAAATTGTATAAAATAATTGTTTTATTACTGCCTAGTACAGATTAAATGAAGCATTAAAAAATTTCCACTTACTAAACAGCAGTAAGCTTTGCAAGAGTATAATGGTTAGCATGTTTCAAGGGTATTAAAAATCATAAATACAATGACATTTATTTCAGCTTTGGTATCATTTTGCTAGAAATTAGAGGTTAAGGAAAATCATAATGTGTTTTGTGTATCAAGATTTTAGTGCCAAAATGCATACTACAATATTTTTTGCCCTACTGCAAAAAATTAATGATAAAAAGTAATGCTAATGATCTTTTATAAAATGAACATTTATGTTTGAAATACATCACAACTGACTATTTTGCAAAAAGTTATAATTTCATGCAAATAAGCTGCCATGGTGTCAATTACTAAAAGAAAATGGAAGTTCATTGGGTAAGTCACCCCGACAGATATGCCTCAGACTTTAAATATAAATTTTAAACATGTTTAAGTTGCAGCTTGTCTACCTCATATAACATAGCACTGCAATAAGGAAGCCACAATGTATTGAGGTGCATAATAATGAACACAAAATAAAAGTTCCAGCAAAAAAGAATATGGTCATAGAAAATGTAGACAAAACAACACAATTCAGCAGACAGGATATACATTATGATGTCTTTACACTGAGCACCCCCTTCTATAGTTAGGTGGATTTTAACTTGTACTATCTTAGCACAATCCGAACATTCTTAGCAGGTGGCCAAATTGGCACAGAGAATTTTACATTGATTGTTTTCCTTGGACATAACTTAAGATCTAGAGCCACAGTAGTTTAGTCCACAAAGTTGTCAATATCATAACTAGAGGGTTGTGAGTTTGAGGCTCAAGCTGGTCAAGGTCAACCATGTCCATTACTGGCAGCTAGCGCATGTAAAATAGGTTCATGGTCACAACATAATTCAAACAATACCCCAGGAGGTGACAGGCCAAGCCAGGGGATCTTCTGCTTGGTCACAATTTTTAAATTACAAGGACCCAGCAGATATAATGTTACTCATGTCTATAGCATTCCTTAAGCTACACAGGCTTCCTGAGTGGTGCTAAATGAGTAACAGCTATGCATCTAAATTTGGCATAAAGTTACCTGTCTGTAATGTCAGCTGCATTGTGGAGAAAAAAAAAATTCTTAAGATCTAAATCTGTGAAATTTTAAAGACATAGGAAAAATAAAATTCCTTCACAGATACCACAGACATAATTTCAACTTTAAAACACATATAGAAGCCATAGTTTGTCTACTCAAAATTATGATAGCTAATATAGATTGTTATGGAATTTGGCCCAATGACCAGTTTTTGCAGATATGTACTCATCCTCCTGTTATGAAAAAATTTACCTTTTGTCCCCCTCCACTCTATGTTCCTTTGAAAAATAAGCCATCTGGCTACTGGGTTCATAAAGTCTTGGGACTTTACTTTTCAAGGACAATTGTGAAACACATACTAGTGCAAGAGTTTCTGGCAAAACTCTAAGACAAAGGAGGATTCCAGAAGTGGCAATTCCTTTTCTTGATGAATCAGATTACAAAGATTGGAGCACTGAAAATGAGGCAGATGAGAGAGGGGAGATAACTGTGAGCCTTGCACCAAGCAACATCTCTCACTTGTGTAGGGATTTTGTTTCCCTTTAAGAGTAAAGAAAATGCAACCTAACTTTTTGATTATGCTAGAATCTTGGGGGTTCATGATTATGTTTACATTTGTTTAATTTTTTAATATCAATGTATTGTGAATACATACTTGTGTTGTCCCATCAACTTTAGAATCTGAATGGTTTATGCATCCCAGATACAACATGAAAAGAACCTCATCATACCTGCTCCAGTTAACTATACAGGCAGACCACATGTGTTTGTCATATTGCATCACATATAATTTACATGTTGAAATTTTACATAGAGTATCTTGGGGGGGGAGAGAAAAAAATCTGCATTCAGAAAGAAGGCAAAAATCTAGACCACTGCAATAGGCACAAATTCAATAAAATCAATAAAAAGTAGTCTCAACATATTCTTACCTAAGTTGAAAATCTAATCTAATCCTAGACAACCATCCTAAACAGTATTGCATGCAATTATGGTTGAAAGTATCATAAGCTCCTCGAGTTGCTACTGCAGCCATCAGATAGTAACGATTTACTGGATCTCCATGAACTCGAATAATAGACCTCACAGTATTGATATTTCTGGAACAGATGGAGTAATTTAATCATAAGGTTGTGATAAAATATTAAATTACATACTAACAGATTTTTAAAATATCTAATAGTTAAACAAAGGGCTCTTATAAAGAAAAGAACATAAGTGAAAAATTATGACAGAATATTTTCAGAATTCTCCTTCACTTTCCACCAAGCAGGAACATCAAGAGAAATATTTTCCATTCAAATTGCTGTAAAGTAAAACACTTTTCAAACTGTTATGACTGCAGGATGCAATTTAAGTACCCTGGAGGCAGAGGATCGGTCGCATCCTGAGACAAATACAAGGATGTCTTTTTTTTCGCACATTTCGACAGTGGCAAGAAAAAACAACAAAAATTTAAATTTTTCACTAATTTTATACAGTTTTTATTACTTTTACAATTTTGTACTGAGTTTTCTAGATGACTGCAACAGCACCCAATTTAAGAATCATGCCAAGCAGCCAGTATTTTTCTTATACACCATTGACAATACTTTAAACTTGGATAACTCTTTGAAAGTAGCTCTTTTTCATAGATTTTAGCAGTATAAGCTATATAATATTAAAAAGTACTACTTTCAATGATTTATCAATTGTTTCTGGCTTGCATAGAATATAACTTTTTAGAATAGTAGCTAATCTACTATAGATGTAGTATTATTATTTTTGTGCTAGTATAATACAGGTAAAAGTCCTTTAACATTTATTTTTCAATTTTTATGCTTTTTTTTTTTTTTTTTCATTTCAAAAATTTTTTAAATGTTTTACATTATTAGCTATTATTTATTTCTGCTTAAAAAAAAATGTTTATCTTCACCAATTTCACGATTGTTTGTCACTAATGGTAAATGAACATCACCAAGAAGTGCATATACTACATCAGTTTTATGGATGCATATATAAGGCAATCCCCAACTTTAAGTCAATAAAAAGCACTAAAAATTCTTGGCTTATTCACAGAAATATAAGTAGTTCTTAAAGTATATTTAAATTATTTTTAAAAAGAGACCTTTCTCCTTTAGTAATTTAGGATTAAGTGTTGAATGTGTTAAATGCCATACTTTTTATGTTTTGTTTAACTCTTAAAAATCATTTTAGATTATGATACATGGTAAATATACTGAAAAAGATAACTTGGGTACATTTGCCATTGTAAATCTGACCTTGATTGGAATTACTTGTCATGACATGGAATCATATTGTTTTATGTATCAGGAAAATAGAAGAAGTAGAAAAAAGTTAGCACACACCTAAATACAAATAACATTGGTAAAGGCAAACTGCGGATTACAACCATGATTCGATCAAAACGAGCTTTAGCCATTTCTTTCATATATGCTGCATCTTCATCAGTTAATCTATTAGGAAGTATCATTTGATGTCTGCCCAGTGGTCTCTGCATTAAAATTTCACAGAAAAGGAAGTAATCTAGAAATATATACAATCTGTTATTAATTCAGAAAAACTTTTCTTACATTAACAAAAAATTTAGATGTTATGGAACTATGGAATAAGGAAAATTGAAGATGCTTTTATGATGAAATTATCATTGGTTGGTTTTGAGCTAAAAGTAAAACATTATAGCCCTAAAGTTTGATTACACCTGAGTGCAAGACTGAGACAGGTGGTTATTTAAGTATTTAATTAATATGACCAGTAGCTGGCTTTAAAAAAGAAAAAAAAAGTCTAAGGTTGTGGAAGAACATCAGCAGTGGCTCATGACTTGAAATCATGGGGATGCAGAAACTCCTGAAATCGACAAACACATCATAATTGTACATTTCAATGTTTTTTAAATAAAAATATATTGTTTATTATCCACAAATTTATAGTCTTGTTGATTTTTCTAAAAAAATTACTTGATAAAATTCATTCAAACTAAACAGTCAATAACATATTTTTTCCATATCGGTGTGACTGATGAATAGTCTTTTCTCAGATTAAATCATTTGAGTGCATTTAACTTATCCTGATTTATAGTGCTTTGTTCTCAGAAGAAAGAGAGCACAGAAACTTCAATGGAAAAAAATAAAAATTTTTAATGTTGGTGGGAAAATGTTAAAAACAATTATCTCAAGACAAAAGTCCTCCATTGTCCAATCAGCATAACTTCTAGTTTGAAAAAGATAGTGCAGCAAGAACTCCAGTTCTTTGACTTGGCAGTAGATCAATCATCAAATATTATTAAAACTGAGGGAGATTTTAGAAACAATCCCTCCAATATCAGCAGAAGCTGAGAAAACATTTTCTGATGTTAAATTCTCATAACAAAGCTAAGAACTAAGGTTCGTAATTACAGTATAGATTGCTTACATTTTTAAATCATACTTTTAAAATGAATAAAAAAATTTATTTGTATTTGGTAGCTCAATAATGGGGTATAAATTTAGAAATTTATGAATATCCTTATTAAATATAATTATAATTGGTATCTATTAAAAATAACTATTTTTTCAGACATTGTAAAAGGCTAATGCATTTCCAGGAATGAGTGTTATGTTCCTGAGATTTCCCAGGAATATAACACCCATGGAGGAAAAAGAGCAGGAAATCTGAAACCCTAATGATAAAATCTCATCTATATAGCATAAATTTAAGAAAAAAAGCTGGCCTCTTTATAAATGATGATACATATTGCACTGTCATCTACAAGAATTAGCTTTATTTTTTTTTTCTTGTGCATCAAGTTATTCTATAAAATATACGTATATTATTTAACAAGCGTTATAAAGTCATGCTTCTAAAGTTATATCATAAAATAATAAATAGTTTAATATTCTACAGCTAATATAAAAAATAATGCCAATTAATTGTTGCCATGATTTAAGTTTTTGCTATTTTTCTTTGGTTTAATGGTTTGCTTTTTGGTAAGGTTTTTCCAACATGAGGGCTAATTTAACTAGAACTTATTGCTTAAAGCTAATTCTAAAGGGCTTATTGAACATTCATACCAGCAGTCAGACTTAGACCCTGAACTCTAGTACTGCTATAATATTTGATATATGTAATGAAATTTTTTAATCATGTAGCTCATTGTAATTTTGCATGTTATTATAAAAAGCAAGAATAACAAGTCAAACAGAAGGTCTGTAGCAATAGATTTACTTTCTACATCAACAGCAAATGAAGTAAAGCAAACAATGAGAAACTGAAAATGTTTTCCTTGTATTTTAATTTGAAATCAAATGCTGATAACTTATTGAAAATTAATAAACCATGCAAAAAACTAAGAACTAATTAGTAATATGCATACCTTTTACGCCAAGCTCTTCACAATGCTTTTTCATTTTACTGTGATCATTCAAAATAATAGATCTCCACAATTTGCAGAGAGATATACGACTAGCTTCAGGTAAGTATTCATAAAGTCCATGATCTAAAAGAACTATTTCAGCTTTTCCATTCTTTCCTTTTCGTACAAAAACTACATAAAATATTTAAATGTTCTATAAATAAATAAAAATTAGTTTATATATAGCTTAAATTGAATCACATACACAATATTATATAAAACAAATCATATACATATTCAAAATTTTCTCAGTAACATATTTAAAGAATATAATTAAGGAGATTAAATCTTGAAAATAAATTTATGAAATTTAGTTCCATAAGACATAAGCACATTAGTTATAAAAACAAAAGTTGGCTTCATCAGATTTTAATTCCTTTGGACATGAATTTTAGTTCACCACTTTACAGACAAAAATATACAGATAAACCTACATGCATATACACACACACACATATATACAAATACAGGATGTCCCAAATTTTTGAAGACAAATTTGAAGGAACAATAGAGAATATTGTTAGGAATCTTAATCCCACAGAAAAGCATCGACTCAAATGGACAGGTGGCACTAAATGTGACCTCTCAATTTTGGAATGTGACGAAACTAGCACAGCAACTAGTTGAAGACCTTTATCCTTTACATTGATATAGATTTAATGATACTATGAGAAAAACAAATATGTACAGAGGCTTACAATATTTACTGCACTGACCAGGCTATGCTACTTGCCATCAGTATCCAAAATGAGGAATCTACTGTCACCCATGTGAAACTGCTATGGCAAGAAGTCTGTTAAACCAAAACATTTGCAAACCAACTGTTATTCCTTAGTACATAGAACACACCTGAGGAATACTGACAATTGCTGGACACCAGCCATTCATCAAAGTTGCTAGAGGAGGAGAAACTGTGCTTTTTTTTTGAGGTGGGGGGGGTGAAGTCTGAGTGAATGTTAGTTAGAATTAAACTCTTACTGAAGATATGAACTGGCTGCTAGCCACAAGGTTAAAATATTTTTTTAGCAGAGCAGTCAATAATCCTGATCTAGACCTAAATTATAAATAATATTATAAATCTCTATACATATATATTTCTCACACTTTCTTTGAATCTAAAATAATTTGAAGAGTAGAGTTTTTCAGTCATTTCTAATGCTGCTCCCAAGCTATATGACACCAAAGCTGAAGACCTCAAGTTACAGCACCTCCTATTCATTTCTGCCCCTGTTTTCCTATGAGATCATGATTCCTAACAATGTTCTCTACCTCTAAATTTGTCTTCAAAGTTTTAGAATATCTTATATACATATATTTATGTGAGGTCTGAGTGTTAAGAAATATTGACGACTACAACGTGACATATGAAACATTTATCGTCACAAAACCCACAGAAGACACTAATTAATGAAGATAAACTAATTAAACATAAAAGGTTTGAGTGAGCATCATAATCTCCCAGCACACTTGTTGTAGTCGATCAATTATCTCTCGTCTCAAGTAAGTATACAGTCTATAGTAATGAGTGCCATTAAGCAGTGCACATCAAGGACACTTTCTTTTCTACATTTATATAACAAGGATACACTGAAATGCATCACAAACCAAGAACAAAAACTTAATAGTTTACAGAATTTCTTGAAGATAAAAAAAATTCAAAAATACTCCTACATTAAATAGGTAAATTCTTTAAAATCTAAAGTGTGTTGTAAAAATCACATTATTCAATAACTTCAAGGTTTCTTGTTTTTGTAATTTCATATTTTGTTGTAGCAAAATGGCTTTAAAAGAATGTTTTCTAGCAAAATATGGTAGTCAATAGTTTTAACCCAGCAGAAGTAGTAAGAAAATTCATCCTTTTACCAATTTTCAAAACAAAAAAAAATGTAAATATAATGATCTAAATAATTTATGTTATTTTTCTAATGATTCTGATTAAGTTTTTAGTGTAAAACACTGAACTTTTAAAACTTTAAAAAAATTCTTATCTTTTTACATTTTAAAATTTTAATTCTTACCTCCCCTATAAATTATCAATGCATCAAAGTCAACAATACTTTATCACTTTTAAACTGCTAAAAATTTATTTAAAAAATGTTTACAAAGTACTTTTAAAACAGCATACCATTTCCTGGATGTGGGTCAGCATGAACAAATCCTGTATGAAATATCTGTTCTGCAAATGTCCTTATATATTTTTTTCCAACCTATTATTTATAAGATTAAATAAAACATGCATAAATTTTGTGAATAAAAAAATTTTTTTAATGAACTTTAAAACAACAGCAAAAAAAGTTTGTTATTGTATATGGTCTGAAACTACCATACCATATAGTTATCATATTTACTCGAGGGTTAGACCTTGATTCACTGTAGCAATAGTCTTATAATTAGGAAAATCACATATATGACAAAAATGTAAGTTACATTATACATGAGACATAATTTTTTGCTATTTTTTCTCATAAAAAAACAGGGCATGCATTATAAATGAGTAAATATGGTAATATGACAAAAGAAAGGTCAACAAAACTTTTTTATACTTATGTTATCCTTACAATAACCCACAAAAAATAAACCAGGAATCCTTTCTAGTCCAGAGTCAAACTAAGTCAATATATTTGTTCTGGGAATTCACAGATTATTTTAATTACATGTACAATTGCATATTTTATATATATCTGAATCGGAATAATTTATGTAATACTCAGACTGATTTTTTATGTTCTTTATGACACTTAAATTGCATTTTGTATCCTGTGAGCTGCATCTATTCAAGCAGAATGCAAAAGACTTCTATCTTTTTTTTTTTTTTAAATGTGTCTTTATCACTACTTGTCATCAAATGTAAATTTTATTCTTAAATATTTTTTTAATATTTTTAAGAAGTCATCTGATATTTTTGACTAACTCATCTAAACTATGTAGGTCTTCTGAAATAAGGTCTACAAATATGGCGATTATCATTATTTTCTTTATATGTGTATAGATCTTTATTACTGGCTTATAAATAAATTCTTCTTTGAAGTTTTGGTACTTAAAATGCAGGTTATAATAAGCAGGACACATTTTTCTTAAAGCTCAATAACCTTATAGTTTATCTTTTGTAAAGTATTAGAAAATTCAATCAACCTCCTAAAACAGCTGGAAAGTAAGGAGTTACATAAAAGCTAGTGCAAGATTTTCTTCAGACAAGAAACTAAATTTATAATTTCTATTAGAAGTCTTATACTGATATCAATAACCCTCCAGTTTTAAATTTTGAGTCACAGTTCTGCTAAAACAACAATATAGATGGTAGAAGCTACTGATAACTAAAAAATTTGTATTCTCTAACAAGACTGTTACAAGACCTAAAGGCCACAAAAGCTACATGTATCCCACTGTAATTTTATATTAAAATTGCGATAATTATACTCAAATAAATTTTGCAACTTAATGTTACTGATAGTTTAAAAAAAAAAGTCAAAGATTCAACCCAGAAAGTTTTTGACTTGTGGATTACAGGAAGACTTTTTTCTTAATCAAATATATTAATCCCTTGAGCTCTAGGGGTGTTAGTGGAAGTATCCACATTTGCGACAAAGCTTCATTATAATATAAATTTTTGGACTAAATTTTGATAAGTTATGACAAATGAATAGAATATGACAGATATATAGCCACTAAGTAAATAAATTTATAAACAAATTTAATTAAGGCCAATTGAATAGCAGTATTCAAACCTATCATTGGTGGAAACAAAAGCAAGCATATTTAGGAACAATTAAAAACAAAGCTATAATTAAGGTGTTTCATCTTATAAGATTTTGTCTTTACAGAAAGAAATCTCATAAAAATAAAATATATACTTACATCAGCAATATCCAGTCCTAACTTTTTTATTCCTTCTACGTTATTAACACACAATCCATCAATATATTCAGCTGTCAGAACTCTCTAAGATGAGATAAAGCAGACATTATGAACATAAATTTTAAAAAGTTAAAAATTTATTAACTCTGACTCCTTGTAACATAATAAAATAAACATATAAAAACTTATAAGTTTATAAATTTTAGGAATTTTAAAAAATAAGCAAAAAATACTGTGTTTGTGTATATAAGTGTGTGGCAGATTTAATAAAATTAAAAATACACCTACCTATGATAATATATGCCTAAAAACACAAAGAAATAACATATAAAAAACTTCTTTAAGTTTATAAATTTCAATTTTAAAAAATAAGCTAAAAATAATATATATATATATATATATATATATATATATATATATGTATATATATATATATATATATATATATATAAGGAAAATTTAACAAATTAAAAATACACCTATAGTAATATATGCCTAGAAAACACACTGTAAACTCAAAATATTTTTCCTTTATTATATAGAAATATTATTGACCCCTTTTAATAACTTCCTTATAGGAAGCTTCTTTACAGATTCTGGTAACTAAAGAAAAGTTTCAAATAAGTTGTTTCTTGGTCACAAAAAAATTAAGTATCATAAAGTATAAATTTACTTCAGTGCACAAATTCCAGTGGACTTTAGGAATATGTACAAAAGGCAGATGTTTAAGATCTTTAGCACATCTTTCTTGGTTTCGTCCTTCATTTAAAAAATCTAATTCTGCTACAAGATTTTCTTTTAAATACTGAAAAAAAAATATATATATATAACTTTTCACATGTTTAATGTTGTCCATAATATAATATAATATTACTGTTCAACCACAATAAGAAGAACCATGCTAGGCAGAATGATAAGATAATTCTATTCCCCTTATAGGTAACATAGCTATGAGGAAGGAGGGAATAAAAGCCTCCTATTCTTTCACCTTTATTTAGAATCAGTTTACTGTGCTTTCTTGCATTTCCCTCTTCTGTTATTTTAAATACTACTTAAAATTAATGGATACTTTACATAACACAACGCCCCTGAATATTCTGTTCTGTAATGACTGTAAGCATATATTACATAATTCATTAAATTCTGTGATAAAGAAGAACTGGAAGAAAATGTTATTGTCCCACTTTTGCAATCCAGAAAGAGCAAAATGCAGTTAAAATGCTGTAGTTTCTAAATGCAATTGTAATACTTATATACTATCTTAGTAAAGCGAGTCATTTTTAATTATCATCGAAGACAGAAATTATAAATTTGTATCTCATATTTACACTTTGATAATTTATAAAACTATGAGACAAGATTTTAAATTTAGTTCATTTAAAATTTTTTTATTGTTACTCACAAAATATTAAAAATTGTGACTTGTGTATCCTAATTATTTCTGCAAAGTGTAGAACTACGAATCAAATATAGCCTTTTCATTGCATTACATTTATATTATTACAATATATCACTTAAAAATGGAATTTTTCAAAGCTTAATTTAATATGTTTTTCGGTTTTTATTTATCTATTCGGTCAAAAGAAAAATTCTGAAAAAGAAACTTGGGGCAAAACATTCTTTAACAGTTCTTAAACAAACACACCCGAAAATATCCACTCCTATAACACTTCTATTTTTAAAATATATTTGCTTCTTTCTATTTATTGTTTATAAATTATTATTCACATATTCAATCAAAAATAAAGTTTTAAAAAATAACTAAATAAAAAGTAGTCTGAAATACACACAGTAAACACATTTGTCGGTATTTCATAAACAAATATATCCGAAAATATGACAATTCCCAATATTTTCTAAATAGACTAGTTTTCATGGTGAATGCATAACAGCTTTCAGGGGCCTTGCTTCAATGGTTGCACAATATAGTATTTAATGTTTATTGCTCATTATTTTTATTTAAAATTTTATACACTAAAAGAAAAAAGTAACAATTATATATGTAACAGGAAAAACTATTTTTGCACTGATCACACTAAAAACAAACAATTTTTTAATAACTCGGAGAGACATAGAACATGCCTTACATATTAAAAAAATCACCATCTGTTATGCTGCCTGAATGATGTCCCCCAGTAGTGAATTATCAAATTGTTTATCTTCTGAGAAAGAGCAGCTGAAAAACACTATGGTAACAAAAATACACATAGTGACATGAAAACAGTAAAGCTCCACAATGCTACCTGAGAAAATTATCATTAGTTTAAGATAAGTTCAGGAAAGGCCACATGTAACAATTATAAATTCAGTATTTGGTTTTGAGAAGTGAAAGGAAACTAATCTCTATGAATCACATTTTTAATTTAATTTTGGTGGCTGGGAAAGTTAAGATTGAAAAATGAAACATGAATAAGAATTTTGAGAAAATAATTCTAAGCTCACAAAAAATTCTGAGCAATTTCAATATATGATGGAAATCTGTGTTATTTCACCCTGAGACTGACAAAGTTTCGGGCACAATGGTAACAGATCTGATGATTTAAGGACATAACTATGACAGCTACCTGGTTTACAAATTGTCAAAAATGAATGTGTTGTGACTAATGTAAGAAATCTTTAGGACAGGTTTAAAATCTAATCCTAGTATAAAGAATAAATGAGAAACACACATAATAAAATGATGAAATATATACAGAGCATTATATTATTTACTAGGAAATGCAGATGACTACGGTGGTGGAATTCAGATGGAACTTCAGGAGTGTGCTACTTTCCTTTTGGAACAGGATTCTATTTCAAGACAGACCAACATCATCCCTTGGAGATAACTAATCTTTATGTGGGATTTTTTACCTGTGCCCTCCAACATCGTAAATGAATACACTAGCCACTATGTTAACCATGCAGTAGTATAAATAAATGGAGTTTTAAAAGGGCTTTGACTTTTTGAGTTTTGAGATGAAGTTCTATGAAGGTATAGCACTGCAATTCATTTTGCTGAGTTTAGCCCTGGCAAACCAAACAGGGGTTAATAGATTTTTTCCACTTAATATGCATGTCTTAAAATGTAAAAATTCCATACAATATATGCTATAGTTTACGATTAAATCATAGAATAAAGTATACAATAATAGAACAAACAAAAATTCTGTGATAAAAATTTTGTTTTGCTAAAAAATTTAAAATACAGTAAAACCTAGCTATAACATTATTTGATAAAATAATAAATTACTCTATAATAATATTTTAAGGTCCTGGCAAATTTGTATACAATATAATCAAAATGTCCCCTCAATTTAACAATATTCCTTACAGAAATAAACTTCTGTAGTACAATGGATTTTTCATGAATAGCAATTTTTTCCTATTCCCCTGCAATCATATTTAGATTTCTGAAACCAGGGAAAGAATGCAAATTAGAAATTTTAACAGAAGATAGTAAAATTATGGGTTTTTTTTCAGCAGTTAGCTGCAAAGATAATTGTCTAAAATCTTGGATAGAAAAAAAAATCAATGGTGAAAAAGCTGATGAGCTCCTCTCTCAACGATTGTACCGTCCAGTTAGTTTTCTTTTAAATGTTTTGCCTTAGTTGTTGAATAACATCAACGTTGTTAAGTTTTTCACTTCTCCCTTCGGCTGATTTTCTTTTCGTATTCCCATTCCTTGCTCCATTTTCGTGAAACATTTAAATTCATTAAATCATTAAGGATATTTTTTAAACCTTTCATCCACTATTACTAATGACTGTTTCCATGCTTTAAACTCTCATCATATTTTATTAATTGATTTAAGAAAGAAAAAATGAAAAAGTAAATAAAATTAAGATTTATTTTAGTAATTCAAATTTTTCAAGTATGTAAATTTTATAGCATGACTATTTTTTTTTTCAATTTAACTATATTTGGAATATTTAATAATTTGATACTTCAAAAAAATTTTTATTACTGTGCTATAAACATATTAATATAACATACTATCCATAACTGAGGTATTTTAGATTGAAATTTTATTATTTCTTAATAAAATGATGTAAACTTCTATAACAATAATTTTATTGGTTTTATAGGGTCAAATTATGTAAGTTTTACTGCATATATATGAAATAAGCCTTTATTATAAAACTTTAATACAATGTTAATTAAGACATATAACATAAAATTAAAATTGAGAAAAAATATTTTTAAAATTCTCTTAGCTGAAATTTAGAAAAAAAAAATCAAAAAATTATTATAAGTTGGTTGATAAACTCATAGTCTAAAAACTAATATAATTATTATGAGATATTTTTTATAAATAAATCCTTTTAATTTTTAAAATATTAATTAGATTGTAAATCACAATATTTAAATTATTGGGAAAACAGTTTTTATAAGTATCAAAAATAATAAATCATAATAGATTAAAAGTTGAAAAATTAACAAATAATTAAGAATACTATTCTAATATTATCACAAAATATGATCAGAGAGTAAAAAAAAAAATTAAAACAGAAAAAAAAGTATCTGAATAATACATACATCCATAACCCATGTAAAATTAAAATTGGGATGCATCCATCCAATCAACTTCAAAAGAACATAAATTGTTTGCATATCGCCATTAAACCTTTGTCTTAAGTCAATAAACTGAGCCTGAAAAAAAATAATAATATATCTCTAAATTTAAATAATCTCATAATTTATACAGTATAAAATTATAGTTATTTAATAATATCACATGAAGTTAAAAAAAAATTAGTAAAAATAAGAACTATACACATTTTATAAGGAAAAACATACTTATTTACATTGAATACACTTCATTTCACTTATTTTTCTAAGAACATGATTTGTATTGAGTAATATCTTATTTTCAGCAAGTGATACACAGATTTTATATTGTTGCGAATCTTTTACATACTACTAACCAAATAATTATATACATACACATATGCATATATATATGTTAATTTATTTAAATTATGTAATTCAAAAGTTTAGTAATATTATCATTTGCCACAACCTACTATATATATTTATATATAAATTTTATGCTTATTTCTTTATTTAGATTAGATGGCTGTATAATACAAACAGAAAAAAAAGAGAGAGACCAATACCTTTACAGCAACATCATCTCCTTCTTTAGTTTTAGCTCTATAAACTTGAGCTAAACTTGCAGCAGCAATGGGTTTCCTATCAAACTCAGCAAATATTTCTTCAGGAAGTTTTCCAAAATCTTCTAAAAAGAGTGTTTCTAACTAAAATAAGATATATTTAAAAAAGAACTCAATACTTCAAAGTATAATTATTTTAATTTAAAATGTTGATACATATATATATATATATATATGTAAAAAGAATAATTTGAAATCAATTTACCTCTTTCTCATTTCGAGTAAGAGCTCTATCATGAAGAACAGATAAACTCTCAATATATTCAGTGGGTAATATATGATTAAGAGAAACAAGACCTTGTCCTAATTTTACATAAAGACCCCCATTTTTCAGACATCCATTACGAAGTTTTTCTGCAGAACTCTGGTGACATTTATGTATAGCAGCATTATATTCTGTACTATCCTAAAACAAGCATTTTTTTTTTATAAGGCATAAATACAGATAATGGAAAAACAAGATAATTATTTTGCCCAGATCTCAAAGTTCTCATACTATTTTACAACATATAATTAAGCCTTCATTTAAACTCATAAGATTTGTTTAAGCCTTATTTTAAATTATTTATGATCCTTTTACATCCTTACAAGTTATTAAAAATATCAGTCTATTAAAAAAAAAATACTTATCATAGAATCCAAACACATACCATATATTTCTGAATATAAGCTGAGAAAGCAATTTTTCTTTAAAAATTTACCCAAAATTCAAAACCTTTAAATAAACTGAAATGGATAGAAAAAATTCTGTAATGTTGAAATATGTTGCCAAGCAGGTAAAACAAGGGAAATATTTTACAATCAAATTGCTGTAAATTAAAACATTACACCAACACTTCTCAAACTTTTTTTACCATGGTAAACAATTTAAGTACCATGGAGGTAGAAGGTCAATTGTATCTCAAGACAAATACAAGAATGTTTTGACAGTGGTGAGGAAAAATGACTTTAATTTTAATTAATTTTATGTTGCTTTTTCACATTAATTTCACGCTTTTTATTTGCATTAATTTCACAATTTTATGTTGCTTTTTCGACATAATACCACTTTGAGAATCCTGATGCTAGATTATGCAGCCAATAATACTTTTACCAATGACTATAGTTTCAACTCTATCTACTAATCTAAACTATAATCTGTATAATCTAAACTATATTCTGTAACTATATCTGAAGGGAGTACTTTTTCATAAATTTAAGCAATACCAGTTTTAAAAATTTAAAAAGTGTTATTTTTGGAGATTTATTGATTGCTTCTGGTTTATGTAGAAATATGATTTTTTGAAAAATAGCTGATCCCTTACAGTTATATTACAGAAGTATTGCTATTTTGATGTGATTATAACACAGGAAAAAAGTCATTGTGAATTTATTTTTTTAATTTTTGTGCTTTTTCTCACTTATATATATATATATATATATATATATATGTGTGTGTGTGTGTGTGTGTGTGTGTGTGTGTGTGTGTGTGTGTGTGTGTTTTCTTCTTATTACTTTATTGTAATCAACAGCAAAAAATGTTGCCAAGACAGACATGCACTGCATTTGTTTCCTGGTTCTGTATACAAGACAATCCCAAAAATTCACAGCTTATAAATAGAAATATTTGGTGGTTAGATAATGTTGATATACATCTTAAACACACAAATCTGAAATAAAATAAGCAATTGGTCTAAAAAAGGATCTGACTTAATAAAGGTGAATTTTAGCATTTAATTTTTTTATCACCATACTAAGCTCACCATAGAAAACTTTAAAAAAAGTTTCTCTATACATAAACAAGATTTAAATATTTATCATTTATAGATCACTGAAAAAAACCATAGTATAATCAGGAAAGAGAGTAATACAAACAAGGTCATATACATCATTAGCATGCTTTAGCTAATTAAAGCATTATAATGATGCTAGGAAATCAAAAATAAATTAGTTTTAAATTATACAAGTAAACAATTTTAAAAGAATATCAAATACTTTTTTTCCTTATTCAACTTAACCTCAATTACTGTATTCAGGAATTTATAAGCATGAAATCTTCTAAATCATAATACTAGTAACAGGGTTGGCATGATTTAAATCAGTTGATTTTTTTGAAAAAAATCATTGATTTAAATCATTTTTTTTTCACTTCTTTTAAAACCTATATTCCAAATACATGAGAATTGGAAATCAGTCAGAACAGTAATACCAATAAGTAAATAAGTCTAAATAGATAGCATGTGCTTTCTAAGAATTTAAGGGCTGTTATTAGAAATTATGTATTAGGGGTAGTACTATGATTGATTAGGACTGGTGGAATTCATTTTATGTAATGGGAGGTAAAGATAGTATTACAGAACTTGAAATCCAGTTTGTCTATCCAATAACAACAGCCGTAGCTTCATCTGCATCGTTCATTCTAGCCCTTGTAACCAAGTAGGAGCAGATAAAACATCAAAACTAGTATTTTTATTAAAACAACTAAATCCATAATTAGGTGCTTAAAAATATTGAAATAATTTTGATTTGTTTTTTTAAATAAATAGCTTGCATTAAAAGAATATTTAAATTATTCTTTAAATTGACATCACATTTAGTTTGCACTATCCAATTACAAAATAATGGAATGTATTTAGATTAAAATTTATATATTTAATTTTAGGTAATCAGTATGTAGAATATACTAGATAGATAAGATGTTACTTCTTATAACAAACTATTGTATGTGTATTGCAAAAAACAAAAACAACAATTAAAATTAGTATTCAGAAAAAATTATAAAAAAACCCAATTTAAATTAAAAAAAAAATCTGATTTGAATCAAATAAAACTGTTTTTTTTTTTTTTTTTTTTGTAAAAAAAATCATGATTTTTTTCCAACCCTGATTAGTAATTAGTGACAAACAGAATTCTACAAGATAAAACATAGTTATTAATTATAAGATATTGTATATTTATAAAAAATAAATACATGCATGGTTATTTAGTTAAATACCAACATAATTACCTTAGAATAGCTTTAATTCTGCTAAGAAATTTTGCTTTAAACACTACTGGAATTTATTTTACAGAAAAAAATCGGTTATAGTTTTTTATAGGAAATTTGTAAGTGATAACAGTCCAGCTGATTTAAGCTTTTAAAAACTTCTTCAGACCCATTTTAAATAAAAATGACAACAATCATTTTCAGCCATAAACATTGACCTTTACAAACAGAGAGAGGGGAAAAAAAACAGTAATCAAAAGGCAGCTATAGATGAGTTTTGTAAGTAAACTTAGAAATGAAAGAAAACTTCTTAAGCAGGAAAGAATTTGGAACAAAATTTTATAAACGGGTTATTTTAACATTGTATGAATAGGGGGAAAAATGGGTACCAAAAATATAAACATCTTAGGCGGGAAAACTTCTTTAGAAAGAACTTCTTAAACAGGTTTTACTGTATTAAAATAAAGGCTTTTAGATATAGTCTTTTAGATCAGTCAGGAAAACTGAGTAACAGGGTCTGAAGTACTTTGTTGGATACTCACATTCTACAGTATTTGGCAAGAGAAGCTGTATTTGAATCCCTACTTAACATAACTAAATGCAGAAACACTTTTAATATATAAGATTGGCAAGCTCTCTTTGTCCATTTTGTGGTAGGGATGAGACGACTGATACTTGTTAATAGTCCTGTTTTAACCTTCCTGAGAATACTATTTCTGCAGATCAAGGTTTAAACACTTATTTTAATGTATCTAAAGTTTATTGGTCTGCCAAAAATAGATTAATACTGTTATAACCAATGTCTAGTACAGAAAAAAATGTTATGATATTTTATCTACAGAGATGATAATTTGATATACTGCATTATGTTAGCTCAATTGACAAAGGCAGCAATCTCATAATTACAGGTAGTGCTTGAACCAGTCACAGATATGCCAAGTAAGTTCATTAATGGCAGATAGGGCACATAAAATAGGTTTGTGGTTTTAATGCCTTCCTAGTTCCCAAAAAAAAATACCTCTAGTAATAGCAGGCCAACTATGGGTTAGGTTTGGTTTGGAGTGCTATGGTCTACTTTTTTGCAACACGAGGGCTAATGAGACCAGGACCTACAGCTTAAAGCCGATTCCGAACAGCTACAAACATCCATGCCCCAGTGGGATTTGAAACCACGAACTCCAGTACCGAAGGCCAGCACCCTAACCCATCGGCCATCGTTCGGCGGCCAACTATGGGAGTCATCTGCTTGGTACTGTCTTTAAATTATAATGACCCACTCTTTCCCCAGAGGAAGTAGCTTAGTTCACGTTATAACAGGAAAAGGTGACTTAGATTGGATGGGAAAACTGAGCCATTTGCCAGAAACAGCTGGAAAATGTGGTGAGTGGACAAAAAAATTTACATCTATTGTAGAGAAAACTTTGGGAAATGTGTTGGAAAAATTTTAAGTCGAGGACACTTCTTTACTTAAGACATTTTGTGGCTGGAAATATAGATTTTAAGGGATTAGAATGGGAGAGAGAAAGTTTTTAAAGAGATAGCTTAAGTAATAACTATCTCTTTAAAATTATAATTTTGATATATTACATATATATATATATATATATATATAAACTAAGCAGTAACTTATATTTTTTAAAATTTCTAACTTATACAGTATTCTTTTAAATAACCAATATTAAAAGGAACTCTAAAACAAAACAAAAAACCATAACTGCAAAATTAAATGAACACTGAAGATTTGGTCATAGTTAACCAATTAATCATGGTATATATCTAATGTAATAAAGCATCTTTTATACAAGATGCAGCTTTTACATGTGTAGTGCAAGAAACATGGTCTCTTTAATTGTTAGTTTTAGAAAAAAAAAAAAAAAATACCATAAAGATTGACTTACCTCCTCAAGTCCAAATAATCTGTACCAGTACTCAAGGGAAATTGCCATACCTATTTTTAATGATCTGAAAGGAAATTTTAAATGTTAAGTATATTTTGTTGATCATTATTTATAAAATAAATTTTATTACTTGATTTGGTTTTAAGCTCGAAAATATTACTTTTCAGCTTTAAAGGAAAAAAATCAAATACTTATCTGATAGAGTCTAACCTTAAAAATCTTCCAATTCCAGATATTGCTAGATCCACATGCCGCTTTTCATAGGAATCTAAATTCTGATAATATAGGACAGGACCAACGGTAAAGCTTCCAATAATAAAGAATTTGAAACTAGTTTTTAATGTTTTACCTACTCCTTTTAATCGTAGACCACTATTAAAGGATCGCTTACATAACATTTGGTTTGATTTAGCATTCTTTAATAACACAAAATTAGAATTGAGTTTCAATGCAGTTCTAAACATTAAACCCTGGTACGGTTTGAAGATCATCACTGATGGAAACATATCACAAATGTTTCTGTTGACTTAAGAGATTTTAACGAGAAGTATTTTTATGGGGCAAAAATGTCTTTTGATTATAAAATTTTCATTTTACTTAATTTTCATGTTCCACTATTTTTACCTACTTCAAAAAACAAGTTAATATTAAATTGTTAACACACATATCTGACAGACAGTACTTATGAAAAACTAAATACCAATGTTTCACAAATATTATCAAGAATTTCCGGAGTAGCTCAAATTTTCATCAGCGCACAAATCCCCAAAATTTAAATTATTTTAAAGTTATTAATTTCAAAACCATCGCTACTAACTCCTATTCATGACAATACTACACTTGAAGTTTATTTAGTAAAATTGCAGCATTGATACATAAAGAAATCATCTTTTACTTATTAACAACAATTTCGTGGAACATAAAATTATCACTATTTTGGAAAACCAAAGGAAACATGTGACCACAATGAATGTGATTTCCACCTACGTGACGCGTGATTAGGAACTATCAGAAACGCTCAGATGATAACTGCTACTACTGCTAATCTGCTGTTACTGCTTTTACGATTTGCTTTATTAGTAATTTTTTTTTTCCAATGCAGCTATACAGACATTACCCTAAAGGCGGACAGAGATCAAAAGAATAAAAACAAACAGTGACACAAGCACAAGAAATCTATAAAAGTAGGACATGGGAAGCACATTAAAATTAAGAAATTAACGTGCTCAAAGAGTCTCTAGTTTCCCAGTATCGGGAGTAAATGCACTTTTTCATGAGAACATCCATTGCCGCACCAATACAGCAGAGGGGACAGGCAAGACTTTCCACTATCCGGAGACGAGAAAGATGAGCATATGAACAACCGTGTTTAGACGCGAGACAAAAGGCAGCTACAGCACTGTTTCTTGGTCAATAGGGGATATTCATGATTAAATTTCTCCACCATTTTTCTTTCGTTTTTTCTTTCAGTATTGATATGCATTGTCTTCAGTGTTTGATTAATCATTGACGAATCAGGCCTATAGCTGACCAGGTTACATGGGGTCGGATTAATAAAATAAAAAAATTAATAAAAAAAACTTGGCCTGCCCATCCACTTTTTCGTTGCTGGGAATACCACAATGGGATGGAATGCATTGTAGTGCGATTATTTTATGTTTTTGCGCATCTCTCCCATTAAAGATCTACATTGTATGATGGACATAGAGCTATAGTAACAACTATAGTAGATTGAGAGCAATTTGCAATGGCCAGAATCACAGCTTTTTATTCTGAAAACAATGACAGCTTGATTGGAAAGGTGTTAAGAGAGTTAGAGATACCTTATCTTCAACTTCATCAAAAGCGGTCTTTGTTGTACCCAACGAAAGATAGTGGGAAAAATGCTCAGAATAAATAACAGTTCCACTACATCATCCACCTCAAGCTTTGAGTCATCAGTATATATGTGTGTCCATGCTTAAATTGGTAAGCTGTTGTGTACACTGTCTACCAATAAGTATTTGGACACCTGTGATAGAAAAGAAAAACTAACTTTATTCAAAATCAATAGTAGAGCCTCCACGAGAGACAATTACAGTAGGAATCCTCAGGGGCATACTTTCCACGAGTCTTATATTACAGCTTTGTATTACAGCTAGTGGCATTGTCTTCCACTCGTCTAGGAGTAGATATAGAAGTTCCTTCGCCGATTTTGGACGGGTAGTGCACCCCGATCCAACTCGTCCCAGAGGTTCTCGATAGGGTTCAGGTCTGGGCTCTAAGCAGGCCAGTTCATTCAATGAACTCCATTGACACCATACCAAGCCTTGGTTAACTTCGAAACATGACAACTGGCATTGTCGTCCTGAAAGTAACATGAATCCAAACCGTAAAACTGCCACAACGTAGGAAGCACATTGTCAACCAAAATAGGGCAGTAGGCATCGGCGTTGAGCTTACCATGAATGGGGACCAAGGGTCCCAGTCCACTTCAGGAGAAACACTCCAAGATCATAATCCCACCTCCGTCGAACTTGACTGTTGGCACAACGCATTCTGGCAGGAGACGTTCTCCAGGCAGACGCCAGACCCAGACCCTGCCATCCGAACCATAAAGGGTGAACTTTGATTCGTCGCTCCAAACCCGTTTGCACTGATCTACGGTCCAATTTCGATGTTCTTTGCACCACATTAACCGAGCAGCGCGGTTGGACTTTGTGATCAAATGCTTATGGGCAGCAGACCAATCATGAAAACCAAGCAGATGTACTTCCTTACGGATGGTATTCATTGAACCAATACTCCCGGATGCCTGTTGAAACTTCTCGCGGATGAGGACCATCGGTTGGGTGCGGTTCTTCCGAATTTCTCTGGACAACATCTCTCAGTTTCGTTGGTCTGCCGACTCGGGGCACATTCCGACAATCATCGCTCACCTTCCACTTCTTAATCACATAGGCCACTGTCGATTTTGAGTACTTCAGATCGCTAGATATGTCTCAAAAGCCACATTTGTGATACCCGATAATTATACCTTTCGAGAAATCAGAGAGCTCCGAACTGCGCGACATATTGCATGAGACTAATGCCGATGCGGTTTCCTACACGATGTATAACGGAGGAGGCCGTGACGTACCTCAGGACCGCAGATATCGTCATTTGCATATGTGTCCAAATACTTATTGGTAGACAGTGTATAGTTTCCATCTCCGCGATGAATAGGGCTGCAGTACAATCCTGGGCTTTTGAGACAGAACTCATAAGATCCAAATAAAACAATATTGTACTGATCTCCATAGGATTTATGGGAGCAGCAAAGGTTCAAATTGGTATTGTATATCAAGTCCAACCATTTCTTTTAATACAGCCTGAAGAAATTCGTCCTGCGTCTTCAGCCTGCGAGGACCCGATTAACCCACATATCATTATGTGGTAAATGGATTAGTTTCTGATAAAGCCTCAAGGTCGATTTCTTTATTTCAATATTGTTAGGGATTTCATTAGTATACAACAGCAGTGCTTCAATAAGTGTATTCTTGACAGCACCGGTGATAAGACGGAGAGCATTATTTTGTAGCCATTCCAGCCTTTTTAGTCCTTCATACTGTAATGAGAAGAGCGTATTGCGAATGGGGGTCTCCGCGTAGATAGAGCATCCTCTATTTTCTAAGATGAATATCCATTGGGTATCAGAAGGTTAGGTGAAATAAAATAGATGACTTGTAACAATAACAATTATAATTTATTAATAAGGAACTGACCGTGACACTGGGGATAGCGAGCGAGGGAACTCCAAACGGGAGGAAAAGTGAATACCTGGCGGTTGCTCATCTTCGGCGGGAAAGTGGAGAGAAGCGCGTGATATGACGTCAGTTGCTCCTTCTTCAGATTGGCTGGAGAAATTCCCGCTCTTAGATGATTCACCTCACTACAGAGTATGCTCCCAGTGACGTAGTCACGATTACAAAATATGTAAATAAACAAGTATACAATTGCACGTGTTTTACAGAAACATAATAACAATACAGTTTAACACATGATTTACAGATATGAATGAATAAAATATAGAGAGTATGACAGATAAAAGATACAAATATTTACAAAATATGTGTTTATATAAAATAAGGGGTAACCAAATGTTTGGGAAAATTTACTTAGCGACCAGATTTCGTTGTAATTTGTTTTTTGTTATGTAGTGAACTATTAATATTTTCCTTTTGTATGGGTGGTACGAAAGGTTTAGTTTCTGAAATTTCATATGCAGGTTTTAAGCGATCAATATACACTGTGCAATGCTTCCCGTTTAATTCTAAGATAAATGTTTTTTCAGACCTGCTAATTACTTTACGTGGTCCTGTATAAGAAGGTGATAAAGGGGGATTAATTTTGTCAGATCTAAGAAATACTTTTGAGCAAGTTTTTAATAAAGGGTTTACATAAATTTTGTAATTACCATGTTTAGCAGTGGTAATTGGATTTAGAATCCTCATTGTTTCTAATAAATTGGATACATATGTAGAGCTGAGTGTTTGATTTGTAGAATTGCTGTCAATAAGATCTGAGGGTAATCGGATATTAGTACCATAAACAAGTTGGGCACAGGTTGCATTGATGTCAGTTTGTATCGCAGTACGTATTCATAATAGGACTATTGGGAGATTTTCGGTCCTCATCTCTGGCGGGAAAGTGGAGAGAAGCGAGTGATATGATGTCAGTTGCACCTTCTTCAGACTGGCTGGAGAAATTCCCGCTCTTAGATGATTCACCTCGCTACAAGCGTATAATAAGTCATGAGAGGTTTTATAACAGTCTTATACGTACCAAGTAGAATTGTGGTAGCACAACACACCTAACTTTTGATAGGCTTTTAAGCATTATCATACGCTTCTCAGCCTGTTGCTTGATATCATTAATATATAATTTTCAAGTTAGTTTACGGTCAAAAGTTACTCTAAGTATTTGATACTTCATTCTTCGGGAGCACTATATTATTATAAGATATATCTAATTGTAATGGCTGATGACATAATGAAAATGTCTGATAGGTGGTTTTCTGCATGTCGACAATCATGTTGTTATCTGTTGTTAATTTCTTATGCCACTTGGACAAAACAAGCACGATTGAGACTGCAGGCTCTCGTATTAAGGCCAAGGGGTTTTTAATGAGCACCATTAAGGTGAAATAAAGACTTCGCTCAAGTAGGTCCTCTTAATTTTGAAGTAGGAACCAAGCAGAAGACCCACAGACTTGGCCTACCACATACAGAGGTATTAATTGAGAGCCTTTAACGAACCCAGTTGATCTTAGGCCAGATAGGGTTCCGAACCCGCAACCTCTCAGTTACTAGACCGTTGTCTTTGCCGACTGAGCTACCGCGGCTCAAAATTAATTACTGGCAAAGGTGGAATTTAGCTTATTGTTATATAAACTCCAGGAATGAAATTTGGATATGGTGTTATTTAAGGGGATATTAAGTCTCTCTTTTGCTCTGCTGTTAGAGCTAGATGTCCATAAGACAAGATCGGTATTTTAGTAGTTTGATGCTAGCAATGTAACCTACTTATAGCAAATTACATTGTTAATAACCTTAAAATCCTTTAACAAACTCTTTAAAAGCTTTTATAAGTAATTAAAATACCTTTAAGGGGTCAAAAATACTTATTCACAGTAATTTCAAAATATGCTGAGAAATACTGGATTAACAGAATCAATTTTACCATGTTTTTTCTAGTAATGGCAACATAATATTGATATACTCAAAATCAACAGAAACACGTGTCGTAAGGTTATAAATAATGTCATTTGGTTGCAGCAACAGTCTCATCTCTCATCTTCACCCAACAGTCATTCAAAATAACAATCCTACATCAGCTGTTGAACCCATGTGAACATATCAAATATTATTGCTAACCTTTTTGTTATTGTACATTTTGTTTCTGAAGTTGTTTGCATCAAAATTGTTTTAAACATTTGCGGTAAATATTTTTTAGTTACTTGCATCGTTTTTGTAAATGAAATATTCAAATAAGACGTTAACAAAAAATATGTAATTTTTGTAACATGTGTTTATTATGCTACTTTAAGCAGTATTTATTCTACCTTTTTATATTTTTTAAACTACATTTAGATTAATTAAGGTAATATTTTGCTCACATATTATTTTATGTTTTACTTCTTACCCTATATCATTTTTAAGCATAGCTGTCTCTAAAGTAAGTCTTGTAATTCCAGAAACATTGTTTAAGAATAATTTATGTAGTGCAGTTTTAATGTTTCCATGTAAGGAGTTATTTTATATTAACACAATTTAACTATCATAATTTGTATTTATAATAACATGTGCTAATACTATATTTTTTCTATGATGATATGCTTAAAATTGAGAATCAAGGTAATATGAATATCTTACATTTACTGAAGATAAAATCAATTCTACATCATATATACTTTGGGGCTTGCAAATGTTAAACAGTATTCTCAAGTTTTTTCTTTTAGATTTCACTTTTCATTTTTAGAACTACTTCTGTTAGGATTGTCTGTAACATCTACAGCAAATAATTTTGAGTTATATGTATTGCACTGTAAGTAAAGTGATAAAAATATTGCAATTAAAAAAAAAAAAAACATGTGTATAAAACTTATCGTGGATGTTTGGGCTTACTATAATTTTAGTTTTCTAAAAAGTGTTCAATTTAATTTTTATTTTCAGAACAAATTTATGTAAAATAAATAGTTCAATTCAATAAATAGTTTTGCTTATATTTTTGCGGTATACATATTTAGCTTGTTTTTACTCTCTTAGCATATAATACTTTGAGACATAACTGATTCTATACTAAGTAAGTTTTCAAAATTGTTAATTTCAGAAACTCTTTCAAAATAATTTATGTACTGTAATCTTAACTTTTCTCCAGTATTTTGTGAAATAATCATATGTCCTAGTACTAACTTTAAAGAAGAATGTTGTGCTCTCTCTTTTTTAAAAAAATTAATGTATGATTTCTACTGTTGATTTATGTAACTAATTTATTATAGGCAATTAAAATAACAAGAGCAAATATTGATATTTTTCCATTAGATGTTTGAAATCTAGAAGATCTTATAAATGAATTTTATAGTTTCTGATTTTGATAATTATTAAAATTAATTATTGTAATATATGGAAAGAGAATTTAATCTTACAAAATAATTTAATGCATTATTAGCATTTAGTTTTTAATACTCGTATAAATTACTAAAGCTGTTATTAGTTTTGTTAGTAAATAAGACAAGTAAAGTAATTAATATAAAATAACTTGAGAATTAAATTCAAATTAATATGAACTTCATGTAATTTCTTTTAATAATGGTTTATTTTTCAAAGGCAGCTTTACATAAGTTAGTAATTAATTCATACATTTGAGTAAATATAAAGTTATTCAAATAGTGAAAAAGTATTTTTTAGTAGATTGTTACCTTAAGTTGTGAGAATTTCAATATGTATTAAAATTTATATAAATTATGTTATAAAAATGTATTTTATTAGTAATTAAAGAAACAATAATTATACTAATTCATTACATTGTATAAAAGTAAAATTAAACTGAAAATAAAGAGTTCAATTAATTTAATTATTTTAAGTGAAAAAAATTTCAGGAATAAAACTGATGTAGTGTTGTTTATTATTATGTTTTAAGTTGTATATACTATGTAGAATAGTATTCATTGTCTACACAAATATATATTAAGTACATGTGGGTGAAATTGTAATGATTTTGAAAGATATGCTCAAAATTTTAATATACTATTAAAATTTAGAATCATAAAACATTTTATTTTGTGGAATTCTTTAGTTTTTATAATTTGTTCTCTGAGAATATTTTTATTTTTAGGACACTTTTACAAAGAATGCAGATATATTTTGTTTTGTAATCATAATAAAAAAATAAGTTGAAAAGTAGAGTCACATAAAAAAGACATTTTTCAGTATCTTTTTAAGAATATTTATTTTACTGTTTTTAAATCCTTTTTCCTCTAAAGATCAAAAGTTGAATTAATTAAATATTTATTTATTTAATTATAGGTATGGCGAATAAAGCTGAAAAAATTAAAAGCCTCCAGGTATGCTTATTTTTAATTTAATTTTGGATATGGTCATAATTTTCATTAAAAGAAATTATTGCATAAACAATTACAGTGAAATTACCTTGTTTGAAAAAACTTTTAAATGATTTATCTGTGTTTTACAGTATGTGTTTTTTCATTTGTTACTTTTTATTACTTAAATGGGCAGTGTGTCTGATCACCAAAAAATTGCTGTATCATTTAATTTTGTATCTAGATGTAAGAAATAAATTTTCAACCCCCCCATCAAATTGAAGGTGATTATTTCTATATCCAATTATATTAATCATTCTAAGATTTCTTGTCAAATATTTTCTTTACCACAATAAAGAATGAAGTTATATCAGTTTCCTTATTAATGACTTCTGCTGGTTTCTAAATTAGGAGAGTCTGAGTTTTCCTTATATATAACACAACCCTATAGTTCTTCCCTTCCACTTGTCATTTTTTCTACTAAAAAATTGTTGCTTTTTTGGGAAGAGGGAAGTGCTTCAAACTGTTTTTTGCAAAATTATCAATTTTTCAGTTAACCCCTTAAAGCATTTGCCCATGTCTGACACGGGCAAAATTCAAAATAAACATACAATCACATTATTTACACTTTGTTTGAGTAACAATTTTTTTTATAACTTTTAACTCTTTTTCCACTGTAGTCACCCCCTCCCCCAGATCTAAAATTGCAAAAAATAATTTATTCTATACCTATATATTTTTTTTAGTCATAAAATGTATCATTTTTTATCAATTTTTCCGAAAAAAATTCGTGCTTTAAGGGGTTAAATTATTTATACTTATATAGAGAGATATCTATATATAAACATATTAGCTCTCTTTTCCTTCAAATCTCCTAAAGATGCTACCCATATCTCTGATAAATACTTTAAATTTTCTTGTTTAAAAAAATAAATAAATTGCTGTTTTTCTTAACCTTATTTTAGATTTCAATTGATTCTTACTTTTTAAAATAATTCAGTAATAGAATTTCTCTTTATCTGCATATGCTGATTTTCAGTTTTCTTCCATTTACTTGTGTGTTTTTCCGTGAATGGTACATATGCTTTACTGTTTCAATTTTTTCACATAGTATTTTTTAAAATTAAACTTACTTTTTTATGATTTTACTTTTTTTAACAAAAGTTAAAAATGTGATTGAGCATGAATAATTCAATTTTAATTAAAAGTTAATAGATGGACTTCTTATTTAATATATATGTCATCAATTTAAAAAATTATCATAATAAGCAACTAAATTGTTTCACCCAATTTTAATTCTACATCATGGTGAAAAAGCTATATCCAAAAGTGTAGAATTACTTCTATTTCTAAAGAATAATATAATTAGCTTGAAATTCTTTCCATATTTTAATACAGTTACAATGAGACTTTGTTAATTCATTTGTATCCTAACCCTGTTGAGGTTTTTCTTAATTATTTATTTGTTTTTAATAGCCATCTAGCATTTTTTAGCACCCAAAAAATGTTGATTCCAGATAATTTCCATGATAATTTGCTCAGTTCTTATTCTAGGTTTACAGAGTTTAATAGCAGATTTTATGATGTAAAGATCCACATAATGTGTAGTCTTAAATTCAAAGTTTTTTTTTAATAAAATGAAATTTTAACAGACTTTTTGCTGTGGCTAGTTTTTGTGTTTTGTGTTTGAATGTAATGAAGTTTTAAGTCTGCTCTCAGTTGCTATCCCTGGCAAACAAAATAAATTCTAGTTCATTATTTTTCAGTTACATGTCTAAAATTTTAGACTTGTTATGTGTGTATGTATGTGTGAATATATATATATATATATATATATATATATATATATATATATATATATATATATATCAACGTTTAATCAGATTTACACATCTGAAAGTTAATTTTTACCATTTGTTTTTGCAGGCTGATGAAATTGAAGCTTTAGCTTCTATTTTTGGTGATGATTTTATGCTACATGGAGACAAAGCATTTGGTTTAAGAATATTTAATAGTTCTAAAAAGGAATTTTATTTACAAGTAAGAATTTTATAGTTTTATTGAAAATATTTATTAGTAATAACTAATATCTTGTCAATATTATGTTTTGATAATTTTTAAGTGTGCATGTTTAGTTTTTACTAATAAGGCAAAATAGTTTAATATTTTATAATTGTAGTATTTTAGTGATAAGATTCTTCCAATTGTTATAGAACTGAAGTACATACATTTAAATCCTTATGTTGGCATAGAGGTTAACCTCAGTATAATTAGTTTCCCTACTGTACCCATATAAAACCAAATCTGATTTTGAGTCTATCCATATTAAAAATTATGCTGATGACCTGATGAATATCAATATCTATTTTGTTGACAAGAGGTTTACTGTTTGTAGAAAATATTTTTTAGTTTTTTAGCAATTTTTTTCATTAGTTATTGAACATAACATGCTACATCTATTATTCCAGCATGTTACCAACTCTCATTATCTTATATATAATTTTCACTGCTGACATTTGAAGCCACCAATTACTGAAGATTCAAACAAATGTGAAATTCCCCTTATAATTTGCATTCATCATAAGTATTCCCTGGATATTCATATTTACTTCATTAACATAGAAGTGGGAAATTTTTTGTGGACAAACAATAAAGTGATTCTAGTTCTTTTCCAAAACTTATTTTAGTATTGCAGTAAACTATCATAGTACACACTACTTCCTTAGTAAGCTTAAATAATTGATTTTTCCTCTACTGATTTTCCTTTGATTTAATTCTGTTATATCTAAAACTTTTATTTTTGTGTAATTTTTAGTGGGTGAAAGTAATTATAAACTATTTCATAGCTAATTTTTAGAGCTAACATCAAAAAAGTCTAAAATCACCCCCCTGTTTTTTCAGAGACTTTAAATACAGTCAAGGTTTTAAATGGTATATTCTATTGTGTCAGTAGTGATTTAAAAGTTTATAAATAAAATGTAGTTAAAAGAAATAAAAGAGTAATTTTTTTAGAAAATCTCATACTTGTGATGCTTTGAAATCATTGGTTTGTGTTATAATGATTTATTGCTTTGATGGATTTTTAATATTATATGTCATATATGAATTTTAATATATGTCATATATGAATTTTAATATATGTCTTATTACTTACATATGTGACACTTGAACAAGATAATACTATATTGGTGTAGTCCTATCATAGTAGCCTAATGTTTTATTTATTTTTAAAGATTTATGTAGTAGTAGTAATTTATTTATAAAAAATACCTTTTATTTGTATGTATGTGATCAAAGTCTTCAAGTGCATTAGGATTTAACATCAATTTTAAACTTGGCTAAAAATTTAAACACATTTACAACTTCCTGATAGTTATCCATTTCCTTAATTTGAAAGAAGTTGTGCTTTAGTAATAATTTTATTTATAAAACTTATCTTTTATCTGTATATATGTTAAGGGGACATAACATTGTTTGGCATTTAGAATCTTTATTATAACAGCTTTTATTCAATTCTTAAAATAAAAAGTTCTGCTCTTTTCAAAATAAATTTTTTACAGGTGCTTCAATGATCTAACTTTAAAAAAATTTACTTTTGTCATTTTAATTAGTATATATTTTTAAGTAAAATACCAAATATGCATCCACTGAAGAAAAGCAAACTTAAATTTACTTACAGGATAACTTTTCAAATGTGCATATTAAAAATTAAATTTATGTATAGATAAATATATTTTTAATTAGTAAACATAAAGCTTTAAAAGTATCTGACATTGTTAAATTAAAAGAAATTTGTTAAGATTAAAATTTTTTTCTTATAATTGCCTTTGCTATACTATAAAATAAACTATATAGCTTGTATTAGAATAATTGGTGTTCACATGAAATAATAAGTTTCTATTTAACATAAAAACTTTTTATTTACATATTTCAAAAGTTATTTTGCGGGTAAGTAGATTGTTATTTTTTTCTCTTGGTGTATATATTTTATAATTTTTAAAAATATATTGTTTCATTTATCAAAACTAAGTACTTTTTATAAAGTTAGACCCTTATTAATGATCAAGGAAAAAAAAATTTAAAGTGAGCAGAACTTTTTATTTTATACTGAATCAAAAATAAGCTCTTATAATGGACATTCTTTTGCTCAAAAGAAACTATCTCCCCCTAAATTCTTCAAATGTATTGATTCAGCATCAATTTTATGCTTGATTAAAAATTTTGATATAATCTACAGGTCATATTTCCTGACAGTTATCCACTTGACTCTCCACCAAAGTATGAGATAAGGTAAGCATCTGGCTTAGCTTGATTCAATTTGCTATTTTTACTGACTATTTTATAGTACAAGCATATCTCATTATAAGCAAACCAATTTTTATGATTTAAATATTACAGTGCACCATGGATAAAATGCAATATGACGACCAGATACAAAATTTTTACTCAGTGCATTTGATAAGCGATTTTGGGATTTTTTAAAAAATGTCAAACAAAAAAAATTGACTTATTTGCTTTGCCATTTTCTGACATGTAAGTACAGTACCTGAAAGTATGCAGTTGACTCTAATTGGCTTACAGAGCTCAGACTTTTATAAGAATCAATTCCAAGAAAAAACAATTACTGGAGTTTTATAAATCCTTACCTCAGGAATTTTCCAGATTAAAAAAAACAATGCAGCTGAATGTTCAACCTTTTTTTTGCAAGCACTTATATTTCTGAGCAAACTTTTTCACTGATGAATCTTAACAAGTCAAAAACTAGAAACAGGATTACTGATGAAAATCTTTCATCAATTCTACGGATTGCTACAACTAGTGTTGATCTTAACATAAAATCAGTAATTTCGAAAATTCAATTCCACCCATCTCGCCGAACGATGGCCGAATGGTAGAGTGCTGCTCTTCGGAACCGGAGTTCGTGGGTTCGAATCCCGCTGCTGGCATGGATGTTTGTAGCCGTTCGGAATCGGCTTTAAACTGTAGGTCCCGGTCTCATTAGCCCTCGTGTGCAAAACAGTAGACCGTAGCGCTCCAAACCAAACCAAAACCACCCATCTCATTAATGTGAGTAGTCATTTTCATGCCAAATTTTCTCTTCACTGAATTTACATTTTGTACTTTTACATTTCTAGTAAGAACAAAATTTTTGCCTTTTGTTTAGCTATTTGTATGTATCATTAATGTGATTCTTCCGCTTTTTTATTAGTTTTATTTATAGCAATTTTTTATTTCATAATTTGTGCATGAGTACTCTAATGATTAATACAAGTAATTCATACCTATCTATTACCTAGTGTGTAGTGTCGTATAGCTCTCATTAATTTTAGGTAACCTGCAATCAATTATAGTGGTTATTATTTTGTTAGTATAAGACTAATAATTTATTTGGATTGCATTATGAAATTTAGTTAATTTTAAATTCAACTACAGGTACTTGAGAGGCAATAGACTTATTTTTTTATAACACCAGGAGCAATGACATCGAAGAGAAATATAAAAGATTGATCAATAATTTATCAGCTATACAAAATTTATTCACACTATATTTACATCTTAACTTCTACTAATATCTGAATGTTAGCCAATTGATTGGTGAAATTAGTTTTGCACATACATGGTACCCTATGTCATATAGCTAATTAGCAAAAATTATTTTAAACCTTGAGTTAGAGTTTAAAATATCTAATTTTGAATGAAAACATTAGGCAAGTTGATTTGTGAAATTAATCTCATCACATGTCATGAACTAGGATTTTACTTAGTCAAAACTTACTTATGAAGAGAGGACCTTGATAAATTTATAAAAATTATAAATCAAAGTATAAGAAGTCTGATATTTGCAATTGTAAGATAGGCGACCAATAACTCCTCATCATGTGAGACTAGAAGCTTGACAGGAAATCAATGACATGTTGTAATTTTGGCTGAGGCTCCGGGGAGCAGTAGGCTTACTTGGCAGGGCAACTAGAGTTGTAGAGGAAACTCATGGGCCTCTTTGACAACTTCGACAGAGGACGAAGTTGATTTGGGTCCCTTGACCACTAATATATTTTGTGAGAAAAGTTTCATCCACCTTGTGCAGCTTTCTTTGCCGACTTGCTCTCCTCTTCCTTCTCTTTCAGCCCCTTCTGCCAGTACTCTCTCCTCTTCTCTATCAGCCCCCTCTCCTCTCCTCTTCCCTTTCTTTCAGCCTTCTTTTGCTAGTACTCTCTTCTCTCTTTCAGGCCCCCTTGCCTCTATCTGCTTCTCATTTTATTACCTTCAATACACTCCTTCTTCTGAATACAAAAAACCAATAGGCATCTTTTGGCTACTTTTTTGCTGTCTCTTTTACCCATCCTTGTTCTTGCCATGGCTAGTAAATCTTTCACTAGCATTATTCATCCCTGGTGTCATTTTTGGGGACACTGTTCTTATCTCTATCCAGCAATCTTAGATCTCCCTGAAGAGTCATAAACCATCCCTTATCTCTTGTCAGACTTTGATCCTCGCTTCTCAATTATTGTTAACATGTATGTGGCTTGATTCAATATATATATATCCATTAATAATCCACCAAACTTTCATATATATATATTTTATATATTGAATCATCTCATTACATGTAGTGTTACCATTTGTTTCCAATTTGAAGTGTTAAAATATAGTAAATCAAAAAAATTATTCATGTTTTTACAAAGCAGAGAAAAAAATTCTCTAACGTGGCTTTGAGTTGCAACCACCTTATGTCATAGGGTTAAAAAGAGGAAGATTAAAACCTAGGGGGGAAACTGCGGGAATGGACATCACAAGTTATTCCTGAATCTTATATTTGACTTTAAACGTGACCTAGAGTTTTCCGCTCAAAATTAAAGCATGGAGTGAGTAGAATTTCCCAAAAAATGAAATGGGTGATCCCACTAGGTGACCATTTAGAGGGGGTCGGGTGGCCACTGATACAGGTTATTTTACTATTAGGTCTATGAGTCGAATAATCCGTGCCATGAAAAATGGGCCATCTAGAAGGGTGGCTGCTCAGAGAAGTTTCACTGTATATATTTATATCAGTAAATCATTTGTTCTTTTATATATTAAAATAAATCATTTGTTCTTATTAGTCGCAACAAAGGAGAATGTATAGTATATCTGTGGACTGATTTTATTAGAGACTTTATAGAGAAAGATCCTTCTTGCTTAAAATATGACTCTGTCAGAGATAAGGAAAGTAAACCAGAAAAAGAACTTGCAACAACAGGTACTTTACTCCTAATATAATTATCTTCTAAAAATAATTTACTGATACATTTTTTAATTTTTATGTTGTTTTGGAGATATGCTGTATGTTATGTATGTTAAGTGTATCTCTGCCATTTGCCTTTCTGAAAGTTCCTTTTTGTATACAAAACTATTTCTGTAGAATTATTTTAGTCAATTAATTTAGTTATGAGTAAGCTATGATCAGTGAGACTTATGTTGCCTATTTAGAGGTTTTACTTGGCCCTCTACAGATTAAAACAGTAGTATAGAAGTTGTCAGTATTAAGTTTGAGGTTTTTTTTTACATATGCTAAATTTTCCATAGAAATTTAAACAGTACAAAAAATTGAACATACCCTAATAAATATTATATATTTCATTGAATAAGATGAGAATTTTTGGAGCTAAAGTGAGGGGATTGGCTTATATATAAATCTGGAGCATTATTGTAGTATATGTAAAAGATACAGAAAAAAAAATCAGCAAAAATAAAAAGTAAAATGTCAAGTTTAAAAACAGTAAAATGTCAAAGAGAATAAGTATTGTTGAAAAAGACACCAAAATTTTACAGCTATGCCAAGAGGACCTATACTACATCTGTACTAGATCAATCCCCCCCCCCAAAAAAAAAGAATCTGTAAATCAAATGCAAGCAATAAATTACAAAATTTATTATATTTATAAATATTATATTAAATTGCTTAATTTTATTGTAGTCATAACATCTAATAAGTAAAATATTATGGTCATTGGTCATATTGGTTTTAGTTTACAGTGATTTGATTAAGATATTTAACACATTTCACCAGCATGGCAACATACTTTTTATTTCCTTACTTCTTTACTTACTACATTATATTTTCTCATATCAGCCTTGTATGTAGATTTTGAATTTTGGGTAAAATTTTGATACAAATATCCATTCTCAGCTTATACACAGATGAGTTTATGTTAGGATACAAACAATAGTTATAAAACTATTGAAGTATACTTTTTGATTTTGCATTTAATTTTTTTAAAGAAAGAAAAAAAGCAAGATTTTGAAAGATTTGTAATTAGTTGTGTAGAAGTTAATATTTAGGACACCAAATCTGCTCATTACTACGCGACATGAAATAACAATTTGTCCTTGAATAAACAAAACCATTTATGTACTATTTAATAAAAATATGGTGAAACTTTTAGAAATTCAGTCAACTTCATTCCTGAAATAGTTATAAAAATTTTCAAATTTTACTTTTTTAAAAATTATTACTGGGTTTTATAAGTTATAATTGCTGGCTGATTCTTTTTTTTTATGGTGGATTTATAAAATACTGTATATTTCCAAATATCAGCCAAGGGTACAGTTTTCCTTTAAAAATTTACCCAAAGTTCAAAACCTGTATATAAGCCGTAAATAATATTTTCCAATCAAGTTGCTTTAAATTAAAATGCTAGATCAATGCTTCTTAAACCTTTTTTGCCGCAGCATCCAATTTAATACTGCAAATGTAGAGGATCAATCACACCTCGAGATAAATACAAAAAATCTTAACACATTTTGAAAGCAGCTAAGAAAAAAAAGCTTACATTTAATTTTAATTAATTTCATTCATCTTAGTTAATTTTACAATTTACACTAACTTATCTAGATTACTGCTGCAGAGCATGTTTTGAAAATTGCGGTTCTAGACCATGAGTCCAATGGTATTTTTACTTAGACACTAACGACAAGTTTCAATTCTACCAACCCTATATAAAAGTGACTTTTTCTTAAATTTAAGCAGCATAAGCTCCAGGAAAAAAAAAGCTATGTTTGGTAATTTATTGATTGTTTCTGGGTTACATTGAATTGTGTTTATTAAAAGGTCTACTACCATTATTGTACTGTTGTTTTTGAGCAATTATAACACAGATAAAAATCATTTTAAATTTATTTTTTAATTTTAATGTTTTCTCATTTTAAAATTTTTACAAGCTTTTATTTACTTTTCCCAGTTAAGCATTTTATCTTTTGTTCTTTGCTGTTTTTTTAACTGTTTTGTTTATTTTTGCCGATTTGGCAATATTTTGTTACTAGTGGCAAAAAAACATTGCCAAAAAACACATATTGCATCTGTACCATGTATTTATATATAAGCTAACCTCCTCCCTACTTTAGGCTTTAAAAAACCTCAAAAATTCTTGTCTTATACACACAAATATATGGTAGTTTGCCTATCACTGATTTAATCTATGAACCTTGTTAATAATTGTGAGAAATAAGTAATTATATAAAACATATTTGGATATAAAATTAACTTACTTTAACCTGCACTTATTTTTCTGGTAAATGTACTAAAAGTAATTTTACTGTACTGAAAAAAGTGTTGATGTTATACATTTTTTTTTACTTTGACAGTACCTATTAAAGTACATTCATTTATTATTATTTTAAAAAAGTGACTTTGATTAATTAATTTTTTTTTACAAATCTGAACATTAAAAGTCCTTTTTTTTTCTTTAAATAATAATTAAAAGATGAGCAAAGATGGATATGCCCCTTCCTAAGTCAGACTATAAAAATTCTACTTTAAGGAGGAAATGAAATATTAGTTACTACCCATTCACTTTTTTGTTACAGTGTTACATTTTTATAATGTGATAATAAAAATCTGCTCATACCTTTTTCAGTTATATAACTATGAATGACTTTTTTTTTTCAATTTAAACCATTACAAAAAATATTGTAGTATTGTCTTGATCAGTTGTATCACTCTAGATCACTTATTGGATAAGTTTGTGAGAATAGATTCCCCAAGAGTATTTACCTCTTAGGAATTCAAAGAGAATTTTGCAAAAGTACTTAAACTTTTAGATAAACTAAATATAGTCTTCAAATTTAATATATATATATATATATATATATATATATATATATATATATATATATATATATATATATATATATATATATATATATATATATATATATACATATATATATATATATATATATATATATATATATATACATATATATATATATATATATATATATATATATATATATATATATATATATATATATAAACATATATTATTTCAAAGCTAAATCTGAATGACATATCTATATTAAAAGTTAGAATTGTATGTTACAGAAGAAGTACCTGATATCATTCATGGTGAAGTCATTGAAGATAGAAAAAGTGTTTTTCAAGCACATCTTGCCAAAGTTGTATCTTTAAATCAGGTAAAGAACTTTTAAAAATTATGTAAGATATACACAATGAAACAAATTTCTCCATATGATTTTTGAAATTTAATTTTCTTTTAATTACATATTATTGGCCTGGAGAAATGAAACATTTATAATCTCTGGAGTTATAACTGATTTTATTATTAATTCCAAAAAGTACTAGAAGAATATGCTTAAATATAGCATAATGAAATACCAATATACATAAGGCACAAATAGTGTGAAAAAGTATGCATAGAGATTCCCCCCCCTGAACCCTCCGCCCCCCCAAAAAAAACAAGCAGCATTCTCAGTACTAGAGAAATCAGTAGATTGTAAAATCCGATGAAGCAAGTATGCTATTACATGCTTAAATATATCATAGAAGACAAGGCCAATGTGAGTAAGGTACAAATAGTGTGTGAGAGTATTGAGGCAGGTGTTTCACTGCTTTGAGCAAGCTGCTTCTCAATGTTAAAAATCCATTCGATTCTAAAATCAGATTAAGCAAGCCTATCTTATAAACCATACTTTCTATCCATATTAGTACCTTACTTACAGAAGCTTTGCATTTTATGCTGTATTTCAGGTTTTACTTTTTTGTAAATATGCTTAAATTCACAGTGAAGTTTGGTATCTTGTTCATTTAGAGGGCCATCATATGTTAAGAAAGAAAAATTATTTTTGATTACCCATCATTAATTGCTGGAAATTATTTGTAAAGTATTGTATTTTGTAAGTGATCACAAAGTTTGAACTTTTTAGTATGTTGTTGTTATTTTTGAAATGGAGTTACAATCACACCTGTATGGTGAGGCAATTTAAATCATTCTAATTAATATAATTAATATAAATAAAATAGGAAGTGAAATGCTTGGGATCTAAATTTGACCTCATTATATCCTTTGTAAAAGAGAGAGGACCTATAAAAATTAATTGAATGGATTTGTTGTGTGCGGGATTTTTGGGCAGGGTTCTGATCCCAGTCCCAGATTAGAATCATGTCTCCATTCATTACACTAAATAAGAATGTACCTTTGTGGAATTATTTATGAGTCCCTAATGGACAGGGTCCGATTGGAAGGCATAAGGTTTTCCCCATGTTTGCAGTTAAAAGGCAGGGAAAGTATGACCAATGAATATGTACAATTCTGCTGATTGGAACAAGAGAAATAAAAAAGGACAGAAAGGAAAATAATATAAAAAAAAGAGAGAATATTGTTGCAGAGCAGAGTTGTAGAGCATAGTTTGGGCGCCAGCCCACAGCCTCACAGAATCTCCCAATTATTTAAAAGGCCCCAGACCAGTGGTGGAACTGAAGTCAACATTGTCATCTCACCAATCGAGAGTACACACAAAGGTGTCTACATCCTTTCACCAGCTCCAAGTGGGAAGAGCTCCCAACCAGTGTACAGACCTTGCACAGCCCTGCAGATGCACATCTCTTTGCAGATCCACAAAGATACTTGCCCCACAGCAGAATACTTTTTAATGTTCTGCAACAGGCTTTCAGATAATCAAAAATGTTCTGCAGGAGATATTTATTTTATTATATATTTACTCTCCCACAATATTATTCCTATTGTGGTACATTTTCATCTTTACCAATATGTATAACCTAAAAATATTTAATAAAACAGTGCTACCTGAAATTAAAAAAAAATATTTGTATTAAAACCAAGGCATTAACACAGAATTTACTGTCCTGTCAATTACTTTTGATGTAAGATATTTTGAGATATCACTACTATGATAAAAATGGGACTGATAATTTGGCCCAAACATTAATGCAAGGGATAGACAGATCTCAACCTATCACTATATCTTTTCTATCACACTGGTAGGATGTAGGGAAGACAAAGAAATGACAACTCTCCCAAATGGTTATTGCCTGCAAATTTGGCAAGACACCAGAAATTCCAAGTAAACCTTGGCACTTTCAAATACGTAGTTTCTGTTTAAAATATTTTGTCATAAATTTAATTTTTCTCGCTGTTCTTATATAAAGCTTGGAACTGCCACTTCAGCTTGTACCCCCTCCTTCTGCGATTCTATTATATATATATATATATATATTAAGGAAGAAAAGTTTTCTGTGAGCCACGATTGTTCTGCAGCAGAGCGAGTTGTTCTGCGACGTGCGTTGCACTTTTTGGCACATTCTGCTTCGGGGGGTACTTGTTATAAAATTTTTAATTTGGAATTAGGTACTCTCTCTTCTTTTTACATAAATGTTTAGTACCTGATTAATGTTTAATTTTGGATAAGGTGGCATATAATAGAAAATTTTGAATGGCAATTTTTTTAAATTTAAATTAATTTTCTGTACATAGACATATAAATAGTGTAACAATAAATTTTCTTATATTTATTTAAAACTATCAACTTTGTTATGTGTTTATTCAAGTGTGTAATATTTATTTTAGAAACTTTTAATTAGCTTATTAGTTTTTAAAAAATTAGTCTGTAGTCTCTCAGAACCTGTGGTTGAATTTAAAACTTAAATAATCTACACAATGCAATACAAGTAAATTTAGTCATAGACTAACCAAATATTAACTATTATATTTGATCACAGGTAAAATTACCTAAATTTAATGAGAGCTACGTGACAACTTGTTGCATTATTATATAAGATAATTAAATTTTAAGCAATATCTCTTTTTACGAAAGCTATCAAAGGCACAAAGAGAAAATAAAATTCTTAATTCAAGGAGTGTTTGTGCTCCTGTGAAACCCAAAAATTCTAGGTATTTTGCACTATTCATGCCTGGATTTCCGGAGAAATAAAATTACAATTTTTTTTTCACTTATTATTTTCTGTTTATCTTGAATGTGAGCAAAAGAATACAACATGTTCTCTATGAGTATAAAAAAATTTAAGGTTCAATAAATTTTTTTTTCTTTTATTATTTCCTTAGGTGAATCAGGTTCTAGAGAAATTAAAGGAAAATAAGAAAGTAGCATCAGCTAAACATAATATATATGCTTATAGGTATGTTATAGGTGATAACACTGCTTGGTATAACAGGCATATTAGTGAGTCACCTTTTTTTTTTTTAAACTTAGACTTCACTCTTATAACTTTTAGTCAAAAAACTGTCCTTAAAAATCACTTTTTTTTATCATTGCCAATTTTTTTTATGTCAAACCCCAAAAATTAGACAGTTTTAAATATAAAATATTGGAGGTCATCATCGATAGAAAAAAATTTTTAAATAAGAAATGAAGATTGTGAATTTGTAATATTGTTTTTCAACCTGCTAAAGTTATCAATGTAATAAAATTGTCCATACCCTATCAATAGTGAAATTTCAATGTCTTTCAATGCAGTGATTATAGTTCTTAAATAAAAGGACAATTTAATGAAAGCATAAAGCAGATTTGTTAAAAAAGTAAATTGTTCTCAACATAGTAAAATAATTTATACCAAATTTATTATTATTTTTTTCAAATTCATCACTTTTTAAAAATATTTAAATAATAAATATGCATAATTTATAATCTGCCTAATATCATTTTTTGGTATTAACTTGTTAACATCTGAATCGTAGCTGCTGAAGGTATATTGATAAATTTCTTGAATATAAGTTATGATAGGTACCTAAGAGTTAGTAAAATAGGAAATTTAACAATTATGAATATTGCAGAGAAAAGAAAATAATTCATGATAAGATATTTATATGCTATCATACATAAACACAGTACTGTAAAGCTAAGTTTTATAATAAATGTAGCCATGGCCAGTTCTGCAGTTTCAGCTGCCTGTATGCAAAATATTTGGCCATCATCTATCATTGCAGAGTTCTAGTGGATTCACAACACAGTGTACAGTGAAAAGACATATAAACAAGCTACTATTATTTTTGTCTTTTTCCTGTAACTGATGCACAATTTATTCCATTTGGGATTCAGTGCCAATAAATCCAATTCATCCATCCATTCCATTCCTGTAACTGATTATGTATTAAAAAATATGAATGTATATCATATAATTAATTTTCTTCTATTAGGATAAATATGCATATGCTGCCAAAAGTAACCAAATGCATCCACAAAGTTAGAATTGCATTCTTCTTTCTTTCATTTGTCATTTTATTAGTAAAATCTGATAATTCTAAACTCCTATAGTTCAACTTTTGTTTGTTAAAAATCCTAGATTTTCAAAGCGTTCTTGGAAGATTGACTTTATCAAAAATGTTTCTATCATTTCAATTTCTCCTTCTTTCACCTTTTTTAAAATAGATAAAAATTTAGTATTAACTTGAAGGGAAAGATCTTGTTAGAAGTTGCAGCCGAATCGGCACCTTCTCAACCTCCAGTGAATCCCGGCAATTTGTTTTTGTTTTAAGTTAATCGAGGCTTCTTAATTGCCATTTGTAAAGCTAACTCTTGCTGTATGTTTGATTGTGACTTCAACTCTCACTCGGCAGCTACGAACTGTGTAATTTTGGGATTGGCTGAGTTGGAGAGGAAGTTGCATGAATATGTTAAATTATATTCGATGTCTGCTGCTGGATATATAAGAGGATAGTTAGATTATTTTTTGTACTTGTGCATTTTTCCCGGCACTTAGGCGGACATTGTATAGTATGTTTTTATTTTAAGATTTAAAATAAATCTTTTTTTTAAAAATAGTTTGTCATTTTTTATAATCACTACCAGAACCTTGCTCTGCTCAAGTACCGGTATTGAGTTGTTCATTTCAATACCGGTAACAGATCTTAATAGTGATATTTTCAAAAATTTTAATATTTTCTTTTCCATCACCCATTCTCAAGATTTGGCTGCCTTTATATATGCTCACCTACTGGGCTGGTCCTGAATGTAGCTATTTATTATGATTTTACCTGTTAAAAAAGTAAATTCACTCTGAAGCTGAAAACTTCATAAAGTGCCAAATGAAATGGCTAATTTGTAATTAATAGGAGCTATATCAAAACTTAGACCATTTGTAGAATTATTATTATTTATTTTCATTCAAAAGGGGGGAAAAAAGATCCATGAAAGCAGAAAAATTCTACAAATTGTATTATCACTGTATAATTCGACAAACTGTCCTCATTAACAAAAACAAATGCCCAACAATAATGAATTAGCTTGATTTTTTAACATTTGCTTCTTTAAAAAACATATATATAATTTTTATGTTATTTTTCCTATATTATTTGTCTTTTTTCTCGCCTTTTTTAAGGCATCTGACAAGTAAGGCATGCCAGTAATAATTTAACTTAAAATTTTAACAGCTGAAGACAGAGGTGTATTTTTTTGCTTATTTGTAATTTAATATATGTCTTACATTCCAGATTTAAATCTTACAAAAATCAAACAATCATACAAGATTGTGATGATGATGGAGAAGCAAGAGCAGGACCTGTGTTGTTGCATTTGTTAGAGGTAATTTTGTTAAATATATTCCTCAATTTGTTTAAAATGTTGGTTGAGATTGTAATATTTTATAAAAGTTCCTCCTTTACCACAGTAAGTTAGCTGTGTTCAGTGCATTAACTTTCCTTTATAATGCTACTTACTGAAAAAAATTGCTGTGATAGCAATTAAGGAAGTAAATGAGAGATTTCTAATATTTAATTAAAGTTCATTATGAATTTATTTACAACACTGAAATAGCAGCATAGCTTGGTTTGGAGCATTATAATCTACTGTTTATTTGTGAGATTGCGACCTATTGCTTAACGCAATTTTGAATGGCTATGACCATCCATCTATGAGGGTTGCTATTTATATTTTTGGCCTTGGCAACAGTAAGTGTTGCTAGGCGACTGCAGGCGATATTTTAATCAAAAGTTTGATATTTTTAAACATAAATTAAGCAGACGATTTACCATTATAGCTTTATTTGTGTTGTTGACAATAAATTGAAAAGTTCTTCTCTTTCAAAAAATGGAATTGAATCGTGAACATTTTCGTGCCATTATTTTTCATAACTTTCGACTTGGATTGTCAAGACAAGAGTGCTTCGTTGAATTTAATTCTTTATACAGCGATAAAGCGCCATCCTACAGCACTGTAAAAAATTGGTATAACGAATTTAATCGTGGTCGATGTTCAATCCAGGACGAATCCTGTGCAGGTCGTCCAAAATCCATTGTTGTGCCAGAAAAGTTCGATGCTGTGCGTGAACTGGTAAAGCAAGATCGTCATGTGACATACCGTGAGATAGAGGCGTCTTTGGACATTAGTATGACTAGCATCAATAAAATATTGCATGAATATTTGAGCGTAAAAAAAAATTTGCATTAGATCCTGAATAATCTGACAAACGCTCAAAAAAAGGCTCGTGTCGATTGGTGCAAGGAAATGTTGGAAAAATACGTTCAAGGTACATCAAAGGCTGGCTGTGTATAACATCTACACAGGTAACAAATCATGGATCTATGCATATGAGCCGGAAACAAAACAGCAATCAACTGTATGGGTCTTCCAAGACAAGACAAAACCAACAAAAGTTGTTCGAGGAAGAAACGCATAAAAAAATAATTGCCTATTTCTTTGGCATTAACGGTCATGTGGCAACAGTGGCTTTAGAGCAACACAGGACAGTCAATTATGAATGGTACATGACCATTTGTTTGCCAAAAGTCATCGGAGAAATTCGAAAAAAGCAGAAGAACATGTGAATCATTCTTCATCATGACAATGGAGGTTTCACACATCGACTCAAACAAAGGCATTTTTCTGATGGAGTGAAAGATCGAACTGATGTGTCATCTGCCGTACAGCCCTGATTTGGCCCCCAATGACTTCTTCTTATTCTCACACATCAAAAATAAATTATGTACACAACGATTTTCGACCCCTGAAGAAGCGGTTGATGCATTCAAAACGCATGTTTTGGAGTTACCTCAATCGGACTGGAAAAAGTGCTTTGAAAATTGGTTCAAACGCATGCAAAAGTGTATTGATCATCATGGAGAATATTTTGAAAAACAATAAAACCAATTTCGATCCTACATATTTGTTTTTTCATTATTGGGCCAGAAATATAAATAGCAACCCTCATATGCAGTGGGCTGCAGCCATGAATTTTGCTAACAAATAACAGTATCTTACCCATTCAGCCATCATTTGGAGGTAACTGATGATAAACACAGTGATCACATAAATGAGAGAGATTCCAACAAAAATGTTAACAACTGCAGTAAGATTTTACAAAGCAGGTTCTTTTAGAAGTATAAGCATAAAACAGGTTTTCATGCTTAGTTTTCAATTTGAAATTTAACAAATTTCAGGATTTTCCTTCAGAGAAAGGAATTTTAAAGCCCTTAATTTTCATATTGGGTTCTTACGTAATAACAATGAAAGTTGAGTTAAATTGCAAGTTTTAAAATTATTTTGTTTATATCATCTGTTTAGAATATATGCTTGTGCAGGACTGTTCCATGCTATGATGCAAAAAGACATCTGCATCAGGAGGCACCATAAGTGACAATACTAACAGCAGAAGTATATCTGCTTTGGGAAAACTGTAGGATTTCTGGAAAAGTAAAGTTAAAAATTATTTTCCCGTACATATTCCTGTTTACTTTGAAAACAAATTGGAGGATGCAGCCTATTTTATATGACTCTCAAATAAAACCCAAATGGCTTGATGTGGCCTACTAGAAATCAAATCTTAAAATAATATTGAAACTTAAGCTACTTTAACATCACACTACAAGAAAACAATGAAAAAAGGAAAATGTTATTTTCAGTTTTGAGGGGAAACATGCTTAATGAAAGTCATAGTTTGTGAGGTCACATAACAGCAACTAACAGTTAAAACTATGATAGATATGGTATTTTCATTAAACATGGATGGTAGTAGAGCAACGCTGAGAGAAACATACTTGTCATTTTAACAAAAGAAGAGAATTCTTGTCTTTATTTAAAGAATAAATCTGGTAAATTTAAAAAATATGCTTTAATTTTTCCTGTTTATTTATTTCTCTCTCTCTATCTATATATTTGTATGACCTGTTTCTCTTTATTTGTATGTATATATGTGTGTGAATTGTTAGAACCAATGAATTTAAGAAAAATTTTATACATAACAACAGAATTTTAATTAGTACATATATATTTTGCTTAAATAAAAATATGTGATCTACTACTTCATAAAAAGATCCATTTCTGAATTTATTTCTAACAATATTATATACTACATTTTTAATGTTTAAACAAACAAAAAATATGTATTAAGCTTAAAATATACTGAATAAAGTATATTGAAAATGTATTTTACATTTTTTTTTACCATCAGCATGCTTTAAATTTAAAAATTATTGTAAAAAAAAATTATAAATGTATTTTATATTTTTAAAAATATTTTTATATCAATAATAGATGTGAGCTTACTGATGTCTAGAACAATTATATGAAAAAGAATCAATAAATTTTCTGTGAATTAAATTTGACTTCTAAAGCTAATATTCGTTATTCTAAAATTGTCCCTTGAAAGCTTAATGGTTCTTACAACTTCCTCCAAACATTTCCCTTTATTTTTGCCCTGAAGTGTAACTCCTGCAAACAGGGTTGAGCGATTTAAATCAGTTGATTTTTTAAAAAAATATAATTGATTTAAATCAATTTTTAAAGATTGAATTTTTAAAAGAAAGCTGTTAGTAATAAGCATAATAAGAAAATATTGACAACCCAGAAGTGCTCCCAGGTGGTTTCAGGAGGCTGCTGCACCCTGCCTGTCCTTGTATTATTAAAATAGCGGAGAAGGAAAGAAAAGAATCTTTACATTTGCAAATGAAAAGTACTCCCCTGATATTATTCCTGTTCTCATGAAATTCCTGGGAAAATCTGATCCTTTGTATGAATTCCTTTTTAATGAAGAAGTGGTTAGTAGGATTTCCCCACTCGATTGAAGTCATTTTTTCTCAAGTAAGAATGGAAAAATTGATCACCTGGACTAGGTACTTTATTAATTGTTGACTGCAAGGACATCAACTGCTTCTATCGAGAAGATTTTTTTCACCTTATAGATTAGTGCAATCTAAACTTTGAAACAAACTTGGAAACGACAAAGCAACAAAACATGTTTTTCTTTACAAATCATTTAACAATTAACCACTGTCACAAAATAAAAATCACAATTTTTATCACCATAGAATTATTAGAAAGATGAGGGTAGACTAAGAGCTAAGTAATCACAATTTTCATAAAAAATAAAAATTGTTATTACTTAGCTCTTAGTCTACCCTCATCTTTCTAATAATTCTATGGTTGAAGGAGTAAAATGTATAAATTAACATGAAGCATTCCTTTATTTAAATTATGATATAGATTACAATTAAAACAAGCAAAAAACCCTATTTTGCAAGTAAATATTTTCTACTGATTTATGAATTATTCTTATATATTATATATATTTATTTTAGTTATATGTATTTTTTATTATATTTAAAAAAATTGATTTAGACATCTAACTTGAACAATTTAATTTGCTTGTATCAAATATTATACTTAAATATATTTAAATTTTAAAAATCCTATTTAATTAAAAAAAATCTGGTTTAAATAAAAAAAAATATCCGACTTTTTTGATTTTTAAAAAAATTGTGATTTTTATAAACTTTGCTTGCAAGCTAATACCAATAATAGATGAAGATGAAGGAAGTCTGGACAATGACCACTGTATGTCACTACCTACCAAAGTTAAACTGCCATGATTCATTTCTTAGTTATACTCTTCAGATGGTAACCCACTGTTAAGATGATTAATTGAAAACAATTTTACTTTCCTTCTTATAGGTTTTAGACTTAACAGACATAGTGATTATTGTTTCTCGATGGTTTGGAGGAATTCTTTTAGGAGGAGTCAGGTACAAACATATCGGTGATGCTGCCAAATATTTAATTTATCAAGCAGGACTAGTAAAAGAAGTAAGCTATAATCAACATGTTTTAACATTTACTTATGAAATAATGAATAAAATCCAGGCTTTTTGCTGATCACCAGTTTATTACTGTGGTAGTCAGTACCTTTTTGTAATATTAAAAAATTTAGATTTTAATGTACACACTGGCCAATGAATTAGAATCGTATGAGAGTTTATACTACTGTTTGCTAACAGGTCTGTATACAAAAACTATTTATGATGTAGATAAAATATTATCAGAATGCTAGTATAAGTAGGGTGTGAAACTATATTTCAGCTTGATTGGTTTGGAGTTCTACGGTCTACTTTTTGCAACATGAGGGCTAATGAAACCTGGACCTACAGCTTAAAGTCGATTCCAAATGGCTACGAACATCCATGGCACAGTGGGATTCAAACCCACAAACTCTGCTACCAAAGGCCAGCCATCTAACCAATTGGCTATAGTTCAGCCATTTCAGTTGAATCCATTAAAATAGGAAAAAATGACCGAGGATTTGATAAAGTGCTTATTGTTTGGGTCCATTTAGCAGGATCCATGATTATGAAGAGAGTTTATATATATCATTGGATTCTCAAAAGCAACCATTTTGAAGGTTTCAACAGTTGGAAGCAGAACCTCCAGTAATTGCCCAAGGCATAACTGTGGTTCAAATGCAATCAACGAAAACCATGGTTGGCAGCATTTGCAATAGAGTGTATAATAGAAAAGAGATTGCTGTACTTCAACTGGCAAAAACCTTTATTCAAAGTTTTTCTAATTTATCTCATTGTGCACAATGCACAGAGAATTGTTAAGGAGGGGATTAACATGGCAATACTGAATTTTTTACCATTTTCTGTGTTTCCAGGGCAAATGTACAAATTGCTGGATTTTCAAAGGGGAAAATATTGAACTTTCTGTGTGTGCCCATTTTTTGTTGCAATACCAAAAGAAAATTTTCTTTTCTTTTGCCAAATCAGGGCTAATAGCACAAATGAGATTAGACTGCAATCCGAATTTTGCAGTCTGCAACAAAAGAAAATTCTTGAAAAAGGACATGTCGATACCCAGCATTTAATTAGATAAGTAAAGAAAAGTAATGGATATTTTAAATATAAGAAACTCTCGGATTTCATGTTATTAATTTTAACAATTCTACATAGTAATTTATTAAATGAATGGATTTTCATCTACATATAGATATTGACAATTATATATAATTTAGCTTTTTTTTTTTTTTTAAATTTTATTAGCATAGTATAAGTTACTTACATTGATCGATAACATGATAAGTTATTGCAAGATTTTGAACTTTTTGGGGTTAGCAGGTCTGGATTACATAGTCAAATGCCTGTGTAGAAACCTCTAGTTTCTGCCAGACAATTTATTTGCAAGTGTATCTGGGAAGACAAAAGAAGACTGGTAAAGGTCATGGGGTCAGATGAATTGTGCTATACCTTGTTTTATGTTGAGAGAATCTGTTGATTTTGGTGAGAACACTATGAATCCATCCCGCCTCCTACATGCTGAGTTAGAGTATTGAAGTAACAGACATGTTATACTGGTTTGGAAGTAATGTGTTCACAACCATGTAATACTTGGACATACCGGCAGTTCAATTGAAACCTGTAATGTATCATTTTTACTCCACTGGGGATGGATACTTCATAAACCCTAATGCAACTATACATTGTACCAGAATTATTTGGGATTGGTTCATTGAACATCAGTCAGATTTCCCAAAGCATTCTTGATTGGCCCAAAGCACAGATCTATAATTAAGTTGAAAAGGTTTAGGACATGTTGTAATTGCATATCCAACAGCAATCTCCTCTTCCATCTCATTTACAGAATTTTTAAGTGTGTGTACTTACACGTAGTATTACCTGGTTGTATATGCACTCCATAAGCTAGCATTGATGCCCTTGTGTATATAGGCTGTTTCTTACTCATGCAAAAGCAGGTCAGTAAAATGCTAATGCTAGGTTTTTAATTCATTGACCAGTGTGTTAATTTATGTTTTTAGGTTTGGATAATTACTACTTTTCTTAATTTCCATATGTTTCTATATATATATGTGTGTGTGTGTGCATAAATGGAAAATTATTAACTTTATTCTTTCCTTTTTGTAAATGTTTAATCAATTTACCTGATTACTTTAAAATTCCTTGTATAAATCATGTGTAAAAGAAGTGTAAAAATTCATACAAGTTTCTTCTTTATGTATCATTCCATTGCTTTTTTAAAATCCAATAGGAAGTAAGAGCCATGTCTTCGATATAAATTTTCACTCATCACCAACTATAAAGGCTGATTTTTATTTTATTTTATTTATTTTTTCTTTTGTATTAACATAGTTTAACATTTTGTTTTGTTTTTTCTTTTAATTTCAGAAAACAAAAAAGTGTTCAAAACCTGTAACGAGAAAGAAATCTAAAAATATTATTCAGGCAAAACAAAATGCTTATGCATATCACAAAAATCATAAATAACTTTATATATATATATATATATATATATATATATATATATATATATATATATATATATATATATTAAATGAGTTATTGAGGCTTATTTGTAGATACAGAATTCTCTAGTCTAATATTGTAAATAATGAAATATTTTTAATGAAAAACATTTGTTAGGTCAGTAGACTTTACAAGAAAGTCTATTTGTCTAGCAAAAATAGTCTAAGGAAATAAATTTATTTATCTTGACTGTTTGGAAATAATATTTTTTGTGAGTTTTGTAATTATAATTTATTGTTTAGAAATATAATAAAAGTAAGTATGTTATACTTTCACAGGTTCAAATAAAGTGTTATTAGTTTTCAGAAGTTATTACAACATATTTCTTTATATTTTCCCATATTATAATAGGAATTAAAGTGTATAAAATCATCTTCATGTAGTCTAAATTCTACATTCAATATCTTAAGTACATTGATATTCTACACAAATACTATACACCCTGCAGTAAAAAAGCTTAATCTCTAAAATAAAAGTTATATATCTCCCCATTCATTGTCATCTAGCTCAAGCAATTGGTGTTGCAAAGCATATATATGTAGCTGGTAATTGTCAAAATTTTCTTGGCAATGTAACTCAGATGCAGTCATCGTGACAGGAAAGGCTCTAACTCAGAACTCAAAACCAGACAAAATTCTTGGCAAAAAGCCTTTTATTTTCATGTTAATAATGAATGCATCTTACATAGACAAAAGGCAAATTTCCTTCTGTGTGATCTTTGAAAATTCTGTCCTGAAGAAAGTAAATCATGCTACTTACTTCTCATGGAAACTGCAGGTGGCTTGGCCGGGGGTAGGGAAACTTCTAATGGAAAAGTGTTTTTGAGCAGCATACATTTTCTGGTTTTTTAAAATGTTAGTGGTGAAAATACAAACAATGGCATTAAAATTGTAAAGAAAAGATCTATAGTTCTTTATGAGAGAATTAACATCTGGGTTAGAAAAAAATAAAAGGGCTGTACAGGATAGTAATTAGTTTAGTCTTTAGCTTTGCAAAGTGTGGAAGGAATGACAATGTCAATGATTCATATCCTTGACTTATTTTGGGGTGGCTGGGAAAGTTTATTAAAAAAAGTAGAATAGGTATTGAGAGCATTTTGACCAACTCTAGGGACAATATATATATATATATATATATATATATATATATATATATATATATATATATATACCTTGTAATTCCAAATTTGGGATTATATATAAATATTTACATATTATGTATTCATATTTGTATATGCAGAGTGATGTAGGACAAATATGTCATATGGTGGGCAAAATTAAAGTTCTTTCAGGCATAACAAATCAGTTATTAATGCTAGTTTTTTTCACTGTTTAGTTAAGCTATACTCTTTTTAATAATATAATTGCTTTTTTGATATCCTAAAAATTATTTTCTGTTTGATGGATAATCTGTTTAAAGTTCAATTTATGTACTTGCCAAAATGGTGAAAGTGCATAATACACCTATAAATCCCATAGTGAATTGATTATTTGATATGGATGTTTTCAAAAGATCATTTTGCTGTGCAAATTTTCAACATTGGAAAAAATTTGTGGATAGAAAGTTTTGCATTCCCTGAAGTACAGATCTGGATAAAGAAAGTTGAACAATAAAATGCTCACAGAATTTGTAACCTCAGTTTATTAAAAATAATGTAGCATTTTCACTATATAAAGTGCAAAAGTGCCATATCAAATTATACTACTTTACCAATATAATGACCCCCCTCCCTTTTTTTTCTTTTCCTGCAAAATTATGTCAACACCATACCTGCCAACTTGTATAGATTAGGGTCACATTGTGAAATTGTATGCTTGCATGTGAAAATTATTTGGTTTTGAGTTAATTAGAAAAAATTAATCTTGTGAAAAAAAATTTCTACAATTTGTAATGAGGGGAAGTTGAATAATTATGATCATCTCTGTTTTCAATAAAGGGATCATTCTTTCATCGCTACAGAAATATTGTCTGAAAGTTAAGCCTTAACTTTACCACTACCACATAACAATGCAAAATATGAGAACATATTCAGCCATGTATGTAAGACAAGAATTGAATTTAGAAGTACCAACCTTGACAAAAATTTAGAAGATATATTAGTTGCCAAAATGATAATACATGAGTATTGTTTTAAACAGACTACTGACAAAGAGTGTCTAACCAAGGCAAAATCAATCACATACAATCATTTAAAACATAAATGAGTTTTTTTTTTTTTTTTTAAGCAGAGCCAGTGCTTTTTTAGATCTTGTTTTATACAATTCAGATTTTTGTCAATTTTTTTTTTATTATAACACAAAGTTGTTTATCAGTTCATGCGAAAATGTAATAAGAATAATATGCATATAAAGTTCTTCATTGATATTTCTTTCAACTTCCTAAAAAAAAGAGAGGTAGGCAGGTGATAATATAACTGCATAGAAATTAAAAATTTATACTTATTTTAATTCTTAAGCAGTATTCTTTGATAAGGATTTGTTAAAGTATTATGCATCAAAACTATATACAGGAATAGAACAAAATAATAGGAACACTTAAGTAAAGGTAATTAGTAAAGGGTTAGGCCACTTTGGCTTGAATGACAGCTTTCATTTGACATGGGATTGACAAATAAAGGTCTTGAATTAAGTTTGTCAGAATTTGCACCCATTCCTCGTGCAAGGCTGTCTTGAGTTCAGATTGTGTGCTTGGAGGAGGAAACTGAACATGGACTTTGTTCTCTAAATAACCCCACAGAGGCTGAATAATATTGAGATCAGGGGACTGAGGACATCAGGTTAGATGTTTCACTTCATTATCATGCTCATGTAACTATGTTTGAATACAGCAAGAAGGGTGAATAGGGGCATTGTCATCTTGAAACACAGGACATTCTCCCAGAAAGGGAGTCTAAAGCATAGGTTAAAGATGATCTTTGAGAATGCTTTGATAATGGTCTACTATGATCTTCCCCTTCAAGACAACTAGAAGCTCCAATCCATGGGAAGATATTGCAGCCCACACCATCACAGAACCCCCCCCTCCCCCGCTATGTTTTACAGTTGGAACCAGGCAGACAACATGAAATGCTTCTGCTGCTGTTCCTCGGATGAGCACACGTCCGGTGGTCTGGAATAATGTAACTGAGGATTCATAAGACCTGATGACTTGTTCCCATTGCAGTTGAGTCCAATTTAGGTGGTCTCAGCACCACTGTGGTCTCTTCATGGCATTTCACACTGAAACTAGCAGTTTGGGAATAGCTACTCTGCCTTAACTCATAGACCGGACAGGTTGATGATGGGGTTGACAGAGTGCTCTTGTTCATAAACAGACTGCAAAATCCCTCTCATTTGTCTTGTCTATTCTTATTTTGTCACAGCCGATACCCTCTCAAAAGGGGTGATCTGTTTAAAACTTGTCAGGCCAATAACATGTCATCCAACTATTCAGGTTTTTTTTCTACTTTCTGTGCAATACACTGTGGTTTTTTTCGCACCTGCTCCATTCTTTTCATGAGATCTTGCCCTCCCCAAATGCTGAACAGTAGACTCAAAATGGATTGTTACTTTTCTTGAGAAATAAATATAGCTTTCAAATGATTTCATAAAATATTTGACATTAACAAATATTTTGAACAAGAAAAGTCAGTTTTATTTTAAATACAACAATATATAAATGCATAGTGTTAAGTTTAAGTACTAAAGCTCTATTGAAAGCACTTGAGAAAAGTATATTATTCAAAAATGGTTTGATCAAAAATTCTTTCACCCCACATGTTGCATTTTTGCTAACTGCTTGAAGTTTTATCCTCTTTTGGATGCTAGCGTGAATAGGATTTTGTGGATTGATTTTTAGTTAGTTACCTGAAATATTTTTAAATTACATAATTAATTAAAGCTTAATTTTGAAACAATCATTTCAGTGTTTTATATATTTACTTAATTTTAATATTTTTGTCCCAAATTGTTTCATCATACATTTACTGAAATATATAGGATCAAGCATAACATGCATGTATGTATTTTTATATGCTGATATAAATATTAATGAATGCATATATATGCAATTTATATACACAAATATTTTTTTTAAATTAAGTATTTTTTTAGTTTTGGATTTTTGAAAAGCCTTGCTTTTTTCCTCTATCACTCAACTAGTTGTAGATCTATCACTAGTTGATAGTTATATATTTATATATAAGTTTTATATATTTTTAATACAGTTATTACTGTTATATTTTATAACATTATATAATATTAATAAATATAATACAAAATTATACATATTATATTTTACACTTTTAGTTATTTATGTTGCTTCAGTTAAAAATTAGGGAAAGCTAAGGGAAGGGGAGGCTGAAATTGGGCCCAATGCAATATTCAATTTCCCCCCCCCTCCCCCCTAAAAAAAAATACACACTAAATTCCAGCTAAGAGCTTTTCTTACGTTCAATTATATAAAACCTTCTTTTTATATATAATTTTCTACTTAATTATTGCTTGTCCTCTATTTTACTTCAGCTTTGTACATTTCTGGGAGAAAATTGATTTAAAATCGTACATTATTATTTATCTTTCCTAGATTAATTCGGGAATCCAGGACATATAAATTATGTTTATGTCTCAAGTTATGATTTATCTCAAATTCTATTTTAATTACAAAATTTAAATTTATGAACATTTATTCTTTAATTTATTCTGGAGATTTTTAATTAAAAGCAATATTTAATGAAAAATATTACCTAAGAGACAAAAAATTTCTCCAAATTATCCATTTTCCTATTTTATGAATTAGTGAAGAATTTATGATTTTTCCAAAGTAAAATTAATTTATCTTTTTTCTATATAAAAACTAAAAAATACCATTTTGAAACAGCGCTTCATTTCTTACTTATATCAAATATAAAATGCATTTATATTTTAAAGTTAATTTTCGAAAATTTGATATTTTTAAATTTGTACTATTTTCTGTATGTATAATACTTTTAGAAACATGTTTGATAAAAAAAAATTATTAAAATGTGATTATAATTTTTAAAAAAGCAACTTTGTGTCACAGAACTCTTTTACCTTGCAGGGAAAATAACATAAAAGTAGCCTGACAACTTTCAAACAGGCAGGTCTTGAATGGTATGACAAATTCTGTCTAGAATTAACAAAAGGGGTGACTGCTTTGAAACAAGAAAGGGTGGGGAGAGTGGTCAGTGGATGAGTTAAATATGTTCACAGCATGGAACTCTTATTGAATAGTTTTCATGGATACTGGATTCAGAAGGTGAATATTCAGCTTGAATGTTATCTGCAGCAGTGTAGTCTTGCAATTTTGAATGACTATCCTCTTCAACCCCCCTCTATCACGGCCCTTCAACTTTGACTTTTGCTGACTGTTATACTTTGCATAAGACACCTTACCCAGGTTTGTGTATGCTGTCATAACACTTGACACAGTGGTCCTTGAAACACCCACGAGACTGGCTGTTCTGGATACGGTCACTGCAGTGAGGCAAGCTCCAATTATCATGCCTCTTTTCACATCGGAGAGGTTGGACATAATCGTGCTTTGCTAGGAACAAAATTTTCTCATGCAACTCTCTCATTGCAAAATACTTGATTGATACCTTCCCTTTCACTGCCACTAGGTGGGACACTGTTGCGATCCAAGGCAACTGTTTATTGGACTCATTTTTAAATTGGTGTTTCTATTATTTTGTCCTATACCTGTATATAAACTTGAGAATGTATTTCAAACATAAATTTTAAGCTCAAGAATTTTATTACATCAAGAATCAGTGGGTGCAATGTTTTGTATGAATGAGGAAAGAATTTAAAGATTGTTATGCTTTCCTTGTTGGTCATTTCAAATGTCTAAGAGACATGTATATGCCCATTACACATAATAAGAGCTGACCATTCACTCCTCAAGGGAACGATAATGATTTTCTCAAAGTTTCAGACACCTCAGTTTCCATCTAGCCATCATTACAGATTTCATCTCTAATTTATTACTTGCCACTTTGCACTTACCATTGGTCTTGGTAGTTTTCAAATGAAGGTTTTATTCCAAGTATTTATTTCAAAATTTCAATTAGTTTTTAAATTCTATTTAACTAACAAGATAAGCAATTTTGAAAATAGAGCAATTTATTTTCATAAAACAAATAATACATTCATTTAAATTTAATTTTCATCATGAACTTAAAAAGTATAATCTAAAGTAATAAAATAATTATATTCAGATTTGGGTATTTATGTTAAGTTTTACTAATAATTCTCTTTTTCTTTGAATTAAACAGAAATAGCTGTATGATGGATGATATGATAGTTTTTGTCATACCATGAATATGGTAAAGTTTTTATTTTGAGATCCCTTAGCTGATTCTGTTAGAAGTTTAATATAAAACACACAGATATGAGGTGCCCAGTTATCTTTCTGATTTCCCACTTCACAGCTAAAATATAGTTTGTGACTTTTTGTAATTAATGGAGTCAAATTTCATCATTGATTGCTAAATGTCATGTTTTCACAGGCACCAAAGAAGTTATCAGAGTAATTAAGATGTTTTCTTAATATATTTACTCACTATTTAGTGCAAATCCTTTGCATACTTGATAAATATCACTATACAAATGTATAAAATTTCACTAGGTGAATCTCTGTTCGATAATGGCATTTTTATAAAGAATCACATTCTATAGACACAACAGGCAAATGTCCAGAGACAATATTTAAAAAATGTAACTGTGAAAATCTTTGTATGATAGAAATTTTTTTATTACTTAGCCTTAAATTCAGCATTAAATGTTAGAAACATATTGAATGCTTCATGTGCCAAGCCAAGTCTTGTTTACCGGTGGAATTAATATGCAAAATTCAATAAGTAGTGTTGATTTGTATAAACATACATTACACAGGAGATTCTACAGGTACATTTTGTCATATATCATCTCTTAATAGATATGATTCTTGCTGATCAGTCAATGATATTGCAAGTTTTATTTTTATATCATAAAATGTTTTTATTGTATTAAAATATATAGATTAAAATGTTTTGTAAATTCTACATAAATTATTATCTATATTTTTCTTTCAGAAAATAGATTATATTCCACCTTCATCTAGAAGTAGAAGGAAACCAATGTAAAAACAAAATTTTTGTAAATTTTTTTACATTTTACTGAATACTTCTGAAACCAAATGAACTACCATTTTAAACACATTGCATATATCTGTAAGCATTAGGGTGGCTCTTATAATTCCCGAAAAATATTGGGTTAATAGCATAATTCGAAGTGGTGTGCCAAAAGCTGTAAATATTGTCATTTATATAAAAATTAATTTTTTTTTCAAATTTAGCAAAAAAAAAAAAAAAAAAAGATTTTAAGAACTTTAACAAACTAAGAAATAACTTAATATAAACTGAAACATAGTTTTAAATAACTTATCAGCACATAGGATTCATGATAAAGGACATAGTGCATGTGGCATCAGCAGATGTAGTTGTCAAGGGCATGGACCAAGGTGCCAAGTAATAGCTAGTATTGCATTGGGATGTGTTATTAAATTAATTTTTCAAAATTTTACTACTTATTAGCTGTAAATGGAAAAGAAATAAGGGGTAAGACTTATAAAATTAATTTTTTTCCTGTGTGCTAAGAGCCACTCTACTGTACATACAATTTCTTGTGTTAACCTTATATTGAATGCTTAATTGCTATCTTTTATACAAGAATATATTTTTAAACAAATGTACATTTATAAATTTAATAAATGTATTTAACTGTTATGAATAGATTATTTTGTGCTTATTAAAATTACCATTGAAATCTTTCATTGCCACTGCATTAAAATAATAGTTAAATACAAACTATATATGATTGTTCCTCTAAACAACCCCACCCACCCCCAAAATTTATATCACTTTTAATCAAAAACCCTGAACTAGAAAATGTTAATAACGTATAACAGATAATTAACTGCTTGCTACCAATATCAGATTTAATGCTTTAGTAGTAAATTTCAAGCAGTGAAATTTCAACTTTAACAATTAAAATGACAAACTTACTAAACGTCTTTCGCTTTGGACTACTACTGTTTTCAGTTTTGCTACAAGAATGCTAATGAGATGGGACCCACTACTTAAAACCGATTCTGAATAGTTACAAACATCCATACCAGATGTAGGATTCAAACCTGCAAACTCCAGTACTAAATTGCAGCACCCTACTGTTCTGCCACCATTGGGCCCAAGCTTGTTTGGATGAACTGCGATGGTTCCATAGATAGCTTCAGAATTGGAAATTGATAATTTTATGGATGACCAATGTCTCGATAACAAATTTATTTTTGATTTTTTAAACAGATAGCATTGGATGACAAATGTCTTAATAATAATTTTTTTTTAATGAATAGCATTGGACTAAAATTGTCAAAATATTATGAAATATTTTGCTTGTGCTTCCATCTATGTTGAGTGAGAAAAGAATTTTTTAATTCTTTAATTTGCTCATCTTTAAAAATTTTTGCAAGCTCATACTTTAATATGTATGATGCAGTAATTCACAAGACACAAAACATATGCCCGAAACATCTAGTTTTTTGACACTACACTAGAATATTTTCATTTTGAAAACATTCTGTGTTCACCCTTGCCCATCAGAACTTATTTTTGCGTCTTTTATAATGCTTGACAATATCATCTTTTACAATAAAATACTTCATTATTAAAAAAAAATTATTAGAAGACAAAATTCTGAAAAAAAATGTTCAATTAGACAACATTATAAATACAGTCGAACTCATTTATAATGAGCACAAAGCGACCATAAAATTTGCTGGTTAAATCCAAGTGCTCATAATAAATGGGTCATTAAGGCAGGCGTGCAACCAGAAGAGGGAGGTTAGGAGGTCAAATGATTGAATTTACTTAATTTAATTAATACTTACTTTAATTACATTAATTAAATATTTTTCTTAATTTAATGACAATTAACCCCTCCCCCAACCAGCAAAAAATTTCTAGTTGCACTAGTCTTAAAGGAAAGAAAAATATAGGAAAAGATTCTTACCAAAACATTTATTTTTTTCATTAATCTACATATTAAAAATTGTAGTTTGTTAGCTTACTCTGAATTTGTTCCCTGTCTCTTTGCTATTGTTCTTCGGAGAAGACTCATCGCCTGGAAAACATCATCACTGACATCCCAAACTTCAAATAAGGTCTGCATTATTTCAGCGAACTCCAATATCGTATAACAAGTTAGGGGTGGTTCACTTTCTTTATATTCATCAGTGTCCTCATTGCTTTCATCATGTTTTTCTGCTGAATTTGCTAGTACGTCAGGTACAATATCTTTGGTTGTCAGTACATCTGAGGTCATCAGTTTGTCGTCAATGGATACATAGTTTTGTAATTCTTCTTTGGTCATTTCCAAATTTGCAGTTTGTATGAAATTGTCAACCTCTGCTTCGTCAGTAGATTGACCATCTTGACAACTCTCCAATCCAATCTTGTGGAAACACTTGATGATGACATTTTTTCATGCATCGTTCATCAAACGTATCGTTTCCAGTACGTTTATATTGGTATTTGATGCTGTTCCACTTCTATCTCCTCAGTCCAGAATCATCAAAATCAGTTGATTGCGTAAGTGGCACTTGAAACTTCTTATGACTCCTTGGTCTATAGGCTGGATAATAGATGTAGAATTTGGTGGGAAAAATTGAATTGCACCAGATTTGTGAACCCTCCCAATTGACATTGGAACACTGGAGTAATTTTTCTTACAAAAGTATTAAACCGCGGAGAAGGAAAAAAAAGATAAGACAGAAAGACTAGAAAGATGAGAAAAATATTGCTCACTAAAACAAGGTCTTGTTCATTAAAAGCGACTTTTGTTCTATAGACTTAACATTGATCCAACCAAATATTCTCGGTTCCCTCGGTAAATCCAAGTTCTCATTAAATTCGAGCTCGTTATAAACGAGTTTGACTGTAGTGGCTAAGATTAACATCAACTTACTATGAAGATAGAATCTAACTAATGGAAGAATTTTAAACTTTCTCTCTCTTTTAACTTGTTACTTTTTTCTTCTAAAAGAAATTAGCCAATCCCATCCCATATATTCAGAAAACTTCCAATTACTTCTCTGTTTTCTTCTGAAAACCCAAACATACCTTCGATATCATCCCCTCACAAAACACACACACATTGCAAGAATGTGTTATTGCAACACCATGCTTATGCAATTTAATCAGCACCAGTTCCAAGTCAAAACTCATAGTTGAGATAATCACTTTTTATCTCCTACTTCTCTCCCCCTCAACAATAATTGGAAATGATGTATTAGAATACTTGCTTTCTGCAGCCGAAATATGAAACAAATGCAGTAACAAAAGTCTTTTTAATTTATTTATTTATTTTTGCTTCTTTGAATTTAAACTGCCATGGTTGAAAATTTCTACTTGGAAAGATTATTTCACAACCCGGAAGGTTATTTGAAAAAACCTGGTATTCCAGGGTATGATCCCTGATGTATGTATACATTGTTTTTCCCCATAGCAATGCTGTTAAAATTTCTATAAAAAAATGCCCAAAAGAAATGTATTTATTATAAAATAAATTTTTTCTTTGGGAAGATGTTGATTATTAGTATAAGTGTATGGGTAATGAAGTATATAATCTAAAATATTAAAACCTTAAATAATTTTAATGATATATAAACAATTTATGCTTTTAATATGTGGCATATATTTTCTCATGGTGAACATAGAGAATAATTGCCTGAGTATCTGAATGTTATTTGAAACTCAAGTGTATGAGTTAAGTTCAACTGTTGCTTTAGATGCTAGACAACAATTTCTAATGACCACTCCAGAGTTATTTCCCAACACGCATGCAAAGATGCGAACTTCCAAAAGCAAAAAAACTGTAGCTTATCTCAGCAACATTTTATTTAGCATTTGATAAAAATATAATTTTAAAAAGGAAAAAAAATAGAGGAAAATGTTAAGGTTTATATAATCTATTAAAATTTAATAAAATTCTTGGTATATAATTTTAAACAGTGATATACAGTGGTAAACAGGTATAGTACTTAAAACTTAATTCTAAAACAGTGGAAAATGATAATACTGTTTATCCAATATATAAAACAAACAAATTAATCTTTAGCATTTACAAATGCTGTTGTACAAGATTTTGCTTTTTACAAAAGTTATTTGCCAAACACATTCTCAAAATATTTTAAACTTTTACTGCATTTTACAAAATGTTTCATATTATTAGACAGAAATTGTCAGAAATCAGTTCCAATTTTTTTTTCTAAATTTTATTTTATTTTATTTTTTATTTTACTGGGCTAAATACTTGCTTATAATGAGTATTGCCCATATTACTTGTGATAGTTGTTGGGATTTTAGTTCACTAGATTCATTTTCAAACTGGCCTACATCTAATCACTTTATATCAATTCTAGATTTACTTGTTATATGAATTAGGTTTTACCTCCTGTTGCTGGAATACAGAATTATTGACGGAGGGAGGAACAAAATAAAAACGAGATTTGTAGAGAAATTTTTGGGATTTTAGGACAAATTACTGAAAATTAAAAGAATAAGTTTTCCAGTTAAAAAATTATAAACCCATTAAAAAATCAGCAAACTACCAAGTAAATAAGAAACATTGGTACCTATGCACAAGTAACAGATTGCAACTATCATAATTTTTAAGAAGAAACCCAGCATCAACATATACAGTGCACTTGGGAAAATTGTGTGATAAAGAAAGAACTAAAATTGCACAAAATTCCCCCTTCCCCCCTTTGATAAATTGCTAAAATTATAGGTGAGAAATGTAAACAAATTTGATCGTGATTGTACTTATATATAATGTTTGCTCTATTAAATTCATATATACAATGAATTAGCCCTAAATTATTGTACCCATTGGCAAACTCCAAAAATACCACTTCCCGAAGCCTAAAAAAACTTTTTTAAATAAAAAAATTTGGAAAATAACTATGTTAAACAAAAATCTGATATTTAGTTGAAATAAAACAATAATAATACAGATTTGTGGAAAATAATTATTTTATTCCTCTACTTCAGACAGTTTTGTTCCCTACTACAGATACCTGGCTTTGCCCTGATATAAATATTAGATTATAAAAAAATATTGTAACAACATAGTAAATTAAATAAGAAGAAAATTTTACTTTTGCTAACAAAAGTAATGACAACAAATTACTTTCATCCATAGCATACCTAAGATACACATGATCCCCATGTGGTACTAAATGAGCAGCAGCTTCACAGCTGTGTTTAGCATAGAGATACCTATCTGTAATGCCAACTCTATTAGAAAGAAACTATCATAATCTGTTCTATTGCCACCCTTTCTTTTTAAGCTAATCAGTTGTTTATGTGCTTAAATTCACTTTAAGAGAATTATAGAAGTGGCCAAGCTGATCTTACTTCTGTCTGTAAAATGACAATGAATATTAACTTTGTTAATACTTATCATTTCACAGGCAATGAGGTTAGCCTGTATAAAGTAACAGAACTGGCTCAAAAAAGGGATATTTATTTTCAATTTATGGTAAGGTAATATATTTGACTCTTTCTGTGTAATCCCCATTGACACTTGTATATCAATTTTTATCTTCTATTATTAGCTTGCTGCAATTCATTTTCTGATCACTGTTTTATTAACTATAGTGTTTTCTTCTTAACAACCTCCATCTAAAAATGGGTTTATTTTAGCAGAGTCTTGTGGGGGAAAAAAATTACAAGGTGCTAAAATATGGGATTATATTCAATAATTCAACATTGAAATTTGTTTGTCAACTACAAATTTTTTACATGAGCACTATGTGCAAAGATCACCAACTTCAGTGCCAGGGGTGATTCTGATCCGAAAATTTATGTAGCTGTGTTTTGAAAATGATTTTTTTCCTTACAATTCGAAAAGAATTTTAGAAAAAAAGAAATGCATCTTTTTCACTTAATATATCTATCGTCTTAGAAACTAGAGCCGAATGCTGGCTGATTGGTTAGGGCGCTGATCGTCGGTACCAGAGTTCGAATCCCACAATGGCGTGGTTGTTCGTAGCCATTCGGAATCAGCTTTAAGCAGTAGGTCCCGGTTTCATTAGCCCTCATGTGCAAAACAGTAGACTGTAGCACTCCAAACCTAACCTTAGAAACTAGATATATGATATCAACGAAATGAAACAAATTAAACATATTTTTTTTGTTTTGTCTGATTAATTTCTGAAAATTTTGAATATGCATTTTAGATTGAATAAGTAGAAAAAGGATTATCCTTTCTTAAAATTAATATGTTAAAATTTAAATTTATGTATCAAGATTAAAAAATTGAATTTTTGTTTTCTAGAAAATTGATACACACATTGATGTATGTGTGTTTGTATTATTTTATACAGAATAATTTTATATTTGCAACTCTATAATAAGGTGATATATATATATATATATATATATATATATATATATATGAGAACATATTGATATATTGATATTTGGTAAACTATATATATCACAATATTGAAATTTAGGTATCATCCAGCTCTAGTTCTGATGTCTGGAAATTAACCTTAATATAATTTTTATTTTAAATTAGTAGTGCTTACTTTTTCAGAAAATTTTGTATGATGTTAAAAAATTTTTTTTTTTGCTTAGAATCACTCATGTCAGTCCTAATAAAACACTCACATGAGACATACAGTAGTTTTTGTAAACAAAGAAGTTTTTTTTTTTCAATTTCAAATTCTTATGCTGTTTAGTTTTATAACTTAGCATTTTAAGTAAATTGCAATCACATTTTTAATGAGGTCATTATGCCAGACTGACTCTTACTGTGTCTAAAAAGAGCAATGAAGTCAGTCTTATTACTTTATACTCACACCTTGTATGATAAAACTAATCAATGCCTTTCAAACCATTCTATAGTCCATTTTTCAGAACAAGAGACTAATGTAAACAAAGTCACACAACTGATAACCTAAATAATGCATTGGCACAATTCTATAACATAGCCAACAGGAATAGAGGGTATATTATTAACCCTTTACTGTCATAGACTACAATCAGACACTGCAGCACTCCTTTTTATCATTTTTCTTGAAATCTTTCCTTATTTCATGGCATTCCTCCTTTTTTTTGGTTATTCACAACTTTTATTCCTTTTTCCTTTCAGTCATATGCTCTTTTTGTTTTTCTTTCGGTCATTCACTCCTTTCATTTGTTTTTTCTTTCTCAACATTTACGTAGTTATGTAATAGATCGCACATATCATCTTCCCTATGTTTTGATAGCATTTCTGTTTTTCTAATATTTTCTTTCTGTGGGATTTTTACCACCACCCTCAGAAAAAAAAAGCTTAGGCTATTTATTGGAATTTTTCCGAATGCGGTGTTGAGACATCTGTTTATTCCATTTCCAAGAGGGGGATAAAGAAGCTTTATTCCGGTCAAGTGCACTTAAAAATGGACTACCACATTGAATATTGAATATTTTTTTCAGAAATTAAATAAATAAATAAATAAAGGAAGGAGCCATTTTTTTTCTCATATATATATAAATTTTAACAATAATCTGAAAGTTTTCTGTTCTTTTCTCAAAGTTCACAATTTTTTTCTGACAAAGAGCAGGAAAGAAGTGTTAGTAGTCGATTCTTGCAACATGGGCGTCAAGATCAGAGAGCCGTGTGATGCAGCAGAAATAAAACGTCTAGAACTTATGGGGTTCTTAGTTATAAAAGCACAGCTAAGCCGTAATTGTGTGTTTATGGTGGAAAACAACTGTTTTTCACTGTAAACACTAAATTTCGATTCTGGAAAATGTGCATTTTTTTAATGGGCTATTATAGTTAATACTGCGATCATAATATGGTAGAATTATGTTTTAACAACCTGCGTACTTATACTAGACATCCTATGAACGCACGTGCATATAGACCTATTGTAATACTGTTATATGTAGATATTCTTTAATATCGCGGCAACGGTATTGAGATTTCAATGCCTCTTATAGTTATATCAAATGGTATTTCATCTTATTGACGGAAACTGTTCTGCTATGGGCAGTGTCTGTGAGAAAATGACACTGTTGCAAATAACTTACAGAAGTTGGCTATTTTTTAAAAATCTGCACCAACATTTATTTTTTTTAAGTTTCGCACATGCTTTGAAGTTGATGAAAAATTTGCTAATGAAAAATCTTAATTTTTAATGGCAATCAGGATAAAAATCAACCATACAGCTGAATCAGTAGAACGCTGCTGTGGGTTCGAATCTCACTGCTTTGTTTGTAATTGTTCAGAATCGTCTTTAAATAATAAATTATGATGTCTTTAGCCGTTGGATAACATAAAAGTGAACCCAGGCGCTCTCAGACCAAACTAAATAGTTACAAACTTGTTAGTCTAAAGTAGAATTCAAACCCACTGGCCAAGATACCGGAAGAAGCGCATCCTATTCGACCATCACCCTGAAATTTTACTGTTTAAAAATATATATTTTTTTAATTGTCTACTTAAAAAAATAGCCTTATAACATTGTATATGTTTTTTAAATCAGGAGTTTTTAGGCATTGATTAAAGTAAAATCTAATGAAAATTATTGTAACTGTACAAATTATTAAGGTATAGATTTTACTGCAATTTATTTAAATCATGGATTTTGAAATATTAATTATCATTAAATGTAAGAAGAATAGAATTTTACAAACTAGTTAATAACAAATTTTGCTAACACAAAGTTTTCAAAATCTGTTAAGAAATGCATTTGAAATGGCTTTTAAATTATTAGTACACTGTTGAAATCCCTATTTTAACAAACCAGCTTATAACAAATGAAAATTTCGATCTCATGATTTTTTTATTGTTTACAATGCTAATTTATCCATAAATAGTAAATCTTAGGAATGAGGTAGAAGGATCCTTTATTTCAGTCATTCTCTAAGTTTTTTTTCCTTCAATTTTCATAAAACTTTTGTGCAGTCATGAAAACAGATTTAAATATATGTTTCTAGATTTAAAAACAACATACCTAAAATTAATAACATCTTGTCCACCCAATCAAGGAAAGAAAATGTTTTTTGTTGTATTGGATAAAGAAAGAAATTCCTTAAACTACCTTGATACTGGCATCAAGTCAGTAGAAGATTACAGATAATTCATAATTAACATAGTAAGCAACAACTAAAGACAAAATTATTTTTGCATTTGTATCCATTTTGGGTCATTCTAATAGGTTCAGTTGTTTGGTTTTAGTCAGTTAAAATCCTTAAACATAATATTTTTAGAAATCTTATGTAAATCTTTTGTAGGATAATATGTAATCTTATGTAAGTTATAATTTTGTGAGATCTAGCATTTTTCTTAAAGGTTCAGGTACTACAAATAATATGGTTACTCAAAGTTTAATATAATAAAGTTCACTTGTATTGGTGAATTTATTTATTTTTTTAATTAGACACATTGAAGAAGCATGATTTTAATCTGTTTTAAATATTTTTTTACTGGGAAAACTGGGTATTTATTTATATTGATAAAAAGTCATTTAGATTTTTCCATATTTCATGTTTAGGTACATATGTTTGCACTAAATAAATAAAAACATTAATTTTTAATAGTTATTTAATTTCCTTTTATTCTCTCTTTTCTGCATTCCCCCTCCCCAAATAAAAATTTTGACTTCAGTGTATGCTACATCTGTAACATAGGACCTCCACTTTTTTACACATTATGGACTAGATGCAGTCGGATGTTTCAAGCTTGCTTGCATGCATTTTATGTCTTGTAATTGTTGAACAAAAATAGAGAGTAATAAGATCACCAGTTCTTTGAAAATAAGCAGAAGAAATTACCTTTATATATAAAATGAAGCTGAATATGCAGAAAGAGTTACTAGTGTAAGCAAAACTTTTCTTTCTTGGGTTATTCAAGAGTACAAAATGTGAGGATGCATTATACCCATAAAAAAAAGACAAAATCTCCCATAAAACAATTTTTGAAGATTGTCACAATTTACACAGAAATACATTCAAACTAAAATGTTTGCTGTAAATAAAATTCTTAAAGTAATTAATGATGATCTTGATTTCATTCATAACAAATTATTTCTTTTTAAATCCAGACTTAATAAAAAGCATAACATAGTATGATTTAGCAAGTATATGGCAACCTTTTTGTTTACTTTCTCTCATTTTACTCAGTTCTTTTTTCTAAATGTGTCAATATTATGTATTGTGGCTATATATTTTTTTCAGAGAGATAAACAGGTATGTTGTTAACACAGTAGCAGTTTAGTGTATGAGAAAATTTTAAATTCATTCTGTAAAAAAACTAAAATGCTTATAGGAAAAAAAAAAATACTGCAGCAATTTTATTTTTTTAAGTAATAAAAATTTCATCATCTTGATGGATAACAATACTAAAGAAAAAACACTAAAACACAAAAGTGTTTTTTTCTTTACTTGTCCAACTGCAATAAACACAGAAGAAAGAAAAATTACAAGTGAAAGTTGCATTTTATTTCAAATAGAGTATATGTATATTACTGACTAAACAAACATTATCTACATATGAATATGCACCAACCAATATCTGGCGACTAGTGGAAATATTTGTGATTTCTCTTATTTTTCATACACCATGTTCCCTCGACATAACTTAAAAAAAAGAAAAGAAAAAGCATTTACTCTTCCACAGGCACAGGATATAGGCATATAAATGCAGATAATTTTGAATACGTGACCTCAGTTAAAAATGTTATATATTCCAACATAGATTATAAATTATCAGTGGCCATCATCTTTGAATTATTTTTGTGTGAATGCTAGCAAGCTCGATCCACTTAGGCACCATTAAGATAGTCTTGTCACTTGAAAGTGATTCTGTAGTTAGTGGCAGGATTTCCCTGTGCAGGTCCACCTGGATGCCAGTCAAGGTTGGAGATTGCTACACTGTTCTATCTGCAATGCTGATTTTCAGTGGTCCTGAGCTAAACTCCCAAAGCCTTGGGTAATGTACTACCACAGAAACCTTCAAAATGGAACCTGAAAATTAAATGAAATTTTAAATTCTGAGATATTGTGCTGAAACTGCACTAGAATATTTAAAAAGTACAGGTTCTTTTCCAGAAAATTTTAAAGAGACTTTGATAAACATGTACATATGGTTTTATATAATCCACACTATTTTTTAACAAGTTTTTACATAGTTTTTATTCATGTCTTGTATTTCTAAAAAGTTTGATATTGTGACGACTTCAATGTTCTCGAGTGAAGAGGTAGCACTGAAAATCACTTTTATTTCTTGGGTAAATACGGTTATATACAAGGGGAATCTAATCTCCCAAAACAAGTCGAAATGCAAAGGATTGTCGTCTGCATAACATCACCACGACGATCATAGTCGAAAGAAAAGAGATTAAATAATCTCACACAAGTGGGGACACTTTTCCAGGGTACAATGCATACCCAATTTATCCACCGTGCGGTATCCGAGACTTTGCTGCTCTCTATATGAGCAGACTTTACGAATATCCCGAACTTAATCAATAGAAAGCTGGCTTTGGTCAAAAGACGTGAAAGCCTCCACGAGGTCAAAGCACCTACATAAGAAAAATGTTGCAAAGCCCCAAGTCAAAAAATTCTAGGCTTTTTATACCTTGGGGTCAGTTAAGGTTCCAGTTACCCTCCAACTAAGGTTACAGCTAGTTTTTTTTTTTTTTTTAAATGCTGATTCTGGTTGTTAGTTCTGGACAAAGGGGGGGGGGTCTTCACAATGTATTTTCTAAAACGTTAACTCTTGTAAATATAACTTGACAAAGATCTCTCTCTCTCTCTCTTTCAAACACACATATACATATTTCATGAAATCCATACATGAATGTAAATGTTGATTCAAGCTAAGCTTGGAGATTGCACCTACTTTTCCTCATTTTAGTAAAATTCTTAATTGGTCAATTCTATATTTTAAGAAAACACATTTAACAGCAAAGCACAAAACTCCTGTATTCATTACAAAACTAGATATTAGTATTTAAAACAAAGAAATTAATTCACAATATATTGGAATAATATCCCTATTTCAATCAAGTATTCAATTATGAGTCCTATACAGACCGATAATTCTTAAGTAAATTAAAATCTTCACATTTCTTTACATGAGACCATTACAAGCAGATTTCAAACTCTATTAATACATTATGCTTTCTAAATATTCTTTCAGTATCTAAATTTTATGCATATAAAAATAAAAAATCAACAAACATACACACAAATGACTAAATGAAATAGACCATATACATTGGTGTTTTATAAATTAACAGTTTAACATATATATACCCAAAGTTCTCAGTTCCTGGAGTGGATTCAATATTGAATTCTGCAACAGGTACACCCCTATCTGCTACACCAGGGGCAAACATTGCTGCAGGATATACAACAGAGGATGTTCCAATCTGAAAAGATAAAAGTAATATTTATTGCTAAATAATTGATGAGTAATCTTATTTTAATCTAAAGGAAATTTTCAACATATAATCATTTAGAGCAGTTTTAAAATCAATTTAATTCCCTTTAAGCTAATAGAGATTAGCTTAAAGGGAAAAATGTAGGAAATTTAATTAGTTATATTAGTTATAGTCATATCAAATAAAATATAACTATTGAAAATTTTCAATTTGAGAGTCCAACAGAAAGATTAATTTTGCTTTATTATATATATATATATATATATAGATAGATAGATATATACACATTTGGGAAGGAAGAACAAGGGTATCATTCAGATTTGATTGTGTAAAAATTGACCTAATGAGATGGCTATAAAAAAGAGAACATTTTTTTTTAACAAACTTGCATCTATACCTACATTTTTTAAGCATATCTTTACATTAATACTACACAAGTTACTAAATGATATTTTATGTATAAGCGTCAAAACTTAATTTTTATAAAGTTGTAAATATACAATTATAAAAGAGAAAACAAAATTTAGAGACTATTAAAAATTATAGACATTAAAATATAAAAAATGGCATGTTTTAAAAACTTTTACAGTGAAAAGTTTTATTTACCCATCTAATGAACTGTTTGGTACTATAATTGAATTATTATTACATATATATGACTGTATAATAAATCGTAATTGGGTACTATAATTGAAAAAATAGTATTATGAACTTACAACTAAACATAAATCACACTGATCTAATTCCTGTTGTGCAGCCATTAAAACATCTGGATCCAGAGACTCCCCAAACCAAACAACATGTGGCCGGAGGAGACCAGCACATTTTGAACACCTATTGATAATTAAATTCACTTAATACTACAGTAACAATATATCAAACATGTTTTTAATATATATACATGTTAAAAAATAAATTACAATTTATGTGCATAAAGGACAAAATTAAATGAAATTACTACAACTATTCCAGAGTAATACCGATATCAAAGTCCTTAATCAGCCTTTGTCTCCCCAACTATTGGTAATAGATATACATTTTTACAAAAATGATTTGAACAACCATTCATTTCTGTTAGGAATACTTGTCTTTGGTGTGTACTTCACTAACAGTTAAATACACAATTGTTATGTATCCAATTTTCGACATTTTAAAATTTACTTGTTCATGGAGCCTACTTATTTATTCTACTTTTGTGCATGCACATATATGTATTTTTTAATTTTCACTCACTTTATTATTTTCATCTTATGTAAATTTCTTGTGCTTGGGATAAAGTAAGTCAGCTCAGAATTGTATAAGATTGGTGTTGTTTTATTCTGTGATAGCTGCTATATAGCATTAAACACCAAGTAAGGGTGATAATGTCAATTTATGCCACATTATTTTAATATTTTTAAATAAACCTAATGTTTTTTAAGAATGATATTGCTTTTGTTAATCACACCTATAACCGTGCTCTACTACAAAATGTTACTTATGACAAACAATTTTATTGTATTTTTCAGACAAACTCAATTTTACAAAAATTACATTATCTATGTTTAATATAAACACAGTTTCTCTGTTTAATAAAAATTTATATCCATCCCAAAAGTTCCACTTCCCTGTAGCAAAGATTGACAGAGATACATGGATTCAAAATTTGAAGATTTTTTTTTTTCTTTTTCATTGAGGGGTCTTTAAAATGCTCATTGGCAATCACACAATATATGTGATACAAGTTCTCAACAAATGGATGATCATGAATTATAGTGTGGACATCGCTATCAAGTTTCTAAGCAGAATAGTATAACTGTTACAGTGAAATGGCACACTATATTTACCACTAATCAAGTGATCAACTTTTGTGGAGTAGAGATAGCTGCCAGCTATTGTCTATTGTTTATGTTAGCCAGGGTGCACAGTGGAGGCATTTGGACAAGGTGACAATTTTGTGTACTTATTTTTAGTATTGTTTTTGTTTTCTTTTTTAAAGTAAGGGACTAATCAAGGCCCTTGAAAAGACTCAGTTCAACGCTGAATCCTATAAAAAACCACCTAAAAAGTACAGAAGTGGAAGAGTCATTACTGAACTTACATGGAAATTTAATTGTTTAATTTATAAATAGGGTTTACCTTATTTGAATCATTTTAATATCGAAGTATATGTCTAAGACCAATGGCTGTGGAGGAAAATGCTGGTTAAGGACTCAGCCAAGCACCCTGTATAAATGGGCAAATTAAACTCAAAAATCAAAATCTAGGATTTTTAAACTTTTCTTCTATTTACGAAAGAAAAAAAAGCATTTCAATTAAAAATATAGATAATTTGTGACAAACAAATTACAATACAATTTTTATTAAAAACATTTTTTCAATGCAGTGACATTCTCTATATTAAGGCATGCTTTAAATAGCTTATTAGTAAATAATGCTATGATTACAATGTCATTTTTATAAAAAATTTTAATGATAAATCATCTTCCAATTATTCACAAACAATTTTAACATTTAAAAATTAGTCATATTTAATATGTTAACTTATGCTAATTTCATCTATATTAAAAGATTTTAACATTATATAAAAGATACTGAGGGAAAGTTATAAGTCAAATTAAGACAAGTTAAACTTTCAATTATTGTTATACAGTGTTTATCACCACAAAGAGTAGAAAAGTCATTACCTTGGCAGCTCTTCTTCTGGAATCCTAGCATCTTGGGTTTCAGGATCTGGAGCTCTAATATAATTTAAAATCTTTTTAAGCTACATCAAATAATAATTCGAGCATATAAAGTATTTATTTTTAGCACAAATGACAGGCATCAAACTAAAAGCCAATGAAATAATTTAGAATATTGCTTGAAACTACTGAGGTCTTAAACAGCCTTGAAAGCATACAGGAGTCATATAACATCTTTACACCTATTACCCAAACATGTAACATTATCTGTTATGCAACATAATAGTCTAACAACTCAGGAAATGTCGATTTTTGTACATCAATGGGTGAAATATTATATTAGCCTAGTTAAGAATTTGAGAATGTGATTAAATTAGAGAAAATGTGAAACTTAGTTAATTGGACATTTAGTTATAAATTAGTTTTCAGCACCAAGAACTGTTTATACTTGTAAAATATTACATTACTTGGACTTATTATGTGATACTTATTCTGCTTATATCAATGGTACTTTAATAAGAAATACATTCATCGATAAAAAGGTTAAATATTTAAAGAACTGAGAATCTTAAGAAAAAATTTAACAATTTAAACTTTTTAGATTTCATATTCAATTGTGAAAGTTTGTATTTTAGATATTTTAAAATCAATTTTATACTACCCAGATCATCAGACTGAATTCAGAACAATTGAGTCTTGTTATTTTTTAAATACAGGCTTAAATAAAAATATTAAAATTAACTGCACAAGAACAAAAAGTTAAATAGTGATGAGGTTAATCTTTATTTCACTTGATGTTTAAAAAAAGTGATGAGACTACCTTTTATTCGACTTACTGTTGATCTCAACCATTGCCAGGGTAAACCTGGAGGACCTCACAGCCAAATGGGCCTTGATTAGTGCATACATAAGTGTTTTAAAAAAAGGGGAAAAAAAAAGCACATTTAAACTATAAGAAGATCACTATTCTTATGCATACAAATAAAAGTGATCCAATCTTGTACTCCACTGTTACCTATGTGATAAGTATAATCACACTGCTGGGCTCTTCTTACTATCAGGCTGCTTGGTTCCTTTTTATTTATTTATGTGTTTTAAAAAACCCTGAAACTCAAACAGGCTTGCAACTGCTGATGTACTATATGTACAAAAAGGGGAGAAAAGTGACAAATAATACAGACTAAAAAATGACTAAACATTGGAAAAAAAATTCCAATCTTTTCTTGATTACAGATGCTATTATTAAAATTTTTCTATTTTTAACTCTAAATCAAATGATTCATGCAAGACATGATTTTAGCGTTGAATACAAAAAGGTTAAAAACTTTGTTTAACACAACTCAACATTGCTTTTTATTCAAGAAAATCTATAAATTAGATTTGGATACATACAATACATTAATTTTATAATCACAATTTTCTGCATATATTAATGATATTTTGAAATATGTACATAGCTAGATTAGAGTGTCTACACAAAAATTGTGAAGAATAAGAAAAAGAGAATTGTGTGCTTTGACGTAAATTACTTTAATGTATTAAATGTACACTTCAGTACAAATGTAGATTTCAGGAACTTCTTTGCGGCTTTTTAAAATCACTAAATTCTGGAAACCATACGACTAATTACATTTTAATAAGAAAAATAAGATTAGAGCATCACATTTTTGGTCCTTTATTAAAATATTTTGTTATTAATTCAGATTTTCTTTTTCCAACAACAGACTTTTGCTGCGATACACCATGAAAAAAGTGACTGTTTACTTAAAAAGTGACTAAAAGTGATCAATTGTAAAAAAAGTGACGGAATTTCAAGCCTGCTCAAACAGTTAAGGTTTATGTAGATCAACAGGTCTCAAACATCTTTTGTTTTTTAATTTAAATGTAATACTTCATTTTAGCATAAGCTTTATGAAAATGTTAATGACAAATGTGAATAAAAATTAATCTGAATATACAATGAGAGTTGATATCCTTTTATATAAAAACAGTACATAAAAAGCACTAAAAAAAACCTGATTAATACTATAAGAAATAGGAAGTACCAAAGTAGTAACACACTGCACAACATATAAAGCAATTATCAGATATACATTGGGTAATCTTTTAATAAAATTAAGATTACTAAGTTATGAAGAGTAATACAAGAGTTATATCTTTGGCTGAAATTAAAAATGTTCTACAAAACTAGATTTTAATTCCATAGCAAAAGAACTACTAAAATGCTCAAAATTTGATCAGAAGCAAAGGAAAACATATGATTTTATAATAAACTAATTGACTTAAATAGTTTGTTACAATAGCAAATGTTTTATTCAATTTTAGAAAAAACTAAAAAATAAAAATATCAGTGTGTCTACTGAATTGGCAAAAGTTCATTCCCTGACATTTTGGGAGCACTTTCAAAGAATTTTCCAACATATTTTAAAATTACATATACATTAGACAGCATTAAATCTGGTATTGTGCTGGTGATTATGAATTTTCTCAGTGATTTCAAATTTTGGATTATTCCGTATTTCTTTGAAAATTTGTTATGTTAATATATATATATATATATATTAATATTTTCTTCCCTCATACTTCCTTAACTTGTGCTCATGCCCAAAATTTTTTGCAGTTCTCAGCCAATATGAGTTTAACTCTTTAATTCAAAGGAAAAGAATGAAGATATGAAATCATTACTTTCGGCTTGGACTCACAATCACTAGTGCCATAATTTCTTGAATAAGTGTGTGTGACAATCAAGCATGTGTCCTATTGGACAAATGCTTAAATGTTTTCTTGGATAGACTTTTTTTTTTTTTTCTTAACTGTATACTAAAACATACAAAATTTGTATAATTAATAAATTTGGGATCCAGCCAACAGGAAATATTCACAACTACATTATATTGATATTTAATGTACTAAATATCAATATAACTACATTATATTGATATTTAGTACATTTATTTGACAAAACATGAGGACAAGACACCAGTTAATGAAGATAAAAAAACTAAAAAGTTTTGATTGGGCATCATCTTTACACCCGCTTTGCCCAGTACACTCGTATAATCCAACTCTTCTCTCCCACATCTCAAAAAGATATACTGTCTACAGTAAGGAATGCCATCAAGCAGTGCAGGCTGAAGACACTTTCATTTTCCACATAAATAATATTGGCAGATGAAAAAAAGAATTAATCATAAATGATAAAATTTATGACCAATTTTAAACTAACTGACAACTGGGAAATATTTCCAAATTCTCTGCCCTTCTGAATTTGAGGGTCTCTACTATACAATGTATGTGCGTCACAGTAGCAAAGAACTACTTTTATTTAAACTTTTAAGAAAATGTGAAAAGATTGAAACTTTCTAAAGTTTTTTATGATGACTCGTGTTGAAAATACTTTTGACAATATAACAAAAAGTGAGTGGGAGCAGTGAATTAGTAATACTTAAATATATTTTTTTTAAATACATCTTTATTTTAAGTATTTTACACTGTGAAAATTCAACTTGTTTTCAGTCTTTAAAAATGTAAATTAAAAAAAATATTTTTACTGACATGTTAGGGAGAAAATAAACACGCACACACAAGAAAAGAAATTTTTTTGACAAGTAGACATCCTTATTATTAATGTTTAAAATATAACAAACCCTTTCCCAGCAAGTGCAGGGCAGATTGGACTGGCTCTATTCTCTGATATATGGCCACACGATGTACACCTGGTACGAAATAAAGTGCCTACAAGTAGACATAAACACACATTTATATAGGAAACTTGATTGCAAAATCTAAATTGTTTTTACAGCAAACATGCAAAAATTTAAAAAGAGGAGGACTTGGTTACAAATCATACCAGTCCAGACATGCCAACATTCAGGCACTTGTGTCCAGAGCAACAACGTGTTTTGAAATTTTAACATGCCAATCAGATAATACATAAGTACATATCTTACTGGTTTCTAAATTTAAAATATTTACTCAGTAATAAATAGTAAAAGGCAAATTAAAATTCATGCATTTAAAAGTTTATGAGTAGCCTTTTCAGCTTTAACAACTTATTTTTCAGAACATTGACCCTGATTCAAATATTTCCATTTTTCTATCATTAGGAAGTCTACAGTTTTTCTATTCAAATTTGACCTAAATTCAGTTTCGTTTTCTGCACAGTTCTTAAAACTGCTAACATGCAGCATTACTGTGTGAAAAGAATAATATTCAGCATTATTTTTTACAAAACTTTGTATTTAATTGCTGAATCAATCTTTTAGCCATTCAAAAGTTTTGTAGTTTTCAGGAGCAATCTGACTAGTTTCCAGAGTTATCCACTTTTCTCATTTCTTTGGAGCAACTCCGGAGAATCCGGAGTAGTTGGCATGTCTGCCAGTCCAATATTCTATGTATATTTACACTTACAGATGTGAGTCCTTTAAACTGGATCTTGAGTTCTGTGACATTACAAGAATCTAAGTTTGGAACATTTAGATAGGTCTGCCATGTACATATACCTCTTGAATGACCAGACTATCAAATTTCATCTCAAGTGGACTCTATGACACAATAGGAGTGAAAGCTTGGGTCCACTTGTATAAGTCTTCAACTCTCACATTATAAAGACAATTATAAATTCCAAAAAACTTTATGGATTTACAAATTAAGAGAGATGCAAACAACAATTCAGAGATGGGGAAGGGAACAGAAATTATTTTCCCACTCATCTTTCTAATTCATTATGTTTGCTATACAACATATAATAGATAAGACATATATAATAGTTGATTCACCAAATATAAAAACTTATTCATATTTCACATCTAATATTTTAAATTATATGAATAATGTTATGTTAAAGAATTCAATAATATTTATAGCATTACACAAAGTGTAATATTTGAGACTTTTGATATGAGAGTTAAAACCATGGTTAAAGCTGCCAAAAACCTTCATGTCCAAAAAAAGTGTCAAAACCTTACAAAGCCTGATATCTCAGTAATGCTTTTAAAAGAATATAAAACTGCAACAAAAGGTTTTCTTAAATAAATTATGTAAATTAAAATTTAGTTTAAAATTAAAAATAAAATGAAAGTACATAATTGACAACTATCCAATTTTTTAATTTAATTAGCAATTACAAAATATAATTATGGGATATACTTGTATCATAGACAATACATAATGAAATGAGTAATAAAAAATATTAAAAGCTAAAAAAAATTATTAAGACTGGTATTCAATATTTTAACATAATTATGAAATCGTCTTCTCATATTTCCTCATAAATGAGATAGAAATACATTTCTCCACAGATACAAAATGGTATTTTGAGCTTAATTTTAACACAGCATATTTTGAAATATTACACATTTGTTAAAACAAAATCCACTTATCCACTGATTGTGTGAGTATAAATTTATATGAGCTTCAATAGTTCCTTCATCCTGCTGCTTTTCCATTTTAAAAATTTTCTTTTTTTTCTTCTTTTAATTTTTTTATTTCCTCTCGTAAATTTCATTTTTTACCTTCAGGTGGTTTTGTTTAGCACATTCAAGGTGACCTTCATAGAGCTTTCAAGAATTTCTGACATATGTCAACATCTTTTTGTGTTATGGGGAACTTCAGCATGGAATTGAGCTAAGAATAAAATGGCAATTTATTATTAGCTCAATTTCTTTTATGAACATACTAGCTCCATTTAGCCGTGAACTCTATTCAAGAAATGTTTAAATTTTTCTAAGACCCATGAAAACCATTTCATTAAATTTTTTCCTAACTTTTAATAATTTCATCAACTTTCATTGACCATTTACAATTACCCTGATTTTCAAAAGTGAGGTGAGAACCCTTATATAACATCATACAATTTCAAGCAAAAATACTTTATAAAAAATAATTCATCTGTTAGTCATTTTATTATTCTAAACAGATTTGATTTGCTTTGGAGCGCTATGGTCTACTGTTTCGCAATACTATTTTAAATAGGAGTTACATTAAATTCTGTTTAAATTTTAAATTCATTTTATATTCAAAACAATCACTATGGAACTGCAAAATGAAATTCAATTTTATGAAAATTATTAACCCAATATTATTATCATTGAATTTTAGATGCTTTACAAAATATAAATTTTGGCAAATAATAGTAAGGGAGGAAATTTTAGTTAGAATTTACAGATAAGCCCAGCAGTGTTGAGGTAGCACTTCAAGCTCCAAAAACACAAAACTCTGAAGTTCAATCCTCAGGCTGGGCAAGGTTGACTCAGCCTTACATTCCTTCAGTGGGTAGACGAACTGATGACCAAACATGCTTGGGAACTAAACACTGGGGATTCTGTGTAAGGTTGACCACCTAACTGGGACATATACTTCACATTCCAGGACCCACGGTCTCAAAAATGAAGATTGGCATTGCAGGCGATGACCCCAGTTGGGCTGTGGGACAGTGACTTTAGTTTTCACATAAAGATAAAAAAATTAATTTTCTTATTCTATATTATCGTTTTTTCTTTTTTCAGTACAAACAAAACTGGTTTTGTTTGGTTTGGGCTGGTTTCAAATGCAATGGTTTGCTACTTTGCTGCATTAGGACTATTGAGGCCAGGACCTACAGCTTAAAACCAATCCTGAATGGCTTTAAACATCCACGACAGCAATAAGATTCAAATTAACAAACTCTGGTAACAAAGACCAGCATCCTACCACTCTTTGGTACCGGAGTTTTCTACCATCATTTGGTTTAAAAAGTATTATAAAACAAATGCATGAAGATAACAAAACAAAGCCAAACCAATAAATATAACAGATTTTGAACAACAAAACATACCATGCAGTTCTAGAAGATTTTGAGTGCCAGCATCTCTATGTAGTTCATCAATATTCTGAGTAATTACAACAAGTCTTCGACCTTCAGATTTAAGTTGCTCTTCTGCTTTAGCTAATGCAAAATGAGCCTAAAATAAGAATATGCCCATTAAATAGATGGCTAAAACTAATAAAAATAAAATTAAAAATTGTTTATACCACTATTTTATGATTTTTTTTATAGTTAACTATACTTTGAACACTAAAAACTTAAAATATTTCATCTTGAACTCTTGTTACCATTAACTGATTCATGCTTATCTCTTTTTATGGACAGTTAAAGAATATAGAATAAAATGCAAAGAGAAAGTAAATAAAAAACCAATAGAGAGTATGGAGACAGCTATTTTGCTGCTTCAAGTGAGTAACATTCTCAATACAAGAGCACTCAGTAGCTTGTGAAAGCCAACAAAACAGCTGTCTTTGTACATTGTCTCTCTATTTGTATCTTAGAAAGAGAGCAAGGTACAAAGGTTTGTCTTTTTATATGGTTAAAGAATAGCTTGAAGAATGTTTTCCCAGAAAGATTTTTCTTTTACAGTGAAGGTAAATGGAAAATTATAACTTTGAAATACCAAAGCGCAACAGGTTTTTAACAATTAGAATTATTTTAGAAAGTTCCTATTAAATTTAAAAAAATTAATTAAAACTATATTGACATTAAAAAATAATAAACATTTGGTTTTACAGAGAAATGTATCCTTATAATAGATATAAATACGGGAGTGATTGTGCCTCTAAGTGAAAAACCCTGATATTTATATCATATGTACTTAAAAACCCTGAACTAAAAAAAGTTAATTACATATAACAAATAATTGCATGTTACTAATAACAGATTTAATGTAATTTTAGTAAATTTCCAAGCAGTAATTTTAATTGCAAGTAAATTAAAGGAGTGATTGCTTTAATTTTAACAGTTAAAATGAAAAATTTATCTAACTTCTTTTAATGAATATCATTCTTAGATCTTAAACAAATTAGCCTGTTTAGAATCTTATTTTTAAACCTTAAATAAATATTATTTATGATAAATCTGTTTTCTGGTATAATGAGTGCTGGATTCAACTGTTACCAGACATAGAAGTAAAATATTTGAGGAAAAACAAGAAAAAAAAGAGAAAAAATGAAGTAAAAGAGGAAAAAAAAAAACTTAAAAGTAAAGAACTATTAAAAATATATGTAATATACACTCTGTATAAGACTATTTTTTTTTCTAAAACAACAATTTAAAAATATTTTTTAATAATACAATTTCTAGATCGATAGGGTGTACTTCCTTTTCGAATGAGCCAGTAGGTTCGAAATCCCTGTTGACTTGGAGGTTTGTAACTGGTTTGGTTTTGGAGCAAAGGGATCTACTTTTAAGTTACGCAACAGTTACTGACATCAGAATTTACTACTTAAAGCAGATTCTAAATGGCTACAAGCAACTATTTCAGTAGTGAGATTCCATTTCACAGCAGTGTCCTATTGTAGCTCTTCGAATTGGTTTGGAGTTTTACACAGTGTACTTTTAGCTATTCAAGGGTTAATAAAACCTGAACTTACTGTTAACACCAATTCTGAATGCTGTGAACATCAATGCTAACAGTGAGATTCAAGCCATCGAACTTCGGTACTTAAGAGCAGAATCAGTAGATGAATGCTGGTTTTATTAGCCCTTGTCTGGCATTGGAAGAGGGAAAAAAATCAGACTGTAATGCCAAGAGCCAAAAATGAAATTGAAAATTAAAACAAGCACCATACCACAATATCAACTTTGAATTTTAAACTTATTCTTTCTTTCAATTCACTATGCTTCTCCTCAAACAGAAATTAACCAATCCAATCCCATATACTCAGAAAACTTCTCCTTCTAATTGCTTATCTCTTCTTTCTTCTGATCACTTAAATATAGCTTCAATATGTCCCCCCCCCTCCAAGACTCACACATGAATTGCAAGAATGTGTCCTCTTATGCTATGGTCACACAAATCAATCAACACCTATTTTAAGATCAAAGCTCATAGTTCTGCAAATAACTTCTCTTTTACCTCCCCCTTCCCCCCCAGTGACTGGAAATGCTGACTGTAATAGAATACTTGCTTTCAGCAGCTGAAACACAAAACACATCAATGAAAGTTTGATCAGAAGCCTTTTTAATTTATTTTAGTTTTTGTTCTTTTTTGAATTCAAACTACCATGGTGGAAAATTTCAACCTAGAGAGATAATTTAAAAATAAATAAATAAATAAAAATTTAAAAAAAAAAGAAAAAAAAAAAGAAGAATTTAGATAGTACTGAATTTCAATAAATACAGTTACATCAAACAAGATTTTTGTATGTGTGAATATATATATAATGAAATAGAGAAAAAACTTTATAAAAATAAATTTTCTTTTCTTAAGGAAAAAAGTCACATCTACTTTTCTCAGTTTTAAGTACAAAATAATTTGGAACAATGTGAATTATCGATAAGTTCATAAAAAAATATTTACGGGATTTGGCTTTTTACTCAGCACTAAATCTCTTCTATAACTGTAGAATTCCCATACAAGAGAAGGATTTGCTAAAAATGCTCCAGGTGTAGCAATATCCTGCAAGGAAAAAAACCTTTAAAATACAAGAAAATTAATGAAATTTTATATGGAAATTTACTTTATATGAGGAATCAAATAAAATTATCAGATTATAAGTACAATTTGGCATTGTAAATGCAAACAGCAAAACCAAACATAAATTTAACAATTATGAATCCAATAAATAAGAAAGCTCCAACTTTGTAAATCATGATTCATAAAATTTCTGAAAGACAAATAATTATTAGATAAGAATTTTTTTTTGCTAAAATATTTAGTCATATAAATGTCCAAAGTGGAAAAACTTATTTCACAATCAATTTGCTTAAGTAGTTTTCAATTTAAGTAAATGATTATAGGTTATATAAAATCCTTAGATTCGATAAATTTTATAGTAACTTGAACATTAAGAAATTAGAAACAAATACATAGTAAAAAATTAAGTCATCACTGTTCTGATGTTGTGAAGCAGAATATTTATTTTCTTTAGATCTGCTATGTTCCAATGTTCAATGTCATTAATAAAGACAGTTTTTCAGATTTTATCAAATGGTAAAATAAAAATCATAAAACAGAAAATATTCCAGTAAATACCCCTGTTTTAAATGAGTTCATATATTATCATTGATATCTAAATAGGGGCAAAAGGAAAGGAATCAATCGCTCTACTCCTTTTCTACCTTATAATTTCAGTTATGTGGATAGAAAACTATTCAAACTTTTGACCAAGTATATATTGCTATGTCACTAGCACTAAACACAATAACAAATAAACATTCTAAAACATAAAACATTTAGTATAGATGTATGTATACTTGATTATATACATACGTTACAGCTTACAGACATGAAGTTTGGTATAGGTGTTCTTCACAGCACTGTGCAAAAGTTTACAAATTATGTTAAATTGTTTATATAATTTTTTTTTTTCCTGGCAACAAGCTGTGCTTGCATTTTTTACCTCCACTCATTTCAAAATGTACATTTTTTATTCACATAATAGTTGTATTTCAATTTTTTTTAGGAATGTATATTTTATTGTTTTAAAAATTCTGAGTTCATATTGGGCTTTTTTAGTGAAACACTCTTCTTTTAATTTATCAGGCTGGGATAAGTTAAGTTAGTTTATTACAGTGTACTTTTTGTAGTTATTTAAATTTCAATTTGACAGGAATTAATATTTTACTACAAAATATTAATTCTGTTAATAAATTGGATGGCTTGTAAGAGCATTAGAGTGTACTTTTTTGCTACATGAGGACTGATAAGACTGAGTTTGGTTCAGAGTGCAACAGTCTACTTTTTTGGAACATGAGGGTTGATGAGACTGGGACCTAAAGCTTAAAGCCGATTCTGAACAGCTACAAACATCCATGTCACAGTGGGATTCAAACCCACCAATTCCAGTACAAAAAAAAACAGTGTCCCAGCTATTTAACCACAGTTTATCTTGTTTAAAAATTGAAACTGAATTTATTGTTACCATAATATCTTGACACTGCACTTACTATTGTTTTAGCTACATTAATATTTCCTTAATTTACAGGTTTAAATGCACTTTAATTTTAATCACAGTTCATATTCAGTCATTCACAAATTTAAATATTTTTTTCTAGTTATTAATTGGTTTTTGCTTCTGTGTACATGTTTGAATCATGTAAGTATTATTTAAGCTGTCATTTTTGTTTTCATACTTTCATTGAAATCTAATTAGAATAATTCCTGTTTCAAATAGTTTAACATGGTGGAATATTGAAAATTATTCCTTCACTTCAAAATGCCTCAACCACTCACAAAGAAGTATCGTTTCCAAAACACATTAGATATTAAAATTCATGCAATGGATAACATCATAAAATACTGACTACTAAACACCTCAACTCGATCAGCAAAATGTTTTTATACAGCAAAAACATTTGGATATTTGTTTCCTTATATTTACATATAACGATACAAATGTTATATACATAATGAATAAATGTCATATATATAACACATTGTTATATATATAATAAAACAAATGTTTTCAAAATATAAAAAATACACAATATTTTATTGGTCTTTTGGTGCTACTGAAGAATAGGGTGCCTCTTGGCAAATTTGGTGAAATTATTGGCAATGCTTACTAAAACTCAAAGGTATTTCATCTGAACAACACTGTATCCCTTGCTATTTGGGTTATTTTAATTGATGTAGATTGAGCCATTGTAATAGAATTATATACATTTTCTTAATTAACCCAAACCACTGAGAATTTACATTTATGGGCAATTCATCCTTTAACAGTTTACAAAACCAACAGCTCCAAATTATTAAAAATGAGTCAGAGCTTTATTACCAAGTTGGCGTGGGCACCCTGTTCTTCAGTCAAGCTGGTTGATGATAAATCCAGAAGCATAGTAAATAATTTAAATACTTCTAACATTTCTTAAGTTTTATTTCAACATAAAAGTCCTTACCTGAGCATTATACTTCCTCCACAAACCTCCTGCTCCTCTAAACGTAGGTATACCACTTTCAGCACTAATGCCAGCTCCAGTTAAAGCAACAACATGTCGTGCTTTCTGAAATACTGCTCTAAAAGCAGCCATATCTGAACTTGGTTGCTTTCTTACCTTCCCAGCTAGTGATGCAGATGCCATTCTACGTAGTAACGTTGAACGGCAGGTGAACACACAAAATGCCATTGGCTTGCAAAATTCAAAAAAACACTAGCTTAATATAAGCATCCTTCTGAAAGTAGATATACAGCATGTTACCAGAAAAATAAAAAAGTCAGCAAATACTTGATGATGTGTAAAATTCTAAACAGACTCACAAGGAAACTAAAGAATTTCTAAAATATGAACCAGAAAATACTCAACAATGTAAATATGAAATTTTATTTTAAACTACTTTATTAAAGAGAATTTAACTATGAGGACAATAAAAAATATATTTTAAATTGAGATAGTTATCTTTTCCAGCAAAATTATTTTGTGAACATAGCTAGATTCAAACATCAACAATCAGGTCTGTAGTATTAAAGTATTAGGAAGCATGATAAAACAGAAGCTTAATACCAGTTCAAATGTTCATAATTACCAAGAAAAAAATACGGCTTAAGAGGAATATATGTATAAGAGGAAATAATGTTATCAGAGACTCTACCTTCGACCACAGAATATTTAGAACTTTGCATTCCATCATGAATAAAATAAAAAGGCATGAAAAATAGAATTATGGGAAGAAATGGATGCATTAATCCACAGTGAAGGAGAGCTTAGTTTCTTAGGAATATATAATTCTGACTTTCCCAAGTAAACATAATGTCATTAATCGGAGCATCAAACACTAATGAAAGCCAAAATGGACTAAGTCTTCTAGATTTAAAAGAAAAATAAGGTGGCATGTTTTTTCCTTTTATGCAAAAATTTTAATGTAATTTCATTGAAGGATAAAACGGTTATGTGTAAGATTAGCAAAGACAGTACACCGCTAGTTATTCAGTAAGAAAGCATATTATTAGTTACACTTTCTAGAATTTGTCACGTGTATACAAATATGCCGTGAGAGAATATCAATTCAAGAAAAACATGCTGTAATAATTAACAACACAACAGTTAATCTCTGATTACTGAAATACGTCTTACGGCGAAAGAGCGAAAGCATAAATGATTGAGACTGGTTTTAATATTTAGACAAAAAATGTAAACACACAATTACGCTTAAATCAAGGCATTTAACAATTTAATAATCAGTACCAGAATCGCACGATCCTCATTGCACATAAATATCAGAAGTACAATAAATTATTATCGGTCACAGTTAAATTCACCTTTAAGTTCAAGATGATGGATAAAAAAAATAATAAACAAGTGATGATGGAACAGGAATGAATTCATGATAATTCATGAAAAAAAAAATAACACAAAATAGTCAGTGGTAGGGTTTGAAACGGTTAAGAGCAAATACACGGATGTTTATCTTACTGCTAGAAGATAAATATATTATTTTTCGATTCAGTTATTAAACATTGTGAACTTAGCCACCACACTAATATTTAGTATATTTTTAACTGTATTTGGTTATATACCGGTAAATATCAGAAGCATTACTTGTTGATGGAAGAAATACAATGACATTAAAGAAACGCATCTTAATTTAATTATTCGTAAAGCAATAGAATCTGATAGCAAGACCTTGACCTTGACCTTCAAGAGGAATGTAAACATGATCTTAATAAATACTAAATTAAAAAATTGATTCTTTTTCCTTGACTTCTAGAATGCAAATCAACAGTGGAATTCCAATGAAAATGTTATTTTCTCAACTTATTAGCTAATTTTTTTTAAAAAAGTTGAACACATATAATTTTCATAGAAAAACTTAATACTAATTATGTATGTGTTCAGTACTTCCTTTAAAAAAAATAACTAAAGAAAGTGGAGGTAAGTTATTCACACTTTTTAAAAAAAGTTTTAGATTCTCTCATTTTTTTTAATGGACGGTTTGCTCTAATTTATAAAACTCCATAATTTACGTTACCCACTGTCATGAAAAGTGAATCATAATACTGATATCAAACTTCCTTGACATAGTAAATTATATTACTGATTAAATTATACTAGTGTTTAGATTTAATTAGATTTTCACTACTGTATGTTTATGATTAACATGTTAACTTATAAAATGTATTGAAATACGTTCATTATCTGGGAATAATATATTTCACAAACAGATTAGATAAAGTTATCGTCTGTATATGGATGCACACTTTCCAGAACATCAACGTTCAGTCACGGATAGAGACTGTTTTGTCAAAGTATTTTGCAAAACATTTTGAATGGGTTTGTTCGAACAAGGAAGGAACATCACATTTCGCAGGGCCAGCCCCAGGTAGTAATTACTGCCTGGGGCTTAATTTGCTTATTCAAATTAAGCGACTGCCAGTGGCAGCAAAACCGCCTGAATGAAAACAGAAAACATAAATAAATTAATTATAAACATTACCTACAAAAACATATCTCAGTTACTTAAAGGCATAAAATAAATGAGTAGATTCTTAGTTCAGTAACCCAATTGGAAAACTTTTGGCGACATTATAAAAGGAGTGCAAAAGTTAACTAAGTAGTGTAGCGTTCATTTTGTAATATTTAATGTCACAATTTAAAAGTTTATTAACTAAAATAGAGTTTAACTGATAAACATATCCTTGTTTATTAAACTTATTAATTAAAAAAAGATTTTGATAAACACAACTTTCCAGTTTAAATTTAACTCGTTTTTACCAACTTTAGTTCAATAGTTTTAACATATTCCTCAGAATGAAAAACGTGTTTACAAACTAATTGTTGAATGGGGAATGCTGCATTTCGGTACTTCAGTTCACGCCCTCTGAAAAAAATGTCTAAGGAATTAAAACTTTATAGTGCCCTAGCGATCAATTTAGGAAATTCCCGAACAAAATGGAGATACACACTACCACAAACAAATTCTTACGCAGATTTTACTGAGATTTCCACTCAGATTTCTACTTAGATTTTTTTTCTCTTAATTTTATTGCTAGATGATTGCTCAGTTTGTCCCATCCCTATATTGAAGGGGGAACACTCCAATCGATGCTCTGGTAATAAAAATCTTTCGTGACTAAACGGTATCTTGTTCGGGCCATGACTGCAACCTCCCTTCGTATACTTCGTCTTACGACATATATATTGTAACGAATTCTCGTTACATTAAATTTCCAGATATAGACTTATTTATGACCGTGAGAAAAAAACGACAAAAAGTGGAAATAGTGAACGGGCCTTTAGTGAGCACTTGAACTGAGCTCATCTTTACCTAGTGAAACGGCGTTGTTTCGCGGAGAATAGGATGCTGAATAAAGGATTGTTAACACCAAGGACCATCTTAATCATTCTGTCTGAGAAATTCATTAGGATGCTGGCGAAGTGTTTCCAGTTTAGTTTCAATGGCATCCCGAAGAAAGAGTCTCACACGACAGAAATCCTCTACATTGTAAGGGAAGCAGCAATACTTTCCTACCTTGTTCTCCAAAGATTTGTCCAGAGACATCGATTAATGATCTTCAAGATTGCTCCCGATTACTGCAAACTTTCCTTGGAACCGGGCTTGCACCTGTCCGGCTAGAGTTCTACCAGCGGTTTCCTCACCACATCATCAACCAGATGTCCGATCAGCTGAGATGGAAATTTGCGGTCAGACGACGATATAAAAAGATGAGAGTTCGAGGCTCAGAGAGAATTTTTGACCGTTCGAGTCTCCTGTGAACTCATCGGCCGAGATCTTCGAGGCGAGATACTGAGAGTGTCCTCCCCCCTTTTCTCTCCAACGATTAGAAAGCTGATTCCTATAACGATCATCATTTTCATTTGTAGATAATTCATCATTTTCGTCTATCTTAATCATAATTTGAACACTGTGTTTCTAATAAAAATCTTTAGTCTGTACGTAGGCCTCCGCTTTTAGGATTTTTTTTAGCTCAATTAGAGCCGAAAACGTTACAATCTATATGTATATATATATATATATGTATGTATATATATATATGTATATATATATGTATATATATATATATATATATATATGTGTGTGTGTGTGTGTGTGTGTGTGTGTAAGGAAAAGTAAACTATATCAGAAAACTAATGTAGGCATTTAGTATAAAACCCCTAAGATACCTCGAGGAAATTCTCAGAGGCTTTCAAATCTTAAGTCAAGGGCAAAAATTCCCGCGTCCCTTTGCTTTCCCCTTTTTAACCCCTAACCTAAATTAACCACTGGGGTTACAGTTTAAGCCCTAAGGGAAGGGGTCTAACTAATTATAATTCTACATTGCCCCAGTGGAAAATTTAGGAAATTTCCAAACAAAAAGAAAATGCACACTATCAAAGGCATATTTTCCTAGAGATTTTCCCACAGATTTTGACTGACATGTTGACCCAAGTGTTAAGTGCTTTTACTTTTAACTTCCTGCTAGCTTACCCCTCAGTTTGTCCTGTCCCTATAATAAAATGGGAACCCATCTCTCAACTTACTGTTAATAAAGGTCTTTAACTAAAACGATGTCATTTTTATGGGTCATGACTGCAATCACCCATCGTGACTTCCGTCTTACTACACACACACACACACACACACACACACACACACACACACATATATATATATATATATATATATATATATATATATATATGTGTGTGTGTGCATATATATATATATATATATATATATATATATGTGTGTGTGTGTGCATATATATATATATATATATATATATATATATATATATATATGTGTGTGTGTGTGTGTGTGTGTAACCGGCGAAAATATCTTTTCTCGATTGGTCGGTAGATTTAGCCCATTTTATCTATTTTGGTCGGGCATGCTGGGCAGAACTCTTAATCAATCTGTTGTCGTGAAGCCATCAGAAAAAAGTCTAACGTTGTGGAACTTTACATTTATTGAGGATTGAAAAGTATCGGTTAACCAACCGTCATTACAGTGCAACAGCTTTGAATAGAATACTCAAGATTATTCACATCTTTCGTCCATAACGGCTCTAAAGTGACCAAATCACGTGATTTTGTTCCCAAGAAACTGACGATTCATCAGCAACTTTGGGGAGGCAAGAGTGAACCTTGATCTTTTAAATTAGCTCGAAAACCACACAGTCAGCAATTTAGTTATTGAAGAAGCAATACCATTTTAGTGGGACAGCTGAAAAATGTGGCTAATGGATAAATATTAGCGTTTATTCCAGCGTTAGTTTTGAGAGATAGGTAAAAGAATTAAAGACGAAGAAATTCCTTTATCTGATTTTACTTTATGGCTGAGAAATAAAGGGCCGGTCTTACGAAAGTCGTTTAACGGCTAACCACGATTAATCACTGTTTAAACGGAGAATTGCATCCCACCATCGATTGGTGCCATGGGTTAATCGCGGTTATCACGGCGAGATCGACACGAGGTATTTAAAATAAAAAGGGGAAAAAAAGGGAGAATTTTAGATGTTTATTTTTGGTGTAATAATTATTATATATTACATATAAGTGTGCATAATGATAGAAAGATTGAAATATTGCTTAAGAAATAATTCATTATTCAGAATGATATTGTAAAAGAATCAACTATATTGCAGTGTGATATGGGAAGAGCTCGGAGAGAAATATTTGTTGCTAATTTTAATGCAAAATGCATAAGTAAGTAAATTAGGTTGACTTTCTTGTTCTTCAAAAATGTTATCTTAATCTTATTTTGATTTTTTTTTTTTTTTTGCTTTTACAAAATTTGTTTTTCTTCTATATGTAATCAGTTCCTCATGTATTCTAAAATTACAACATGCTCTCCATTCAGCCATGAACAAATAGTAGGGGTGTGTGAAGGTTAGGGTACCACGGTCATGTCAGCTACAGGCGTTCAGTGCAAGACCTAAATACTGACAAAGCATCTTTTTCCTTCTATGCGTGATGTCAGATTTCAAATCCATTGCATTCGTTACTAAATGGATCTTGAAATGTTTAGATGATTTAAGAAAAATGAACTGTTAAATAAAAATATATTAGATTGCGGATGGATAAAAAAATTCTTTTTTTCCTTACATTTAAAAAAAAATGTATATTTTTCCTTCTTCAACTTTTTTAATTGGCATTTTTTTTCTGCTTCAGATAATGCATTGAGCTATAACACGGTGCCAACACTAATTTTTGGATTAATACAGATTAGAGGCTAGGCAGTTGAGTTCATTTGTGCATAGCAAACGTTTACTGTCGCTTAAGCTAGGAGATTGAAAATGTTACAGTCATCATCGTCGGTTTAATGTGACCGAAGTTTTGCTTACCAAACATTGAACACATTTAACCCCCAAGAAAATGTAATACAATTAAACCTGGCTATCTCGAATTTCGTGGGGATGGAAACAAATTTAGTATAGACAAGTTTTCGAGGGACAGAAGTTTCAAAATTTTGTGACGTTTCAATCCGGAATAATGAATATTTCAAGAAATAACTACAGTGGGCTCCGCTTAATGTGATCAGTTTGGGACACCGTGATTTTGATAACAATAACCGATTGATAACAATAAACGATATACAAAATTAGATAAATTTACCACCCCCAACTTTAATTCACATGTACTGCATTTCAAAATAAAATGAGAAAAACTTACCATATATTTATGTACTGCATATTATCCTTTAAGACATAAGAATTGTTTACATAATAAAAAAATTGATGAGTTGTTGACTGTCTACAATTCTTTCTAAGAAGCTCATTGATAAATCGTTCGTAATCATAACGTTTTTTAAAGTCATCGGAGCGATGTTGTACTCCACGTTTCAACACTTTCAATGCAATTCAGAACCTGAGAAATGTTTAACTGCACTGCAGCGTTGTGCTGACTCTTATTTGGTAACCTGTCATAACGATTTAAAATTTCAATCTTTTGTTTTAATGTTAAATCATTTTGCTTTCTGGCTTCCATATCGACAAACTGCAAGTAAGCGAGCAAGGCATAAAATACGTTCCTTCTCAGTTCCGAATAAAATTTGTTGCCTTCTGCTTATCTGACAACTATAGACCACTAGAAGGGTGTGCGTATTTCTGAAAAATTCCAGGAACGTGTAATGCCCTATTCCTTTGTTTTTCTCCTTTTCTCTAGGTGGAAGAGGGACAATTCTCGGAAATTAAAACGAGAACGAATGGAAAGAAAAGAATAGGTTCCTTCTGAATACATTGTGACTATTTCTTTGCCAGTTAAAATGAGGTTCGAAAACTGATAATATTAACCGATGTAACGACCACATAAAGCGATAATTTTAACATACAAATGAATAGAGAAAATCGGGACCAAGTGATTTTGATAACAATAAGCGATTGATAACAATAACCACGATCGCATTAAGCGGAGTCCACTGTACATATTTTGTAAATAAAATTGTTTTGTTTGATTTGATTTGAAGAGCTACGATCTACTTTTTGCTACATGATGGTTAAGGAGACAGGAACTCGTTCTGGTGTTAGAGTAGATGTACACTAAGCTTTTCTTATTCAATATAAGATTTAAAAAATGAAAATTTTGACACTTTTTAAAATTTAAATAACAACTAGAACTGTTAATTGCTTTAAGCTTTACAGAATATTTAATCAATGTAGGACTTATTTAACATGGATTAAGATAAACAGGGTCAACATATTTTCAGTTTAGTACTATTTTTAACCAGTTTACAAATTAGTTAAAAAAATTTTTCAATACAGCTGGTAATACACATAGTTATCTTTATGTCAAACACGGCTATGAAGCTATTACTTAGCATCACCCGGGAAGCAAGTGTAGTTTAAGGAATGCTACGGAGGCGAGTAAAATTTCCCTTGCTGGAACTTCGCAATTTAGGGCCGATCCCACCAAAGTCGTTTAACGCTAAGCGCGATTAATTTCGGTTTAAATGGAGAATTTCGTTCCCTCATTGGTTGGCGTCAGGGTTAATCGTGGCTAATCGTAGTTAGCCGTTAAACGACTTTGGTGGGATCGGCCCTTAGAAGCAGGGATCGAGCAAAACACCCCTCTCCCCAGGCTTAATATCAGGGTTGTATTGGTTTTAACCAAGTGGGTTTAAACCAGTGGTTAACCTTCCAGGTCAATATTAATTTTGACCAGTTTTGATTACTGAAATTAACTTTTTAATATATTTAATACAAATCGAACATAGTTTAATAGGATATGATAAAGACAAGTTACATTTGTTAAAAATTTCATAATATAAATAACACCAGCAAAAAACAAATATAACATAATACCAAGATTAAAAAAAAAAATGTTTTACTTAATTTTTTTTATACAAGCTGATTTATATGAAATTTATCTTGAATTCAAAAAACGGTTACAAGTAACAAGTAATAAGTTATAAATTAATAACAATTTTAATTGTAAAATGTCATGTTATTTTTTTTAATTTAAAACTTATGCTTTTAACTACAACTTATGTTTTTAACTTCAACTCATGTTTTATGTTTTTAACTGTAACTCATATTTTATGTTTGTTACTGCAACTGGATTACATTTTTACAATTGCAAGTGCATGGTTCATTTTTAAAATTCGAACATCTCTATATATATATAAATGAATTTGTGTCTGTCTGTGTGTACTCGTTAGACTCAAAAACCATGCATCCAATCGCCGTAATAATTTGGGAAATTATTAAGTACATTCCTGGGAAGGGTTTTGTAAATTTTTAACGTTCGAAATCCATTTCTTCCTCCTTTTTCGAGCATTTTATGTCATTATTCCAAGCCTTATTTTCCCCGGTTAAACGCAAACGATTAACTTTTTAATTTATCGCCTCGTAACTATATTTCTAGCAATGTGACGTCATTCCGTTAATCCCATGTAATTGTTTTAAATGCAGTTTTCCTCGGTTAAAAGCAGGAGATTAAAATTTTCCATTTATCACATAATAAATAGGTGAAAATGATATTTTGTTTTATCATTATGACGTCATTCATTTAAATATCTCATTTATTCTTTTCTTATTTTATATTATCTAAACATCGTCTGCGTAGTATCCATTCGATTTGACCTGGAAATTGAGATATAAAAGGATTCACTTTCATTTCTATGTGACGCAAATTATAGCATTTTTATGTAAGAACTAATTTTAAATTTAATTCTTGGTTCATTTTTACGTTACAATGAAATGTTTATCAACAATATGCTAACAAAAAGTAAAAATTTTAGTGATTATCATGGGCAAATATAAAAACCTATCCTTTTATATAGTTATCTTTATATTCATATGGTTGTCAATATAAGGGTGTGTTTCTGTTTCATACAAAACCATGTGGTTTGTCCTTAATTTTGAACAACATTAATTAAATGTCAAACACGGCTATGAAGCTATTACTTAGCATCACCCGGGAAGCAAGTGTAGTTTAAGGAGTGCTACGGACGTGAGTAAAATTTCCCCTGCTGGAACTTGCAATTTAGAAGCAGGGACAGAGCAAAATCCCCTCTTCACAGGCTTAATATCAGGGTTGTATTGGTTTTAACCAAGTGGGTTTAAACCAGTAATTTTAACCGGTTTTAACCAAGTCGGTATTAATTTTGACCAGTTTTGATTACTGAAATTAACTTTTTAATATATTTAATACTAATCGAAAAGAGTTTAATAGGATATGATAAAGGCAAGTTACATTTGTTAAAAATGTCATAATATAAATAACACCAGCAAAAAACAAATATAACATAACACCAAGATTTAAAAAAAATGTTTTTTATGTCAAACACGGCTATGAAGCTATTACTTAGCATCACCCGGAAGCAAGTGTAGTTTAAGGAATGCTACGAAGGAGAGTAAAATTTCCCTTGCTGGAACTTGCAATTTAGAAGCAGGGACAGAGCAAAATCCCCTCTTCACAGGCTTAATATCAGGGTTGTATTGGTTTTAACCAAGTGGGTTTAAACCAGTGGTTAACCTTCCAGGTCAATATTAATTTTGACCAGTTTTGATTACTGAAATTAACTTTTTAATATATTTAATACAAATCGAACATAGTTTAATAGGATATGATAAAGACAAGTTACATTTGTTAAAAATTTCATAATATAAATAAAACCAGCAAAAAACAAATATAACATAACACCAAGATTTAAAAAAATGTTTTACTTATTTTTTTTTATACAAGCTGTTTTATATGAAATTTATCTTGAATTCAAAAAACGGTTACAAGTAACAAGTAATAAGTTATAAATTAATAACAATTTTAATTGTAAAATGTCATGTTATTTGTTTTCATTTTAAAATTTACGGTTTTAACTACACCTTATGTTTTTAACTTCAATTCATGTTTTATGTTTTTAATTGTAACTCATATTTTATGCTTTTTACTGCAACTGAATTCCATTTTTACAACTTCATGTGCATGGTTCATTTTTAACATTCGAACATCTCTATATATATATAAATGAATTTGTGTCTGTCTGTGTGTACTCGTTAGACTCAAAAACCATGCATCCAATCGCCGTAATAATTTGGGAAATTATTAAGTACATTCCTGGGAAGGTTTTTAAAAATTTTTAAAGTTAGAAATCCATTTCTTCCTCCTTTTTCGAGCTTTTCATTTCATTATTCCAAGTGTTATTTTCCCCGGTTAAACGCAAACGATTAACTTTTTAATTTATCGCCTCGTAACTATATTTCTAGCAATGTGACGTCATTCCGTTAATCCCATGTAATTGTTTTAAATGCAGTTTTCCTCGGTTAAAAGCAGGAGATTAAAATTTTCCATTTATCACATAATAAATAGGTGAAAATGATATTTTGTTTTATCATTATGACGTCATTCATTTAAATATCTCATTTATTCTTTTCTTATTTTATATTATCTAAACATCGTCTGCGTAGTATCCATTCGATTTGACCTGGAAATTGAGATATAAAAGGATTCACTTTCATTTCTATGTGACGCAAATTATAGCATTTTTATGTAAGAACTAATTTTAAATTTAATTCTTGGTTCATTTTTACGTTACAATGAAATGTTTATCAACAATATGCTAACAAAAAGTAAAAATTTTAGTGATTATCATGGGCAAATATAAAAACCTATCCTTTTATATAGTTATCTTTATATTCATATGGTTGTCAATATAAGGGTGTGTTTCTGTTTCATACAAAACCATGTGGTTTGTCCTTAATTTTGAACAACATTAATTAATACCAACAAAATTAGCACTGTTCCTGTCAAAACCTCTGCTTCACCGTAGCGAGGCACGGACACACTTGCTAGTTCTTATTATAATGTATAAGCATGTTAAATCTCATGAACTTGTTGATGCAATATTTTGTTTAACTGCACTACTATTTTTATTGCATATTAAAAGTCACTTCTAATTACAAAAGATATATATTAAAATTAAGACCATATAAAACTATTTTTAACAATTCTGGCCACTTCTGACCATTTTTGACCAGTTTTGGACGGTTAAAACCACTTTTATCCAGTGTCCTGGTCAAAATCAGTTTTGTACCGGTCAAAATTACAACCGTGCTTAATATGTCAGAGGTATCTATCGTTTGAATTTGGAGGACATTGTGATCACGAATCTATTTAATACACTGTTGACCGGTCACGAGTTAACTCGGTGTTTTTATGGCCGAACGTTGCTGACCGGCAACGAGTAAACTCGTGATGCGTTTTTTTTTTGCATAGCTGTTGTTTTCTCTGTTGGCGACCATACAGTGCAATTGTTGGTCAGTATAACACAAGCTGTGTCTCTCGCTTATAAGACCCGCCAAATCTTTTGTTGTAAAAAATAGTAATTAAAAAATTTAAAAAAACGATGACGGAACGCAGTGAAGAATCTTTCAATGAATTATACGCGGATGCTTTATCTGATTGTCTGAGTGATTGTCCGTTACTTCCACATCCAATTACGAAATAACAGCCGGTGACATGAAATAAATTTTCAGTAAAATAGCCGGTCAACAATGTGTTTTAAGTACCCTGGCTGCCTTTAATGAGCATGGCGGAACTTCGTTCGCCTCGAGCCTCGAACTCACAATCCTCTGGTTATGGGCTCGACGACTCAGCTGCCGTAGCTCAGCTAGTCAAAAACTGAAATGAAATATGTATATTTTTCCTCCTTCAACTTTCTTAATTGACATTTTTTTTTCTGCTTCAGAAAACGCATTGAACTATAACACGCGGTTAACGCTAATTTTAAGATTAATGTAGATCAGAGGCTAGGTAGTTGTGTTCATCTGTGCATAGTGAATGTTTACTGTCTTATAAGCAAGGAGATTGAAATTGTTACAATCGTCTTCCAAGACGGCTTAATGTGACTGAAATCCTACTTTCCAAGTACTGAAAACATTTAACCTTCAAGAAAATGTAATACAATTAAACTTGCCCATCTCGAATTTCGTGGAGATGGGGGAAAATATTCGGGATAGACAAGTTTTCGAGGGACTAAAGTTTTAAAATTTTGGGACATTTCATCCCAGAACAGCCAATTTTTCAAGACACATTTAGAACAAGATATATTCTAAATATGATTTACAAGATATTTCAAGACATATTTATCATATCAAGACTACATATTTAGGAAATAAAATGGATTGATTTGGTTTGATTTGATTTACAGACTATGATATACTTTTTTTTTGCAACACGAGGGCTAATGATACCGGGACCTATATCTTAAATCTGATTTTGAGTAGCTACGAACATCTATGACTAGTGGGTTTCGAACCCATGAACTCTAGTACCGAAGAGCAGCGCTCTACCCAATTGGTCGTCGATTAGGGAAGTAAATGGTATGCGAAATTATTTTCATAAGGTAGAATCAATTACATAGGATGGTGTTACTGAAGCCCAGTGGCGTAGGGGTAGAGCTTTGTTCTTCCACGACACAGGTCTGAGGTTCGATCCCCGGGCTGGGCAAGGTTGACTCAGCCTTTCATCCCTTCAGTGGGTAGATGATCTGAGGACCAAGCGTGCTTGGGAACTAAACACCGGGGATCCCGCGTAAGATGACCACCTAACCGGAACATATGCTTCCAACCCAGGGCCCTTGGTCACGTAAACGGAGATTGGCAGCGTAGGCTCTGGCCCCCTAGGGGCTGTTGCGCCAAGGAGTTTAGTTTTTTATTTGTTACTATTATAACGTCTGAATGAAATATTTTTCAAAAATTTATTTTAAAACAAGGAAAGAAGAGGTGTAAGAATATGATTTATTGAACAATACAGTTATTTTCAGTTTTTAACAGTTTGTGATTTTAATTTTACGACATCTTAGACACGCAAGGATAGTTTTCGAGGTTTAACACTAAACATACCATATAACGGGTCAAATGACCCATAAGGTATTTGTAAAAAATGCGATGGGAAATGAATTAAAAATTCTTATTCTTTGTGTTTATAATTCTTAAAAGTTGCCTTTTATGTGTTTATAATACATAAAAGTTGCCTTTTATGTATTATAAACACAAAGAATAAGAATTTTT
>CM063509.1:119991946-120004446 GCA_032207245.1 Pardosa pseudoannulata
CTAATGAGACCGGAACTTACTGTTTAAAGCCGATTCCGAATGGCTACGAACATCCACGACGTGAGCGGAATTCGATTCCGCGAACTCTGGTACCGAAGAGTAGCGCTTTACCATTCGGCCATCGTTCCGGCTAATACAATAGGTCACGTTGTCGGAGACTTTTTTAGAGATATTTCTTAGATTGGTCTAAAAGTGTACATTTTTCACGTTAGACGATCTATCACTTCGTCTAAAGCGAAGTGAGAACGCATCAGATTAAGAACGAATATAATATCTTAGTCAGTGGAAGTCTCCGTTTTCTTTATCACACCATCTAGTCACGACTGTAATCCCCCCCGTTGTTCACTTGGTTGTACGACATATATATATTATTACACACAAGCGCTCTCCATTATGGTAATATAATAGTTTTAAAAAAAATGCCCTCAATCAAAGTAAAAATCATATGCTAAGCTTTTATATTTTTAGTATGAGATTGTATAAGTCTAAAACGCGTTAGACCACAAATGATACCAAATAAAGTACCAAGCTAAAAATATCCTGCGTTTAAGTTTTCTAAAATTAAGAACTTTGCATAGTGTACCAATTATACTTTGATCTTTCTTTTTCCATACCCATCTAAATAAGGTGTTACATTTTTCAACTATTGTATGGTGCGTAAAGAATTTTGTGTAAAAATATTTATTAATATAACAATGGCGTAGCCATAATTTTTCTCTGGCAGGTTCCTGTAATAATGAGTTACACGAGTGGACAAAGCTAGTGCGGGAGACTGGCCGAAGGACGAAAGCGATGTCAGTGACCTCCCCCCCCCTTCGACAGGAGGGGTTGCTAACGCAGGTCAGTCGTCTTTTGCCCTGGCAACAGTAGTCATTAGATTTTGCTCGGTAGATTTGAAGGTCCCTTCAGAGGAAAAGCAGGCCAAGACGGAGCGGACAGAGAACTTCAACAGAGGCAGGGAATGCTCAACCATTTTTTTTTTTATCTGAAGATAGCGTCATCAGCTGCAGGGAGTTGATCCAGCATTCCAGCAGTTTATGGCGTCACCATATTGAGATTTACTATGTTATTTGCGTTACCAGACTGTTCAAAAATAGAATTGTAAAATAAAGAATCTGCAAAAGGGTAAGTCTTCGTTCATTTGTATCTGGTGTCTTAATTCTTTGTATTATCTAAACAGGCCTGATATAAGTCATTGGTACGTAATAGTTCCAAAGTCTTAATCCAAAATACATTGAACTTTCAGTACACACATGCGTACAAAGTTCATACTTATAAACATAAGCCATAAATACATTCAGAGTTTCGCAGACATACATAAATACGCCATAAAAAGGATCAGTAACAATGTCTCTTGAAAAATACATTTGAAACCACAACATGTTTTAACTGAAGCTTCAAGTTTTTACAAGGTTATAATTTGCCTATTAGATAATGGGACATTTAATTTACGTTCCAGTACTTACCAGACGAATTTAAATTTTATGAATAAGTAGGAAAATAAAAAAAAAATATTGAGAACGGAATTAAGACATCCTTTTATTTATTATTTCTTTCACAAAACTACATATTTTGTATGATGACAAAATTCGAAAATGATGTGGTATAATCAGTAGCTTATAAACTACCGTTTTACAGTTTCCACGCAATAGTATTATAGTAGCAAATAAATTCTATCGTTTAAGGTCAGCATTTTCAAACCGTAATACGCATTTTTCGTCATTCCTATATACACCGAAAGTAAAGCTAAATTTTTCAAACTTCTATGACCAATTCTAACTTGATGATTTTACTCTTTTCATAGTTGAAAACTATGAACACTTTCAGTGGATAGTAGTAAAGTGCAGAAATTTTAATAAGTTTAAAAAAATCTTTTAATGCATACAATAAAAATATTTCGAGGAAAGTCCAGATCCCTTGAAATAGCTATAAAATACGTCCTTGAATAGAAGTATAATATCTGTCAAAATTTTCATGTTTAAAATTTAAAATTGAACAGAAAAAAAACTTAGTGTTCGAGTTTTACTTTGACTGTATTTCTTAACTCAAGTAGCAAGGGCCTAGCCAAAGAGGATTTCGGGAAATTACCTCTCTCTCTCAAAATTTTCAGAAATTTCTTTCACATGCACCAAACCAAGCGCATTTGACCGTGAAGCCCTTTAGGTTTAATCCGGCTGTGGTTAGCGGATCGCAAGTATTGAACCGCCCCATTCATCAGACCTCCCTCGAAGTACCCGGATAGTCGCAGACTATATTAACCCTTTGCACTCCGTTGTCGCAATATTTGAGAAAACGGAGATAGAGAGGGAAATTAGCTGTAGTGCAAAGGGTTAATGTGTATAAAAGATAGATGCTACAAAAAAATTTTTGATGTGTATTTAGGACTAGAATTTTATCCTTGAATTTAAATGCGTATCTTCGCTTCAGTCATTTTTAAAAATGATTTTTTTAGTTAAAAAGTTTTAAGTAAAAGCCCGTTTGTTTGAGGCTTAGAGGGAAAAATATCGTTGACGTCCAAAAGTCACTTAGTCCAACATTGATATATAAGCATTTACACTGTGTGGGTAGTTATAAAAAAAGGGGAAATATTTCATGAATTTTTAACTGTAACAGAAGATTTATTGAATTTTAATGACTGATTTAGGCCATGAAATAACTGTCAAATGTTAATTAGAAATGGAGAAGTTGGATTGATCCCTGAACCAATTCTAGATCAATTTACGGATTTAGTCAAGTGGCTCAGTTTAAGGGGGTGATATGAGGTTAAGTAAAACTATTCTTCCCGACTACAGCCGAAAAAGGAAATTATATCTCGGCTTTAAAAGCCATAAAATACAGATTCATATAGCAAAATTATAAATAAAATCAGATAATCGAAAATTTGGCAGATTATTAATTGGATCGCAGTCTAGTTTCACTGTGAAGGAAAACTTGTTCTGAGAAAAAAAAAATTCTACAAAGTATTTTTTAGTTGCTCTTAAAAACTGGACGCTAGGCATTAATAGATTAAACACTTGACCAGATCATTATTCACACCAATATTCAGACGAATTTTTTCTCGTTTTAGCTTTATGGAAAAAAAAAAAAACTAACCTAAAGATTTGTATACTATTGCCAACAATATAATTATTCACGTTTTTAAAAGAATATTTAAAAAAATTAAAACTTATATTAAAGTCGGAATCACCTTTAAGAAGTTAAGAGATTTTAGACTAAAATAATACGACTACCTTGACATACAATAGATTATCATAGCCTTCTAAAGAATAAAGAAAACCAACAATTGTATGACAATAAGATTCAAATAGGTTAAAAAGAATCAATTATTCATAACTAGCAGCATTCCAATGCTTCGCTAAGGTGATTCTGAGCTTAAGTATTTTACGTATGCATAAAATATCACCTATTTTCTAAAACGATTAATACATAACATACATTCATTTATTTAATAACGTTTATAAGTACGAATAATTACTGGAAGACTAGCACAAAAAAGTTTATATATCTAATGTAGAATATAAAGTTTACAATGGATAAATAAAGTTTTAAAATATCGTTTAATACTTTTTAATATATCACTTTAAAATTTAATCTTTACAATTTTAAAATTTTATACTGACTGCAGTTAATATAATTTAGGAATGTAGTACATGAGAATTGCACATAAAATTATAATTGAAAGGAAATCAAAAGTAGATTTTATTACAATGGTATACATGTATTCTTCGAAGGAACGAATCCTTCTTAAGAGAATTTGTTGCCTTTCGAGCTGAAAAGTCTTTATAACATACACTCACTATTTCTGATACAGTGTAAAAGAAAAAGTTCTGCTCTGTTAAGAATAAAAATTTTCCTCGATTCTTAACTTTATTTTGTTTTCTTATTCAAATACTGCATGATATAGACGGTTTCATGGAAAATATAACAAGAAGCACCGTAAGATTTTTTTTTATCAATTTCATACATATGCTTTCCGTTATCTTACAATACTCCAATCTCATCAGAAAAACTCATTCTTTCTTTTCAAAAGTTGCCACACCACAAAAGAAAAATTAAAATAAAGCTAATGGCAAACGATAATATTTTAAAACAAATATTAAAACCATTGATGTACGCAACACATTTGATATACAAATAAAACGACATTCGATGCATCGAAAAATACTATGTGATTAGCTTCAGTTTGTCATATTCAAATTGAGAAGAACATTTTATTTTGAAATTTGGGTTGTTATGAAATATTTAATTGATCCAGACATTGTCATTCCTGTTATTTGTCACAGTATTTGAGTCTACAAATTTCAACTATTGCCTAGTATGGTATTTCGCTGGCGAAATCACTTGTTGTAACGAATACTGCTTTCAATAAGCTTCTTTCTGATTTACTGAGTTGTGGATCCAACTTTGCTGTTAGTATTGCTAAGAAGGTGTGAGGGTGGGTGGGCATCTTGAATATTGTGAACTAAACAGAATAATGCATGAGTGAAGAAACTGAGTAATATAATATACTGCACGGCGCCCACCGAAATACAGCTCTTGGCGAGGTAGACTCATCAAAGTGTACTATGATACACTGCATGAAATTAATGACGACCACAATTTATCATTGAATGGCAAGCAGTTGAATAAGAACAATGAAAAAACTATTAGTTATAAGAATTCAAATGTTTACACGAATAACTGATTTACCTTTGTAATAAATTCTTAAAGTGGAAGTAGTTGTAACATGGACCTATAAAGTGGTAAAATAAAGAAGCAAGTCCGAGGTATAATCAGTAGACTGCTTCGAATGAGGTGCAGTTTTTTAAAATGCAGTATCAACTTCCCTGATATTGTAATTTTACTTGCTGTGCAATTATAATCTACAAGCAAGTCTAAGAATTAAACCTAAAGATCTACAAATACCATTGAAAACATCGTAGTACCAAAATACATATAGTAGTTCTAAATACTGTTACAACACATGGCATTAAACACTATTACATTGTTTTACTTTGAAACATTGTTCTAACAAACAACGTTCAAATGAAATACTTAGACATGAAATTTCTTAATATATTTTCCATATATAATAATCGAGAGGGCTAGATTATAACTTTTTATTTATTATCCTTTAAAAGGGCAAACAAGCACAACAAACTTAATGGAAACATCGCTTTTTAATTATTTTCACATGCATTAATAATAAATTTACTTGATGAAAACATGACAAAATTTATAATTCTGCAATACCAGACTGCCAGTGTTTTAAAAAATCCTCATAATTAATTTAAAATTTCCTATAATTATTTATTGAATTCATTCCCCTATCAAACAATATTCAGACAACATAAGAAAAGTAAATGGCACAATTAAACTTCAAATACAATTACTAAAAACCTTAAAAAAAGTTTTTAAAGACTAAGTTAGTAAAAACACAGTAAATTTCAAATTAACAAGTAGATTAATTAAAATTATCAAGTCGAAATATATTCATTACGTACTAAAAGTTTTCTTGAGATCTTCATAAATGTTTAAAATATTGTTCCTGTCCGATTTAGCTTGCTTTAAATCACTCTCAAGACTACATATTTTGCTCTCGCATTTCTTTAGTTGGGCTTTTAAAATCCTTATTTGAGTATCTTCATATTTTTTAAGAATATCAAGTTCCTTAGCAGGTTCAAGTTCAAGCTCTTGAATTCGTGATTTCAAAAAGTCATTTTTAATTTCTTGTTCACGTATTTCCGATTGCACGCTTTCTATATTTTTTGTTAGAAGGTTTTCGTTTTCTTTGTAGTTTTTAATCATACTTTTAGCAGTTTCATAGCGTTTGTAAATATCAGAAAATGCGTTTTCCATTTTACAACAGTCCTCTTTTGTTGCTAAAATATCTGTTTTAAGCTTTTCATTACTGACACACAGATCTTCGAATTTTGCTTGCTTTTTCTCATTGTTTATTTGCAAGGTTTCAAGAGCAGCTGAGATTTCTGATAGAATCATCCTGTATGTTCTTTTGAGAGCAGTTAGTTTGGATAACTCGAGGTGAAGCTCTTGGTTTTTTGCTCCACAAGTCTTTTTGCTTTCTAAAAGTTCTTGAGAAAATTTTCTTTGTAAATTGAGTTCTTGAATTTTCAACGCTTGTTGAAATTCTTCCTGCGAATATACTTTTGTGGGTCTCGTGTTTTCAAAGAGAAAAACCTTTTTAGACATGGGTTTAGCAAATCTCCTAGGCGATTCAAGTGAAGAAGTGTCAGACACATAATTCTTTGATATAGTTCCATTGTGTATCTCTTTCAGAAATACAGTATCATGAATCTCAGATGAAACTTTTGCTCTATCTTGTATATCATATGTATTAACACTATCATTATTTACTTTACTAGTTTGAGGCTTAGTAAGTAAAGGATCAAATTGATTCATCAGCGATAATCTCTTTAATAATTCAGCAGACATTTTTGAAGAACAGTTACTGTTAAATACTTTAGAAGGAATCTGAATATGCTTATCTTCATTATAACTATTTTCAATAGATTTATCCCTGTTTAATCTGTCTGTCAAATCTGTTACAAAGCATTCTTTTGTAAAATGTGGCTCAAAGTTAAAAATGTTGCTTTTAGACAATTTGAAATTATTACTCAAAGGTCCGCAATCTTCGAAATTATCGTTGTTCTCCATTACACTGAGCTAAGATATAAGTTTATACTATCATCCTAGAAATAAATAATATACCTTCGTTTGTGACGTCACTTTGACGTCAGCTTGATCATTTGCTCACATTGTTCTCAGGCTGACGTCAAAATGACGTCACAACGAAGGTGCGAAACGAAAACGTCCGATTGTTTTTGAATAAAACCGAGAAAACCCGATATAATCAGAAAGTAGACTTGCGTAACTTGACCCTATCTTATTGATCCTATTTTTTGAAAAAACTGATATAAATTCAGTTAAGAGAAAACTTTTAACTGCAAAAAAGTACCTATTTGAAAATTCCATATAATATGTAATGTATTTTAACTTATTTTGATAATAATTGTTTAAAGTTGTTTCGGAATAAAATATTTTAATGATCTTACATTAGTTATAGAAACTGAAGCTATCCTGATAGTTTACTAAAAAGGTTCATTAAATTTGATCGGTGCTTTTTATTTATAAACAGCAATTTAAAACAGTCACAATTAAGCCAAGTAAAATAATTGTTGATTAGGACTAATCGGTAGTTAACTACAATAAAATTGTATTATTGAATTTAATTTATAATTATTTGTAATTTACTATCGTGAGACACATTCTTAATATTTTACCGTCTGCGGTTGGATTGCTTAATTTGAATTTGTAATATCTTGATTTTAAAAAAGATTTCCCCTTTTTTTCTAATAGATAAATGCAAGTTGTTTACCTGATTAGCTAACTGAAATTCCCTTTGCCAGAATTAAATCTTCAAACAATTCGATTAACCATCGGTTAACCACACAGTCGTTTTCATCCATGACAGGTCTCACTGTTCTGTAATAAATGTACAGACTTTTCTTTATTTCTATTTTTCTCACGAAATTTCTAGTCGGAAAATCGAGACGTGTTATATGTATGTATGTTACTGTGAAGGGACAAAATTGGAGAATGTCTTCTTTCACCGGTGAATGTCAGAATGTGGTACCAAATACCTCTGTTAAAGACCGAATATTTCTTTATTATATTGTACATTCGGACCATCACCGATGTATGTAGACAAGCACAGGTATGCTCTGGAGGAGATGCGAAAAGAAATCGTGGTCGACAGCCTGTCCTTTGTATTGCTGTGATTGAAGTTATGGAGCATGTATTTGTTATACTCTAGAACATTACTGTTTGAAAATCTTATACAAAGTTTGGTGGGGTGCACAATGTTTTCTTTTTTATCCGATACTTTAATTTATATTGAATAAATACTTCAAAAAATCCTAATCTTTTAAGAAAATGTAATGCCTTAACTGCGAGTTGTTGTTATTGTTTCTTACCCCGGCCTACAACGGCTTAGACACCTTTGGAATATGCAACTGGTCCATGACTAGAGGTTAATATGTACTTTACTTTGAGCGATGAATCCCGAGATTTGAAGACTGATTTGACTTCAAGAATGGGTTCTAGTCATTTAGAAGCATGCACCAAGCAAAATACCGTAGCCTTGGCTTGGAACCTCCAGAGATTAACTACAAGTAAAAGAGAAGATAATTGTTTTTATTTTTCTTAAAGTACTCTAAAAGCATATCCCTGCACTGACTACACGTCATCGCCAGCTGCTTCTGCAATGGGCCAAGAAACGTCGGAATTGGGCATTGGAAGTAAGTTGTGTGTTAGAAGAATGGAAAAAAGTTGCATAGACCGACGAATCACGTTTTCTGGTCCATCACATCGACGGGCGTGTGCGAATACGCCGATTTCCAAAGGAAATCCTGGCTCCCTGATGCACACTAGGACAGAGACAAGTCGGTGGCGGGGGTGTTATGGTGTGGGCAATGTTTTCATGGAGTACGTTAGGACCCATAATTTACATAGAACAGTTCCTGACGTCTGTGCGCTGCGTGAACATAGTTGCAGACCAGGTTCACTCATTCATGATAACAATATTTCTGGCTGCGGATGGTGTTTACTAACAGGAAAATGTACCATATAAAAAGTGTCGAATCGCCAGGGAGTGGTTCGAGGAACATTCCAGTGATTTTTAAGTCATGTCTTGGCCTCAAAATTCCCGTGACATTAATCCAATAGAGCATTTGTTGTAACACCTGGAAAACCAAATTCGTGCTGCCAAGCTACCTTCTCGCAATGTAAGGGAATTGCAGGATTAGTTGGAGGGCACTTGGTATTAGTTACCTCAGACTATCTATCACCTTGTGGAGTCAATGCCATACCGGGTTATGACGAATTTGAGGGCTAAATTGGTCCGACATATTATTAATAGGGTGTCATAATGTAACGGCACTTCAATGTATACACATACACACACATATATAGACATTTTTTGATACTAAAAACTATTATTTTGCTTTATAAAGTATTAAAATCATACTGTTAAGCAGCCATAGATCATTGGCCAGCAAGTATAATGTATTTTTAAGAAATTTTATCACATGAGAGGCTGGGTTCTGCAGATTTTAACATCGACAGTATTCTTTTGGATTTTTCAAAGAATTGTTGCGCAACATACGGTGCATGTACGGTAAATCGTATGAATTTGTATAAAGAAAAATATACTTACAGACATAGATTTAATTGTACACACATATGTAATGATACTTTAACACATACTTACTAACTTAATTATAATTGTAATTAAAAACAAATCTATGGTAATTCTATCCATAAAATCATAGTCTTTCGCAAAATTCCTTTGATATTCCTCTAACTACTGTAACCTTTTAGCGAATCGAAAAACACCAAAATTAATTTCTGCTTAGCTCAACTATCATTATATAACTGTTTTACGTTACAGAATATTGATTCTAATGCCCCCTCTCACTTGACGAACTCTTAACACTCTTATTGGCTGTCTCCTTTACTCACTCACATCCCTATATAACCAAATATAAAACGATTTGATGCCAAAGATGAACTGCTTGAATAAACTCAGCATTTTGTCTCCACGTTTTGATGTTTTCTCTTAAAGTCAACAACTGCAAATTGTTCAGAATGGATATAATTTTAACTTTGAGTCAAAACATCCATTACACACATAAACAATCACACACGTATATATGTGTGTATGTGTGTAGCTATAGCCTTAGTAAAATTATACTGTGAATACAATATGGCTTTATTTGACTTATATGTTACTGTAAATGCCCGAAATTGGAGAATGTCGACATTCATCAAATACCTTGGTGAAAGACCGAATATTTGGTTACATTCTTTTATACTTGGACTATCACCGGTGTATGTCGACAATCCCCATGCACAGATGGTGAATGTTGAAAAAATATTTTTGTTATGTTTTAAAATCCTATTTTATTATTAAAACATATAATGGTATATGTCAAAAAAGCACATATCATGAAGGAATACACCAAAGTCCATTCCAAAGGAAAATATCGAAGAGTTTCTACCTACTCCGTCTTCTATCAAGCCCTGACTAAACAGCAGAAGTTTATTTCTATTAAAAGAGCAGATAAAGATAATTTTTAATGCATGCAACGAAAATGTTACAAACCTAAAAAAAATTTTCTTCTGCTGAAATTGAGGATACTGTCCTAATACAAGTCCCTGATGTCGACCGTAGTCGTACAGATGCCCGAAATGTATTGGCGGTTGTAGTTGGAATAGACGACTCCGACCTTTATAAATTAGTAAACAAAAATGGTACCCTTAAGCAGCTTTATACCCGTAATCAGTTTATATTTTGTAAAGAAAAGTTACTCTCCATAGATGAGATTTCTTCTGAAGAAATGTCGCTGAGAGAAGCCGCTTGTAACGGCGTGCCTTAAAGGCGTTAAATTCCTCACAAAGACTTTGTTTCTCAAAAGAGGTTGAGAAATGGACTTCGCTTATGTGGAAACAAAGGTGTTGTTTTCACTGGAACCCTGATGTTTAGACTTTTGTGTCCTACAGTAGCGAAACAACAGGGCAGACGACCGGGCGTCCAGACTGATAGCCAGAAAGATGACCGTCGGAGCCACAAGTTTTCAAGGGAGTGCCGCGACGTTGAATCTTTCGCCGACATGGAATGCCGGAGATTCCCTGGTTTGCAGCTGGTGATTGTCTAGCCAAGACCAATCAAGTTGGTTGAATGTGAGATCATCGCCAAATGATCCAATGATGAAATTGTGGGTGAGTTCCCCTCTCTTAGAGGCTCCTCCCCTGAAAAAGAGACAAGATGAGATTTTATAAGAAGAAGTTAGTTAGCTAACAACCAGCTAATTCTGAGGTCGTCTGGACCAGTCTCTCCATCTGAGAGTTTTCTTAGCGAAAATCCCACCTTGGGTTAAATCTCTTTCTGAGATTGTTAACGATACCCTGTGCCTTGGGTTTTATTTTATTCCGATCCTCTTCAGGTTGGATCGTATATTCCTCCTAGGAATTCTAACTTTGTTTTTATCTTCTTCGAAGACACTCATTGCAACTTTCAACACCTTCGTCTAATTGAGTGTGCTGTCTGCATAATTGCTACCGCGAACTATTACGCAAAGCTACCGAATTGTTTTCTTGCGTCAGTTATCAAACCTTTCGGCAGTGTACTTAAGTGTACGTCTCGACTCAGGCTTACGTCTATTGTATCATATACTTGTGAACTGTAATTGTATTGTGTGTATATAGTTGCAAGGTGTAAATAAATAATTTAATCAAGAAACACCTGTTTCGTCATTGAATCACTTGAAACAGGGACCGGATACGTTACACGCTGCACTAAGTCGAGAAGTGGAGGGCATGACTATAAACGCTGCCATTGCAAAAAGAAATGTTTTATTCCTAAATGCCATTGTAAATGCAAGGAACTCTTGTGCAATTCAAATTGCTATAACAGTTTAAATTGTTACAACAAATAAGATAGTATAACGTCAATCACACAATTAAGTCAATTATTGGTATTATTTTCTGGTCTATTCGGTTTGTTTTAAGATCAATAGTTACATGTGCTAGTGCTATAGATTTGACTGAATCACGGAGAAGAAAATATAAATATCCGGCTTGTTCAACATTCACCATTAGTGCATGGTGCACATTTACCGGTGTAAGTCAGAAATAAGTGTATGTAGTAAATATATCTGAAATACACCAAACAACTATGTGAATGTTGACATTCACTGGTGAAAGTGGACATTCTCCAGATTTTGGTCTTTCACAGTAACATGTATACTAATTAATATTCTTTTAAAATTAAATTTTCTCTTATTATGTGATAGAAGAAAGAAATAATATCAATTTAAACAATAACGATGTGTATAATTGAGATGAAATATCACGACAAAGTGGTAACAAATATAAATTTATGCCGAGAAAAATTTAATGCGTCATAATTTCAAATTTCTTAATGACAGCATTCGCCTAAACTACTGAATTATATAAAAACATAAATACAAATTCTAATGTACCACGCTATAAAATTCTTAGATGATTAAAATGATTGAATGAATCGCAATTGAAATAAGGAATAACGATGTATATAATTGAGTTGAAATATCACGACAAAGCGGCAACAAAAATAAATTTATGCCGAGAAAAATTCAATGCGTCATAATTTCAAATTTCTTGATGACAACATTCGCCTAAACTACTCAATTATATAACAACATAAATACAATTTCTAATGTACCAGGCTATAAAATTCTTAGATGATTAAAATGATTCAATGAATCTCAATTGATATAAGGAATAACAATATGTAATTATTTACACATCATTTGAAAAAACTTGCTTTTTTGAATCCAGTTTTCCCATTACATGAACTGTACAACAGATCAAAAAACTCGTTAGTTAAAAAATAAAACCTAAAACAAATATGTTATACGAGAAATACATCACTAAATCCATTAAGGACATTTTATTTATTA
>CM063509.1:120009446-120101946 GCA_032207245.1 Pardosa pseudoannulata
ATATGCAAAATTAGATAAATTTACCCCCTCCCTTTACACGTACTAAATTTCAAAATAAAATGAAAAAATTCATCTTATATTTATGTACTGTATATTATCCTTTAAAACATAAGAATTGTATACATAATTTAAGAAATTGATCAATTGTCGGCTGTCTACTGTTTTTTTCTAAGAAGCTCATTGATAAATTGTTCGTAATCATAATGTTTTTTAAAGTCATCGGAGCGGTGTTGTACTCCACTTTTTAACACTTTCAATGAATTTCTCATTTTAGCATTTATAGGGAGTGGCTCAATATCAAGAGATTCTTCGTCTGACTCATCAGTTCCATCAATTCCATCATTCGTCTGTTTTCCTATGGCAGTCTGACAGACTTCAGATTCTGTTAATGTGGAAGCTACTGGACTATTTTGATCTACTTCCATGACTCGAACTCTTCAGGGAGATATCCGAAATATTATCTATCATTTCTTAAGATTTCTAGTCATTTTTGTCTCAAAATCTTGCGTAGGCGGAGCAGTTTCTTATCGTTTGAGCAGACACTCGAATCCAAGAAGCTGCTAAAAGGTGCACCGCATCAAAAACGTAAGTTCTCTTGGCCAAATCAATAGCCGTAAGATTTTGATGGTCCTCTATTTCATCCAGTGATCGTGCCCGCACTTCGTGGCAATAATAGACTTTCAAAGCACGGATCCTTCCTTGATCACAAGTCTGCAAAAAGGAAATAGTGTTTGCAGGTAAAAGAACAACATTAACATGCTTCAGAGTGACATATAAAACGTGTGCAGTGTAATTGTCCACGAGGAGAATAATATCTTGCTTTAGTTAATCGTCTCACTTACGTATCTAATCATTGAAAATGACTGTTGTTATCCAGAAATTCTTGTTGGCACAGTAGTCGACAGGAAGCTTTTTAACAAGTTTGAAACAATGCGGATTCTTACTTTTCGAAAACTGATAACATTAATCGATGTAACGATCACATAAAGCGATAATTTTAACCCCTTCCGGTATGATTTAATAATGAAAAACTCTGCTTGAAATAACCATTTAATTTTTATTTAAAAAACTTGTTTCATTTTACAATTTTTACATATTCTTAATTAAAATCCACTTTTTACATAGTGTTAAATAATATCAGAAACAGTAAAATTAAGAAAATATCAAAGCAAAACATTAATAAGGTATACAGATAATAGTCTTCAAGCTAGTGGTACTTTTCAAAACAAAGTGCAAAGGAATTCTTAATTGTTTACACCGCCAAGTAGTCTCACTTTTAATTTGATTCTTGTAACACACACGGCATTTCTTAGTAGGTTTTCTTTTATTCTGACTCATTAATTTGGCAATGACTTGTACCAAGAAATTCTAAGTAAACAATATGGCAATAGTGACTTGTGATTTTCACAAGTGATAAAAGTGTTGCCAAATTCAGTACACTAGAAATTTTAAACTAAATTAATTATCATATTTAACAGTAACTTTAATCGCATGACGAGTGTAGCTCGTCATTGTGCGGTATGGAATGAAAAACTAATGACGAGCTAGACTCGTCATTTTACCGGAAGGGGTTAATATACAAATGAATAGAGAAAATCGCGACCAAGTGATTTCGATAACAATAAGCGATTGATAGCATTAACCGCGATCACATTAAGCGGAGTCCACTGTAATTTCTTTAAAGTTAGAATCGCATTAAAGATTTAAGAAAAAAATTAAAGCACAGTAGAACTTTTTATTTTATATTGAATTAAAAATAGACTATTATAATTTAGACTTTTCAGTTATAAATAGGCTATGTTCCCTTCAATTTGTTTATCAAATCTTGTTTCTATCCTAGTCTTTTTTCATTTGATAATAACTAACTGCTAAAACTAATTGCTAAATTGCTTTGATTTAAACTAATTACTTTAAGTTGCTAATACAGCTAACTTGGGATCTTTATATCTGGAAAATTGTCAATAATTGATCAAACATTTAGATTTTTTCAAAAGAACTACAGGAAACAAGCATTCCTACGATTCCCTGTACATTTTATACTGCTATCTCCCTTTACTAAATTCCAAAAATTATCTCTCAGACATTAAATTTTATTCTCTTTTTATTCTCAATAAAAAATAAGCAGATGTAGCATTCCAGCAAGTTCTATAACATGAACAAAGTCCCCTAGAGAGGAGATTACTTATTGTAAAAAGTAAAATTTTTCCGAACGTGATACCTGAAGGCTTCTAACATTTTATCAAGTACTATGATTATGAATTCAAAGATTACAATTTTTTCAGCCTTTTCTATCTCCGCCATATTGTTTACATGTTCGTACAATTTCTTCCTGAAATTTGCCGAACAATGGCCAAATGTGTAAGGTGCTGCTTTTCGGTACTTAAGTTCAAGGGTTCGAATTTTAAAAGTCAATAATAAAATTATGTAAAAAAGTACTATAATAATCATGGAAAATTCATAAAAATTAAGAAATAGTGAAATATATGCTTGAGAATTGTAATAACAGGAAAAATTATTTAAGTTCATTTGAAATTGAATCTATTGGTTTGGTTTGGAGCGCTACGTCTACTTTGCAATACGAGGGCTAATGAGATTGGGACCTACTGCTGAAAGCCGATTCCGAACGGCTACGAACATCCATGCCACTGTGGGATTCGAACCCAAGAACTCCGGTTCCGAAGGCCACCACCCTAACCATTCGACCATCGTTCGACTTGAAACTATTGATGTAAGAAATTGTGAAAATCCTGCAATATTTCAGTAGTATGTAGAATCATAATATTCTACATAAAGTTCAGCGGTGATTGTGGATATAAGTAGATGGCAATCCTCTAAAAAGTTTACTAAATTTTTAGAAAATCAGTGATTTCTTAAGTAAAAGGAGATTCTTTGGAATATTTTAATAAACACAGAATCAACCTCGCAAAAAACTGGACAGCTAGTTATAAACAATTGATATTTTTAGCCTATTTGAATTCGATTTTCATACAATGGTTTGTTTTCATTAGTCTTTAAAAGGCTGTGATAATGGATAATAAGTCAAAGAGTTCGTATTATACGAGGGCTACTCTGAAATTTTTGAGATACACGCAGATGAGTATTTACAAAATAAAAATAAAGGTTTAATTTTAAAATACAAAGTATTTTAACACAGTAGACGATTTTCTACTGACTTCAAATTGTTTAGTGTAGAATAAATTTTAAACAGAAGAGAAAATGGAGTTGACGTGAGAACATTTTCGTGCTGTCATTTTCTACGATTTTAAAACTGGATTAAATCAAGAATGCTTTCAACGGTTGCAATTGACATTTGGTGATGAATCTCCAGCTCCTGCTAGTGTATTCAGAGGGTGTAAAGTATTTAGCAGAGGTCGTAATTTTATTCAGGATGAAAACACACGGGTCCGCAGTAATCCCGGATAATGTGTCTGCCATACGAAAAATGTTAATGGATGATAATCGCTGTATCTATCAAATTATACAGAAGGAACTTAACATTGGATCCGCAGCCATACACAAAATTATTAATGAGGAATTACATATGAAAAAAGCAATTTGCCGTTGGGTTCCCCATAATCTAACTGAGCACCAAAAAGGAAAGCGTGTCAGAATCAGTAAAGAAACTCTCAAATTGTTAAATGATGGTGACCACCGCATCATTTCTAAAATTGTAACGGGTGATGAAACGTACATACCGTTTTTTGACATTCCAACACGTCAAGAAAGCAAAGTATGGGTCTTTGAAGTTGATCCCACGCTAACAATGATGAAAAGACAACGCGCACTGAAAAAAGTGATGTATACCATTTTCTTGAGAAGTACGGGATTGGTCAACGCCATCAAGTTGGAAGGACAGAAGACAGTAACAGCCAACTGGTATACCACTAAATGTCTGTCACAAATTCTACAAGGAGTTAATGTTAGGGGATTAATGCTTCACCATGACAATGCATCTTCACATACAGCCGGATTAATAGCTGAGTTTCTTAAACAAAAACAAATTAAAGGGATAAAACATTCGCCGTATTCACCTGATCTAGCTATGTGTGACATTTGGTTATTCTTTAATCTAAAAAAGAACTTACGTGGACATCGTTTTCATTCAGAAGAAGAGATTGATGTGGCTATAAATGCATTTTCATCTATTCCAAGAAATGAATGGCTTGAGGCATTTAATCTGTGGAAAATTCGTCTACAAAAGTGCATTGATGCTGGAGGAGACTACTTTGAACACACCTAAAATTTTGTAAATATAACTTTAAAAACCTAGTTGTATCTCAAAAATTTCAGAGTGACCCTCGTATTAGTATAAAATTTTATTACTTTTTAATGCTGATTCCGATATTGATGTTCATAAGTTTTAATATTTGAACTTATTCTTTTAAAAACGTGAGTAATAGTTTACATTGTGGGCAATGGTATACAAATACTTGTCCGTTCTTATGTTAGCTTTTTTGCTCATAAAGCTAAAAGGAGAAAACTAATCAAAGCCTTAACTCTGTCATGAATGATGGATGTCAAGTGTTTTATCTTTAATCTATTAATGCCTAATATCTCATTTTTAAGAATAACTAAAAAGATAGTTTGTTGAACTTTTGTTTTCTCAGAATGCATCTTCCTTTGTAGCGAAGATAAATGACAATCCTATTAATGATGTATCAAATTTTCGAGTATCTGCTCTTATTTATAATCTTAAGATACTTCAAGTCTCTTCCATAAATTTACTTTTTTGGATGGTACGTCGACTGAAATTACAACAACTAGCTTTACATATTATAAAACTTTGCACTTCATAGCACTACGTTTATATGTGATACCAAATAAATCTCTTAAAACAAAGTGTTCATTTTTTATAAATGGTATCCTATGGTGTTTAAAATGATCATTGATATTTAGTGAAGGCAGTCTGTAATATTCAAAACTTTTGAACCCGTTAATTGTCTTTTGACGTAATATTACACGGTATGGCCAGTGCCATATTATTGGAAGGGCATGCGGGGCACGCGCCCAGGGCCTACTGATTTCAGGGGCCCAAAAATTTTTAGATACAGAGGTTATTTTGAAGGAAATAAATTTTGTAGACTTAAAAATTTCATGATGTATTCTATATACAAATTATGTGACCTAAAATTTTGTAAGTTTTTCATTATTTCACAGAGTACTCGCAAGTGTAAATATCCACAGATTTGTCAGTCATGGGTTTGCACTTAAAAACTAAAGGCAAGAATGCAGGTCATTTTGAAAATGGAATCTACTAATCAGATGGCTAGATTTTGAGAGCTTTTCTCAAAAATGTTCGCAGTCGTAAAATTGAGCAAAATCTAGAGGAGGGGCATGTATCCGGGGTACCAAATGAAGGTTAAAGATGTATGGGATAGATGTCATGGTGGTGCAGAAAAACATATACTTGCTTCGGGTGAATCATAGTTTATACCCTAGTAATGTTAGTAAATACTATGTACACAGTCATCGATGCAAATCTTTCAACTATACATTAATAAAATGTAATAATGATCAGCAAGGGTCCAAAATATATTCTCTGCCCTAGGCCCAAAATCTTGATAATCGGGCCGTGGGTATGGAATGCCCCCTGTTTTGGACGTAATATTACGTATATCACTTTTTCTGAAAATTTACTTTTCAAACTTTAAAGACCACAATATAAAAAATGTATTTTAGTTTTTAAGCATATGTGTTGTAATGAAGAAAGTGGTCTTTAAAGATCACCATAATTAAAACAGGGAGAGAGTGAAAAGCAAATAGCATTAAAACAGGTAAAAGGTTAAATTTCATATTTGTTTTACTCCGTGCACTCTATAATATCTTAGATATTCGTCAGTATATGTCCAACAGAAATGAATCGGGCATTCAAGGATTAAAGGTTTAACACTTGTGAGATGTTAAGAATTAGTGGAATTTATAATTAAATATATAAACGAAAATAAAAACTTTGTGATTGCGAAATGACCAAAGGGAAAAGATTTACTAACAGTTTATTGTAGATTAGAATTTGACATTACAAAGCAAGTATATTACTATCAATAGAGAATTAATGACCACTAACATTTAAGATTTTAACACACTACAATAGATAAGAATAATATGAACGAGGGGATATATAATACATAAACACAATCAAATAGAATTAAATGTATATAGATTGGATCAGCGTTGAGAAAATGAAAACCCAATACGAGTCATGATTAAAGGAATTAAGAATTTACTTACTACAATGACTTTGAATATTTTCACTCCAAACGTCGTCCAAACCATCTAGATGTTTAAAGAAACATCTAGAAAAAACAGAGTATATTGGTTCGTAGCCGATTTAATTCCCCCGCTCCGCGATCTCAGCGAACACTATTATATATATATATATATATATATATATATATATATATATATATATATATATATATATATATATATATATATATATATATATATATTTATATATATATATATATATTTATATATATATATATATATATATATATATATATATATTTATATATATATATATATATATATATATATATATATTTATATATATATATATATATATATATATATATATATATATATATATATTATATATATATATATATATATATATATATATATATATATATATATATATATATATATATATATATATATATATATATATTTTTTTTCAGACGGCGCTACGCTCAACGGTAGAAAAATAAACACACTTTACAAAACTATTAGCAATTTCTGCCGCTCATCCAGCATCATGGCTGCTGGAAGGAACAACACTAACATAATAAAATCTGTACATTGATATTTCCTCACTTGATATCTTCCCAATGCAGAGGCGTACCCAGGGGGAATGCAAAGGGATATATGCACCCCCAAGATTTTTTCTCGAAACTGAAAAAAGAAAGGTATTTAACCCTTTGCCTTAAAACAACGTATGGGAGACGTGATCGTACTGCAGTGCCTAAAATGAGAACCTCGTATCACACACGTGATGATTCTGTCTGGACAAAAGTGAAAAGCTCGTATGAGTCATGTTATTGTTTTTAGGGGATAAAGTTTTTGTTTTTGCGTTATTGTTTGTTACAGTTGCAATATAAGAGTTGATCGTTTATTCTTAGGTGTAATTGCAATAGAGTATTATATTATATGCAATAAATAATTAACTGTTGGTGCTTAATTCTTAAAAAAATCTAAAAATTTAATCTAATGGCAAAAAGGAAAACTGATACTTGATAACTAATTTAATCTAATGGAAAGTGTCCTGATTACACCTTAGAAACTGAAACAGATACCGATTGGGATACATCTGAAGATAGCATTGTAGTTTGTCCTGTAAAAAAAAGTGTGCAAAATTTAGTTAGTGATGAAACTGCTTCTGGTCACGACGTACGAGAAAAGCTTTCATCCAAAGTGGCACACACAATCAACGCATAAGGCAAGAGGTTAAATATTTTACAAAAACAAAATCGGAGAATAAGTATAAATTTGTAAAAACTAACATGAATAGATATTTTTCATTGCATTGTAATCGAATATTTTTAATCTTGTTTTTTTTAATTGCAACTGCTTTTTTCAATCATTAAATGGTAGTTTATCAATTTTCAATATTACAGGATTCTATCTATTCTGGTAAGCAAAAAATTTTGTTTTCATACTATAATATTTTTCTTAAATGGTCATATTTTTCTCTAATTTTTATAAGCTGGTAAAAATTATATCATTTCATGAATAGTTTTACAACGGAGAAATTAGATTGATATATAGTGTATTCTTTAGTTATTACATTATAATAATGCTAAATTAAAGAAGTCTATTTTTTTTTCAGGGCAATTATAGGCGCCTATATGAGAGAATTTAGGAGGGCGGTAGTCTGAGATAAACATGTGTGTATGCATGTGTTGTATTTGCATATTTAAGTGTTAAATTAGTTTAAAGAACTGACTTTACAAAATGGGGGGGGGACTCAAGCCTCTTCTGCACTTTCCATATGGGTGCTCTTGTTCGCAATGACGATATGCAGCCCCCCAAAAAATTAATTTCTGGGTACGGCACTGCCCCAATGAATTGTTTTTATGCTACCTTCTCATTTTTCCTTCTTCATTACAACACATATGCTTAAAAACTAAAAAATATTTTTTAAAAGAATATTTCGGACACTCCCTCTCCCAGATCAAAGATGTGCAACCCCCGCCACACCCTCGGTACTCCTGTGTCTAGAATATCGATAATTTCTTACCTTTGAAGAAAGAAAATATACATATATATTCTAAGGCAGATAACATCCATTTTAATAAAAGAACCAATTTTATCTAACGTTACAAAATATTACACGTTATTTCGGTGAAATGACACATTGGGTGGTAAGAAAACAACAGTAGGAACTACAGCAGCTGTTCTTGGCGGTAATTTTCAGATAAAGATTGGATATGAGTACGTCTTATTTTTTATTTATCTTTATATGAATTGCAAAACGAAAACAAAAGTAATCTTTTAGTAAATTGATATGTTATGACATATATTAAAACGCAGTAATTCATATTTTAATCCTAATCGTTCATATTCTTTTTAACGTTTTTCACAACTACGGGAGATAAATAGCCTAATATGGCAACTTTTTTTCCCCCTGTTCCCTTCGTTACTTTTTTACCGCTTGAGGCGCTGTTTTCGTTTGACAGCAGACGTGAAGCTACCATAGTTACCTGGCATTGTTTACAATCTGGCAGTGTTCCGAAAGTGCGACACCTGCTGTGTGTGGGAGACCGGTAGCTGTAGTAGATTTAGTTTGTATTTACAGTTGCGTATACCGCTGTGGGGAGAAAAAAAAGAACGCGCTTTTAGTGATAGGTGTAATAATATAGGAAATTGTATACTTCTTCTAATGTGACTTGCATTTTCATAAAATTCAAATGTAAAATGAACCAAATAAAGAACATAGATCCACCGAACTCGAACATGAACTCTGAAGATAATAAATCTGGATATTTCAGGAAAAAGGCTCGGGTAAGTTTTAATTTAAATATATTTCATATCCTAATACATCTGTGAATGCCATAATGCACTGTGTTCGTTTTGAACTGAAAAAATACGTTAATATTTATGAACATTTTAACATGTTAAAAAAATTTTTTTTTCTACCGGTAAGATAGCCACACTGTTATTGAAAGCATTTTATATAAAGTCTTCTAAGCAGAGTCTAAATTGGAAATATTTCTGCTGAATTGTGATATCGTTCGTTTAAAAAAAATAAAACATTTTCCGGTAACATCTATCATATAAAAAATATCTTTATTGTAATTGTTATAAGAAAAATCATAGAGTATAAAAATATCTTTATGGTGATGTCCTCTGTGCTATTATATAAGGTAAATTAAAAAATTATAATTAAATCAAACTATTGTAATCAATAAATGCAAATTTCATTCAAACAGGTTGCCATTTCATGCAATTTTGTCATGACGTTTTTAATTTTATCATTGACTACATGCTGCCATTGAAGCCATTAATAGCTATAGCTTTTAGATATTTCCCACTCTTTTTCTTGAAAATAAAGGCAGGATAATTTAAATTGCTTGTGTATTACTCTATTTTTTAACAGTTAAAATTATGCATCAACAAAATGCGCAGAAGAAAACTTACAATTCGGATTCAGAATAAGTATTTTCTTTCGTACTCATCAAATTTCATTTTGTATATACTGATATAAACATTTGTTTACATTTAAATGAAGTTACTACTATTAGACTGGCAAAAGTTGAAAATCTATTTTTAGTTTACATTTTTTTAAATTCTTAACATTGAACTGAATATTGTGAGATGTTAATTTGGGAATATATTTTAATCATGTGTTTAGTAAAAGCGTTATAATTGTTAACATCAAGTTATGGGAATTTTACAGTGATAAAAATCTAAGTTGAAATCGTCTTTATCACACATGGGGTAGATTAAAATAGTTCTATTTTGGGAAAAAAAGATATTAAAATCTTTTATAGGGACGATCGTATAATAAAATATGTATCTTAAAAGCCTTGCAAGTACGACAATTTTTTTACTCTTGCAAGGCCTCTGGCTTTTCAAATAAGAACTTATTTTAGTGGCCGCTAATAAAATCATAACTTTTCTATTTAACTAATAGCTTTAATGATTATTTTGTATTCAATGCATACAGTAAATTGAAAGAAATTTCGACTAAAATCTATAACTGTATTGTAAAAAATTACTTTAAATCGATTGATTGATTAAAAAAACTGAATTCAGACCTTTTTAAAATTTTTGTAGAGATATTTTTAATCAAAGGAAGCTTTGTATTTAATTAAAACACATGAAATGAATAAACATTTTTGTTAGACGATTTCATGTTTGTTTCTGTAATAAAATATCAGTTCTGTTACATAGTCCATTTAAAATAATTTTAAAGTAGGTGTTGTAAAGGAAATTGGAAATTTTAGTTGCTGGAATGATTAATATTACTAAATATGATTTTTCCCTGATGAACTTAATAAACAAGCATATTATAGAGCAGATGTGGCCAAACTTTTGGGATCCTTGGTCTACTACACATTTAAAAAATCGAAGGCGGTCTACCAATGGCAGAGCTAAATTAACTTAACGTACGTGTTTATATATTTATTTTCGGTAACAAGAAAACATGGTAAATTATCTAATTTTTCTATTTAAAATAACTTTAATATTTACAAAATGAAAATTTACTAACGAAAATAATCAAAGTATTCATATATAAAAAATGGACCATCCTATTCACTTCGTTTAGTTGAAATTTGGCACTGTAAATCTGCAACAAGTTTATTATATTGTAGCTGGCACGAGCTTATTACAATGTGTAATCACGAAATTAAATGTTCATCTGTTAAACGCGACCGATGTTTGCTTTTTATGGCGTTTATGGTTGAAAAAGCAGATTCGCAAAGTTACGTCGATCCAAAGTAGGATTTCAAATACAAAATCAATTTATAAATATTTGGAAACGTTTCCTCAGAAATTAATTTCCAAAAATCAGTATCGCTAAATGCTCTGGATTTAAGAAATATATCATCTTAATTTAATAATTTCTTCCTCGACCGTGACTGATGTGGTATTTATTAATTGTTAATATCCGAGGTCATTATCGGGATGGTAGTACGGAGTATCGAAAATGTCTTCGCGGTTGACGTCTTGGCCACTCCTGTTATAGAGAGTGAAGTTGGAGGGCAATTTAACCTGTAGCTATTTATACAAACGCACGCCCGAAAGCTTGTAATGAATGGTTTGAAAAGGGTAATGTAGAATAAATTATTCAATACAGTTGTTCTTCAAGTGCATTGAATTCATGTCCGACGGATATAAATATTTTTATCAAAGTTGTCAAAATGAAGGACCGAGATGCATAGATAAATGTTTCTATATTTATTTTTTTTACTCTAAAGTTAGAATAATTCACCGTTTAGAGAAAGTGTTATGCTCGAGTGCTCTACAATAACGTACCGCCGTTGGCAACACTCCCATTTACTCGATTATCAAGCCGTAAACTCTGAATTTTTTACTTTTATTGTAGATGTCTAAATCTTTCGTAATCGTTTAGTCTGTTTGAAAGTGAAGCACTGCGACTATACAATATTTTAATGATACTACCTTATTTTTTTTTAATGAAATGTATATTTTAATTTTTTTATTTAACTTCAGATAAAATAACAGTATGATTAAAAATAAAAAGAGAGTTGAATTTTGAAATGAAAGTAAGAGATTATCTGAGCAATAAGCCTTGTGGTAAGATTGAATCAAAGGGTTATAATATTTGTGAAAAACATATTTCGAATTCGCGGTTACACCCCGTTATCTGTAGTTGCCAAAGCAGGTAGAAATATTAAATAAAATATTTTTTTTACTTTTTGTTCTTCAGCAGAGAAAGTAGTTTGAATTCCTTTAATTCGAAATTCACAGAAGAAATAAAATATAATTTGAAAATAAAATGGCATTTGAGAACATGTTTTAAGTCTGCCTTGACTTGTAGGTCCTTGCTCTGTAGAACAAATTCCATGCAACTAAAGCTTAATTAAGATACAATGTTTGGGTCTCATTAGCCTTCGTGTAGCAAAAAAGTAGACCGTAGCACTCCATACCAATGTTTGGTATCAGAGAAGCAATTCTATTACATTTAGTTGCTGCCAAAAGTAATAGTGAACATATCCTCATGACTACCTGTTATGCAAAGACCTTACAGAAACACCACTCCCCATTTCCGTATTATTTGTAAATGAATAAATGGTTGTCATGGAAACTGGAACTATTCATCTGAAAATAAAAGAACTGCGAGGGAGTAGAACTTATTTTAAGACAGAGGAAAATTGTTGATTTTTTGATTTAAATATTAATTTATAATTTTGCAGGCTGAAAAGGTTAGTAATAAAATAGATACAAACGTGATCGTTTATGATCAATAACTGACATTAACTGGTGTTTGAGTATAAATGCATATTAAACTCGGAACATAGAAATAAAAACGCACCATGAGCGTTTTTGAAAACAATTTTCGGATATTTGGGTATGATTTTGTTGTCCTCTTTTTGTATGATAGAAGCATTACCTCCTTATCCTAAAATGCGAATTGGGAAAGACACTATAAACCAACAGGGTTTCGAGGTAAGGACTCCTATATAGACATAAAACTTATTTCTAATAGTTTAATATGTTGCATTGGAACTCCTCTTTAACCTCAAAGCCGTTTGTAAAATTTTTCGCTAAAAATTTGAATTGAAACAAGTCTGTAAAATCTTTTATTATGCTCCCGTGTAAAATTTGAGAATCGTATATTAGTGCCCTTTACATACGGTGTACGCAGCTATAAACATAATTTTTTGAACCATTTTATTGTAACTACCTAATGTAACTTAAAAATGTACAAGGATCGTAATAAGACCTTTTAATGATCGTTATGTATGTATATATATGTGTGTATGTATGTATGCCTGGGTGTGTGTGTGTATATATATATATGTGTGTGTGTATATATGTGTATGTGTGTATATATGTGTATGTGTGTGTATATATATATATATGTGTGCGTATATATATATATATATATATATATATATATATATATATATATTAATCTTTTTATGGTTGAAACTATCTTTCAACATTTGTAGTGGAAAGTTTGTAATGTAGGTACATTTTAGTAAGTTTGAAAAAAAAAAATCTTGTAATGCAATATTGAAAATATTTCGAATTGTGGGGTGTCCTTATTATACGTTATACTTCTTTTCTAAGTATATTTATGTATTACTGACGTCATGTATTATGTATTACTTTGAAAGTTTTGATGTAGTTAGTACACAAAATTAATTTTTTTTCAGATATTTAAAAAAAATTTTTTTTTTCAATTAATCGGAAAAATTTTGATTTTATTCTTATTTTTCTGTGGCAATTTTGCATCCCTCGATTCTTTTAATCCATGCCGTAGCACTTATTAACGGAGTGTAAATCTAGCCTTGCGTGCATAGTTGTTTTTAAATTATCTTAAAGGAATTTGACGGTACATCGTTGGCTTTCATACAGCACAGAACAAACAGGTGCAAGCGTTAGGTGACGGCAGCATTCCTTCAATATTGCAAGAGGTGTTGCTCATTTGCCACCAGTCCCCAGGGAGCGCATGCAACTGGAAGATTGCTAAGCATCAGAGTAACACAGTCCCCATTGTATGTATGTAAAAGGAGTAACCCCTACTAACCCCGAAGGAAAAAAAATTCAAAGAACGACGCTCTTATTATTCACAATCGAACCCCGCTAGGGTGAACCGTCTATAGATCCAATAAAAAAATTCATTGTAACCAAAGGCTCACACTATAACCAATTTTGTTGAATTTTGTTATTTTTTTTTTAAACATTCAATTTTTTTTAGCATTTTATGATGGTTTTATTGGAAACAGTTACTAGGTTAACACAAAATATGCTATTAATAGATTATTTCAGGATTGGAAAAAAATCATGATTTTTTTTAAAGAATAAAAAAAATATCAGATTTATTTGATTTTTTTTTCTGAATTCTAATTTTAATTATTGTTGTGTTTTTATGTTTTTTACAATATACATAGAATAGTTTTTATAAGAAGTAACATCTTATCTATCTAGTATATTCTACACACTGATTACCTAAAATTAAATATATAAATTTTAATCTAAATACATTCCATTATTTTGTCATTGGATAGTGCAAACTAAATAAGATGTAACTTTAAAGAACAAATTAAATATTCTTTTAATGCAAACTGTTTAATTAAAACAAACAAATCCCAATTATTTCAATATTTTTAAGCACCGAATTATGGACAATTGTTTCAATAAAAACTCTAGCTCTGATGCTTTATCCACTCCTAATTGGTTACGGAGGCTAGAATGAACAATACCAAAAGAAGAAAACTGTCTTTCCATTCCATCATATGAAGCCATGGCTGTTGTTATTTGGTAGATAAACTGGATTTCAAGTTCTGTAATACTCTCTTTACCTCCCATTACATAAATTTTATTCCACCAGTTATAATCAGTCATTGTACCTACCCCCTTTACATGCTTTCTGATGAACAACCCTTAAATTCTTGGAAAGCACATGCTATCTATTTACACTTATTTACTTATTGGTGTATTTCTGTGCTGACTGATTCCCAATTATCCTGTCTTTGGAATATAGGTTTTAAAGAGGTAAAAAATGATCGAAATGATTGAAATCAATGATTAAAATCAACTGATTTAAATCATGCCAACCCTGGTTATTTATTGCCTGAATAGACTTTTTGCCATGTTAAGAATAGCAGAATTATGAAGTATGGTATTTACTTTTATTTTCATATCGTATGGAAGAAAAGTTGTAGTTTTATTTTGAATAGGTCCAGTACTCGGTTAACACAAAAAACTGCTACTAATAGGTTATTAATTGCTTAAATAGAACTTTGTAGCATTAAAAAGTGCAGAATTATGAAGTATTGTATTAATTTTTATTTTCATATCGTATGGATGAAAAGTTGTAGTTTTAGTTTGAGTAGGTCCAGTACTCGGTTAACACAAAAAACTGCTACTAATAGGTTATTAATTGTTTAAATAGAATTTTGTGGCATTAAAAAATGCAGAATTATGAAGTATTGTATTTATTTTTATTTTTACATCGTATGGTATCGTTTTAAATTTTTTTTAAATTTATTTTTGAGTACGTCTAGTACTCGATTAACACAAAATGTGTGACTAATGGGTTATTAATTGCTTAAATTTGACTTTTTGCCATGTTAAGAACTGCATAAGTATGAAGCTGTATTTATTTTTATTTTCCGTAAGAAAAAAAGTTGTAGTTTTTGTTGTAAAGTACGTTCAGAAAACAGATGGTTTAAATGTTCAGGATGGTACATTATTCGACATCGTTTTTAACAGTTGCACCTATGTTGCTAAGTTGTACCTAACAGTTGCTACTATTTATTTTCAAATAATTTATAATACTTAATTTTATAGTAAGGTATCCATCAATTTTGGAGATTTATTACATTTAATTGAAATTAGTAAAGACAATTCTTTGAATTGAAACGATTTTATCTACAAATCTCTGGGAATATTTCAAGTAGCACCAAACTACTAAAACCAGATTAGCTCAATGAACGAAGTTTTAGTACCACAATTTTCCGGATACTAAACTTAATGCAAGATGTAGAAAGTAGAAATACTTACTTAAATTTTCCATTTTGTTCATGTGAATGCCCTATAGAAACTGTAATTGCTTTTACTCGCATATGCTAGAACATACCAGTTTGAGTTTGCAAAAAGTAGAATTTAGGAGATTAGGATTTTAGGACAATTTTGTTTTGAGCATTGCCTACGTTAAAGGAAACAGACAGTCAGCAATTTTCTATGCTTGATGAAGCACTGGCATCAGATATAACTACCCTGGGACATGTAGTTGAACATTAAAATTTCCCGCATCTTCAAATAAGTCTTAAATTACTCGAGGTAAACCTATACGCGACTAACTTTATGTAGCTTGGAAGGAAAGGAACATAAATACACTACGAATCTATTTATCTAAAAATGTATACACATATTAACAGCTTGCCTGATTGTCCCGAGTAATCTCGGATTCGTATGTATTGCAGTTAATTATTATTCCGAGAAAACTCGGGCGAAGCAGAATTTGTTAGTACGATTTTTTTTATGTCAATGATTTTTTTTGGCAGTCAACGTGTTAAACTTTGGTTTCGGCGTCATTTTTGGCGTTTTAGCTGAACCATTTTTTTAAAGCCTCTCTTTTTGAAATTCAGTCCTTTATGCTAAACAATCAATTGTAACACTATTTCAGTTATAAGGATTTCTTAAAAGTTAGATAGATATCATCAATTTTTCTGTAGTTTTCAGGTCGCATAAAATTTTATTGAACAAATATTAATAACATAATAATCAAAGAATATTTCACCCTTACAATGCTTACTGCTGTTTAGTAAAAGCTGAACCACTTTTTTATTATTATATGAGGAAAAATACTTTATAAACAGCACTTGAAACAATAGTACTCAGAAAACCTATACACAGGATATGAATTTGTAGTGGCTAGGATATGTGACAGCAAATCGATAAGTATAGACCTTAGAAACCGCTAATTCAGTTACTCTCGTAATGCTATTTAATCACTAATTATATGCTCAAAGTCATGTATGTATTAACATCACATTTTGTTAATAGATGATGAATTAAAAATATTTTTCCTGTTTTATCTTGTCACAATTTTTTGCCCTTTTTTGAAGTTAATTCCAATAAACACTTCGTATTTTTTTTAAATTGTAATTGTTCTTATGTAGAAATATATAAACTTTGATAAACAATCGGTGAACTTGACATGTTCCGAGACTGAAGTCCCATGTAACATTTAATTATACGCGAACATAAAGTATCCAAATTTGCAACTCATTTATTTCAAATAGCTAATATTATTCTATTAAGAAATCGAATTAAAAGTTTAAATAAAGTTATGAAAATTATGCAATATATCATGGCGTTTCTCTTAAGAAATCGAGGATTCACAGAACTATGAGATGCACACTTTGAAAATCACTGATGTATGTAAAAGATACCATTTAGTTCTTCTAAAACTGGAGCAATTTTAAGTTTGAGTGATTTTCATCCGGCAGCATTCCTGCATTTAGATACCTTTTATGAATAAATAGACTGCTCTTAATCTTGAATTCATAGTTCAACCTATTATAGGCACAATAGAAACAAATTCTCATTAAGGGGCATGTAATAGCTCCGATTTGCATAAGGGTTTGTTTAAACATACCCTCACTTTTAAATTATTTATTTAGTTTCTATTATTAAAATTTATGAATGAGCAAAAGTAGATCAAATAAAAAAGAATCAGAAAGATTTGAATTTGAATACTCGTTTCGTGCAATGCATATGATTATGGCATGATTCAAAAACAATCATTTTTATTTGTTTGGGGATTAACTGTTATTACATACCACGTTAATACGTTTCTCATAACGCATGTAACTACATATATAAAGTTATTTTTGGAGAAGCTTGAGTTTTTAGTAAGATAAAATGCTCGAATCATAGTGAATAACTAGACATATAAAGGGTTTATTTGAAGTTGCATTGAATTCACTTCTAAATGTTTTAATAAAAATTTCTGGGTATTTGAAATTTCGAAACAGTTTTTTTATTTTTACTAGGAGACAAAGATATTAAAAACTATGACTCATTTTAATAATCCAGGTGTTGCAAGCTTGAGATAAACAACCACTTTTATTGTGGAATATAGAGAACGAGAGTTTCATCACTTTTGGGGAATCTTCTTTGATAACATTTAACATCCTGCAAATATTATGCGAAATAAAACTGCATGAGTTTTCTTAGTTCCTTTTGAGTTCGTAACAAATTTTTTTAGATGTAATCTCTGCATATGTAATTAAAATCTGTAATATGGTCAAATCAGGGTTGGCATGATTTAAATCAGTTGGGTTTTTTTAATCATTTGATTTAAATAACTTTTTTCATTTCTTTTAAAACTTATATTCCAAAGACAGGAGAATTGGGAATTAGTCAGCATAGTAATAGCAATAAGTAAATGAGTGCAAATAGATAGCAAGTGCTTTCCAAGAATTTCGGGGTTGTTGACCAGTACTTTAAAAGGATTATTATACTCAATTTTAAGTAGTTTTCAAATATAAAAGGATAAGGTAAATAAAATTCATACTAATTAATCTCTTTTAACTATCTCGAAATTGCAACGTTTCATGCCCACGAACAAGAATATGATTATTCACATCAGTGGTATGGGAATAGCTTGCGTGCGTGAAACAAAGTAAATCTGCAATATATGTTTTGTAATATTTGCAATAGCGTGTCGCTTAGAGGAATTTCCATCCTTAGAGTGCATTCGATGTACACGTCATGCTGCCGCAATTTAGTGAAATGGCACGTGTCTTATTATTAAATTCCTGTGACGAGATCAGGAGTAAAAGTATTTATATTTCCCTTTGAACCCTACCCCTAGATAAAGGAAAATAGTTACAATGTAGCGTTGATGACAAATTTTACTTTCTATGTAGGTTTTCCGACATTTAACCTTTCTTGTTTAAAAAGTATTGTAAATCATTAAAAAAAAAGTTGGGGTGATTTTGCTAGATATCGACTATTTGATGGATATGATGGATTGATTTTGCTAGATATCGACCATTTGATGGATATGATGGATTGATTTTTACTAGATATCGACCATTTGATGGATATGATAGATTGATTTTGCTAGATATCGACCCTTTGCTGGATATGATAGATTGATTTTGCTAGATATCGACCATTTGATGGATATAATGGATTGATTTTTTATGGATATCGACCATTTGAGGGATATAATGTAAAGTGGGAGTTACCTGTTCAAATGCAAAATCATTTTTTTTTATCGCATGATTTATTGTCTGATATAGAAAATACAATAGACTAGCATATTATTAGGTAGTATTGCCACTTTTATAATAAAAAATTTACTTTAATATCCCATTTTATTCCTGCCTTAATGTCCGAGAGTGGTGGCAAGTCATATGCTACGGTTCCTTGTTGTATCGTCAGTTCCAAAGCAATAAGGCTCTATGGTATCCCCAGCAATTATATCTGCCTTTTTATATTACAGTATTTAGAAATGGGTTTTATTTGGTGTACACAAAAATTTATGTAGAGTAACACAAAAACCCTGCAGATAGGCTACTCAGGAACGACACTGTATCAAAGCAGGGTAATTTAATGGATTAATGGCCAAATGTCTGGCTCATAACCCATTATCTCTGATTTTATATAAACAAATAAAATGTATATTAATACTTCTATATATAACGACAAGTTGGGTTATTATTATTTTCATGTGTCACCACAGATTTCACAAATGCACCATAAAGACTACCCGATATTATACATCGTCAAGTAAGAATAGAGGCCAAAACTCAAAAGAAGTGAATCTACTAAAAAACACATTTATTTGCTTCACTAGACGATCACACCAGCACAGTACTGACGTAGAATAGTAACTAGGTTATATATAAAACGCATTTTCATTTTGCACAATATTGCAATATTTAAGATTGATACACTTAAATGTCATGACAAATGTCAGAAGTAACAATGTTTGAGTCAATTAAATGTTTTAACGCAATCGCTGCCAAAATCACTCTCGTAAGTGTATTTTTCAGGATGTTGATCACGCGTTGGCGAGTGATCGGGAGCGAATGTGTTAAACTAATTCAAATTTCAAAATAAAATTTGCTTTTCCCAGCTTGCACACGATTGTTTAATTGAATCCAATTAAACAGTAATTTTCTGACGCATCAAATGTATGTCAAGGGATTAAAGAAATAATATTTTGCTGTCATAAGTATCTATTGTTTAACTCTCTAGATAGATTTGAACTAGAGGGCTTGGACTGGGAAGTCCAGACTCCCTAACTTTCTGTGCCGAACAACCGCCGAATGGTTAGAGCGCTGATTATTGGTACCGGAGTTCGTGGGTTCGAATCCAACTGTGGCATGGTTTTTTTAGCCGTTCGGAATCGGCTTTAAGCAGTAGGTTTTGGCCTCATTAGACCTCGTGTTGCAAATAGGTATACTGTACCGCTCCAAACCAAACCCTAAATTTCTGTGGATTCTGTGTCTCTGAAACAGAGAATTTTTTATATCTAATAATCTGATAATTTTAAATGTTTACTTCTTCTAACACTAAATTTACGGATGTTGATCATATACTTATTTTTACTGAAGTGAGCCAATTGGACTCATACAAGAAAATTGAAGTTTTTTGCAAAGAAAATAGTTCCAAATTAATTTAAATGAAATGTTTATTATCAAAAAATTCATGGAAAACATTTTTACATATAAAATCTGTTTTTGAAACACATTTTCCGCAAACATTTATATTAAATTTAGCACAATGGTTTCTACATTTGTTTCTTTTGCATGATTGTTGAACTTGACAATACTTCCGTTCGTCAGTAGCATGAATTTCTGTTGTTGGAAGGGAAGTGTTCTCGACTTCTTCTCTATATTTACTTCTTAGCTCTCCAGCCAATTGGAAAATAAAATCGTTTCGTGAAATATTTACTTGAGTCGACCAATAAATTTCATGTTGTGCGATTAACTGTTAAACCATTCTATGAGTCAAATTGGCTCACAACCGTGACAATAGGTATACCACATTTGATAATGCGAAGTGAAGGGAAGAGGAATGTAAGTTTACATATATTTTATTACTTAACTAAAAACCAACGTATGTTTTTGAGAATTGATATTAAAGTTATATATATATATATATATATATATATATATAAAATCAAATTTTTAATGAGTCAAATTGGCTCGGTGTGTAAATCTAGTGTTAATAAATGGAATATTTCTACCTTTAGTTCAGAAGTTTCCTAAATTTATGACTATTTCGGTAGAATAAAAAACATACTGAAACGATACACACAAAGGATATATGTTGAAATTTTCATTAGATAGGCATGCATGAATCTTAAAAAAAAAAAAAAAATTGTGTATGAAGCAGTAGCCTTGCAGAATAAATTTATCGTTTCTGTTTAGTACCTGACTCGCATTAAAATAAACCAGGAAATTATTACGAAAATATTTTTCAGGAAATCTTTTCAAGGACATGTGAAAAAAAAAATCGACTTTCATCCCTTAAAGTCCCAATATTTCCGTAGCGGTAAATAGAGGTAAAAATAAATAACAATGATCTAAAGAAAAGATGTAGATAGCTTTTGACCCCAAGGAAAGAAACATCGCGATTTTAACATTAAACATACCATAAGCTGTCAATTGACCGGTAACGTCTATGTAAAATATGTCATGGGTAATGAATTAAAATAGAAATAAAAGAAACAGGTATGTATTAAGTGAATAAAATAAAGAAAAGAAAAGAAATAAAAGAAATAAGTATGCATTAAGTGTTGGTATGTTTAATGTTATGAGGATTGAAACTTGTAATGATTTTCATTTTTAGGCTCACCTGCATTAGAAACACTGTGCAGCTAAAATGTTTAGCGTAACAAAATTACTCCTATTATTTCTTTCCTATTTAGCTAGCGCACACAAAACCTTTCATGTGCGATTTTTCCTCAAACTTTTGACATTTTTACTATAGCTTTGAGTATCCTTTTTGTACTTAATTTGCGTTTATATTGATGTTGAACATTTATTATATAAAACATGTGATGTTATGCCTATAATACACTTAACACATTGTATGCTGGACACGTACTAGTCCGTTTTCTGACGATACTTGAGAGCGGGCCGTGTACCTCTTCATAAAGAAAAATGTTTTGAATGTTACCACACTATAAAACATCATTAGTTTTATGATTGCTCTTTTCATTTTTTTATAATGTAAAAATGTTTATATATAACATAATTCGAAAAAATTAAAACTATAAACTACTATTTCTATTAGGTTTTTCATATTTATGACACTATTAAAAATTTATCCACTAAAAAATATATTTTTTGTTTACAAAATCTTATGGTTGTTATTTATATATTTCTATTTATATATATTTTTTATATATTTCAATATAAAATACGAAAAGTTGCTTAAAAAAATTAAATAATTTTCGATCTATTGAAATTTAGCTGAATAACTAAATGTACTCGCAAAACGCTTGCTCCCGGTACAATTCCACTGCAAAATGTACCCGTACACAATGTGTTAAAACATTCCAGGAACATAAAATGTTTTTATCAAAAGATGCATTCATAAAATAAACGCATTAGCATTCACGGTAGTGTTATACATTTCACGTAAATAGTTTCATGATAAAATGATTGATGGAAAATGAGATTAAGTTCAAAAATTAAAAAAAAATATATATACCACAGATGTTCGAGTTTAATATGGTACGCGAGTAGTTAAAGGTTAATAAATAATTGTTCTTTAACTACTTGCGTTTACTATTCGAACATGTTTACTCGCGTGGTGTATTTTGAAATGAAAAAAAAAAATTAAACAGAAGTAATATAAATAGGAAAAAAGGTTTTTGATAAATAGCTTGCTAACCAAAACACGCTTCTGTGATAAGTTAGATCAAAGAAACATGATAGGGACTTTGGAGTGTGTGTTTTACACCAGCATTAGTAGTTAAAGGTTAAGTCTGAATACAACAATTTTAGACCCCAAAATAAAATACTGAACAAAAGTACTTAGATATATAATTAGAATGTTATTTTACTTTTCAGCTTGTTTAAACACCTTTCTCCGCTTTTCGGTACCGGAGTTTGTGAGATCGAATCTCACAGGGGCATGGGATGCTCGTAGCCGTTCTGCTTTAAGTAGTTGGTCTCGATCTCATTGACTCGAGCCTCGAGTACTCAACTCTCCGATTATGAGCTTCATGCCTTTGCGAACTAAGAGGCACTGTGGCTTCTCATTGCAGAAGATAACCCAACTCATTATACAACTCTTTTAAATTTACAGAGCCAAGCAATTTTCTTTTACTCCGAGCAACTATTTTATACGTTTTATAACAATATAGCTTCGATATTGTCATTTTTTATGTGTTATTTTTAGAATCTCAATAAAAATGGCTATTCTGTCCCATCACATCTCTAACGCCGAGAACTGTTATGTGAAAGCGAACTAAAGAATCCTATAATTTCGCCAAAATGTGTCCTGGATCTGCCTATCTAATCTTTTTTTTCTGCCGAAATTCCCAGCACAATTCCGTACACTGTGGCAGGTGCTGCATGGACACAAAAAATCCATTACTTCAACGTTCCACCCTGTAACCCAATTATTATTGATATTCCATATCTGAAGCAGTTCATGGAAGCGTTGCGATAGAACGTTGCAGTAATTGGAGTTAATCAGTGAAGCGTAGGGCACTAAAGATTTATCCTTTTTGAGTGCTTCCATATGAGAGAGATAATCCGTTGTTTGTTTTCACCTGTCCTAAAAGCAAAGTGTTTGTAAATCGCTCTGAACACTTTTATTTACTTCTTCTGGGGTTAGGAGGAGTACAGTGTAAGAAGTTATATGATTGAAAATTCCTTTCTTCTTGGCAAAGTTTTAATTATAATGCTCTATCTTTGAATTCAAATGAAAAATTAAGTTTGAAATAATAATTAACCCACATTATAAATGTACAGATGATAATGATTAAAATCCTACTTTTAAAATGCTTTAAAAAAGGAAAGACACTGCTCAGAATGACTTCAAATTTGAATTTAAGAAGGATGAAATGGTATGGCATAAAGAAATAATATCAACAATTGAAAACCAATTTATCACACCCACTGTGGTGATACGACCTTACGTGGTACATGGACTTTCCACTAAGAGTGCAGCAACTTTGACTCACTTAGAAGTAATTTTTTCAGTCAAACAACCGAAACACTCATGCACATTGAACAACAGTACAGTTGGTTTTATGTGAAACTCATGTCAAAGCCGTTGTATTTCAGTTTAAAATGTCATTTGTAGAGTAATCCACTTTCATTATTCCTCTCACAGAGCCGTCTATTGATACACTTTGGAACTATTTTCTTATGTCATGCCGTTTTCCCCTTTTTCCAGTATATTCAGTTCGAATTTGAAGTTATTCTGACCAGTGGTTCTCTCTTTTTTTTTACAGCATTTTTAGAGCGGGACTTTAATTCTAATCACCCTGTAGTGTCGAGCTTTTCATTTTACTTAACAATCATTGGTAATGCAGAAGGAAAGAATTTTTTAAATCTTTTTATGTGTTTACTGGTGTTTTAGAGTCGTAGCTGGTATTTTAATTATTATGGGAGTGCCATATGGGTGGCCAAAATTGCTTCCTAGCGAAAACACATAATGGGTCCTCGTAATTTAGAAGCAGAAGAGTCCCAGGCTTGACTTGCCACCCCCAGAAGTATCAATGCAGAACTTGGACATTGCGATCAAGAGCCTAGATCACGTACTCCACTGGCCATTTATAAGCTACAGCAACTTAGTAGGGATCCTTAAACTCTTAAAATTAATCTCTCATTCTTATGTTATGTAGTGTTCTTAATTATCGTGTTTTTTTTTCTGTCACCGTACTCGTGGATCCTTTAGTTTATTTATTATTTTTTTTTCTTAATCTTAAATAAAATTCTTCTAAGTCCTCATTATCGTGTATATATCATGCTATTCCTCATGCATCAACAGTATTTCTGATTTGGAGGGGTAGGCCCATGTAAATCAGAGATAACCCTCCTGTGCGATGTCCTAGGGATCCTTCAGTAGTCAGGAGTGAGACTTCACAGCTACTGATACTTTGATGCTACTTGAATTAGAAGGGGAGAATACTTTCTCTTTCTGTAACATGTCGATTATTTTAACTCAAAATTGAACTTTACTCAAGTTAATATTTGTGTATTTGTATAGTAACATCTTTCACTGAATTCGTGGATCCTTTTTATTAATTATGCTAATTATTCTAAAAAATTGTATAAATTAATAGTAATTTCATGTCCTCAATATCATGCTTCTCTCCATGTCTATGAAGAGAAACTGATTTAGATGGAATCGCCCAGGCAGATCAGATTCTACACTTCTGGGCACGACCTGGAATTCTGCGGCCATTTCCAGATGAAATAAATAAAAGCTGAAAAATATATTATATATAAATAAAGACAAATCAAAATAAGACAACTGTGGTATCATATGGTACCCACTTAGTTTCTCAGCGTAATGTTGTACTGTCATATCTCCGTCATTAGACCACATTTTAGAAAGTTCTCCTTTTCTATTTGCAACCGGGATAACATACAACTAGCAAAAGTTAGCTAACGTTTGTCTGATTCATACAATATTCATTCATAAATGAGAAATACCTATTCGTCTAGACTTACATCCGTTACGAAAGAATTTTTCTTGCGATTCTGCACGTCAGTGACATACTAAAGGACAAAAAGTGCATGACAGGAAAAAGAATGTGGTGTCTCAGTTTTCATTTTATGTTATTTTTACTTGAACACGATTTCTGGTACTTTAAAGTAAATTCAGTATTTTAAATACTGAAATGCACAGTAGAGGAAACTTGTTTAAGTTGTACCCTTTAAGAAAAATCCCGAATTTATCAGAAATCCTCACACAGATTTCTATCATCAAAACATTAGAAAGGAATGCTCGTGTTTATTGCAAAGTAAATAAAAGAATTTGAAGCACTTTCGAAGAAAATAGATAAAGGTAGAACTATGGGAACTATCATCGTAAGTTGTACCACGTATTGCTTAAATCCATAATTGGGTCCATAATATAAATCCATTATGTTGGAATAGCTTCAATGTCTTGTTTTAGCCTGATAGCTTCTTAATGACTACAATACCTAAAGCGAACTATACACCAACAATTTGTTCGTGTTTATTGTAAAGTAAATCAAAAAATTTGAAACACTTTCGAAGAAAATAGATAAAGGTAGAACTATGGTAACTATCATCGTAAGTTGTACCACGTATTGCTTAAATCCATAATTGGGTCCATAGTATAAATCCATTATGTTGGAATAGCTTCAATGTCTTGTTTTAGTCTGATAGCTTCTTAATGACTACAATACCTAAAACGAAATATACACCAACAAATAATCTATTTATTATAAAAACTAACAATATAAATAAAAACTTATGCAAAAATCAGCAAGAATATTACCTTGTAGCAGCATATATTAAAGTCAGATGTTTCCACACCAAGTGTGGAAAATACTCTTACGACAGAGGCTGTAAACATAAGTAATACTAAAAATAAAGAAATTGTGATTTTATTCAATAATTAAGAAATAAAGTAATTTTTAAATCAGGATTTATATTATTATTTATTTATAACAAAGTATTAATACACTAACTTTAATCTTCTACAAATATGCATACATCACGAGAAACATGAGGTTTTAACCAGAACATTACAAGAATGCAAAATATGCAATTCTAATTTTTTTATAATAGCATTTATATGTTGACCTGGTTTAATTTTTTTAGAGTAAATAATCATAAACGTGCAATTTTTACTTATTTTAGCTATCTTCTTTTATTTTGTCATGTCTACTTAATATTTAATCTCCAGTATTCAAGGTTAGATGCCTTCTCTATGGGCAGAGTTATATGGATGATTATGTTATTGACATATAAAAGTAGGGTTGGTCATTTTGCCGGGAAAATGGTATTTTTGATAGGACAGTGGCGAAAACTGGAAAAAACCTGGTAAAAACCGGCAAAAATGGCAAAATCTAGAAAAATTGGCTAGATTTTAAAAATGTACAAAATAATTAATAAATAAATAAATAAATAATTTTGTATATAATACAATTGAGACTTAAGTCAGAATATTAATTAGGTATTTCATTAGCATTAATTTGACAATTTAAACAATTTAAAATAATTTTCTTTGATGTAGCAATGAAAATACAATATTCTATTTTTGTAAATAAATTTATATGATGGAGGCATGGGATAAAAAATGTTTTCTTTATTTATCAATTTAATATAGTAATGTTGTCTTTAATTGTAATGTGTATATATACATATATAAGATATATATATTATATAAGTACTAAAAACGTTTAAACCTACAGTTTGTAGGGGAAATAAGCTAATAATTACATTAAAAACAACATTGCACATAAAATCAAGATTGATTTTGCAAGTTTTTATCTTTTTTTTTTATCTCTAGGTAGTATAACTTTAGATTTAGATTACTGTTTCAATAACGCATTGAATATTCTATGTTAAAAAACACTATATTATGTATCTTTAGATTAGAGTTAAAATTAGTAAAAGTTAAAATAGTTAAATCCCAGTAAATAAAACATATCCATTTTTGCTACTTGGCAAAAAGTGGCAAAAATGTATTTTTGCCAGGATGGTTTTTTCCATGGTTTTTTCCACCTCTGGCAAAAACGTGCCAACCCTATATAAAAGGATTGCTTTTCTTGAATGTTAAGAAACTTAAGTTACCAATTCTTTAAATTTTGCTTATATACTTTAAGTATGTGGAAAGTAATCCACCTCAAGCATTTAACGCTCTGTTTTCAGTATCATGTAAGGAAGAACGAAATAACCTAAACTAATTTATAATGCCGAAAGACGTCACGGCTTCTTGAGTTTTTGCTATTTTTTTCTGTAACGCTACATAAACTCTTGTTGAACATATGGGGACATAGTAACTTGCGATATTTAAAAACTTCATTAAAAGAGGCTTTTTTTTATTCATCATAAAATGTTTAACTGTGTTTACAAAGAATTTTCCCAAGTTGATAATAACGTTGGAAAGTTGAAAAAGAATACTAGTTTTGAAATTTTAAGTAATATTTTTTTAATAGCCTATAAAATATTCACTTAATGAAAGAAAAAGTAATTCACTTACTTGTACGATAACGTTTAAAATATGTTTATGAGAAACTAAATTTTTATACAAAATTGAGGACAAACATTTTTTTTTATTTTGTAAACCAAAACTTTAAAGTTTTCTGACATTTTAAAATTTAATAAGTGTTTCTACCACCCCTAGTATTTAAAAGTATTTAAATATAAACATAAAATTCGACAAAATGAAATATCTTTCTTTAAATTTTTTTTGATTAATTAATAAAAAAACAAAAACTGAAAAGAATTTAAAAGATAATATAATGGCTCAGAGAACACATGACCTTTAAACCTTCGAAAATTCGATGTTTGGATTTTTACATTTTTAAAATTTCTGGAGATTTCTAAATCGTTTGAAACAAACTTCATTGAAATATTCGAAATATAATCTGTAAAACTATACAATCTTTGTATTTAATATCATAGCTTATAAGGAAACTATAAAAACTTTCGATGTACTTTACTGAAAATGGTGTTTTTTCAACTTGCACTCTAAATACAAAATACTATTGCATATATGGATTTCAAATTTTCGTAAAAAATACAATATAGACTTACAATCAAATTCTTTTTTCGGTGTTGCCTATTTTATTTATTTATAGTACTTTAAATGGAATTAAAACTTTAAATGTATACATTAATTTAATTTTTTGGTAAATTCAATTACCTGGTGTAATATTTAGATACTTTAAAAGAAATTAAATAGGGATAATTATAGTTAAGAATTATTGTTTACAAAAAGAAAAAATTATTAATAAAACTCACTTTGTGTTGTTCTAAGTCTGCGCACAGAGTGTTACAAAAATATTAAAATTGTTGGAACAAGCTCTCAATTTTCACTTTATGAAAAAAGTTCTTAGTTTTCAGAAACAAAATCTAAGTATGTGCACAGTGTATCAAAAAAATTTTGAAATTGTGGAAACAAGCTCTCACTTTTCACTGTAAGAAAAAGGTTCTAAGTTTTAAATAACAAATTCAAAGTATGCGCACAGAGTGTCAAAAAAATTTTTAAATTGTTGGAACAAGCTCTCCCTTTTCACTTTACGAAAAAAGTTCTTAGTTTTCAGAAACAAAATCTAAGTATGTGCACAGTGTATCAAAAAAAAAACTTTAAAATTGTGGGAACAAGCTCTCACTTTTCACTGTAAGAAAAAGGTTCTTAGTTTTGAATAACAAATTCAAAGTCTGCGCACAGAGTGTCAAAAAATATTTTAAATTGTTGGAACAAGCTCTCTCTTTTCATTTTACGAAAAAAGTTCTTAGTTTATAGAAACAAAGTAAATTCATCCTAATGCTGAAAATCTTATGTGTTTAAGACAATAATTAAAAAAAATAAGGTGAAAAATAAGAAAAAGTCTTTCAAATAAAGTTCTAAAGTTTCTCTCCCTTTACCAATGATATGCATTTTGATGTCTTTCTCAGTGACAGTAATGAACATAAGGAAAAATCTTTGTCATTGGGATGTCTCAAATGTCTGTTAATAAACAACGATATACTATGGTCCAGTGCTTGGTAATTTCTAACACTACCGCAAATTTTCCCTTCAATTGGAGATTCGACCACGCATCGTTAACATGGGAAGGACATGCCCACCAGCAACATTTGTTCTTATTTATGATTTTTACAGATTCAAACCGTGAATTCGTCGGATATTTGCCAATTATCCGCAGAATCAAAATCGCTGTTCTGGTGAACCAGTTCAATAGATTCAGATGAATGATAGACGCCCAGCATTCTCAGGGGAATGTCGGAAACTGTCTGTTTCGAACTTATGTAATTTTTCATGCGTTGCTGGCACAATTACTTGTCTCTATTCATCATGCTAGAAGTTCTTGTTATAAGTTCAATAATCTAAGCTCAAAAAGGGACTCTCATGTCCTATGCATTCACTTCAAAGTTTATAAAACTGTTGTGAGTGAATAACCTTATTCAGCTAGCGAAATTTTTCTATTATAATGCCTTAAACCAGGGATAGAAAGTAGGATGTTGATGGTAATTTCTTGTACCAAGGAATCACCAATGCACATGTAAGGGTTAAAACAATAACATAACGGCTAAAAATATCTACAATTTTGATTTTTTAACAATTCTTTATTATGTAAAAACTGGTAATTATATTTTACTTGTATAATTAAAACGTAAATATATAGATGTAAAATACATTTTCTAATAAAATGTAGGTAATTACCGGGGCATAAACTGTTATCTTTTACGGTAAATATCATTGCTAAAGTCGAAATGAAATTTAAAAAAAAATGTTCTCTGGTTAGGAAAGGAACACATGCATTTAATGCGAGACGCACATTTTACTACCGAATCAATGCGTATGTAAAAGTATAAAGAAAAAAAAAACATTGGTTCATTAATTTGTAAAAATCTTATATATATATATATATGAAATAAGACAGACTTTACGATGGGTGGTTGCAGTCATAGCCCATAAAAAAAGGACACTGTTTTAGCTAAAGACCTTTATTAAGGTAATGTTGGAGGATGGGTTCCCACTTCATCATAAGAACAGGACAAACTGAGGGGTCAGCTAGCATGAAGTTATATGTAAAAGACGCTAGTGAAGGAAATAATGAGTATATAATGGCTGAGGATTTTAGCTCGTAAAGGGATAACTACCTGAGTTTAGAGGAATAAGGATGAGAAAACATGTTTCAACACAATGACATTGGGAACTCTCTATTATATTAAAGAGTGCGGAATTATGACATATATATATATATATATATATATATATATATATATATATATATATATATATATATATATATATATATATATATATATCATATATGCAGGTGAAAATTTTTGTAGTGGCTTTGATCGTTATTCCAACTTTTCATGTTATTAATGAATAATATAAAAGTTTTTATATACACTCACACACACACACACTTTTAAACCATCAGAAAGTACTGTTTATAACATTGTATTTTATTCACAATTTATTTCTAGTTTGATCACTCAAAAAGCTTTAGATGTACATTTTTCAAAATTAGTTTTTGTCAAATAGATATATCTTATTACTAATTTTTAGGCATTTTTAAAAACTTAATTCTGAAATATTGTAGGGCATTTATTGAACATGCCTTGTCTGGTTCATAATCATTAAAATATGTTCCTCAGGAAATAGGGTTTATGTTGTTATGCCGTGTATTTCAAGTAGGTCCTTATAAAATGTTACTTTGGTTCTTAGAAAGTCCTTAAAAAGTCCTTAATTTTTGTTCTAGAAAAACAGCGGGAACCTTGTATAATCAGTGCGATATTTATTTCCACACTGAATTTTCGTTAATTCCGCCGTGGTTTGGCTACCTATCAAATGAAATAGTCGAAGAAAGACTTTCTCAAGTCTTGTATCTCGAAAACATGTTTTCAGTCAACAAATCAAGAATCACCATAACCGCGACAGTCTGGAATTCTTTCCATTCGAACGAACATGATGAGATTAATAGCACAGTTGTGTAACTCTGTCTAGGAATTGAGTTTTCTTTCTCTATCATCTTCCCTTTCATACAGCTTTTCTTATCAGCTTTTGTTTTCTCGCAACCTTAGAGATTCTGAAGTAAGAATCTTTTTGTTCCGAATGATTTGTTGACAATTTTTAATGTTTTCTTTTTATTTCCCAATAAATTTCAAGGCAGTCATTGGTTGAATTCTAGGAAAGGTAGCTTAATGAAACATTTCTCCTTCTACAATTATTACACACTTATTTTCTCGCGAAATAGTTTTTCAACAGATTCCGTTTGACATCCAGAAATATTAGGATATTATCTTCTTATTTTGAAGGAATTAATCGCTACCGAAACTCACAGATATTGTAAGCTAGCACTTAGGACCCGTTGTGTGTTCTCCTACTTAAATTCTTTTTACCCGTCTCTCAAAACTAACGCTAGATTAAATGCTAATTTTCTGTCCACTGGCCACATTTTTCAGCTCTTTTATTAAAATGGTATTGCCTATGGAATAACTATAGTGCTGTCTGTGTGGTTTTCGAGCCAGATAAAATTATCAAGGTTCACTTTATCTTCCCAAAAATTGTTGAACAATCTTAAAGCTCATGGGAACAAAATCGCGAGATCACTCGCTCTTGGGTCCGAAATCATTAATAAAAATGTATTATTCTTGTGGTATTCTAAGCAGTACAGGTGCCTTGTAATAAAGGCCAATTGACTGGTGTGTTTTAAACTCTAATAAATTTGAAGCTCCACAGTTCTGGACTTTTGTATTGGATGGAGTCAAGACTGCAATTTGAATAATAGTGATTTTTGCCAAGACTGGGCAACGAAATATGAGGGGATAATTCTCCCGTGTAATCGGTGATGAATATTTTCACTAGTTATATATATATATATATATATATATATATATATATATATATATATATATATATATCTGTATCTGTGATAAGACGGACTTCTCAATGGGTGGTTGCAGTGATGGCCATAAAACTGATACCATTTTAACTAAAGACCTTTATTAGGATTACGTTGGAGGATTAGTTCCCATTTCGTCATAGGAACAAAACAAACTGAAGAGTCAGCTAGCATGTACAAGACCCTTAACACCTGGGTCAATATCTGTGGGAAAATATCTCTAGAAAAATCTGTCTCCGACAGCGTGTATCTCCTTTTTATTTGGAAATTTCCTAAATTGTCCGCTAGGGCCATGTAGGATTATAATTGGTCAGGCCCCTTCTCTGAGGGCGTAAACTGTAGCCCCAGTGGTCAATTTAGGTTAGGGGTTAAAAAGGGGAATGCAAAATGACACGGGAATTTTTAGCCCTTGATTTAAGTTTTGAAAACCCCTGAGAATTTTCCTTACACACACACACATACATATTTATCCTAAAAATTAACATAATTATCTATCTTGAAGTAATTTTCTGTTTCGATTCCATCTTTTCTGGGATCCCTTTTTAGAAACCTTAACAAATATCTCTGTTTCCTCTGTTGATTTGTGAAATTTGCGACTTGAAAGGAATTTCTGATTTGTTGGCAGAGACAACTATTTAACCACGATGTACATGTTTTGCGAATAGTCGTTCGTGAGAGTTGATGTCACAATAAACTATGTCAGTTTGATTGAAACATTCCATTCCTTTTATTTCACTCGACTCCACAGCTATGAATCCTTTTGTGATGAGACAAAAACCTCATCACAGTGTGTTAGTTAGTTAGTTAGAAAGATACGTGTTTATTCACCTATGGCTTGAGCTACTTTGTGAAGACTTTACAGTTATGTATAAAAATGACCGTCTCAAAGCACAGGAACCCCTGATGATGTTAAAATAAATAGTAAGCAGCAATTTACTTTTGAATTATTTGATAAAATATCTGATTACAGTTCTGAAATTGTTAAATTTAAGCATTTCAGCTCCTGTCATCACAAGCCAATGTTTAAGAATAATAGTGTCGATCTTCATATGAGAAAAATAAGTTATGCTCGAAAGTTAATCTGGATAAAAAATATTAACAATAGAAGTGGTTTGCTACAGAAAAATTACTATTATGTTAGTCTCACTAAATACGTAATTGGTAGTTTTAGATTTAATGAACAATTTATTAATAATAAAGTAATGAAATTAGTATTTAAATACCTAAAGTATAAGCATTATAATGAATATTATCTTATTAATATTGTTCCTATTAATATCGTTCTTCTATTTTACTCCCTGATTTCACAATATTAGATTTTATTTCCATTTAACTTACGTTACATGGATAATAAAATTATATTTAATTTCACTACTACTTAAATAATTGTTTTCTTTACTTGTAAATATAGTAATTTTCATGTAAGTTTCTTTTAAGCTATGATAGTCTTTATAGATAGATAACTTTTCTACGTCATATTTTTCCTCCATGCTATCGATAAGTCAAGAATCCATTCGAATCGTTGGGAATACATTTGAAATGACAAGAAATTGCAATTCTTCCCCTATTGATTTCTGAAAAAGGTTGAATATCCTCCGTTTCTTCGGTCACCAGTAGCTATCACGTGCCTGCGACATGAAGATTTGAAAAGATATACAGGTTACTTCCGTTACAAAAGAGTGTGGTTTTCAAGTGTACTGTCTGCTTAACATAAGGGATGACATTCGAAAGCTAAAGAATTCCCTGACAATGCTCTTATTCCTGGGATTTACTTTCATCTCTTCACAATACATTATTCCTTCCTCATGATGGCATTTTGATCAGTTCAATCCGAAAATTGTCATTTGGTTGTAGTGCCTCATGCTGGGAGAGCAGTCTCTTGCCAAGACGATTTCCGTCATAAACTTGAGTTTGATGCAACCGAAACATAACGTCGAGCCATTGTTGAACGATATCTGACAACATGATGGCCGTGACAGAGAAAACGTCGGCAGTGAGTTTGTATTATTTGATTCAGTGAACTGAATTAACACATTGTATGCGGGACACGTACTAGTACGTTTTCTGACGATTGATATTTGAGTGAAGGTCACGTACTAGTACGGGTTAGTGTAACATGGTTTGTTTTTCTTACAAAATAATGGTATATACAGGAAAATGAAGCCGAATGTTCTTATCTACTACATAGATTCTGGAAAAATTTAGACAAATAAAAACTAGTTTTTACATTATTAGTTTTATGATTGCTCTTTTCATTTTTTATAATGTAAAAATGTTTATATATAACATAATTCGAAAAAATCAAAACTATATACTACTATTTCTATTTGATTTTTCATATTTACGATACTATTATAAATTTATCCATTAAAAAATATATTTTTTGTTTACAAAACACTCATGGTTGTTATTTATATATTTCTATATAATATTTGTTTATATATTTAAATATAAAATACGAAAAGTTGGTTAAAAATTTAATAATTTTCGATCTATTGAGATTTAACCGAACAAATAAATTTACTCTCAAAACGCCCGCTCCCGCTACAATGCCGCTGCGAAATGTACTCGCACACAGTGTGTTAAAAGCGACCGTAAACTCTGAAAATCAACTTTTGTTGTTTTTAACCGATTTGATTAAATTTATAACATTAAAATCATATGCCTGTGAAAGTGATTGGAATTTAAAAGTAACTTATTCTTTAAAGAATATATAATTCATTGGAAATTTAGGGACTTTTTAAAAATTTTTGTCCGACCCAATCATAACGTTGAGCAGTTGTGACAGGCCTTTGACTTGATGGTAGTAACAGAAAGACTTTGGCAATCAGTTGGTAGAATTCATTGCTTTCATTTAAGGCGACCGTGGAATCTGAAAATGAAATTTTATTTGTTTTAATTAATTTGATTAAGTAATATGACATTATTAACATATGCCTGTGAGAGTGGTTGTGAATTGATGGTAAAATATTCTTTTTTAGAGATGTAATTCTTTGAAAATTTAGGAGTTTTTAATTTAGTCCAACCCAATCTTAGTGTTGAGCCATTATAACAGGTATCTAACTTGATGACAATGACAGATAAGACGTCGACAGTGAGTTTGTATTATTTGATTCAGTGAACTGAGTTAAAATCGACCGTAAACTCTGAAAATCAACTTTTGTCGTTCTTAACCGATTTGATTAAAATTATAGCATTAAAATCACATGCCTGTGAAAGTAATTGAAATTTGAAGGTAACATATTCTTTACAGAATATATAATTCATTGGAAATTTAGGGGCTGTTTTAAAACTTTTGTCCAACCCAAACATAACACTGAGCAGTTGTGACAGATATTTGACATGATGGTAGTGACAGAAAGACTTTGGCAATCAGTTGGTATAATTCAGTGGTTTCAGTTAAGGCGACCATGGAATCTGAAAATGAACTTTTATTGGTTTTAATTAATTTGATTAAGTATAATATAACATTATTAACATATGCCTGTGGAAGTGGTTGTGAATTGAAGGTAAAATATTCTTTTTTAAAGATATAATTCTTTGAAAATTTAAGAGATTTTATTTAGTCCAACCGAATCCTTTATGACAGATATCTGACTTGATGACAATGGCAGAAAAGTCGTTTGCAGTGTTTGTATTATTTTATTCAGTGGACTCAATTAAGATGACCGTGTTACCTGAAAATTAACTTTTACTGATGGTAATTTATTTGATTGGGAGTATAATATGACATTAAAAACTTTTCTGTGACGGTGGTTAAAACTGGAAGGCAAAAAATATTCTTTTTTAGGATATAATTGTTTGAAAATTTCTCTTTTAATATTGCCCAACCCAAGTGTCGAGCCATTGTGTGAGATATTTAACCTGATGGTAATAACAGAAAAAACGGCAGCGGTTTTGTATTCTTTGATTCAATGTTATTAGTTAAGTCAACCATGATCTCTGAAAATTAATTTTTATCGCTATTAACTTATTTGAATGAAAGAGTAATATGTAATAAAAACATTATTGTAAAATTAAGAAGTCAAAATATTCTTCTCAGAGAATATAATTGTTTGAAATGTAGCTTTATTGAAAAATATCCAAGTAGATTGCTTTCACACAAAATATGGTCTTTTTATTCATATAATTTTTCTGTTTATAATTTCGGTTTATATAATGTTTTTATTACATATTACTCTTTCATTTAAAAAAGTTAATAGCGATAAAAATTAATTTTCAGAGTTCACGGTTGACTTAATAACATTGAATCAAAGAATACAAAACCGCTGCAAACGTTTTTTCTGTTACTATCATCAGGTTAGATATGACTTAATGACTCAATGGCTCAACACTTGGGTTGGGCAATATTAAAAGAGAAATTTTCAAACAATTTTATCCTCAAAAAGAATACTTTTTGCCTTCCACTTTTAACTACCGTCGCAGAAATTTTTTTAATGTCATATTATACGTCCAATCAAATAAATTACAACCAGTAAAAATTAATTTTCAAATTCCACGGTCATCTTAATTGAGTCCACTGAATAAAATAATAGAAACTCACTGCAAACGTCTTTTCTGACACATTCTTGTAAATATCGGAAGTCAAAATATTCTTCTCGGAGAATATAATTGTTTGAAAAGTACAGCTTTATTGAAAAATATCAGAGTCTTTTTATTCATATAATTTTTCGGCCGATTGTAACTAAAAGAAAATTTGTAAGAATATACAAGCAAACGCTAACTTATATATTTATTATAAAAATCACCCAGTAATGAGTGAATAATTTTTTTTCCTTTTCATTGAAGATGGCAAAAGTTTAATAATCTCAAGTCTATACGGTAACCTGCCGAAAGTAGTATTTTTGTTAGGTGCAGAATCGTTACTGACGGATTTCACTATGGCTAAAATTACTACACATGGTGAAATGGCGTTGTTGAAGAATTCAGTAGAAATTGATGATATTTGTTTTGATTGCGCAATGTTTCATTTCGTCATACATTGTGTAACATTTATCCGAATATCACGGGAGCAGAAAGATTTCGGATCGCGTTACTGCACGCTGTAAAGTATATCGAGAGTCGGACACGGGTTTAAACCAGGGAAAAATCGCGATTTTTTTTAAATAAAAAAAATCAGATTTATTTTATTTAAATCAATTTTTTTTATTTAAATCGGATTGCTTTGATTTTTTTCTGAATACTAATTTTAATTGTTGTTTTTATGCTTTTTGCAATATGCATAGAATAGTTTGTTATAAAAACATCTTATCTATCTAGTATATTCTACACACTGATTGCCTAAAATTAAATATATAAATTTTAATCTAAATGCATTCCTTATTTTGTAATTGGATAGTGCAAACTAAATAAGATTCAAATTTAAATCAAAGTTTATATTTATATCCCTAGCTTATTTGTAAATGCTGATTGAGCTGCACGGAAACGGGAAAATACTCTGTAAACGATAACTGTAACGGTAGTTGTAAATATACGTAATAGAACTTATGTAATATTGAAAATAAAAAATTCTTGATTTTATTCAATAATTTAAAAAAAAACTGAAATTTTTTAAATCCAGATTTATATCTTGATATATTTCCTCAGTTTACTTGTAAATGCTGATTGAATTTCACCAAATGTGAAAAATACTCTTACAACAATGGCTGTAAACATACGTAATACTGAAAGTAAAGAAATATTGATTTTATTCAATAATTAAAAAATAGTAATTTTTAAATCAGGATTTATATCAGGGTTGGAAAAAAATCAGGATTTAAAAAAAAAAAAATAAAAAAATCAGATTTATTTGATTTAAATCAGATTTTCTTATTTAAATCGGATTTCTTTGATTTTTTTTTCTGAATACGAATTTTAATTGTTGCTTTTATGTTTTTTGCAATATACATAGAATAGTTTGTTATAAGAAATAACATCTTATCTAAGTATATTCTACACACTGATTACCTAAAATTAAATATATGAATTTTAATCTAAATACATTCCATTATTTTGTAATTGGATTGTGTAAACTAAATAATATGTAAATTTAAAGAACATATTAAATATTCTTTTAATGCAAAATATTTATTTAAAAAAACAAATCCCAATTCTTTCAATATTTTTTAAACACCGAATTATGAATTTAATTGTTTCAATAAAAACACTAGCTTTGAGGCTTTATCCACTCCTAATTGGTTATGAAGGCTAGAATGAACAGCAGATGAAGCCACGGCTGTTGTTATTTGGTAGACAAATTGGATTTCTCCGAGTTCTGTAATGCTCTCTTTACCTCCCATTACAAAAAATGAATTCCACCAGTCATAATCATTTTACTACCCCTACTACATACTTTCTGATAACAACCCCTAAATTCTTGAAAAGCACATGCTATCTATTTACACTTATTTACTTTTTGGTATTTACTTTGGTATTACTTTTGGTATACTGTAATTCTCCTGTCTTTGGAATATCCGTTTTAAAAGAAGTGAAAAAAAAAAGATTTAAATCGATGATTTTTTTTCAAAAAAATCAACATTTAAATCATGCCAACCCTGGCTTAAACGAAAAGTTAATTTTTCGCATATATAATATAGGAACATCATTAGCTAATCAGGCTTTTGAATTCTTAATCATATTATGGACATCCTAGCCATTTGAAATTGTCTTTTAGTGAAGTAGCAGCAGATTTCACTAGCTTTTGTTTAACAAGAATAGTAGATTGCAGTGCTCCAAACCAAGTCAAACTAGTCTCGAGATGTGTTTGATGGAAAATATGCCTTTTTACCTCCTTTGAACAATTAAGGTGGTAACGGTTGAGTTAACTATCGACGGAATTCTAGATAAGTAGTACATTTACCTCCCAATGTAAACATTTTTGTTTCAAAGTCATTTTCCTTTCCTAAATGTTGAAATTAGTTTACATACTACACCAGGTATAGTCAACTTTAAAGGCTGCGGCTCAAAATTAACTAAAATGTGAATAGTAAGAAGTATTTTAAGGTCATTGGTATTTTCATTTTTAAACTCTTAAACACAACATAAACATAATGAAACACAAAAGATAAAACGAACATAAGAATGAAACACAAAGGCCTTTATCCTGCGTCGACGTGTACTTGTTGAAAAAACAGCAAATTCAGTTTAGAATTCCTTTTCCCGTTGAAGAATACGCGGATTTCTCGCTTGATAGCGAAATATTTTCACCTGATTAAAGGTCACGATTTGACATGAACTAAAATATATCAGTTGGAGATATTTTGCTTTAATACAAGAAATCTGCCCATTCTTCACCAGATAAAAGTATTATAAACTAACACGCATATGTTGATGTGTGATAACGCTTAAGCAACATAAAAATTTTAAATTATAACTCTAGTTATTATAAAAGCCAGCATAATTGAACAGAATTTTGGAAGGAGCAAATATGGGTAAAACAAATATTGGTAGAATCTAGTGATGTGTTGCCGTGCGATAGTTAAACAGGCTTTTGGATTCTCATTGATAGCATGGACATCCCAGACTTTTGAAATTGTCTTTTAGAGAAATAGCATCAGTTTTCACTTTCTCTCGTTTAACAAAAATATTAGAGATTATTGAACTCCAAACTCAAACTAATCTCGAGACTTGTCTGATGATTGTAAACAAGACGGGAAAGGTAAATGTGCTTTTGCATCATTTGGTCAATAAGTGTGTAAATGTTAAGTTAACTATGCATGTAATACTAAATAAGTAATGTATTTACTTTTCAATTTTTGTTTTAAAGTCATTTCCCTGCTCCAAATGAAAAAAAAAAAATCTTAAAACCTTAATGAGCACTTTCAAATGCAAAGTATCTCAGTTAAATGAAACGGGTGGGAAAAACGAAAATGAAACATCGTTGAAATTACTGGCGAATCAACTAATCCTTTGCTTGAGGAAACTCCATTTCTTGTGACTATTATTGGTTTGTGTGTAAATGAAACAACTATGAACCGTCATCAGTAATGCGTAAATGTAAAAAGGGGGTGGTAAGGAAAGTTACCAATGGTTCACCGAGTCTCTTCAATGGCAACTAATTTTAAAGTTGTTTCACACTACAGTTACCTGCCATTCCTTCAATTTACTCTGTATGGCAGAGTTTACCGAATTTTCAATCTAATGGTAATAAATGACGATTTGAATCAGGGTTGGCATATTATATATATATATATATATATATATATATATATATATATATTATTTATATATATATAGTCTCAGTAATAATTTTCCGCAACTTTTCAGTCAAATTTTGAAATTACTTCCATCAGATTCTGGAATCAAATTTGGAATTCTAGAAATTTGGGTATAGCCTAGAATGGAACATTTAACTGATCACATCAAAAATCGTATGCAATATAATTAAATAATTTAAAAATAAAAAACAATATGATTTAATAATTTAAAAATTGAATGTTTGTATAACTTTAAAAAGGATCCAAAGAAAGTAGAATATAGTTTTAAAAAATAAAGTTTAACTGAACGAAAGAATGACTTTTTCATGGTGAACATTCGTATTTTCTAGCAAGCGAATCGACAACCGTACTCAGTAGTAGGAGCTTTTCTTTTTGCTATCTAACAGAACAAAATAGTATTGGTCTAATTGAATAAAATAGTTAATATGAAAATCATAACAGGCTTTAATGGATCCAATTAATAAAGCTTTATTAACATAATTACCTGGATTAAAAGACAACCTCCCTGAAAGACCTATTTTTATGGTACAGTGGGTGGTGTCTTTTGAGAGGTTTCGATGTATTTTTAGAACTATGCACAGGATTTCGGAATTTCGTCTGCAGAATGCACTTGTTGTCAAGCAACAATGAAACATAAATCCCTTACAAACATAGAGGGGGAGAATATCGCAGACGTTTCCATCCAAGACTTGTATACTTAACATCGGTGCCACAGAACTCCAATCTTCGCAGGTGAAGCAAACAGACTGTTTTTGAGAATCGAGTATAATGGATGTAGACACAGGTGCCTGTCTTTTGCGTCAGCAAAAATGAACGTGACTGCCTGACAACTGCATACTGAAATAAGTCGTGACACCGCAGTCATAACAGTCTTCTAGAATGAAGTGGCCTGAAATTTTGGTAAGGATAACCATAGTTTAATACGAAGTTTAGATATAACTCGGCGGATATTTGTAGCTGATGAAAATACACGGGCGCAAGTACTGAAATATACTAGAATATTTAAAAGAATTTTTAAATATTTAGGTACAAGTCTAAAAGTGAATATTTCTCGATTGTTTCATAACATTTCTTTCACAAGAAATAGTCTTGACTATTTTGCAGTTTACAAAATATTGAAACCTTATATTGTCAAACAAACTTTGAAGTAAAAAAATGTGATTAGGTAAAATAATCATGTTTATTAATGATGTTAGTAAATGGTATCATGAAGCATATTGTAAATGCACTGAATTTACCTGAATTCTATTAAATATTTTTTTTCGATATTTCAAATGCATTTTATCTATGACAATAATAATAAGCCGAACGATATCCGATTGGTTAGGCCTTCAGTAGCGGAGTTCGTGGTTTCGAATCCCACAGTGGCATGGATGTTCGTAGTTCGGAATCGGCTTTAAGCTGTAGGTCCCGGTCTCATTAGCCCTCTTGTTGCAAAAAGGAGACCGTAGCACTCCAAACCAAACCAAACCAAACCAAACTATGACAATAATAATGACGTAAAATCTAGAAGTTATTTCAAAATTTTTTGCCATTTTAGGTTGAAAATTACTGTTTCTTAGTAAAATTAGCATTTTAAAGTATATAAATACTGATATTTTACTAAGCTTTTTTACGTTATTATAGTTTGCTTAGGAATAACATGTTCACCAAATTTCAAATGTATACATACATTATATGTTTTGATATCAAGCGCATAAGTCGAGAAAACTCGTTTTGATTGATATCAATTTTAAACTGCCTTAAATAACGGAATGCTACTAGATTCAATAGAGCAATTTGTCGCAACGCCACGAACTACTATAATGCCCTTCCCATTCATTTTCATGTTTACAACAGCCTATAGACAAACAATAAATTGCCCTTCCGTTTGAAACTAAAGCCAGAATTGTCAAGTTGAGATGTGCCCTGCTGCGTGAAATCGCCTTATAGTTTTTATTTATTAAAGTGAGTTTTGGTAAGATTTTTATGCAGTTTGTGGCGTAAGGTAGAGAAGACAATTAGCTATCGGATAAAATTAACTTTCAAGTGTTGAGTTTTGAATTTTAAGGGTTATATCTGATTAACTGTTGAGCAGAAAAATTGAGTATTGTTTTCTAGCCAACTAATCTTGAATAATTAAAATAATCTGAACTCTTATAAAATAAGGTAACGTTTCAGAAAAGATTTAAAAGGAAAGAAAATAACTGCTGCAACAACGCTGCCTACTGAAGAAAAATAAATTGTTTATACAACTCTTTACCAGTCGCTACCTGTCAAAAAGTATCACTGCCCGTTACTCATCTCATATCATATCCTATATTTACAACCCGGAGGTGGTTTACCCCATCTTGTATTCACATTAAGAAGTCAACCTAAAACGCCCACCTCTGTCGATTAACGAAGGTAACTCGGTGAAATTGTACGTTACCCGATGCTCCCCAGTAGGTGTATGTCGCCGGGACGGGCTTCCAACGAGATCTTTCTGATGATATTTAGTTGACTTTCACTGCCTACGTACAGATTATACCGACCATAATAAAAGTGAAGGTGACGTGGGTTACAGGTATGCGCTTAGATCTCTCAGGCCTCTGAAACGAGTACTTATTACTTGGCAAGATAGATTTGTAAAGTTCTTTCTAAGAATAGGCCATCATCCGAACGAGATGACTTAAAAGGAACAGGATATGAGTAGCTTAATTAGAATTTGATATGAGTTTGAGGTTAATGTACGAAGTAACTCAAAAATTATTTGAGTCGACAATCTGTAGAGTTCAAAGAGTGGAGATATAACAGTTTTAGTTTATTGAAAGATTGTATTAACTGAAAAAAAGATAAAGTAACTGATTTTGAAAAACCTTAAGGTTAAACCTTAATGTTTTTCATTTATCCACAACACAATGGCATTAATAGGGATACATTACCTATTACAAAAACATTTTATATATAATCCCTTATATATTAAAATTACCACTAAAGTATCTTTCTAAAATTATGCTTCTTATTTTTTAATACTTAATTGCTTAGCCTTAAAATGTCAGATAAAGGAGTATTCTCCGACTTGAATTCTTTTTTTTACTTATCTCTCAAAGCTAATGTTGAAATAAAAGCTAATTTTTTATCCATTGGTCACATTTTTCAGAAATCCCAAGAAAATTGTTTCTTATCTACAATAACTAAATTACACAATTACGTACTTTTCAAACTAGATTAAAAAATAAAGGTTCGCTCTTGCTTACCAAAAAACGCTAAACAATCCTTAGTCTCATGGGAATAAATTCACGTGATTTACGTTCTTGGATTCAACATTTATGGCAAAATTTTATATTGAGCGTTCGAAGCAGAGCAGTTCTATTTAGAGGATCAGTTGATTGCTGCGTTTTACCCTTAATAAGCGTAAAGTCTCACAGTTTAGATATAAGATTAAGGGGGAGGGGGGGTTGACTCGTAAGCCCGAGCACACTAAATAATATCGGCTAATTTTCACTGTAATTGGTGAAAGATATTTTTGCTGTATATACATGTGTGTGTGTGTGCGCGCGTGTGTGTGTATAATACCTGTGTTACTCTTTATCAAATTATTGAAGTACAGAACTTCCCTTCATTACAACTCACATCTTGCCACTGGCATGAAAGAAAAGTATAACTTGTATAAAAAAACTTTAACTGTGAAAATATTAAGTTCAACCATTCTTGAATGGGTTTTCACTAATTTCATCTTCATAGCTCTCTCTCTAAATTCGAATGTATGTATTTCGCAAACTCAAAAACGATCAATCGTAAAATATTGGAATTTTCTATTTAAGAATATAGCGTTACTATAACAAACATTAACGAACGTCTTCGTTAGATGGCAGTACTTCAGCTGAAATCCGATGTTACTGCTATCTAGAGAAACAGAGCATGCTTTGAATCTTGAAAAGGATGTACAAATGATAATTCTTATGATGCATCCCACAAGAAATTATATATATATATATATATATATATATATATATATATATATATATATATATATATAAAATAGGTGTACAGGAAAATTCTGTGGTGTCCCCCACATGAGATTTTTTCTTTTTTTTTTTGCAATTATATTCGTCTGGTATATTTTTTTTTTTTTTTTTTGGGGGGGGGGGTTAATGCTACTTCATTGAGGAATATTATTAATCTTCTATAACAGACATTCTATTATGAACATTAAAACATTCTATTAAGATTTTTATAATATTAAATTCATTGACCAGATTAACTAAATGAGTAGGACGTTACTCTTCGGTACTGAACTTCGTGGGCCCTAATCTCACTACTGGTATGGACGTTCGTAGCCGTTCGGAATCAGCTTTAAGTAGTAAGACCTGGCCTCATCAGCTTACATATAACAAAACAGTAGACTGGAGCGCTCCAAAACAAACAAAACTAAATCATTGGCTAGATTAAAATGTTTACTGAATTTCTTTATATATTCTGGCGAACGATGTCCGAATGGCAGAGCTGCTCCTCGGTACCGGAGTTTGAATCCCGCTGCTGGCTGGGTTGTTCGTAGCTGTTTGGAATCGGCTGTAAGGAGTTGGTCCCAGTCACATTAACCCTCGTACGCAAAACAGTAAACCTTAGCATTCTAAACCAAACCAAACCAAAACCTTTGTATATTCTCGCAAAATGCATTAAATCTGGATCAGAAAAATAAGCTGAAGCTATGATAAATTGAAACTGTATGTCAGTATTTCATATGAATACGATTCTTTGAAATAAAATAAAAGCAGACTTTCAAACATAGTATTTCCTCTATTTTTTGAAATAGTGCCGACGGTTTTCGCCGCAAGGTATTGAATCCCAAAACAATGCAAACTCACAACGGACACTAAAAATAATTTCATTTAAGGAAGTGATGAGAATACTGCATTCTTATACCCCATTATAGTAAGGTGTAACAAGAGAATTCTTCGTCTCCTAGAGCACAATCCTTTATTATATTCTTATTTAATAATTCATGACTCATTCCGGGGAGATCATATCAAATGCTGGAATCGGTACGCCCAGAAATGGATTCAAACTCTTTGCTGCAGCATTTCTGCTGTGATAATACTTGCAGCACGATGTGAAGTCTCAGAATTTTCCAGCACCTTATTTATTGTCCTTTGTTTTGCGGATACGGTTCATAAAACAAGCAAAACCACTTTTTGCGTTTCCGCCCTGCAGAGCGACATTTTCTGAGTTATTGGACATCAAAGGCTATAAATAGGGTCCTTATTGTTTTTAGGAGGCTTTAGTTCTTATTAACAACTGCTGTGTGGCTTGTTGTTATGATGTTGAACTCTTCGTGACTCTTACATTGTCGGGGTTAAGCGGGGTTATTTTCTTATAAGACCCATAACATTGGTATTAAGTACGCAGGAGGAAGTGGAAAGAAATTTTATGCACAGATATTCTCAAAAGAATTACTTTTGAACCAAAAAACTTTGTTTATGTCCATCTTGCTTGTTTCTTCTCCTGGAGTTGGCTCAAAAAATGGTTTGGATAAATGTGTATAGAAATTTTTCGATAAACATCGTTTTGTATTTTAGATTATACAGCGATTTCACGCAACATCGCGAACTACTTTAGTGCCCCTCCCATTCATTTTCATGCTGACGATAGCCAGTAGGCAACCTATATACTGCCCTTCCGTTTGAAAAGAAAGCCAGAATCGTCATGAGTTGAGAAGCGTCCTGCTGCGTGAAACTACCTTATAGAGCGATTTCAAGCAACGTCAAGAACTACTTTAATGCCCTTTCCACTTATTTTCATGTTCATAGCCAGTAGGCAACCAATATACTGCCCTTCCGTTTGAAACGAAAGCCAGAATCATCATTAGTATAGATGTCTCCTGCTGCGTGAAACTGCCTTATTAGGAAATATACTGATAGTAAATAATAATACATTCGTTGTTAAATTTCAGTTTTAGCTTTAGGACGGTATCCAGTTCTTACCGAAAAGTGTTACTATTATTTTTTTATAACGTGGTAGCACTTGCCTGTTAAAAATTCGCCCATACAACAACACTATGGAATTTGTTACAGGAGTTTGGCGATCTCTGCTTAGAAAAGCAGGGAATTTCCGGATCCATAGAAAGGGAAGAATAAATATGTCTAAAAAAAATTGAGAAATTATTTTATTTTTCTCTTATTTGTAAAATGGTTTCACCTTTCTGCTTGAAAACACAGTGGTAACAAAAAGATCTTTTTTACTCTGTTTATATGTAATCGAAGTTGAGTTTCTAATAAATTTAAAGAGTCGGGATGACTTACAACCAGAATGGTTTCTAAAAGCTTTATCCCTGTTGAATTTGGGTGAAAAAAATGACCTCTAAGAATAAGACAAGAATTTTATTTTCCGTGAGTTTTTTACTCTGATCTTCTTCATTCTTCTCTTAAGTTGCAAAATCTGCCTTGGACCTCTTTATTTTCGCCTTGGATTTCATTTTCTTGTCAGATTTGTAAAAGATTTCAGAGAGATCTGTTACAATAAAGAAAACGAGATGATAACTTTCCAGAAGCTTTTTCCTTGAAGAGATTAAGGCCACATAAGTTTCTTTGTGTTTAAAATCGCTAATATTGGAAACATCGCAGTAATTCTCAAAAGAACATAAGTATTACTCAAACAAAATAAATCTTAATAAATCTTCTGCAAGTTTCTTTTTTGTTTGTTTCGCTTCCATTTCAGTGGAGTATATTTTTTCCAAAAAAGAGCGTGTTTTATTTTTGAAGATGATTTATTTATTTTTGAGTGCGTGAAACTAAGACATTTTAAGACCGGTAGAATTCCATCACTGTTCTGAAGTAATCCTATTCAATTTTATTAAAACCTATCTTTCTATTTAAAATGATAGTTATCCAATACAGATAAACTATCTGTATCTTCTGTTAATCCTATTATTATCTCTATGGTATAAACTATCATTTTGAATGGAAAGATAGGTTTTAATTAAATAAAATTGGATTACTTCAGAACACTTCACTTTTACTGCAGTGATGGTATTCTATCGGTTACATGTACCAGTTCTTGAACTGTCTTAGCTTCACGCACTGAAAAATATATAAATCATTCGGAAATTGAAATCGTCTGCAGCTAAACTGGACAAAAATAAAAATTTGTTCGTACTATTTCTTAAAGACTTAGACTTGGTTGGTCATTTTGCCGGCAAAATGATATTTTTGCCAGGACAGTGGCAAAAACTGGAAAAAAACCTGGTAAAAACCGGCAAAAATGGCAAAATCTAGAAAAATTGGCTGGATTTTAAAAATGTACAAAATAATTAATAATTAATAAATAACAAAATAATAATTTTGTACATAATACAATTGAGACTTATATCAGAATATTAATTAGGTATTTCATTAGTATTAATTTGACAATTTAAACAATTTAAAATAATTTTCATTGATGCTAGCAATGAAAATACAATATTCTATTTTTGTAAATAAATTTATATGATGGAGGCAAGGGATAAAAAATGTTTCCTTTATTTATCAATTTAATATAGTGATGTTGTCTTTAATGGTAATGTGTATATATACATATATTATATAAGATATATATATTATACAAGTACTAAAAACATTTAAACCTACAGTTTGTGGGGGAAATAAGCTAATAATTACATTAAAAACAACATTGTGCATAAAAACTTTCAAAATTAATTTTCATTTTCTCTTTCTTTTGTATCTCTAGGTAGTATAACTTTAGATTTAAATTACTGTTTCAATAACGCATTTAATATTCTATGTTAAAAAAAACATATGTATCTTTAGATTAGAGTTAAAATTAGTAAAAGTTAAAATAGTTACATCCCAGTAAATAAAATATATCCATTTTTGCCACTTGGCAAAAAGTGGCGAAAATGGATTTTCTCCAGGACGGTTTCTATCGGTTTTTTCCACCTGTGGCAAAAACGTGTCAACCCTAATTTAGACAAATTATACTGCAGAGGATCCTGGAGTTAAAAAATAAAAGAAGCCAGGAAAAATCAAGTCTGTTTAGTAATTAATTCTGCTTATTAATTAATTTAATACTGATATAATTGTTCCCATTATTTCGACAGGGGATTTGTAGACGAGCTGTGCTTATTGGCAATGCTTAATAAAATATATTAAGAATCTAGGTGTTTCGCCTTGGATTTCATTTTCTTGTCAGATTTGTAAAAGATTTCAGAGAGATCTGTTACAATAAAGAAAACGAGATGATAACTTTCCAGAAGCTTTTTCCTTGAAGAGATTAAGGCCACATAAGTTTCTTTGTGTTTAAAATCGCTAATATTGGAAACATCGCAGTAATTCTCAAAAGAACACAAGTATTACTCAAACAAAATAAATCTTAATAAATCTTCTGCAAGTTTCTTTTTTGTTTATTTCGCTTCCATTTCAGAGGAGTATATTTTTTCCAAAAAAGAGCGTGTTTTATTTTTGAAGATGATTTATTTATTTTTGAGTGCGTGAAACTAACACATTTTAAGACCGGTAGAATTCCATCACTGTTCTGAAGTAATCCTATTCAATTTTATTAAAACCTATCTTTCTATTTAAAATGATAGTTATCCAATACAGATACACTATCTGTATCTTCTGTTTAATCTTATTATTATCTGTTTGGGATAAACTATCATTTTGAATGGAAAGATAGGTTTTAATTAAATAAAATTGGATTACTTCAGAACACTTCACTTTTACTGCAGTGATGGTATTCTATCGGTGGCATGTACCAGTTCTTGAACTGTCTTAGCTTCAAGCACTGAAAAATATATAAATCATTCGGAAATTGAAATCGTCTGCAGCTAAACTGGACAAAAATAAAAATTTGTTCGTACTATTTCTTAAAGACTTAGACTATGGCTGGTCATTTTGCAGGCAAAATTATATTTTTGCCAGGACAGTGGCAAAACTGGAAAAAACCTGGTAAAAACCGGCAAAAATGGCAAAATCTAGAAAAATTGGCTGGATTTAAAAAATGTACAAAGTAATTAATAATTAATAAATAACAAAATAATAATTTTGTACATAATACAATTGAGACTTAAATCAGAATATTAATTAGGTATTTCATTAGTATTAATTTGACAATTTAAACAATTTAAAATAATTTTCATTGATGTTAGCAATGAAAATACAATATTCTATTTTTGTAAATAAATTTATATGATGGAAGCATGGGATAAAAAATGTTTCCTTTATTTATCAATTTAATATAGTAATGTTGTCTTTAATTGTAATGTGTATATATACATATATTATATAAGATATATATATTATACAAGTACTAAAAACATTTAAACCTACAGTTTGTAGGGGAAATAAGCTAATAATTACATTAAAAACAACATTGTGCATAAAAACTTTCAAAATTAATTTTCATTTTCTCTTTCTTTTGTATCTCTAGGTAGTATAACTTTAGATTTAAATTACTGTTTCAATAACGCATTTAATATTCTATGTTAAAAAAAACATATGTATCTTTAGATTAGAGTTAAAATTAGTAAAAGTTAAAATAGTTACATCTCCGTAAATAAAATATATCCATTTTTGCCACTTGGCAAAAAGTGGCGAAAATGTATTTTTTCCAGGATGGTTTTTACCGGTTTTTTCCACTTTTGGCAAAAACGTGCCAACCCTAATTTAGACAAATTATACTGCAGAGGATCCTGGAGTTAAAAAATAAAAGAAGCCGGGAAAAAATCAAGTTTGTTTAGGAATTAATTCTGCTTATTAATTAATTTAATACTGATATAATTGTTCCCATTATTTCGAGAAGGGATTTGTAGATGAGCTGTGCTTATTGGCAATGCATAATAAAATATATATAAGAGTCTAGGTGTTCAAAATAGAAATGAAAATCGCCCAGCCAACTACAATTAATTAAACTACAGTTAACTTTTTTAAAGTTAATTTTATTGATTCTAAAGTATGTTGGACCATTAGAATATAGAAGCTGAATATTATCGCTTATACACTAATGTATTAAATGTATCCTTAAAACACTTTTATTACTCTTTGTAGTTGTATTATTAAAATATGATATATTCAATTTTACATAACAACAATTATAAAATTTATTATAACCATAAGGTTCATTCTTATAATTAACAATGCTTTTGTCTTTATGTAGGGAAAGTTGTAATGGTATATTTAATTTAGAATTAATCATTAACTGTAGATATTATTTTTGTAAATTATTTTGTGCTTGTAAAACTTTTCTTTTTTGTATTTTGGCAACACCTTTCATTGTTGTTAGATTTTTGAAAAACTAAACTAGAGTATGGTTAGAGAGAGTAAAAAATAAAACGTGTAAGAAAGATTTTATGAGCGTATTCTATTTTTTATCCGAGTATTTTTTGAACCGAGTTGTACCATATCCTCTCCTGAATGAGTTGAAAACCCACAAAATGATTGAAACTTAAAGACAAAAGCATTGTTAATTATAAGAATGAACCTTATGGTTATAATAAATTTTATAATTATTGTTATGTAAAATGAAATATATCATATTTTAATAATACAACTTCAAACAGTAATAAAAGTGTTTTAAGGATACATTTAATACATTAGAAGCCGTATATGAGATTGAGTTCACTGCCTATGGATTTAAAGTCTATCATTGCTGTACATTGTTTTTAATTTCGTCTTGTTTGGCGCAGTTTGTCCTTTCTGGAATTAGCGCCACTAAATTCCAACCAACCAACCAACCAACCAACCAACCTATCATTGCTGTAGACGAATTGGAGATTTACGTATTCATGGAAAAAAAAAGTCCCCGTTACTATGGAAACATTTGACTATTAAGTGAGCTGATTACTGTTAACCTTGTTATTATTTGCGTTTTTCTCAAGAGTTTTCAGTTGAATTTTAGCCTTACTCAAGTTTAAGTGAAGTCATTCATTTCATGTGCCATTGTAGATTTTGACGAGGCGGTTTTCAGCGTCAGGAGCTTTTTTCAGCGCCGTACAGTATATTAGGAATACTCAAATTCTACTTTGTGGCTCGATTTTGATTTGTTCACAATGTTCAAGATACTCACCCTCCTAACTCCTCAAGAGTACCAATAAAAAGTTGCATCCATAAATCAGTTTACTGAAAAGAAACAAATTAAGCCCTTGACATACAAGCAGAACGAAATCTGATGTGTCCGAAAAATGCTTTTTATTTCTTGCTCATCTGAACAATTTTGAGCAAGTTGGGAAAGAGAACGTTTCATTTTGAAATTTGCATTGCTATGTTACATTTAATGATATTTATGCATAGTACAAATGTACAACAATTAAGTAACATCATAAAATTTTGATTTAATATAGTGCTGCATGACGTTTATCGGAGACAGCTATTGACGTCTCGGAGACGTCAAAGTCTACTATGGCACATCAAATAACTGACATCTCCTAGACGTCATTGTATGTCAAGGGGTTAAAAGCAGTATTCAATGCTACATTAGTAGGCAATATTTGAGACTGGTAGACTCAAATATTATGTCAAACAGAAATGACAATGTTTGAGTCAATTAAGTATAACAATCTAAATTACGAAATAAAACGTTCTCTTTCTCAGCTTGTTAATAATGGTTCGGTTGAACCAAATTAAATGTTTTTTGAATATATCATGTTCCGTTTTATTTATGCTGTAACGTTGGTTAACGTTGAATTCTAAGGTTGCATTGCATTTAATAGTTTACATGTACAGGTTTTATATATTTTAAATGCTTTATCCAGTCAGTACCGGCTATAAGGTCACCCACTTATATGGTCAGTTTTCTCAAGTCCCGTCTAACTTAATAGGGGACATGTATTAAAGCTCACCGCTTATTCAGTCATTTTCTTTTTCTTGTTACCGGTTATATGGTCAATTTTATGTTTTCAACAATTTCCGGTCCCCCCCCCCTAAAGCAGTCAACGCGAAATCGAAGAGGTCCTGAATTCAAGCCTTTATTATTTGTGTAGACTCATCGTCAGAGTTTTCCACCTCTCTCAGTTCTTGCCCCCTACTAATAAGTGGATATCTGTCTATTTATTGGTTGAAGTTATCTTCTCGTACATGACCTCAGGTATTATTTTACTAATTCCGAAGCAGCAGATGGCCGAACGATGGCCGAATGGTAGAGCGCTGCTCTTCGGAACCGGAGTTCGTGGGTTCGAATCCTTCTGCTGGCATGGATGTTTGTAGCCGTTCGGAATCGGCTTTAAACTGTAGGTTCCGGTCTCATTATCCCTCGTGTGCGAAACAGTAGACCGTAGCGCTCCCAACCAAACCAAACCAAAAACTATTTCCGAAGCAGCAGATGGTCATTTGAAAGCTATTAGGGACTTAGAAAAAAAGTTGTGTTAACAACCAAGTATAGGAAGCAAACTTATATATAAGATTATTTTTAAATACATTGAACATGAATGTACGTGTGCTGTACTTCGATTAGTAAGTGAAGCTAATAAATTCCCCTCCCCCCCCAAAAAAATTGCATATTTTTACTGTAGTTTTTACTTCTCTAATTAATTTTTAAAATATTCTTAAAAGTATAATTATTTGTTTATGACTACTACATTCTGATAGATGAATATAATCCTGCCACAATTCGATAGGGTTGTATTGTTCCGCATATATGGTCTGATTTTTCTGGACCACTGAGCTGACCATATAACCGATACAGACTGTATAAATCTGTTGTCTTGTACAGAGGGTATAGTTACTTGTTTTACAAGCAGAACCAAATTAATTTATGACAATTGCAGGTGAACATCAATCTTAATTGTGTTCATGTTTAGTTTATGGCAGTGTTATCTGGAAGGTAGAAATACGGAAAAACTCACACTTTTATTGAAAATTTGTAAAACAGTTAAATTAAAACTTTTTCTTTCATTTTAGCAGTAAAATAACACAAAACGTTTCATTAAATGCAAAGTGTTGCAAAGAAATGTTGTGCTCTGAATTATTAAAAGATTTGAGTCCTAAAAGCAAGCAACGGAAATCACCCACCCCTTTTTGTTAATCCTCTAGTCTCTTTCCCACGATAAATCGATTAAAATGTGATTCACTATACACTGGGCTACATAAAATGAGTCAACTCCCTGCACTCAGTCTCGCTATCCGCAAATGAACTTTGCTACGTGATCATTCTTTTTTATGTTACATGATCCATTGTCTGGATAGAATTGCACCTGTGGGGTGCCTCACACGAGTCGAAGCGCTTGCTGAGATTTCTTCCTGTACCTAACATATAACTGTCATGCTAACGTACAGAACATCAAGATGTAAAGTATTGTAAACTATTGTACTATTTCCTCAACCTCGGAGATAGCTAGGTAAACAAAAGTAATCTATATTAACCCCCTTCTTCTAACATTAAATTTACGGATGTTGATCATATACCTGTTTTTACTGCAGTGAGCCAATTTAATTCATAGAAGAAAATTGAAGTTTTTTGCAAAGAAAATAGTTCTAAATTAATTTAAATGAAATGTTTATTATAAAAAAATTCATGGAAAACATTTTTTACATATAAAATCTGTTTTTTAAACACATTTTCCGCAAACATTTCTATTGCATTTAGCACAATGGTTTCTACATCTATTTCGTTTGCATGATTGTTGAACTTGACAATTCTTCCGTAAATCAGTAGCATGAATTTCTGTCATTAGAATGGAAGTGCTCTCGACTTCTTCTCTATATTTACTTCATATGCTTTATACTTTATATTTACTTTATTTATTTATTTTCATATACATTCTGAGTCAAATGGGCTCACAACCATGAAAATAGATATACCACATTTGATAATGCGAAATGAAGGGGTCTGCGGGGAAGAGGAATGAAAGTTTACATATATTTTATTACTTAACTAAAAAACAACATATGTTTTTTAATAGTGATATTAAAGCTTTAAATATATATATATATATATATATATATATATATATATATATATATATATATATATATATATATATAGTGGTCAAATTTTTAAAGAGTCAATTGGTCCGTAAATCTAGTGTTAAATGAATATAAAACTGTATTATCTTTTTCTGCCTCGGATACGGATTAAGGTACACATTATTATCTTAACTATTACCTAGACTTGTCTCAGTTGTAAGGTCTGTAAACAGTCAAAAATAGTATAAATAAGAAGTTTTATACTCAAATGGGAGTCTTGTCGGAACCATGTTAGTTCTTTGCTAAATTTTCAATTTTAAGTAATGGAGTTAATGTTTTTATTACATAAGAACAAATCAAAAGTGGATATGTAAAACCACTAATTTTTTAAAAATGCATTTAGTAACCCTTTACTTTAAGTATAAAAGAAAAAGACAGTTTAAAAGAAAAATTAAATATATTCTAAATATCTATAGAGATCATTAATTTTGTCCATGAATATGCCCGTTGGGTATTTAATAGGAGGAATAAAACATTTACTAATCCCATCAAAATTAACTCTGTCTAAAACAAATATATATTTAGCAGAAAATACATTCGTTTTACCAGTGTAATTATATAGTTTTCAGGATAAAACTTAAAAAAATTGGGAGAAAGTGAGCTTACAAACAGACGATTCATTCAACTAAATCATACTTAAACAAAAGTTAATTGTTGCTGTTTCTATCAGTGACTAAAAATTATTTATGTATGCAAAACGGTTCAAAGAACGAACTAATCAGTAAACACGAAAAATACGTGAGGAACTTTGGGATTATGGAATTGAAAATTACTAAAATTGGAGTAGTAGAGTAAATAATGAGAAAAGAAATGCAAAATTTCCCAGGGAAAGATATTAGATACACAAGCTTCCATTGCTAGATGTACCTCTTAAAAATAGGACTATTGCTTAGTTGTTCCTTTCCAACTTAGACATGGTTTGATAATTTACTAAGCATGGTTCATTAACGTGGGACGACAGAGTGTATACCTCCTTCTTCTGGGGTAAAATATCCCAAAAGCATAAATTATCATTGTTTGGTCACTATAAATTAAAGTGTTTTCTAACCGAGACACATATAGTCTTCATTCCATTGTTTACTATAGAATGAAACGGTTATATATTGAGTCAAATAAATGTGTGTTGTTCGTAGAATATGTCTTTTCCTTATGCTTGGAATTAGAAAACCCTAACCTTCCATTTTGTAACGATTTAATGCTCAGGCATTTCAGAGGTTTCGGTCACCCTCTGCTGGCTACAAATGAGATGAAATTGTGAACCCTCACAAAACGATGTCAGGTTTTTGTTTCCGTCTTAAAAATTTCCGCGTTTTCTGCTTGAATCCTGAAAAGGGGTGTTGCAACAGAAAATCCCTACAGAAGGGACGTTGTTGTAACAAAGTAGGGCATGTGCAACTCGGCTTCCCAGTCGGAATTCGATTCCGTGAGTGGTTGTTAGCCTAAAAGTCAAGCGACCTAAAGAAGTGTAAGTGAAAGTGTTTAGAATTGCCTATCACGTCTAAAATTGTCACGTGGGTGTACAGATTTCAGAAACGTTTTATTTCTTCACATTTGGAGATATTTTGTACTCATGAGATGGAGTAATGCAGCATGGTTTTTCCTTATAAATATACAATAATATAACACAACATAATGTAATAGATTTTTGCTTAAACTTCAAGGTTATAGGTTTTTCAGCACAATTTAAAATCAGAAGCTGGTTAAACCATTTGTAACAATAGGATGAGAAAATAGCTTTACAAGGAAAAAATTAGATCTGCCGATAAAAAATTTTCCTTATTTCTGAAACATAATTTACATGATTACCTTTATTTTTGTAGTTCTCGTCAGATATCTCTTTTACATAACATTCGATTATTATAGACGTCTCAAAACAATTTAAAGGTACAGGCAGAATAAAGCATTCGCAAGAACAATGCGATAAAATAGTCTTACAAAAGGGGAAAGTATCCATTAAATCTGGTAAGAAATGTCTTCAATATGTGCAATATGTTTCCCAACATTGAATATCTTCAATTCTTTAGTTCTCGTTAGATTTTTGGTTCCTTCAATTCGTTCGAGATGTGACGATTGGGAAACTTATCACATGTGTTAACTTTATATTTGTCTATTTTTGCTTCCACCACACACAAATTAACATTTTTGTTAATGTAAACTTCAGTTTAGTTTTTTCAATGTAACCAGAACTTTTTAATTGCTTTTCTTCTATTCCGTGTAGAAGCCTTCACAGCATGGGCAACGCTAAAAACAATTACAAAGTTCTGGTTAAATTAAAAAAAACTAAACTGAAGGTTACATTGGAACTGAAGTTTACATTGTGGTGGAAACAGAAATAGACAATAAATATAAAGTTAACAACATGTCCTGTTTTAAAATATTAAATATTTTGTCTATTTAAATAAACTTGAGAAGAACACGGTACTGCAATGTTCCTTATTGTATATTTGGGATTTATCAAAGTACAAAGTTATCATAATCTTAAAATTTCGTTGGGACTTCACGATATACTACGAATGTATTACACTGATCTTCTTTTCAAAGAGTTACTTGCATTTTATGATGCTTAATTACAGTACATTTCTTTATTTTGCATTTCTATGCATTATGAATGGATAAATATCTAATTTCCAGCATCTATTTCCTCTAAGGTTCTATCTAGTGATAGTTAAAAGAGTGTAGTAGAGTTTACACTTCATTGTCTCCCAAAGGTAAGATACCCTGATTTCATCTACAATTAGACAATGAAATACTATGGTATAATGCTGGTATTTTATTTTTTTGTTGTAAAAGGAGATGGTGTAATTATAGTAGGCTGATAACAGCAATTACCTATCTCTCTGCCTAATTGAATTCAACATTATCATAAGATGTTAATTTACCTGGTTTCATGTTAACCGATGGAATTAAACTTTCTTACTATTGAGTGTGAAAGGATTTTGCAGCTGTACAGCTTTAATTATTTAGGCTTTAATTTATTTTAATTTTTAGTCTTTTGGGGTCCAAATTAAATTTCTTCAATCCCAGTAGTTTAGTTTAAATTAATTTTGAGTTATATCAATTTATGGTCGACCCAGCAATTTTAAATGAATTAAACAAATTTCAAGAGAAATTCTTACATTTAAAACCATATCGAGGCACACTCCCAGATAGCTTGCATACTTGCAGCAAGTTTGATTATTTCTGGATACCATAACAAATTTGACGTAACAAACTTGCAGCAAAACTCCAGCAAGGTAGACAGAACATAAAGCTACCACTCCTTTGTAACGCTATTTTGCTGCAAAATTGTCATGACAACTTTGAAGCAAGCGAAAATTCTTATACTTGCTGCAGTCTTGTTTCAAACTTGCAAACTTGTCGTGCAGAACTTGCTGCAAGTTTGCAGGCTTGAAAAGCAAAACGGCTGCAAGTTTGTTAGAAACTAAATTTGCTATCTGGGCTAGATGTTGAACTTTTTCTGCAAAGAAATGTGATATCAAGTCAGACTTGACGTTAGACTGCAAAGGATTAAAGAACAAGAGAAATATGCTTAGTTTGAAATAATTTTAAAATCTGTTATTGATGAAAATTTGAAGATGGCCCTTTGAAGCGGAAATAACTATGTTGATTTGATAGATTATTTTTAAGTGTGTAGTAATAGGGGGAAAATATATGAGGTACCTAAAATTAATGTCTTTATGCGAGTATGAGAAATTTGACTTCATACACCAGACCTTGATAAATCGTTTCTGTGCCCGAGATACCGAGAGGTAATATAGGTTATCGTGTTTGGTTTGGTTTGGTGCTACGGTCTACTTTTTGCAACACGAGGGCTAATGAGACCAAGACCTACAGCTTAAAGACGATTCCGAACGGCTACGAACATCAATGCCACAGTGGAATTCGAATCCACGAACTCCGGTACCTTAGCCAATCGACCATCGTTCAGCCATCGTGTTTGGACCTCTGATCCTTACAAGGGAACACGAGCAGGTACACTTTCTAATTAAACACCCACGAACTCAAATAAAGCCTCTTTAATTGTATATTGTTACAAACTGCGTATATCTAAAGACATAAACTCCAAAAGTTTATTGTGTTTGATAGTCACATGCTTATCAGAGAAACCAATATTTTGGCGAAGTTTTCCTTATTTGGCGTGAATGGCGACAAATTTGGTGACAAAAATTTCACGCAATTGAAACATCTAGAAAGTAGAACAAATACTTTTCAGACTGTATTACATATTCACCTGAAATGCTATAATAAATAGGGCCCCCTTTTCTGCTGAACCAGTAGAAATCGATCAGCAAAAGAGTGCAAATGCCACTGGGAGATAATGCATTATGATTGATAACATGAAGTTATTTCTTGTTTAGCATAGCGTGTTTGGCTTATAATTAGAAACTTTAAGCCATATCTTTTGATGCTTATTTGTTGCTTGGAATCCGTTTGTTCCAGAATTTTCGAAATTTTTGCACGGAATTGAGAATTTTTAAATAAAGGGAATTGACTGATTATAACATGTGATAATTCTAATATGGAACTCGTAATATCTCAGCATATCACCTAAAAGAGAATTATTTCTAATACAATTTATAACATACCATAATATAGTCTGCTTCCTAAATTATTTTTGCAGTATTGATAATGTGCACAGCTGTCCATATTTTCATTTGTCTGGAAGGTTTCTGTGGTAAATATCGTCACCACCGTAATCTCGAACCTATTTTCAACGTATTACTGCAAATGACAGCAACACACTTTGTTTGAATAAATCATCGTTAGCTGTCGTTTCAGACAATGGGTTTTCTTATTTAATATCAGTCGTAAAATTTGTTTTAAAGGAAATTTCATGCATGAACTTCAAGAGAAAATGATATGTGTTGTTGTTTCTAATGCTACTTGAACGTTCTAAGCTCAAACGATATGATTAATTTAAGAAAGGGCAGTGCCTTTTGTTTTGAAGACAGCGCTAGTGTGAAAAAATTTCTTTGACTTTTAGCTCAAAGTGGGTCCACGTAATTTAAAATCAGGAGCTTAGCAGAAGATCCCTTCTGCTTAGCCTGTTACTTCCAGAGCTGCAGTTGGTGCTTTGTGGACATTGCGATCATGAACCTATTTTAAGGGCCCCAGCCGTTGTTAGTGAATACGGCGGTCTTCAGCCGACTCGGACCTTCAACTCACAACCCGCAATGAGTTGGCTCCTGTGTCGACTGAAGAAGAACGATGGCCGAATGGTTAGGGTGATGGCCTTCGGAACCGGAGATCGTGGATTCGAATCCCACTATGGAATGGATGTCCGTAGCCGTTCGTAATCGCCTTTAAGCAGTAGGTCCCGGTCTCATTAATCCTTGTGTTGCAAAAAGTAGACCGTAGCACACCAAAACAAAAAAAACTTGTGTCGACTGAGATACTGCGGTTCGAAAAATGAGATGTTTATTTTTAGAGGTCTTTAGTATACGGTTCCAATAGGCAGTCCTTACCTATTTGGTCATCGCCCAGGTCAATGGTAGGAATACAGCAACAGATTTTAAAATGTGTTCCGTGATTCGGGTTTCGGGGTATAAAAGTAAAAATCAAGTATTTTACCGATTGCGCTAAGAGGTAAGTGAGTATTAATGTAGTATTTATATGTTTTAATTTTATATTAGTCTCCCAGTCTTTTCGGATTTCCAAAAGACAATCAGTCAAACACACACCGGGCCTATATGACCGTAAGGCCCTCCCGGCTTCTCCCGGTGGTGATGGGCAGATCGCGAGTACTGGGCCACCCCGCCATGCAAGGCAACCAGCAAGCACTCGGAGAGCGCCCGTCGCGCCGCAGGCCAATCCACGAGCGAACGCAGAAGACACTAGGAGAGATAATTAAAATACTACTGGATGCTTAGCGGACCTCTTAAAGCTGGAATTAAGGAGCGTAGCGCAAACCACGCGAGCTGAGAAGAAATTAGAATTTTGCTCGTTGCACCTAAAGACGGAGACCGATGAGCCAAATAAGAAAGACAGGAGATCTTGAGAGGTGACAATTGTAACCTTGGACCTCGTAACCATTACTCAAGTGTCATTTTGATGGAACTTTGGCCCACCCTGCGGAACCCCCGTAACTCGGCTTGCTCGAAAAAAGGCCCGCTGAAGTTTAGCATGGCTGAAAAAACCTAAGCAATACTGACCGTAAGAAAAAAAAAATCTTAAGCACTGAGGAAAACTATTAAGTGAAATCTGAGGGAGCCTTAAGTAATGAGGAAAAATATTAAGCGAAATCTAAAGGAACCTTAAGCGCTGAGAAGAACCATTTATCGAAATTTAAGGGAAACTTTAAGCACAGAGAAAGACTAATTGATTATGAAAAGAAAAAAAAAAAACGTAGCACTATTAAGCTAAAGCTAGGTGAAACCTTAAGCAATGAAAGACTTAAAGGGGGGAAGAGAGCTAAAAAAGAAGCAGTGGTGATTTCCACAAGACAATGTTTTAAATACAGATTGAAAAAATGAATAATTACAAAAAATCTATCAAAAGCACACGTCTCGCTAAAAAATTTCTTGATATCAAACGATTAATATATATATATACACACATATACAATTATAAGTGTTTCTTGTCATGTGTATGTATGAGCGAGTACATATATTTGTCTGCGAACAGAATGTTTTAATTTACTCTTTCCTACAGGAACCCACACCTCAGTGGAACACTTAGGGCGCCAGACAGTTAAAAATAACTTTCCCACTCTGAACTAATGAAGTGTTTTTTTTCCCACGGAAATATCAGATGAGAAAAACGAAAGTAACCTCTCATAGCTACACTGAAAAATGAATGTGCACTTGGTTGTTCGATACTCTTCCTCTGTCACGATTCTTTGCTCTTGTTACAAAGCCTTTTTACAAATTAGTAGCTTAAGAGGAAATCACGTTGACGGTTAAGAAAAAAAAAATCTTAAAAAAAAAATTGCTATTGATACAACGGAATCTTAGAGATTCTCATTCAATCTTTTTTTCAAAAAATCCACTTATAATCTTACACATATTCACTCTCATTCAACCTTTTTTTTCAAAAAATCCAATTATAATCTTACACATATTCACTCTCCTTCAATCTTTTTTTTTTTTTTTCGAAAAATCCATATATAATCTTACACATTCACTCACATTCAATCTGTTTTTCAAAAAATCCAATTATAATCTTACTCATATTCACTCTCATTCAATCTTTTTTTTTTTTTTCAAAAAAACCAATTATAATCTTACACATATTCACTCTCATTCAATCTTTTTTTCAAAAAATCCAATTATATCGGAAGCATCGGACTTACTCGGGGATTTTCCGATTTTTCAATGTGTTTTGGATATTCCGATCGGAAAACTAATTCTTCTGATTTTCAACAATATAGTTTAAAATCCCTAAAAATTCTCGTTCTCCTTTTGTTCTACCCTCTCTCGATAATTCTGTATTCTAGCAAGAAGTAAAATGCCAATATTCATTCAAATAAAATAAAAAATCAGAATTGATTTTAAACAATCTCTGTCTAATAAAACATAAGAACAGTTATTAATTGTGAAATGCAGTAAAAGTTTAAAATGTTTTGGAAAATGAATTTGACAAACAATTTTTGAAAATAGAAAATCTTGCAGAACAACATTTGGAAATGCTAAAGTCTCATATGTTTGTTTTGTATATTGGATAAACAGTATTGCAATTTTTCACCTTTTTAATTATGTTTTACTAAAAAATGTTATTTCAATAAACAGCATTTTTTAAAAACTTTTAAAACATTTGTGAATAATAAATTAATATATCTTTCATCGATTAAATAAACTTTGCCATTTTCGATATTTTTCCCTTTTTAAAATTTATATTTTTATATACTAAAAATATCGTTACAGCGATAAACTGCAGATTTTTCTCTTTTCGAAGTTGGCACCTACGCAGAAGTTATCCCTGAATATTTGCTGTTTTAACAATCCCTTATCTAGTATCAAAACAATATTTCTAGCATCTGAAGAAATATTTTTTTTTCAATTCGTACTTGCTGAGATGCAGCGTTTGAACGAAGAAAGTCACGTGTTCGTTTCATAAGCGAAATCCGATTTGCCGTCGCCGACATAAAAACCGCCATTCATTGGCATCAGAGCATTTGATCTGATCCATATAGCCGTATGTTAGAAGATTACTGTCGGCCGCATAGAGTTATTGAGATTCATTCCGCTCGCCGAGTTCCTACTTAACGTTATCCCTTCCGTTTGTGGCCCTTTATTATAACAATGACCAGGCCATACGGTTTTGCATCCCTTATTTTTTGTGGACAGTTATAAAAGTTCACTGTAACCGGTTCAATGTGTCCCTGACTCTGATTAAAAAAGTAAACATTTGCACGATTGAATATCAAAATTTCTAAACTGCGTAGAGAATCCTTACTTGTGAATTAAACAGCGAATATCTCAAACTTTTATTAGAGCCATGAAAAGCTCCTCCATGGGGGCAATCCCTCCTGCACCCTGAGTATTTTCTTTTTTTCTATACTTTGCATATTTCCGTCTGCTTTTTACTATACCCTGCATAGAAAAAGTTTTAATCATCTATATCGTTTATTGTTCTCAAGCTTTTTATCACCGGTACCCTTTTCTTAGCACATACGTAGTAGCAGTGTAACCCCTGGATATGTATATTACTTAAGGAGAAACTAAGGGCCTGTTATTTATCATTCATTAGATATAAACGTAAAAAGTAAACAATATAAAGAAATATAAAAATTAAGATAATGCTTACAAAAAATGACAGGTTTAGTTTGGTTACGGTCTACTGTTTTTGCTCACGAGGCCTAATAAGACCTGGTTTGGTTTTGGAGCGCTTCAGTCTACTTTTTGCATCATGTGGGCAAATGAGACCTGGACCTACTACTTAAAATCGATTTCGAAGGGCTACGAACATCCATGCCATAGTAGGATTCGAACCCACGAACTCCGGTTACGAAGGCCAGCGCCCTAACCATTCGGCCATCTCTAATAAGACCGGGGCCGCCTAGCGATGGCCGAATGGTTAGGGTGCTGGCTTTCGGAACCGGAGCTCGTGGGTTCGAATCCCACTATGGCATGGATGTTCGTAGCCGTTCGGAATCGGCTTTCAGCAGTAGGTCCCGGTCTCATTAGCCCTCGTGTTGCAAAAAGTAGACCGTAGCTCTCCAAACCAACCAACTAATAAGACCGGGACCTACTGATTAAAGCAGATTCCGAACGGCTACGAATAACCATGGCAGCAGCGGGGTTCGAACTCTCGAATTACGATACTGAAGAACAGCACTCTGCCATTCGGTCATTGTTCGGCTACAAAAGGTGACAGAGAATTAAGAGATTATGACACGTTGACTGCCAACTACGAGATAACTCGTAGATTGCGTTCTTTTCTAGAACGCCAACTACGAGTTATCTCGTACTGTGTGCGCTTGCCATTTTTGTGCAGTTACGAATAAACTCGTAGTATATCAGTGCTAATATTAATAGATGGTTTTTGGGAAAAGAACAAAAAATCAATGCTGCCTCACGCACACATAATGGAAAAATGTTATACTTTAGTCTTAAACTAAAATTAATAAAGCGTGTGTGTGTGTGTGTGTGCGCGCGCACGCAAATATATACACATATTTATATTCTCATATATTTATATTATATATGCATATACACACATATATTTCATACGCACATACTAGTGTTCTGCGGATCCCTTGGGCCAAAAAAATTTAAGGTGCTGTTTGAAACTCATTAATTTAAACAAAGAAATACTTTCCATTCATAATTTAAGTAGCTGGAACAGAACTACTCTGTTTTTATTTTGCTCAAAATATTTTGACGCTAACACAACAATAACAAATGCTAGAACTTTTTTTTGTAGACAAGAACAAGTATAAAGATTCAGTCCATGCTAAATACAAACAGTGCATAAACATAAAGAATATTTATAATAGCCTTTTTTTTAATTCAAGCACGCTTATTTTAATTGAATTATATTAACATTAAAAAAGATTATTTCAATAAACATGGGAATATTGTGCTTTAAGCAAAACAAATCCATTTTTTTTCCTTTCGTTTAGAATTATTCATTTGTTAATGAAATTTTAAAATGTTTTGATGTGATGTAATGAAAGCTATAAAATAAGATAAACACTAACATTCCAATTCAAACTTTGAACTTAAAAACGTAAGAGAAAGGTCTTTAAAATGCGTGCAGTCACTCTGAAATGTTCGGAGCAGCGTGTAATTGGGGTAGACAAAATTTAAGATTATTATTCCGTATTCCGTATCGTTATATTATTCATATTCCGTATCTTTATTAAGTCAGTGTTGTCATGAAATGCTTGAAAATGCAAATTCCTGAATTAAGTTCAAAAGAAATGTTTGTTTTATCATTAAATCTTTAAAAATCTTATTATTCGCAGGTTTAACCTATTCCATTTTATAGAAAACTACGACTTTTACTTGATAAAAATCTCTCGAATAAACATGGGAATTCTCAAATTTGCAAGTTCCGGATTTAACAGCTATTCATTATCATTGAATATTTAAATTTATATTACCCAAGGGATAAATTTTTTAAAATAAATCGAAGCTTTTATTATTCTTTTTGAAGATATCTGTAAGTTTTTCAAACACTTTTTTTAAGGCCTTTGGCTGCATAAATAGCTGAACTACTACAAGCATTTTTTTGTTCATTTTTATTGTATCGCCATTCTTTTGAACTCATTTCCATCGATTATATTCCTTCTTTGAGATTCCGATTTATTTTTAACTCCTTTTTGTTCTTCAATTCTATGAGAACAAAACATATTCTCTTTCTATATTTGTTCTAAAAGTTTTAAGAAGAAAAAATATTCCATGCATGAATTGTTGCGATGCGTTGTCTTTATATTATATAGCAATTCAAAACAAACTTATCATCTTCTGAAAGCGTTTAATAACAAAAGGGTCATTAAACTTTTTAATACAATTTCTTCAATTTATTTATTTTTAAATCAATTTATTAATATATTATATGTTGTAAATTACAAGTTGAGTAATTTACCAATTGTGTGAAATAAAAAAGGTTTTTGTTCAACCAGAAGCAATTTTACAAAAGTTGCGGTAATTTTACTGTTAGCAAGCTTATTATAAATTAAAATTGCGTAAATAAGCCACAAACTTTTACTATTGACACATTTATTCCGTATATTTTTTGCAGATATTCTGTTGTCCTTAAATATTTTCCACAAGCATTTTTATGGCATTCAATACAAATACTCTTACTTCTATTTTTGTTAGAGTAGCCGATTTTACACAATTTGCTGAGTTGGGAAATGCCAACGGTGTAGAAGTAAAATCTTTAAGTCTATTCCTTTGTATAAACAGTAGATCGTAACGCTCCAAAATAAACCAAACCTATTCCCTTGTACTCTACGAGAAGCTCTTCGGCTTATTAAAACATGAAACTTTTTTCGGGTTAATCTTGTTTATTTACATTTCTTATACAGTATCCAGGCATTTAAGAATACCTAATCCAATATATAAATAATTTTGGGGGATAAATAATCGGTTTATTACAATTAACTATAAAATTAACTTACCTGTCAAAATGACGGGTATCCATAAATTGACATACCCGTCGAAATGACGGGTATCCATAGAGATAAGTATTCATCTTACAGACAATGTAAATTAAAGGGTCTAAGGGGAAATAAACCTGTGTTCGTCTAATATATTTGTAATTGTCAGCATAAATTATAAAATATGTGGTGATCCATATGTGGTATCCATAGAGATAAGTATACATCGTACAGAAAAGGGAAATTAAAGGGTCTAAGTGAAAATAAACCTGTGTTCGTCTAATATATTTGTAATTGTCAGCATAAATTATAAAACTATAAAAATTATCGTTTTTGTAATGGTGTTATTAAGTCTGAATTTCATCATATTGACGGATTCCGTAAATTTGGCTTTAAATATGAATAACAACTGTCTAATTCCAAGCTAGAATACCATTTTCTGAATAAATAATAATAATAAAGCAGATTAAAAAATATGGCATACAATATTATTAATTTTAAAAAATTCTTGATAAATGGCTGGTTTTAAATAATTTATGACAGTATGATTGCTTTACAGAAACTACTACAGCTGTACTGTCATTGATTATTTTTTTTTTCAAATAAATTCTCATAGTTCTCGCAGAAAACCAGACGAATATTATAGTTAATATTATTTCTATTTAGAATTTGCTGATTGTATAACAGGTTTATGCCTGTCGAGTTAATAAATTAACTACTTTTACTATCTCCATTCGATAATTTTTCATATTTTTCAAATGTTATCAACTACCACTGATGATCTGTATTTACAAATTTCGAAGTTTTCTTTACTATTTTTTAACATGTAATTCATTTTTAATAAATGAGATTATTGAATGAGTTTTTATACGCTCTTAAGGATTAAGAAACATTAACCTTTAACGACTGTTGTTCGGTGCGGGCTCACGAGCATTATCAGCCTTCTGAATCATTATTGATCGCTGACTTTCTCAGTATATCTCTTCAATGAGCTGCCAAGATAAGCAGGACCGTTCCTGAGTATTCAGGCGCCTCCGCTTGGAACATTTCAGGCGCCTTGTATCCCTAGCTAAAGTCAAAATGCTGCTTTATTCGATGTCTCCATGCAGGACGGCTTGCACTCCCACAGGCAACTTTCCTGAAGATAACTTATCTAGTTTCTTGGGAAAAATTCATTAAAAAGAACAACTTGAGATAGATTTATCTTACAAAATATATTCGTTCACAGTAGTTAAAGGTTAAATACGTCAGTGTATCCTTATTATTTCGTTTTTTTTATACTATTTTTATTTAACATAATTGGATGTTATGCAGACCTAAACGCAAATATTATTGTCTGTTGAATATTCCAATACAATCCTCTTATGTAATATATAATAAAACCTTTTGAAAGGCCGTCTTCTCTTTGCAAAAAGGAACGTAATCCAAATCCAAAATCTTTTATATGAAATAAAATATATGCAAACTTTCATTCTCTTGATTTTTTTAAAATAACCTATTTCACTTTAATTTCTATAGAATGTAAGAAAATAAATATAGTAATATATATATTATGATAGTATAAAGTAAATATGAAGAATCGAGAAGCTCCATTAATGACAGAAATTCATGCTACTGCATAAGACGAGTTTAACTGAAGAAACAGATGTAGCCATTTCTTGTATAGACTTTTAAAATGTTTTTTCAAACCTTTTATATTGTTTTTGAATTTTTTGATAAAAAACATCATTTATTATTTGGAACTTTTCTTGAAAAAATTCAATTTCTTGTATGAGTCAAATTGGCTCATTTTCAGTAAAAAAAAGGTATATGATAACATCCCACAGATAAAGTTAAATATCAGTGTATGTTTCCATTTCTTTTTATACTATTTTTATTTAACAATTGGATGTTATGCAGACCTAAACGCAAATAGTATTGTCTGTTGAATATTCCAATACAATCCTCTTATGTAATATATAATAAAACCTTTTGAAAGGCCGTCTTCTCTTTTGGTAAAATGAAACGTAATTCAATAATAGACTACAAATCTAAATTGGCCTTGATATTTTTGGAAAGTAACCTAAATTTCCTAGCTTTAAAACGTCTCTATAGGATTTATGTAAGAGGTAATGCTTAATTTAATCCACCAAATTACTATCGATGCTAGAAATAAGCGGATTTTATTTCTGGAAGAATGTAGTATGTTGCCTTTAGCAATAATCTCTTTCACTCCTATTTTAAACGTTTAGCCATCTTTCTTGCCGTACCACTTTGAAGACTTAAAGGAGAACGGAAGCGAAAGTAAAACCTAATTTCTGAATTATTTCAGAACAGGTTTCGTACTGAATAAAATGTCATATATTGGTAGAATTTTTTAGTTCAACGAAAAAGGATACGTGGTAGAGCAAAAAACATATCCCATGGCATACTGATAGTCTCCGATAACTTTGTTGACGATAAAATCATGATAGATGTTTTATCCATGTTCGTCTTTGTTGTTGCTATTGTTCTGGCAATGTTTCTATTGGCAAGCCCTTGAAATAAGTCCCGTCAGTGATTTTGCAGGATGATTTTGGCTTAAGCATAAACTGTCTCAAAAGAAAAACTTCTACACTACATGTTCTTTATTCTCAGCAGCGAAAGTAATACGCTACAACCAGAGGGATTAATCCAGTTCTAAATCACCGTTTCCACCGATCACAAACCACGGTTCCATGTTATCCGGCGGAGATTCGAAACACACGCACCTTTTGCCGGATTCTCGCATGAGTTCACCCCGTGGAAAATACTCTCGATTTTTGTTCTATTTATCCGATTATGAACCCTTAGGTCGAGATGCGGGAAACAGATTAAAGGCTCGCCGAAGAAATGGCTCGGAGAGTGATTTTCTGTAACAGTGTGTGACCAGACATCGAAAGGATCTCAACGGGGTGACATTAAAGGATTGTTATTTAAATCCCCTGACCGAAACACGATGATGACGGGCTATTTTCTTTTCAGGTTGTCCTTGGTATCATTTCTGAAAATCTTTTTGGGTGGAAAATTCCCGTTAAGAACCTTGATTGACGACGATAGCTGCGTCTAATCAATTGATGCTTAGTGTATAACTGGTTCGATCAAAGGAACTAGGTTTGAGAAATCAATCTATTGTGGTAATTTGGTACTAGTTTTTTCAAAAACGCTATTTTCAAAAAGCGTTTGAACAGACCTTTATTTATGCTTTCCCCATTACAATGCCGTAGGTTTATTGACCATTTCATTATCACCATGTACGTAGTCAACTTTATTCCCTATGAAGGGACAATATAAATCACAACCAAGTCTTACACGGTATTTTAACTAACACCTTTCAGTATGGTAGGTAAATGCTTTAACCACTATTCCAACCTGGTGACGTTAAATTAAAAATTTACAGAAAGCTCTTGGTAAGTTTTGCAGTTATTTTAAAAGTACATGGAAGTTTTCTTCAAATAACGCATACAAATTCTGTACCTTGTTTCAAATTAGTTGAGATACTTAATTTTTTAAATCAGAAACTATGAACTTCAGAGGCCGCGGTAATTCCAGCTCGAATAGCGTATATTAAAGTTGTTGATTTTAAAAAGCTCGTAGTTGGATCTCAGTTCCAGACGGGTGGTCTGCCAAACGGTGGTTGCTGATCGTTCTGAACAACCATGCTAGATGCTATTGTGATATATCTTTGCCTCTTGTGATGTAAAAAATTATATAAAACAACCTGTTCTATAAGAAGTGGCAGAATTCTTGGGATGAAGCGACTGATAATAAATTACGTACCCTTAAGCCGATCATTGAAAATTGGAGTTCTTTGGTATCTAGAAGACATGGTGTTATTCGTACTCGCGCCTCCGCATTGGTCATACGCGTTTTACCTATCGTCATCTTTTACTCGGAGAATCTGCTCCAGTTTGCGATATCTGTAATATAGTCATCTCTGTAAAGCCTATCCTCATTGATTGTCCTATGTTTAAAAAACATAGTTTTCATTATTTTAACTCTTCATCTATTTAATATTAAAGATATTTTAGATAATTCGTCTCATCCTAAACTCTTTCTGTTTTTAAAAGACATTGGTATTTATCCTCACATTTGAATTTTGTACTGCATTGCTGTTTTTCTTTACTTTTGGTTTTATTATGTCTCTTTTCTACACTGGTTTTGAATGTTTTAAATTGTTTGCTTTTCTCATCTGTCATCATTTTATAGTAGTTTTTACTTAATATTTGTAGCATTGGTTTAAGTTTGAATTATTTGTTTGGCACAATATGTTCCTGGGGAACTCAGTGCCATAAAACCTATTCAACCAACCAATCAAAAACTTCAGAGGGTATTCATCAATGTATATGCAGGTACATATGTAAATTATATCTGTACTCTTTTACATTTATTTTAAATAAAATTTTAAAAAAAAAGGGATAGTTAAAAAAAAAACAATTTCTGATGTTAACTTTGTGAAAAAGCTAATAGACATTTATATTTGAAACTTCGTATGCATATTTTAAATGTAATAAAGCATATGCTGAACCTAAATATTTGTGAATAAATTGGTAAATATTTTTAATAGTATTTTTGTTAAAAAAATGTACATATATAGTTATTTAGATATTTTTCGTATTTTTAATTATAACTTTTAATCTTTCAATTTTATGTTCTTCACAAAAAATTTTGTAGGTGAGATATCGTACACATAAACCATTTAGCATTTTTAATCGGATCTTGAAATTTTAACTTTAACTAATTAAAAAAAAGTGCCGTTAGAAACCCTGTGTAATTATTAGATTTTCGGTAACTGTAACGAAAAAAAAAATATCATAATGGAGTCACATAATTACACCAAACTTCACTGTGCTTAAATAAGATGAGCAAAAGGTCAGATGTAACTACCTACTAGTTTTTTCTCAAAATTTACTAGAAACCTCATATGCCTCGTATTACTTCCTGATGCTGAATTTCGTGGTTTAAAGCCGATTCATATTGGGAATCGGGTTTAAGCTCTAATTGTGGGTGTAATTAACCCACATGCTACCTTTTAACATTGAATTCATCCGTATTGACTTTATATTTCCTTTTTAATGTTATCTACCTAATTGCAGTTGGATTGCATTGATACTTATTTATTATAATAATGGAGCAAAGCACAGTAGAACGTGTTATCAATCTACATATCAGAACAATTATGCAAATAGTTTCAATAGGCTGAATCATTTGCATGATTCAGTGTAATTATGTGACTCCATTATGATATTTTTCTTCGTTACAGTTGGCGAGAATCTAATAATTACACAGGGTTTCTAACGGCACTTGTTTTTCTTAGTTTAAAGTTAAAATTTCACCATACGATTAAAAATGTTAAATGGTTTATGTGAATGATATCTGACCTACAAAATTTACTCTAAAGAAACAGGTGTGTATTAAACGATAAAAAAAAATGGAAATTCAACGATCAATAAGATATTATCATAAATGCTGTAAAAGTCCCCAAAAGGTGGAAGGTTTTATTTCAGCTGCCGGACCTTCTATTGCTTGCTTTTGTTGCAAATGCGTTTTGGTCATAAGCAGGTGGCCTTGGCATTTACGATCAGTTTCCAATCAAAACTGCCTTTTTTTCTTTTCACTGTCTCTCTGGTTCTTTCGCATGGTTGCACCAGCAAAAAACACCGGGAGTGCAATTGATAGGGGAAACATTTGCAAGCCAGGTGTAGTGGGCGACAACGATGTTCAGTAAAATTAGCTTAAATTTGCTTTCAGGACTTTGGGGATTTTCCCCTCCCACTCTAACAACAAGGCATCATTAATTCTTAAGAAATGGTTGTATCTCAGTCATCAAGGAGATCCGTTCGTGCATAAAAAGCGGAAGATATTTCTATGCCGTATTTTTACTCTAACATCGGTTTTAGTTAATACCCTTACCGAGCGTCTTAATTATATGGAATCTATGAATATACATCTCCAAAGTTAACCGTTGTAAAACATTTGCATGGTTTTAGGACGTTGGGCATCAGAAGGCAGCTGTTCTTTTTGTTTCAGACTGTTACAATATTTTTAACGATACTTCTAGGGGGTTTGAGCCTACTTTAAAATTACGAGGAACCACCTGAGCTAAGACGTCCTTTCACTCTAAATGCGCACCCATTCGCCTTAATTTGTGTGGCCTCTGTCTCCCGTGCTTAATTCGTCCAAGTGGCATTAACCAACAACGTTTAAATTTGTAGTCAACTAGCAGTCTAACACTGCTGAAGTATTGAGTTTGAGTTGTTAATTTAAAAGGAATCATCTATCCCTAAAATATGCATAAATTACAGTTATTTTTTAAAGCTGAAAATTACGAGTGTTGAAAATCATCACATAAAAGATATTCTAGTCCAGGTATGGTGACGAACGATGGATGAATGGTTAGGGTGCTGGGCTTCGGAACCGGAGTTCGTGGGTTCGAATCCCACTATCGCATGGATGTTCCTAGCCGTTTGGAATCGGCTTTAAGCAGTAGGTCCCGGTCTCGGCTAGCCCTCTTGTTGCAAAAAGTAGATCATAGCACTCCAAAACCAAAACCTAGTCCAGGTATGTGCCAACTCCGGCTTGCCGGAAGGTTTTATCCGGCCCGCGGATAGAATTTTAAGTTGCCGGTCCGAGGCAAATTAAAAGAAATATATATTTATACATTATATATCCATCTCCTTTCTTACTTTGCTTAAATATTTTATCCCAAATTTATTATCTCACGCCCAGAAGATCAGCGGTATATTTGCTTCTTATATGTGAACAAGTGTTTTCAACTTTGAACCTTGGAAAAAATAATTTCAGAAGTAGACTGACAGATGAGCATTTAGCATCGTTCCTTAAAATCAGTACATCTCACTTCGAACCTCAGTATAAAGAACTTTTAAAAATGAAATCGGAATTTCATTTATCTCATTAACGTATTTAAACCGTTAGGTACTTTTATATTGCTTTTAAAATTTTAAAAAAATTTATCTTGGCCCGCCAAATTTATTTTCTTTTGATTTTTGGCCCGTTGCCAATAAAGTTTGTCCATTCCTGTTCTAGTCCATAAAGCATATTCAAATCATTGAATAATCTAAATAGTCAGTTGGATGTTATATTGTGCTGTAAGAAGTAACTCGCGGGATGCTCTAAAATAATTGTTGAGAGTAAAGAGATAAAGAAATAAAAATCGGGAATAAGTGTTAAGAGTTTAACCGTATTCCCCTATATAATAATTGCCTAAGTTATCTGTCCGTCTTTCCTCGAATTTATGAAGCGGTTGGACCTGGAATGGATAGAGGCATCCATATTGGATTCTTGATAAGTGAGGGTTAGCAAAATTCAAAGCGATTAAAGTTTATCTTCTTCTAAACTATCGATTGGATTGTAAAATAAATTGGTATAAATATGCTTCATATCACAACAAAAAATACTGTCGTATTTAAAACGTTCCATATCCACTCCTTCAAAAATAGCATTTTTTTTTCTAGCGTTATGACGTCATTCCTTTAACCATCACATTTAACTATTTCTTATTTTAAATTACTTAAATATCACCTGTATTATTTTCATACGTTTTACCACTGAACTTAGATATGGCGTAAATAATTTTCTTTTATATTTGGCTTAAATAATAGATTAGGTATATATGTGATAACTTTAAATTTAATCATCGATTATTTTTTGTTGCAATGAAAATTTTATCACCGGTATTAATAACAAATTTTATCTACCTCCAGGGTGTAGTGGAAATGATAGTTTCATTCCTTTACTTCCATTAATTACTGTGGGAAAAAAAAAAAAAAAATTGGGAAGAACGATAATTTTGACTTAACGTAGGAACTTTGAATTATTTTTCTAAATAAATTCTACTTGATTCTAAACTGCATTCACACACTATCGGGAGACTTTAGAAGAATATGAAGATAAATTATTGAGCTTCTACCAGATAATTCTCAGCCAAAAAAACAAACCATTTTTTACCTAGTCTTTTTTACCTCATTGGGTACTTTACAATTCTGGAAAATTAAAATTTTGCTGATCCCGTGATATGACTGTCATATGCTAGTTGACTATTGATTCTCACCTACTGGTTATGTATTTTTGTGAGTTATGTTTGGTTTCTATGAATATTTGATCCATCGATACATGTTAGAGAATTTATCAATAAGTTAGCAAATACATTAAGAATGTGAGAAAACGAGAAAGACAATCTTAATGTGAAACAAATATTTTTTCCGTCTGAAACTAACAAATCTTCAGAGCAAAATGGTCATCAAATGAAAAAGGTTAGTTGATGAAGGTTACGTTATGATTCGCTGGTATATCAATATACATTTTCTAGTAAGGATCGAAAATTAAAACAATATCAACCTTAACCAATTATGGCTTGAGTAGTTGTCCTTCAATTTGTATCAGAATTCGTTATCCAATCCGAAAACTGCTTTTTCTGATCTACTTCTTCGTTTCTGTGCTCCAAAAATCCAATCAACCTTCAATTACTTTACTAGCCTATAAAAACAAATGATTAAACTCTGATTACAATTCCATGATGTGAAAAAGATTTATATTACCTTTACATATGTTGACAGTTCTTTCTCGATTTATTTTATATAGATAATGTATTAAACGTAATAAAATAAACCACCTGCTATATTTGCATTATCCCATACATAGAAAGTCAATGCCCTCTTTTAATCATTTGCTTCGTATCTCAACGAAATAAAAAAAAAATCGCAGGCTACCACAAGAAATTAATTTGTCAGAATTGCTGAGACACACCTTAAAAACTCTTGTTCAACTTTTATCGTCGGATCAAGGCCAAAATCTTTTGTTCAACAATCAGAATATCTTGTTCCGTATCGCATTAAACTGATAAAGTGACAATACTTCATTTGTATTCACTAAAGTTATTGATGCCGTTCTTTATGCGTTAATGGATTAAACTTTTTCTTATCCCTGTCGCAGTAATCGGAATTTTCGCGCCCTTAAGGCATGTACCTATCAGTCCTATTAATTTAATGTCATGGAAGTCAATTTGTTGCTTTAGAGAGCGGTTAAGGCAATTTAATTTCACAATACACTAATGCTCTTTAGATGTCGTTTGTTTCGGGTGATTAAGCTTGTTCGATATTCAAAACAACTTAGCTGACACTCAGCTGATTAAAAAAAACCAAGCTGTTTCCTGCCTGAAGTAATTTTTTTGGTCTTTACTAGCTGCAACCAAACAAAACTGAGTGAAAAAACAAAGAAACCTACATAAAGTGAAGGAAAATTGACTCAAAAGACGCTCTCCTACTTTTGTTTACAATATTAATCACTTTTCAAAAAATTGCGAAAAATCTTAGTATTTGTAAAATTGTAGCTGTCTAAGCAAATATGCTTCTTAAATAATTTGTCAGAATAATTATTTCTCTACTTAAAATCGTATTATTTTCGACTAAGATCTCTTTTTAACACATTGTGTGCGGGTACATTTCGCAGCGGAATTGTACCGGGAGCGGGCGTTTTGCGCGTCAATTTAATTATTCAGTTAAATATCATTGAATCGAAAATTATTTAATTTTTTCACCAACTTTTTATATTTTATATTGAAATATATATACAAATATATAGACAAATAAATATATAATATTATATATATATATATATATATTATATATTATATATATATATATATATATATATATTATATATATATATATATATATATATATATTATACATTTTCCCACTCTTTTGCTTCTGAATTTCAAGCTCTTTTCAATGACTTTCCAAAACCTGTTTTTTTTTCAAGCACCTCTTTGATACGCTGTTCATAATTGAAAAAATTAAAATAATCCAAAACAGTAGAACTATATAATGTTCACTCTTTTCCCAGAAAAAAAACAGGCTTTTGAAATGGTATAAAAAAAGGAAGCGCTATAAGCACACGAATACTGGTTTAAAAATACAGTTTCTTTTTAAAGCATTCCAAACTTTTTATTTTTTTATATCCCTTTTTAAAACATATTTTATCAAGCCGGTGACAGTAGCTAGTGCAGTTTGCAGTGCATGAAAGATGAGTCACGTGACACGCCCACAATTGCCAATAACAATCCTTCTCAATTTTCTGGCGCAGACATGAATTTAAGTCCACACTATGGTCCACTGCAAGCCATCCCCTCTGTCTGGAGGGGGTATGGCTTATCGTGGTCGATGGCGGCAGACGATAAAGCCTTGATGAACGATGGCTTTGGAAGCGGTTTTTCTCTAAAGATCAAAGGCAGCCAGATGAGCCACTAAAATGTGCAGTAGACCCAATGGACGAATCCACGAGATCGACTCATTGAGTGGCCCAGAGTGTGAATGCAACCCGTGAACCATCGTTCAAGGTCCCCATTAGGAAGTGGTGAACAATTGGCCCTAGTGTGGAGGTTACATAACATTTTGCAGGGACTTGAAAAAGAAAAATTAAGCACCGGACCTCAAATTCAATGACCTCAAAGAAAATTCAAAAACTTTTAAGGCCTTAAAAAACAAAAAGAAAATTTAAGCACTTTTCAATGATGTATATTGGGAATTATATATATATATATATATACATATATATATATATATATACATACAAATATATATATAATTTTCGCAAGGATAAATAAAAAGTTAATTTTAAATCTAAATTGATTTTTATAATCAACCTTCCCGTTCTGTGGTTTGCATCTACTGATGTTAAAACTAGTTTTTATTTGTCTAAATTTTTCCAGAATCTATGTAGTAGACAAGAACATTCGACTTCATTTTCGTGTATATACCTTTATTTTTGTATCCACAAACAAACCATGTTGTTACACTAATCCGTACTAGTACGCGACCCGCGCTCAAGTATCACTCGTCAGAAAACGTACTAGTACGGGTCCTGCATACAATGTGTTAACTATTGAAATATTGCTATTTGTTGAATAGGCTTGTATTAAATTTCAATTGTGAGCTAGATTCGTTAACTTAGGGCCATTCTATATTTAAAAAGTTTTAGGGTTATTTAATTGTTTTCAAGTAATTATCATTATAAATTTTTAATTTAAATTTATTTCAGAGTAAACAAGATATTTTTCAGTTATCGTGTACATGAAATTTGTATACTTAATCTGGTTGTAGAGAGAAAAATTAAGAACTCAAGTAAAATCTGTTATTCTGAAGTTTCAAATTATTCATCTAAAAATTCCTGTTTGCGTTGAACAACTATTTACTGTCCTAATAGGGAGGGTGTTGTTCTTCGGTACCAGAGTTTGTAGGTTCGAATTCCTCTGATCGCATAGATGAACGTAGCTATCTGGAATAGGCTTTAAGCAGTATACCCGGGTATCATTAGCCCTTTTGTAGCGAAAATGTTACCGTCTCTACGAGCCCAACCCACTGTTATATACTGAACGATGACAATAAGGCGCTGCTCTTCGATAATCACGGGTTCGATTCCGTTGATGAATTATGTTCATAGCCATTTGGATATCTTTAAGATATCTTATTAGCTTGTGAGCAAATTGAAATAGTATAAACTAAGAACGCTATTGGTTAGGGCGCTAGTATACAGGTTCGTTGGTTCGAATATTATGGCATCGATGTTTTAGCCGTTCGGAATCGGCTTTAAGCAGTAGGTCCCGGTCTTATTAGACCTCGTGTGCAAAACATAGACCGTAGTAAACCAAACCAAACTAAAAAACAAAACAATTATTAACTACATTTATATTAAAAAATAATATTTTTAACTTAAATGAATACATTTTGTATGTTTTAGGGCTATTTCTAATATACAAAAACTATTCCAATCGGTCCTAATATGTTCAGAAAAACAAATATATATATATATATATATATATATTATATTTATATGTATTTAACATATTGTGTACGGGTACATTTCGTAGCGGAATTGTACCGTGAGCGGGCGTTTTGTGCGTAACTTTAAGTTATTCAGTTAAATCTCAATAGATAGAAAATTATTTAATTTTTTAACCAACATTTCGTATTTTATTTTGAAATATGTAAACAAATATATAAATAAAAATTTATAAATAACAATCATAAGATTTTTGTAAACAAAAAATATATATTTTAGTGGATAAATTTATAATAGTATCTTAATTATGAAAAATCAAATAGAAATAGTAGTACATAGATTTAATTTTTTTCGAATTATATTATAGATAAACATTTTTACATTATAAAAAAATGAAAAGAGCAATCATAAAATTTATAATGTAAAAACTAGTTTTTATTTGTCTAAATTTTTCCAGAATCTATGTATTAGACAATAACATTCGGCTTCGTTTTCTTTTATATACTGTTATTTTTGCACCCACAAACTAACTATGCTGTTACACTAACCCGTACTAGTACGTGACCCTCGCTCAAGTATCAATCGTCAGAAAACGTACTAGTAAGTGTCCCGCATACAATGTGTGAATAACTCTTCCGTAAATATATGATAAGAATGATGTATAAGGGAATAAATTTTTGCTCTCATAATTTTATCCCCTTTTTGATCATTAAAATTCGTCAAAGGAAATTTTTAAAAATCTCACTAAGCTAATATACAAGGTTCTTTTTAAAAATCCTAGCAAAGATGGTATGATAAATTATGCTGTCAAACTTTTATGGCAATGTGTAGGAACAATTCTTTTTCGGTTGTTAATAATTTGCAGATTTTCCGTACAACTTTGACAAATGAATAGACATGTCAAAGAACAGGAAACAGATACAGTTGTTAAAATCATTCTGCTTTTGATAACATGTGTACCTTGAAAATAAATTTCCATACGGCTTTTGATAGAAACAAAAATAACAATTCTATTTCCGGATGTTCTGAATGGAGGGAAATATTGAATATTTGCGAACAGCTACTGCATTTCAAACAAAGATGACACTATTTCCATTGAAATCTACGACTGAAACAAATAGCTACTCTCTTTCATTTCCTTCATAATGAGTATCCCTGGAAAACTTGACTGCCTTCAAAGTTCATTGCAGACGTTCGCCTTTAAGGAAATTTCTGTCTAAGATCCTTTCTATGTTACGCATGTATAGGGATTCATCGTGTTATTCAATCACCGTCTGAAAAGGTGCAGGAAGTGCAGGCCTTAGCAAGAGCTTAATACGAAAAGACGCTGACCTCTGAAACCAAGGGACGACATCACATTTACAGATTAACAGCGAAGGCCACAAAAGAACAATGAAAAGTGAAATCTTGGTTTTTTTTTCTGGTGATATTGACTTATATTTAACTCATAGAGCAAAAATACATTCAATCGATATTTTTTCGATAAACCTTACATAACTGCATACTCGTGATGTACGGATAAATATAAGAGAAGCAATTCAAGGTAACTGGCCACGTTCGGGGTCGACATCAGAGGAAGATTTAACGGCAAATGCAAAGGGTGCTCGTCCAAGGCTCCGAATTCTGGGTGGGGTGGGGGATACAAAACCCCAACTTTAAACATTTTTCAAATACAACTGTGATTGTAGTTGGGTATAAATTTTCAATCTATAGCAAAATCTGTTAATATATTTATGTTTGCTTATTGTCATTAACAAATAAAACCCAAGCAGAATTACAAACAACTACCGAATGACATTGTTTGGCATCAATTCAAATAGTCTTAAAGATGGATTGATATATTTTTTGTTTGTTTGTTTAACTTGAATGGAGACAAGCAATGTGTCTCCACATAATATTATGTAAAAAAAGTATGAAATTTGAAAGTTCTGTTAACCATGCCATGCCAGACGCATCGGGGGAGGGGAAAACATCTCTCTATATATCTATTTATTATGTTCTCTTTATGAAATGGCGCAACTGCAACCTTCCATCTTTAATTGTCTAGCTGTCTAGGCTTCTCCTTGCCCAGCAAGCCCAGACAAGCAAATAGAATGGGGGCTTAATTCGATGTGACCGGCGGATTAATTTTCGTGTTACTAGCGAGTGATTTTTAAGTGTTTCGGATAGTGTGACAATTTATTAAGCGTTTCAATACATCGTCATCCTATGAACATGAATTCTGGGTGTTAGTTTCGTGTATGACACATTTATGTCAAGTGATGCATCTAAATTGAAAAAAAAGGTAGCCTCTTGTAAACATTGGATCGTGACCTTATTCTACAAATTATTTTCGATTCCAATTTGCTGTCACCGCTCATTGTCACTTTCTGAAATTAATTGGATGTGCGTGAAACTGATAGGAACACGGGTGGGGATTTTCGGCGTAATATTTGTGTCATGTTTTTTTTTTTCAATCAAACGCTGCGATGCCACGCGTTTCGGCGCTTCCAAAGTGATACCTCTGCGGTTAACAACCCTTTCATTACTTGCATATTAATAGAGCGGAACGCCTACAGGCGTAATGTGTCAAAGTTGCTCTTGTTGTTCCGATACTCTTTTTCACCTTGAAAGTGTCGTTGGTTTGCTGTCTAGGCGTGAATCTAATGCGGGCACACGAGATGATTTTGGAGATGCAATGACCAGGTTCGCGGCGGAAGAAACGCGAATGTAAATAAGTAAAAGGAATTGGCTTCAGTTCCACTTTCTGTTGACAGGTTTCTTTCTGCTTCAAATAAGAGTTGTAATATTTGTTTGTGTCATATCAATGAAAACGTGGACTTTAAATGTGATGCAACATTTGTATTCAACACTTGTTTTTCATCTTTTCTTTTCCCCTTTAAAACACTCTTCATGTAAAAATGTCAAATTTTGAAGAGAGGTTGCAACGAATCTTTAACTTGGAAAGCCCAGACGTAAACATCTTTGTACTTAAATCGTTAAGTCTCAAAATAAGTTTGTAAACATAATTTGTTTTGGTTGTACTTTATATTTAAGACACCAAATATAAAATAGTACAACGTGCATAATGTCGATCACGATGCTAAATATGTGGATGCAAAAGTAATAATAAACATTCCATTTTTACTGTAGGATCAAAACTAGAGGCTCGCTTGAATATACCTAGCAATACAGGTTGATAATCATTGGAATAGACTGTCAAGTTAATATTTTGTTAATTGTTTTTCTTTGACAAACATTATAGCGTAAATTTGCAAACATACTCTCAAGAGCCAAAACATGACCACCTGTCAATAACGAGTTGACCCACATTTAATGCTCAACACAGCTTTAACCCGCCTTCGCATGGATGCCACAAGTCCTTGGTAGATGTCCGAAGACAGATTGTACCAGATGTTTAAGCAACGGTTACGCAAATCCGAGATATTGCGAATTGGTGGTCTTTGAACTCTGAGCTGCCGTCCCATGACATCCCAACTGTGTTCTATCGGATTGAGATTAGGTGAGTGTGGTGGCCAGGACATTAACTGGAATTCAGCATCATGTTCCTGGAACCACTGCAACACAATTTTAGCTTTGTGACACGGGGCGTTGTCCTATTGGAACATTCCATTTCCAGCTGGAAAAACAGCGGCCATGTAAGGGTGCAATTGGTTCGCAGTCATGTTCAGATACCCTGTAGAATTCATGGTCTGCTCTACCACAACCACGGGTCTCAGAGACACCCAAGAGAACGTCCCCCAAAGCATAATACCGCCACCACCGGCCTATGCATGACCTACTGTTCATCGAGAGAACTACTGTTCGCCTGGAAGCCGGCGTATCCTGACACGGCCATCGGCGTGATGAATGACAAACCGTGATTCATCTGACCAGGCAATTCTCTCCCACTGATGCATGGACGAGTGGCGATGTTCCGGGCTCAGCGTAGGCGCAGTTGGCGATGACGCTTGGTCAGCAAAGGCACACGAGTGGGACGTTTGCTGGGTAGCCCCATATCCAACAGTGTCCGCTGAACAATGTGTCCGATACTATTCTACTTGGCCCTGCATTGTATTGGGTTGTCAGCTGAGCCACTGTCTGGCTCCGGTTTTGCTTCACCATGCGAGGCAGTCTCCGACGATCTTTTTCTTTGATAGCGTGTGGAAGTCCAACACATTGTCGTCTACTGCTGGTTTCAGCGTCATTCATCCACTTTGCATAAGTACTAACAACTTTAGTTTCGGAAATACTTGTTCCGAGCCTTCGAGCCATTACCATCTGTCTTCGATTAAAATCACTTCGATCTGCAGCCTTTCCCATGACACACAGAAGTAAGTGAAAGAATGATTCTTCAGACTGTCCAGCAGTAGTTAAATACCACTTCCACCTGATCACGTGCCTTCCACGTCACTCAGGCGAGTTCATTGCAAAATGCATAGGTGGTCATAATGTTTTGGCTCTTGAGTGTATATCGTTAGAGAGAAAAAACAACATACAGGAGTATATTTAAGGATATTTATTTATAAAGTAACATCCGAATATTTAAAATATGTATTTAATGTGCATGTAATTAAAATAGAAGAAAAGAACAAAAACATCTTTCCCAGAGAACTATTTCATTATGGTAGGGTTGCTAATTAATTAGGCTTCTAAAAAATCTCTGGCTGAGATCCTGAAGTTTTTTAAGTTCTTTCAACCATTTAGAACAAATTTTCTTTCCGTTTTCTTCTCTCTTTTTCTAGCGTTTGCTTACTCGAACATATACAGGGTTCCCAAGGTCCTTAAAAGATCTCTCAACGCCTTAATTTTAGCTTTCTTTTTTAAGGGCCCTTAAAACTACTTAATTTTTGTCTAAAGTCCTTAAAAACTCCTTAATTTTTAAATTGGAACACGATCAATTTCTCCATCGACGAGATCCACAGTCGTCATGTGATTTCCTATGTTTTCTTATAGGACATATAAATAATTTTTCGTATACTTAAAAGGTTTAAAGTATAAAGTCAGCTGCCCTTTCCTAATAGCTAACACTCATGCAGATTTTAACGAAACAAAGCGTGGAGGATGGGGGTTTGTAGATATTTCAGTTACTTATGGTTTGGTTTGGTTTGGAGAGCTACGGTCTACTGTTTTGCACACGAGGGCTAATGAGACCGGGACCTACTGCTTAAAGCCGATTCCGAACGGCTACGAACATCCATGCCATAGTGGGATTCGAACCCACGAACTCCTGTACCGACGATCAGCGCCCTAACCAATTGGCCAGCGTTCGGCACCAGTTACTTATGGAAGTTTAATTTTCCATGCACTGAATGTAATAGAAAAGTCTAAAACTTTCTTCTTTCCCAGGCAAAGTCAGGTATAATCAGCTAGTATATACATACAATATATATATATATATATATATATATATATATATATATATATATATATATATATATATATATATATATATATATATATATATATATATATATATATATATATATATATATATATGAGTCATTTTCAAACCCTCAGAAAGTAGTGTTTATAATGTTGTTTTTATTCACAATTTATTTTTAGTTTGATAACTCAAAAAACTTTAGATGTGCATTTTGCAAAATTAGCTTTCATCAAATACATTTATCTTATATTAGTTTTTAAGCATTTTTATTATTATTAAACATGCCTTGTCTGGTTCAAATTCATCAAAATATGTTCCTTAGGAAATATGGTTTGTGCCTGTGCATTTCAAGTAAGTCCTTATAAAAAGTTGCTTTGGTCCTTAGAATGTCCTTAAAAAGTCCTTAATTTTTGTTCTGGAAAAAGAGAGAGATCCCTAATTTAATGTGCATGTAACTAAAATAGAAGAAAAGAGCTGAAAAATATTTTTCATAGAGAACTATTTCATTATGGTAGGGTTGCTAATTAACTGAAGTTTCTAAAAAAATCTCTAAATGGCTGAGATCCTGAAGTTTTTTTGAGTTCTTTCAACCATTTAGACCAAATATTCTCCCCGTTTTCTTTTCTCTTTTCCTAGCATTTGTTTACTCGAACATATAAGATGAAAAATTTTTAAGCTCTCATTCCGGAAGCATTGAGGGATTTTTCTTGCTATAAAATTCCTGCTAGCTGAATGCGACTCGAAAAATAGACCTTAACAGCAAAACTTGAGTTGAGCTGTTTAATCACCTGCATCGTGGAATAATAAATTCTCTACCAATGCTTTCTTGGCGATTTTCCCAACTAGTGTGCTATCATCCTATTTTTCTCAGAATTTACTTCATGGATATTTATATAAAATACCTTGATCATCTAGTATTTAGCCTTGATGCTGTTTCACTTGTTACGTCAAGTAATTCAACCGATTTGGTATTTTGCCAGAGTTTCCATTTTGCTTTTTTATGCTTCGACGCAGTTTTGCTCATAAAGAATGATCTGTTCAAAATGAATGTTGCATTACTTTAAGTACATAGATTAATCTGTTACTGGCGGTTTCAGTTTGTTATCTGTAGTTAAAAATAATTTTGTATTCAGTTTTAAGACATCTATGACCATCGGCCTGTTTAAGAAATGCCAGAGATGAAAATTATTTTATTAATGAGTGAAATATACATTCTCTAGGCACAAAATATGTTAAATGAAATTATTTCATTGAATTTGTAAGTTTTTTTTTGTTTTAAAAACACAAAAATACAGAAATCCACAGCTGTATTGTACAAAACTTATAAAATCTTGGAGGTAGTCTCAGTTTGGAGTAATCCAAAATAAGTTACGAAATCGTTTAACCCTTTCGTGGGCCATTTATTTCTCACTCCACGTTTCCAAACTTTCAAAACAGAGCTGCTAATTTTATTCAATCGATCGAACAATTGATGTCAGTGCAAAACCGAAGCGGGAATCAGTCTTTCCGTCGTTTCAATAACAATACCAATATATTAGAATGGGTTTTGCTCTTTCCACAGGTGTATTTTGTAAGATCGTGTAGGTGGGAAGTAATCTTCCCACGGCCCACGAAAGGGTTAAATTTAGAGAGAAAAGTTCAAAACTTTTTACTTGTAACAGTTTTTTTAATTCAACGTAAAAATTATATATAAAACAGTTTGTATAAAAAAAATAAGTATTAATTTTTTTGTATCTTGGTGTTCTGTTATATTTGTTTTTTGTTGGAGTTATATTATATTATGACATTTTTAACAAATGTATTGTATGCTAGTAAACTATGTTCGATTAGTTTTAAATATATTGAAAAGTGAATTTCACTGGTCAAAACTGGTCAAAAGTCGATATTGACCAGGACGGTTAAAACCACTGGTTTAAACCCCCTTGGTTAAATTCGATACATCCCTGCCTAGTTTGCAAATCAGCATCACAATATTGATGTTGATTTCCAAAGTCTCCAGAATAATACAACAAGATATTCAAGCAGGAAAAACTGAATTTTGTTTTTGTGGGTACTTATTAACCTTACCAAAATTTAAAAAGAAAATTTTCGAATGAAAATTACATTTGTATGCATGCCTGAAGAGTGGTTTCTTTATCTAATGTTCTTTCGAAACTTAAATCAGCTCACGCGTCTGTCATTTGTAGAAATATATTGTCACCGTGGCGCAAATTAGTGTGCAGACGGGATGTTTCGGTACGCGTCCAGCATACGCAAAATCTTCTTTTTCAGCCGAAATACAGTTATTGGTCTTGAAGACTGCCTGCCCATCATTGTTCTAGCTGGTTGAGTCTGTTTTTATGTGGAACACCAGACCACGACAGGAATTGCGCGTTGCGCTCCGGTGGCAAGGTCAATGAGAAGAGAGGGAGAATGTCGCAAAGGGGGTGAAAAAGAAAGACGAAACGGGTCGCGACACACATCGCGGAGGATAGATATCGTGAAATATGGTCTTCGTGCGGCGATGCTAAAATGGACGATTCTCCGAAAAAACAAATTCCGTTTGATGCAGCATTCCAGAACTGACCGTCAGGCGTTTCAAACCTATTCATGCTTTAAACAGGCGGATGAGAATGAATTGGAATGTGGAACAAACGATGATGTTTAATTTAATCAGTATTTCGTAGAGAGATGGATGCTTGAATTCATGCAATACATTGCTAATGCAGCTATATATATTATTTTTTAAAACTCTGAAAATGCCTTTTCGTAGAACATACATTGATTATTTAATATATACATGTGTGTAATTAATCCTGTGACCATGATCATAAATTAATTTCTAAGTCAAACCTATATTCATCATTCAATTTCATTAGTTCTCGTGTAACAAAATAGTAGACCGTAGCTCTCCACCAAACCAAAGAAGATTGTAGCCAGGGTCGGGATAATAGGTGAGTACAGCAAGCATGTTGTTAAGACCCCCCCCTTTGTCCAGAACTAACGGGCGATATCAGCTGATCGGGAGCCTCCTGAGCATGGCGGCACCTCGTCTGGGACGTTGACAGTTCGGTTGAATAGGCGTCACGTCCCTGATCCGTTGCGGCAATGAGCCCAGAGGATTGTATCGAGATTCCAGAATCGGGACAGCCAGGGAATAAGCAGCTGCAAAAAACTTGCTGTAACCTTAGCTGGAGTTCTCAGGTAATTGGATTCATAACTGACCAAAAAACGGTTGGCGGGACCGTAAGTGACCACCAGGTATAAAAAGCCTAGAATTTTTCGACTCGAGGCTTTTCGAGATTTTTTTACGGAGGTGCTTTGACCTCGTGGAGGCTTCCGCGACTTTTGACCGGAACCAGCTTTTTAATTATTTCGTTCAGGAGGCTCGTAATGTCCGCTCACATAAGGAACGGCAGGATCTCGGACCCCGAACGGGGGATAGATTGGGTTTGCAATGCACCCTGTAAAGGCCTCCCCATTTGTGACATTATTTAATCTTTTTTTCCGACTGTGATCGTCGTGGTAATTCAGTGCCCGCAAAAATCCCCTACGTTTCGACTTGTTTTGGGAGAATTAGAATCCCTTTGTATATACTGTATATACCCCGTATTTACTCCCGAAAAAATAAGTGATTTCCAATTCTATTATGACTGTGATCCTTCTTCACGCTGTTTCTTCACTCAAGAATATTGAAGTCATCACAATGTACTCAGGCAGCCAAATTTGTAGGATAGCCCATGGAATATAGGATATTAAAGTGCTCTAACTAAACCTTTAAAAATGGGAATATTTATTAAAAATATTTAGCGAGCAAATCTTTTTATTTTCTTTCTTTTCTATCAGGGAATAAATGTTGCTCTATTGGTAACGACTAGTTAGTTGCAATATAGAAAAATTTAGAACCATACCTATAGGTTGTAATACTCGCTGTTATCCGTTAAATTATTTTAAATGCATCACATTCAACAAAAATTAATGTCTCAAATATCAGAAAAAATTGCAAACATACCCTTAATAGTTATTGTTTCCTATATGCTTTTGAATTTCAATTTAACTTATTTAAATCTCTGCCATTTCTTTCATCGATTATCGAATTTCTTTCTATAATTCAAACTACTTTATGATAGATATCCATATATATTATATAAAATAAACTTTTTCAACTCTTCCTCTTCTGACGTTAATTCTACAATTAGAACCACGCTTCACACGTTTCTATATCATTTGAAGTCTTTTTCCGAGACTCATTGAAACTTTGGCTTACAACAGATGCTAAATCCTTGAGTGAGGTAAAACTATGAGCTAAAGACCTTAGATTTCAAGGTTTGAATAACACCTGCTACAAATATAGCATTTGCAGTAGTAACAATAATGACTACATCCTAAAAACAGTTTTTGTTTTCTTTGTAAGATAGCAGATTAAGTATAATGTTAAGTATATGTTCTGTTAAATATCTTATAACATATGAATTAACATATGTTCTTTCTTTTCATCCCATTCTTAATTAAAACGTTTATTATCTAAAATATTGGTGTCGGGAATTACACTTACCGCTAGATTTACGGATGTTGATCATATACCTATTTTTACTGAAGCGAGCCAATTTGACTCAAACAAGAAAATTGAAGTTTTTTGCAAAGAAAATAGTTCCAAATTAATTTAAATAAAAGGTTTATTATCAAAAAATTCATGAAAAACGTTTTTTACATATAAAATCTGTTTTTGAAACACATTTTCTGCAAACATTTCTATTCCATTTAGCACAATGGTTTCTACATGTTTCTTTTGCATGATTGTTGAACTTGACAATTCTTCGTACGTCAGTAGCATGAATTTCTGTCATTGGAATGGAAATGTTCTCGACTTCTTCTCTATATTTAATTTATACTATACTTTATATTTACTTTATACTATATTTTATATACTTTATATTTACTTTATACTATATTTATTATTATATTTATTTTCATATACATTCTATAAGTCAAATTGGCTCACAACCGTGAAAATAGGTATACCACATTTGATAATGCGAAATGAAGGGGTCTGCGGGGAAGAGGAATGAAAGTTTACATATATTTTATTACTTAACTAAAAACCAACGTATGTTTTTGAAAAGTGATATTAAAGTTTTATATATATATATATATATATATATATATATATATATATATATATATATCAAATTTTTAATGAGTCAAATTGGCTCGGTACGTAAATCTAGTGTTAAAAATGGGACTATTGCTTAGTTGTTCCTTTCCAACTTAGGCATGGTTTGATAATTTAATAACCAAGGTTCATTAACGTGGGACCACAGAGTGTATGCCTCCTTCCTCTGGGGTAAAATATTCCAGAAGCATAAATTATCATTGTTTGGTCGCTATAAATTAAAGTTTTTTCTAACCAAGACACATATAATCTTTATTCCATTGTTTACTATAGAATGAAACGGTTATATATTGAGTCAAACAAATGTGTGTTGTTCGTAGAATGTCTTTTCCTTATGCTTGGATTTAGAAAACCTTCCATTTTGTAACGAATTAATGCTTAGACATTTCAGAGGTTTCTGTCACCCTCTGCTTGAAAAGTGATATTAAAATTTTATATATATATATATATCAAGGAGCAGCAATACCAGAACTCAACTCCGTGGATTAGACGACTAGATTTTGACAAAATACGAATGGCAACTCTCTGAAGCGCGCGCCACACACAGACAGAGAGATACTGAGACAAAGCGTGTGTGTACGGAAGAGTGAGAGTACAATGACGATTTATGATGACTTTAATCAAAACGAATTAATGCCTATTTTATGTTTAATCGTTTGATTGTTATGTTTTTGTGTTTTCAAATTAAATGTTCCTGTTTTGTGCAATGTGACTTATATTGTTTTTATTATAATATATATATATATATATATATATATATATATATATATATATATATATATATATATAAATTTTTAATGAGTCAAATTGGCTCGGTCCGTAAATTTAGTGTTAACGGACCCTTTAAAGTAAAAATATTTCTTTTTTATGAGTCAATGATGCGATTATTTAATTATAGTGGGAGGTAACCTCTACGAACCACGAATAAAATTTTTTGAACTTTATTCCTCTCTAATCTGCTACAGATCACAGGTGGTGTTGCCAACGATCGTTTATTAAATCACCATTTATTTGGTTCACCCAAGCGTGTGCAGAAACTGTCCGAAAGATAGACGATAAAAGTTATAAATGCGTCCATTTGAACAACACAATGACCTACCCTTTGGTTTCATAAATTATTTATAACTATCTGGTACAGATACAGTAATTTCATTTATCAAACGAACTCAAAGGCGGGTAAGCATTTATTAGAGATCACATTATGATTGTAACCGTGACAGTAAAGGTTGCGTCTTTCGCAAACGCAAGTGCCACTCAGATAAGGTAAGAATAGTGATGCAGTACCTGATACAAAACATATAGGATGACATGCATGAGTTTTGGACAAATCATTTGTTGATAACTTGACTTGTTAGTCAACTTAGTAGGGTACTCAATAGGTAGGAAACTCAATAAAATAAAATTCATTATGATCTAAAAACTATTCAAAGTTTCACTTTTTTCCTACTTATATACTTTTGTATATAAGTTATTATTATATATTTTTCTACTTATATACTTATATAATTTTTTTATCTACAATTTCGCCGAACGATGGCCGAATGGTTAGGGTGCTGGCCTTAGGTACCCGAATTCGTGGGTTCGAATCCCACAGTGGCATGAATGTTCGTAGCCGTTCGGAATCGGCTTTAAGCTGTAGGTCCCGGTCACATTAGCCCTCGTGTTGAAAAAAGTAGACCGTAGCACTCCAAACCAAAATTATCTACAATTTCAACTCATCTTATTCAATTCGCTATTTTGTTAACATTTATATTTTAGTTAAGTTTCTGTCCATCACTAAACTCCAAACTCTACCAAAAAGTGTAAAATTTGTAAAAAGTATAAAATTTGTAAGATTTCATTTAATTTTTTTAATTTTTTTGCCATATATAAATATGCTAAAAATAACTAATTAATAATTAAAATATACTAATTATTAAAATCTATAATTACTATACAGATATATTATATAAAACATATGATTATTGAAAATGTACTAATTATAAAATATTTATTACGAAAAAAAACTTTAGTTTAAATATACAGATAAAAACAACTTAACATTGATAACGATAGGGCGTTGCTCTTGTACCTGAATTCGTTAGTTCGAATCCCACTCCTGGCATGGTTGTATGTAGCCGTTCTGGATGAGTTTTAAGCAATAGGCCCTGTCTCATTAGCCCCCGTGTAGCAAAGAGCAGACTACAATGCTTCAAACCAAACAATCTAAGATTCATAAATTGTTAAATTAAAAATTAATTAGACAATAAATTGGTTTTAAACTTCTTCCTCAGTAAACTGTTTCACAGTAAACAGGAGAAACTTTCTCTTTTCTGCGTTGCTTAATTCTTTTTTATAATTATTAATCATCAATACTAGTTTTTCTTGTTTGCCATATAAATATTGAACTAATACTCTATCAGATTAATGAATACTATGCATAAGTAAAATAAATTTTTATTATAAACATGCATTTTACTCATAAAAGGAAATTAAATTATTTGTCTCTAAAGCATGATACGCAAGCTGCCTTTATAAATAGGTATATCAAAAATCAAAGCAAATCTATGCTAAGGATAAAACATTCTTTATAAGAATTGAGAACAACTGGGTAGAATATAATTTTATCTGAATCAAGTAATATTTACCTCTCGTACCAGTAACGCAGAGTGCATTTATGTAAAGGATAGCAATGAAATTGATGTATGTGAAGTATAAAAGTATGATAAGCCCAAAAGGCTTTCTTAAAACATCTATTTAATATTTAAAACAAGACAACTATGTTACTTACAAAATAAAGTAATGTAAAATAAAGCACAGCTGTAAGCAACACTTGCTAGAGCTAACAAAACAATCACCGTGCTTACATTCAATCAGCCCCTCTTCAACAAATTGCACGGGCTTTTTATACGGCAGTGAAATTCCACAGCGAACTAAAAATTTGCATTGAAATAAATTTGCATGAACAGTATTTCATTTTGCTGCGTTTCAATTAAAATAAAGCTGTATGAACATTTGAATGGAAAGAATAAAAAATAAAAATAGGGCCAGGCATTTCATATTGCTAACACAATATTAATTTCAATTCAATATAGTTCAATTCAATATAGTATAGTATATTTCAATTCAGTATAGTTTGATTTTGGGAAAATCATCTCAGTAAGCAAACATAAAATCCACATAAATATAGAAACTAGAAGGTTTAAAGCACACCCAAAAGTTTAGATTAAAATTTTGTTTTCCTTTAAACTTCCAAAATTTTCTTTTCATTTACGTCACGCACATAAAATATATAATTTCCAGTAACGAAGGAAAACCATCTAAAGAAAATTGCCGATTCTGTAGGTTACAGGTTTTAATTAGAATTTAAAACAATGCAGGTGTTTGACCAGAAGACAATCGTGTTCGAAAGTAACCTTCGCGTGTTGACGTGGATATGTTGTTATTTTAATTATCTCGCGACTTGTTTCCCTAGTGCTGTCTTCCCTTGATGGTCATTCCTCAAATTGTCCGTAATCTTCTCGATCAAAGAATAGGTTACCATTCTCTAAGAAATCTGCGACATCTCTGGGATTCGTTTTAGTGCGTTTGTCCCTGAAGCAATTAGCATAAGGCTCAATATACAATGGAGTTTTTCTTCTTTAAAGTTGGACTGAGTATAAGATAAATTATTTTTTTGAGATATGAAAAGTCAGCGTTGTTAGGCTCCAATTTAACTCTAGAACAAGTTAACTCTAGTTACTCTGGACTCCTTAAAATGACTGGTTTTGCAATTGCAGTTCATTCTATATTTGAATTATCATTAAATCTAGTGTTGCAAAGTAAAGATATATAGCTGTTCCGCAGCCAAAAATAAGCTATTTCATCAGTGTGGAGGACGAACGATAGTCGAATGGGTAGGGTACTAATCTTCGGTACCAGAGTTCGTGGGTCGAAATCCCACTTCTGGCATGGATGTTTATAGCTTGATTTAACCAGTAGGTTCCGGTCTTATTGCCCTTAGTTTAGCAAAATAAAGTAGGTCATAGTATTCCAACCAACAGACTATTGGGGTTGTAAAATATTTTATATTTTCCAGCCAAAGGCTAGCCCCCTCTCCGGGAATGTTGGGGGCTTCTTTTCCAACATTATACTTCACCTCTCTAATATGCGGGGAAATCCTTACCCTCCCCTCGGAGTCAAGGCGAAGTTACGCGCCTAACTGGAGATGCTAGGGAGCCTGGGATCGGCTAGAAAGGTTTTGTCCGTGGAGGTTAGTCTCGGACGTTTCGAAGTTCGTGATCCGGCGTTCGAGAGAG
>CM063509.1:120106946-120111946 GCA_032207245.1 Pardosa pseudoannulata
TGCTTTGAGAGGTGGACTTCGCTTGTGTGGATACAAATGGATTGTTTTTCCCGGCACCACGATGTCTAGATTTTTGTGCCCTACAGTAGCGAAACAATAGACTAGACAACCCGGCACCCTGACTGACAGCCAGAAATATCCCCATCGGAACTACAAAGGAATTGCTACAACTTTGGATCTAGCCTCTACGAATTCAAGGGACCCCTGGGTTTGCGGCCGGTGATTATTTAACCCAGACCAATCCAGTAGTTGAAGGTTAGGTCATTGCTAGATGATCCAATAATGAAATTGTGGGTGAGGCCCCTCTCTTAGAGGCCCCTCCCCTAGAAAGAGACGAGAGAAGTTTTTTTTTTTTTAGAGTAGAAGTTAGTTAGCTAGCAACCATCTAATTCAGAGGTCTCCTTGACCTGTCTCTCTATCGAAGAGTTTTTTACTATAATCCCACCTTGGGAACTTTTACTTTAGAGAGTAGCCAGCGTCGGCTAACTCGGAGGTCGCCTCGACCAGTCTCTCCATCGGAGAGTTTTATTTAGCGAAAATCCCGCTGTGGGCTATATCTCTTGCTGAGATTGAGAACGTTACACTGTTTGGGTTTCCTTTTTAATATAATCCTCTTCAGGATTGCTTGCATAGTTCCTTTAGGAACTCTAACTGTGTTTGGATATTCTTCGAAGAAAACCAGTTGTGATCTCTACCCGTCTAATTGAAAGTTTTATTTTTACCTCATTCCTTCAGTGAACTTTCACGCGATTTACCGAATTATTTCTTCCGTCAGATCACCAATAATTCGGCAGAGTCATCTTAGATATTGCACGTCTCTACTCAGGCCTACGTGTATCGAATTACATACCTGTGATCTGAAAATTTTTTTTGTGTGTATATAGAAATGATGTATATAGCAGAGGTGTAAATAAATTCATTATTTCAGACACACCTGAATCTTCATTGTGTCACCTAAAACAGGGACCGGATACGTTACATTGTAAACTGTTAAGGGATTCATTGCCAATTAATATTAGATATAACAAACCGTTAATGGTTCAGTGTGGTTGATTTTTAATAATTTGGAACTGTTGTGTTTGTTGTAACGGCGTGATTTAGTGGTGTGTCGACATCAAAGAATTTTGCTTTGAGAGGTGGACTTCGCTTGTGTGGATACAAATGGATTGTTTTTCCCGGCACCACGATGTCTAGATTTTTGTGCCCTACAGTAGCGAAACAATAGACTAGACAACCCGGCACCCTGACTGACAGCCAGAAATATTCCCATCGGAACTACAAAGGAATTGCTGCGACTTTGGATTTAGCCGCTACGAATTCCAGGGACCCTGGGTTTGCGGCCGGTGATTGTTTAACCCAGACCAACCTAATTGGTTGAAGGTAAGGACATCGCTAGATGATTCAATAATGAAATTGTGGGTGAGGCCCCTCTCTTAGAGGCCCCTCCCCTAGAAAGAGACGAGAGAAGTTTTTTTTTTTTTAGAGTAGAAGTTAGTTAGCTAGCAACCATCTAATTCAGAGGTCTCCTTGACCAGTCTCTCTATCGAAGAGTTTTTTTACTATAATCCCACCTTGGGAACTTTTACTTTAGAGAGTAGCCAGCGTCGGCTAACTCGCAGGTCGCCTCGACCAGTCTCTCCATCGGAGAGTTTTATTTAGCGAAAATCCCGCCGTGGGCTATATCTCTTGCTGAGATTGAAAACGTTACCCTGTGCATTGGGTTTCCTTTTTAATATAATCCTCTTCAGGATTGCTTGCATAGTTTCTTTAGGAACTCTGTGTTGTGATATTCTTCAAAGAAAACCAGTTGTGATCTCTACTGTACACGTTTAATTGAGAGTTTTATTTTTACTTCATTACTCCAGTGAACTTTCGCACGAGATACCGAATGGTTTCTTCCGTCGGATCACCAATATTTCGGCAGAGTCATATCTTACATATTGCACGTCTCTACTCAGGCCTACGAGTATCGAATCACATACCTGTGATATGAATATTATTTTTTTTTGAGTATATAGAAATGATGTATATAGCAGAGGTGTAAATAAATTCATTATTTCAGACACACCTGAATCTTCATTGTGTCACCTAAAACAGGGACCGGATACGTTACATTGTAAACTGTTAAGGGATTCATTGCCAATTAATATAAATGTCCGGTCTTCAAGTCGTTTTCTTTTAGGAAGAGTATATAATTTTATTAAGATGGAGCACTGTGATTAATTAAAGTCACCAGAAAAAGCAAGAAATACAATGTTTGGATGGATTACTTTTGTGTTTCAGTAAATATCGTCAATTTTTTCGCCAAATTTACCAAGGGGAACTCAATTTTTAAGTAGTCCCTGTTTTTACTTGAATTAAAATCTACGTTTGAAGGGGTATAGAGATTTTAAGATTCCATGCACATAAAGATGTTTATTAGTTTCGTGAGCACAAGTCGAGGATTAATAGTTTCTTGTGTATAAGGCGATTTCACGCAACAGGGTAAATCTCGACATATGACAATTCTCGACTGAATACGACAATTCTCGACTTAAAATCGACTGAAAATTCGAATTTTCGATTTTAGTGAATAGTGAAAGAATATATCATTAGGAATACTGAGCAAAAAGAATTTTTTCATTCCCATCATTTTATCATTACTTATGTGTATAATAAGCTTATCATTACTTATGAGTATAACAATAATAACTTCAAATGATGCTTACTCAGATGTAAAATTTTCATGTATTACAAAAGTACTCCAGGCTCATTGAAAATAGATCATAGTCTCTGAAATTCCAGTATTATTTACGTTAGAGTTTATCAAATAAAGTCTAGTTGAAACGGGTATGTTTTGAAGCCTATAATATGTTAGTTATGTATTTTAATTAACCGCTATATCTGTTTATTCTGCAAAATATGGGTATCATCATCATCATAATTATTTTTTTTCTCTTTATATTTTCTATGAATGTTTATGGAAACAACTACATTTTTTCTAAAGTCTATAAGGTATACTTAAAACTTTTTTATAATATTTTATACAAAATTGATGCGTCTGGAGCATTTTCAATTAAGTTAATTATGAAACAATTAATAATTAATAACTCCAAAGCTAATTAATATTTTGACTTCAAATTTTTAAAATATTTATTTATCAATAGTACTAATAACATAGTCAGTCTTCAAGGAAATTCATTTAAAAGAAAAAAAGTTTGCTCTAAAGGTCCACTGTCGCCTTAAACCATTCATAGTATGTGGTTCTGCACACAAATTTATTTTCCTATTCTCTTAGTATATGTTTCATTAGCGTTATGTTTAAGAACTTGTATGAACTGGTCCCTGAACAAGTTTAGATGTTTCATGATGGGAAAAATATTGAAAAATTACTAAATATTGACAATTGTTAACAATGAAAGTTTCAAATAAAATAAAGGAGAAAAAATAGCTTCTGTGCACCACAATCTTACTACTTTCTAGTTAAAGATCTTTAAAACAACGGTTTCTAGGAGAACATACGGAAGGCCATGAAAAATTAATCGAGTATTGAATACCGGGCATTACAAAACAAAAATTCCCTCCAATAAAAGTTTTCCAGTGCAATCGATAGAGATTAATTTAAAATTGATGCCAAGGGTAAATTTTTATGTAAAAATACTAATAATTATTGCTTATATGTGAATACAATTGCAGATAATTATATTATATTTTTTAAATACTTAAACAGATTTCAATGTGACATCAATTGTTCTAAATCGCAGATAGTGATTAAAATTCGTTTAAATATGGCTTTCATAGTTCACCCTATTAAAAACTACTATGGTGTTTTGAACTATTTATCCAAAGGAGATAGACTGAAAAGCTATTGCACCTTAGAAAGCCATCCTGTTTTCGTTGAATGTTGTTTCTATAGCTACAGCTACAAGACTACTTTTTAAATTTGTCGAGCTTAAATTAGTTGGTTTAGTTTGGTTTGGTTTGGTTTGGAGTGCTACGGTCTATTTTTTTGCAAGAAGAGGGCTAATGAGACCGGGACCTACAGCTTAAAGCCGATTCCGAACGGCTACGAACATCCATGCTACAGTGGGATTCGAACCCACGAACTCCGGTACCGAAGGCCAGCACCCTAACCAATCGGCCATCGTTCGGCTACGAGCTTAAATTAGATTTATTGCTTTGAGACAAGCTAAGATTTATATTACACCTTGTTATTTAATGATATTGAGTTAGTATGATGATGAGCACTTTATTTTTATTTCAACCATAACGCATACTATAAGCTTTATATTTTATGTAAAATAAATATTCTGTCGTAAAACTAAGATCCTAGTTAAATTACTCTTCAAATTCATAACAAAGCAAAATTTACCTGCTAACTTCGATTTCGCAGAAAACGCAAGAAATATACAGTAACCCTATAAATATAAAAGAACTAAGGGAGAGATATCCTTACATTTCAGGGGATACCAGAAACCGGCAGTAACTGGGGGAAACCCTATCGAAACCCTTGTTTTTTTTTTCCAGAACTGTCTGATTTGCATGACGCAATTTGGCGAAAGCAGCACAGGTGACTCAATACCTTGACCTTGCGTGCCCTCGCCGCCATCTTACTGTGCCCGCATCAACAACAATAGACAGGTGGTCATTGCCATCGAGCGATATTTCTTCTAACGAAAACAACAAAATAAAAGCTAAGGACTCGTGTGTTTCACATGGCTGGCCATATTCCCAGCCAATTTGCGAGCGGTTCTTTGATGGGCAGGGCCTGAAAATAGCTGTTCTTTGCAATCGCAGGCTGTGATCTGGTACTTGGGCGATCTTCAGAGAGAAAATTGGTGAGACTTGAATGGGCGAAAACTCAGAGGAACAGTGGCGTGAGGGTTTTTTTTTTTTCACCGCAATTTATGTCACAATATTGGTATTGCACCGTGTCACGTGATGTTATCTGATATTACACGGTTCTCAATGACGTATCAAGAGAGCAGAGGGTCAGGGTCAGAACTTACTTGGCATGAAAT
>CM063509.1:120121946-120241946 GCA_032207245.1 Pardosa pseudoannulata
ATTTCAAGGTCGTAAGTGCGGCAAGAAGATTTTCGCCTTACCAGGGACTTACATGACGATTCAAACCAATACGCAATGGCTTAGTCATGGGCGGGATGTTCCAGTTGTAATCCCCAACATGAGAACTGTTTTACATATTATTAAATATGTAAGGAATATTATATTAATTTTGAGATATGAGTTGAAGGGGCAGACAACCTCTATGGAAAAATTCTCGTTATACCTCTGGATACTTATTTCATGTATGTATTGGTTATCCTTGTACAAACATGTAGTTTAATGTATGAAATATAATATTTTCTAAATGAAGATATTAAATGGATTTAAAACTAAATGCTTTCTCTTGTCATCCCCATGTCACTGACATCGAAATCTTTCTTATAAACTCCAGTCACGTGTGTTTCTCTTCCTCCCAAGTAAAATGCGAGCCCTGGAACAATTAAAAATTCGCAATGTGGTCAGACATGTCTGCCGTCACGTAATTGTTCTTTTCCTCGGATGGCAGCACCAGCTGTTCAGTGGAATGTGTCCTTCCTCTCTGCCGGTACGTGGGCGTCTTTCGCGTGTTTTTGAGCTGAAAAGCCCTCTGCCTGCCGCTGCTCTGTTTTGTCAGCTGTTTGTCACCACAAATCTCATAAAGCGCGAGGTCGATGTTGGAGGTTGAATTTTTTTTTAATAATTGAGTAGCTCCGTTTATAGATAACCCAGGTCGGGGATTCTTATTGAAGTCAGTGCAAACTCGTGCGGTGCTTATTATACGAAAAGAATGATCGTGAAAATAAAGCGGAACAGACAGTATGATTGTGTAGTTATCACCATTTTGTTAATCTTTGGGTCCTTCAAAATTTTAGAAGTTGGGAAGAGTGATTCCGGGGTGTTTCATAAAAAAAAACTATTAAATTGAAAAACCAAAAACACCCAATAGGGTTTTAATGCTTGATTACAAATTTTTTGGTCATACGTTGTTACTTGGAGGTTTAGGTCAGGATTGTTACCACCACAGACGAACCCCAAAAATGACGCTCCCCTATCAAATTTTAAATAAAGTTTTAAATCTTTCAAATAGAAAATGATATTATGAAAGAAGCATCTTAGCTAGAAAAATGATATAATTAAATTAAGATGATGATAACGTTACAGATTTACGGGAAAATGTTTAGCTGTAAAACAAAATTTGCACTTTTGATATAAGAATATTGAGAAGCTAGTCAATTCCTGTTGTATTTGAACTGAAAGGTATCCGATTGTTTAAGGTACTGCTCTTCGGTACCGGAATTCACGGGTTTGAATCCGGCTGATGGCATGGAAGTTCGTAGTCGAATTGACTTTAAGCATTAGGTCCCGGTTTGTGAGCAAAACAGAAGACCGTAGCACTCCAAATCAAACCAAATCTGTTGTTCTGAATTAGTATTCCTTTCGAAAGAATTCAAAAACATATAATTAATGTTCATGTTTGACGAGATACTACTAAAAAATAGGGTGCCCTTTAGCAAATTTGGCGAAATTATTGGCGATATTTACTAAAACATAAAGGTATTTCATCCGAGCAACGTTGTATCCCTTGTCATTCGGACGATTTTAATTGAAGTAGATTGCGGCATTGTAATAGAATTATATACATTTTCTTAATTATCCAAAACCATTGAGAAAGCGTGCATTTACATTTATGAGCAATTCATCGCTTCACAGTTTACAAAGCCAACAGCTCCAAATTATTAAAAATGAGCCATAGTGAACCTTTAATGGTTCATTATATCTAATAATTTTAAGCATTGCGTGTATTTTATAAGTAATGGGTTCCACAAGAAGAGCTGGATAAAAATGTAATATAAATTAAAATATAGATACAGATTGTTTGGACACGGCGAGATCAGGTGAAAAAGCTACCATGCTCACAGCTTTATCGCCAAGTTGGCGGGGGCACCCTGTTCTTCAGTCAAGCTGTTAGACGATTTTCAAAGGGCGCCCCCCCTCTTCTCACCTTTTTCTCTTTTCTTTTAAGTGCCGATGCGCTCTGCCCTTTCAGAATACATTTACTTTGCATTTTCTCAAATAAATAAATATGTTTTGAGATCGGAAACGCAAGTGTTCGGAAAGCTGATTATTATTTAAGTTATTTTAAGTGAAATTTTTATATTTAGCATAATCCGTTTTCAAACATAATATATACTCTACTGATTAATAGTCTGAATGTGACGAACAGAAACTGCCCTTATACTCCTTATTATTTCCAAAGCAGCAGTACTTGCTTTTATAGCACAGGCTATTTTCAAGCAGCATATATATACGTTAGCCATTTTATTATGGGAGTACCATATAGGGGACCAACATTACTCCCTAGTGACAGCATAAACAAAGTGGGTCCTCCTAACTTAAAACCAGAGACCAAACTGATAACCTCCAAGCTTGGCCTGCAATCTCTACACAGGTATCGTTTGGGAACTTGGAAGACATTGCGACCACAATTGTACATACTCCCCCCCCCATTTTGCTCAATAAAAAGTGCCCCAGACCAAGCCTGGAGGGTGTCTGGGCTGATCAGCTTAATTGTAACAAAACCCTCTCATCCAAACTAAGCAAGCTGACGGTTGGCTAATGGAAAATTCAGAGAATCTGCAGGCCCCGTAATAAGGCTGACTCTGAATATATAACTTTCACTGTATAAATCTGTTGTATTTATTTTCATGCAATTATCTTGTAATTATTATCATTATTTTTTCATTTATTATTTTTTATTTTATTTATTTTTATTTTCGTTTAATTTCTTTTATTTTATTATTACTACTTTTTTTGTGCTTCCAGTGTTATTTTGTCTGTTTTGTGTATTTGTATGTGTTGGTTTGTAATATTTTTACTTCATTTATTCTGCATTGTATATTATGAACTCCTATGGATTGAACATCCGGGGACACCCAAGACATCTTATACCTTTGTTTTAAGGTAGATGGTCCTCGTTGGTGCAGCCAATAAAAAGCGCCCTTTCATTTGACTGAAACTTCCTTTTTATATATATATATATATATATATATATATATATATATATATATATATATATATATATATATATATATATATATATATATATATATAAACGCATCCTGCTCCATTTTAAGAGAAATGCGAAAATTCCATATAAATAATTACAATTTTTATATGTATTTTTCATTAAATAATATGTAATTTTTATTAAATAATATGTAATTTTCATTTTAACAATTTTTGTATGGTACATACCGCCCCCCCCCTATTTTGCTCAATAAATAGTGCCCTGTCATTTGGCTGAAACTGCCTTCTTTTATATATAAACGCACCCTGCGCCTTTTTTAAGAGAAATGTGAAAATTACATATAAATAATTACAATTTTTAGTAATCAGTAAAATTATAAACAAATTTCACCAAAGGAAGTAATATAATATGGAAGTGTGGAAAATCTTCGGTCACCACAAGGTCGATCAGTTTCAGTGAATTTCAAAATAGGCTTTCCTCATTCTCAAATTCAAAATATTATTATTTTATCCGAGTGAATACAAAGTTCTTTGCAATAAAATCTCAAATGTTTCAAGACAGTAATTTTGCAATGAAATGATTGAAATTTATCTCGTGGCCCTGAACGGTTGCTCTTTGTGGTAATCTGTTTTTCCCCACAAGCTTCGTTTTCCCCCTGCGCGTTTTTTCTAGAATTTTTTATCGGCTTCTCTTCGATGATTCACATTCATGGAATTTTCTTTTTTGATGTAATGGGGTACTTCTTTCTCTTTCCCTTTTCATGTCTGCTTCATAGCTTTTATAGGAAATAACTTGAATATTTTTCTACTTGAAAATAAAGGGTAAGTACCTCCTCCCTCGTTAAAAAAAATGGGGGTAAAGTTTAAGGGATCCCATACTTTCCGACGGTGTATTGATGCATTCTAAAAGTGAGCCTGTTTTGAGAGACTATGGGGTGTTGAATACTTAATTATACAAAACAATTGGGGTATATTTCAACTCTTTTAGTATACGAAATAATTAGTCTTACTAGATTAACACATTGCGTGCGGGTACATTTCGCAGCGGAATTGTACCTGGAACGGGTGTTTTGCGCGTAAATTTAGTTGTTCAGTTAAATCTCAAAAGAACGAAAATTATTTCATTTTTAAACAAACTGTTTGTATTTTATATTGAAATATATAAACAAATAGAAATATATAGATAAAAACCTTAAGATTTTTGCAAACAAAAAAATATATTTTTAGTGGATAAATTTATAATAGTATCCTAAATATGAAAAATCAAATAGAAATAGCAGTATATAGTTTTAATTTTTTTTTCCGTTCTGGGGTTCCGCATCGACTGATGTAAAAACTAGTTTTTATTTGTCTCAGTTTTTCCAGAATCTATGCAGTAGACAAGAACATTCAGCTTCGTTTTCCTGTATATACTGTTATTTTTGTACCGACAAACAAACCATGTTGTTACAATAACCCGTACTAGTACGGGACCCGCTCTCAAGTATCAATAGTCAGAAAACGTACTAGTACCTGTCCCGCATACAATGTGTTAAGGTAAAAATATAGAACAATTAATATAAGAGAAATTAAAATGTGTTGCATATCATGATACACTAAAATTTTAAAATTCTATTCAATAGAAATGCTTAATTTATTTCTATGTTTATATAGTTATATCCAGTAGAATGTAATCCAGTATAATGCCAGTAGTCTGAAACACTTTTAACCACTATTTAGCTATAATTTTATTCTATTTCTAGTGTTCTTTGTCTGATTGCATGAGTTTCTATACACATAAGGATTCAAAGACAGATAAATAATGTAATTTAGATGTAATTATATATTTTTGAAATACGGATCGTGGGATAGTTTAATTTTATTACATCTTGTTTAATAAAAATCAAGAACATTGTTATTTTCTGTTTATTAAAATTTAATAACTCCAAAAGATATAAAGCCCAAACCTCAACTGGATTTTTGTGCATTTTTATTGAAAATATTTTATTACTAATTTAGAGCCGATGTAGCTCAGTCGGCAAAGGGACCGATCTCATAACCGGAGAATTGGGAGTTCGAGGCTTGAGTCAGCCAAAGATCCTTCATGTTCATTAATAGCTGCTGGAACACGTAAAATACGTCGTCGTGGTTACAATATGCTCTAAGTTCTCAAACAACACCTCTGAAGGTGGCAGTCCAAGCCTAGGTTGCTGAATGATTTCCGAATTCTTAGGATGCTGGCCTTCCGAACCGGAGTTCGTGGGTTCGAATCCCACTGTGGTGTGGATGTTTGTAGCCGTTCGGAATCGGCCATAAACAGTGGGTCCCAATCTCATTAGCACTCGTGTTGCAAAAAAGTAGACCTTAGTGCTCCAAACCAAACCAAGCCTAGATTGGACTCTACTTTTAGATTCCAGGAACCAGCAGGGACTATGTTACTCGCGTTCGTTGCATTCCTTAAGCTACACGTACTCTCTAGGTGATGCTAAATAAGTAACATCTTCGCAGTCCTGTATGGTGTAAAGATATGTCTGTATTGTTTGCTGCATTGGAAAAAAAAGGACTCTTTTATATAATTAAATCGGGACAATCAATATTCTTGAGTAGACTATTCCTTTTAGACCGCAGGATTGACTATATTTATCTTGAAAATTATGTCACTTGATTTAATTTGCTATAATTTAGTGAAAATTACTTTAATTCCTAAACATTTTCTATATAAGTGAAAATATTGAATATAGTAATATTTCGTTTAAAATTTTTTTAAATAATTATTTCGATCATTTTGATAATAAAAAAAATTCCATTTTTGGTACTTTTTCCCAAATATATTCTACGGGCAAACCGGTTAAAACAAAGGTATATGACAAAGAATATGGTTCATTTCTGTAAAATAATGGTATTGCTCGAAAAATGTCTTTAACGAAGCGTATTCATAATGTGATTTTTTTTTCAAAATAAAAAAATCCTTTCACATTTTTGGTCCAAATCCTGCCATTTTGAAAGTTCCTTGTCGCATTAACGATACAAGTTTGCCGTAATTAGATTCAGAAATTCTAATATTTTCGTCGATACTTTATATTAGAAATCAAAAAAAGTTTAGCCACAGATGCATTAAAAGGTTTCTATAATTATAAAAATAATAATTAAAAAAGGATCATTTTCTGAGTCATGCAGTTTCAACGGTGACAAAAACATTCCATTCAGCGAAGGAAATAGAATTCCATAACGATGATTATCGTTTAAATGATAGCTCCATTTAAGGCTTTCGTAATGAAGACGAAATGAGTTTGCAATGTATAATTTAAAATGAATGAATGGCTCTCAAAAATGAAAGAATTACAATGCCAGTAGGAAACGGACGTCAGAATAGCCGATGAGTTCATGCCTTTAGCATTTACTCTATGCCCGCAGTACTGTGCGTAAACGTTACGTCATGATGAGTAGCCAGTCCGTGACGTAACACATAAACAGTGTAACGTAAGGGCGGACACTTTCACTCCAAAAACCTGTATTTAAGGATACCTGCAAACTTTTTATTTTACTTCATTCAACGGTTGCCATGGAATGGAAATTTTCGCGCCAACAGATATTGACTCTTTTCTGTGAAAGCCAACTGTTTTGTTTTGGAAAATATTTCGTTAGTGCACTCAATAAAATATTATAAGTTTCGTATTGAAATTAAATTTTATTAAGCATTGAAATAGCCAAATTTTGAAGAAAAATAAATATCAGAAAATAAAACCAAAATATTTTTTCCAATTTCTTTTTGAATTTTTCTTTTTTAGTTCTTCGGAGGTTAGAACTGTCGAATTTTACAATTTAAATTAGAAAAGTTTCTCAATAAACATGCTAAAATGAAAAGAAGATTGACTTGGACGATAGGTACCGGGAGTCGAGATTGCAAAACCTCAGCGTTGTTCTTAAATGTGTGACCATTAGACACAGACTCATGAAAGAAAAATTACAATATCTGAAACAAAAGTTCCACAACAAAAATAGAAAATTTTAGCCATAACGATTATTTTTATTCTTTGGGGTAAAATCTTCTTCAATGGCGTTCCAGCCCAGGGTGGGACATGGCCTTCCGCAGAATCGAGTTCCAGACGTCTCTTTTGTTGGATAGACTCTTCCAGTTTTTGATTTTTTGGATCTTTAAGTCTATTTCAAGGCTGTCAATCCACCGAATTCTTGGTGTTCCCCTTTTACGAGCTTCCAATGGTTTGCCCGCTAAGTTCCACTTGGTGGTTCGGTCGTCATTCATTCTAATCACGCGTCCTGCCCATTTCAAACGTTGAATAGAAATTAATTTTATTAAGTCTGGCTCCTTAAAAATCTTATAGATTTCGGAATTTGTTCTTCTCCTCCAGATGTGGTTGCATTTCAAACCTCCTAAAATGCTGCGGAGTACTTTTCTTTCGAAAACAGCCAGAGTCTATTTGTTTCTTTCAGTTAATGTCTATGTTTCAGCAGCGTATGAGAGGATTAGTCGAATTAGTGTCTTATAAAGCAATAACTTTGTTCTTCTGTTTATGAGATTAGATTTGAGATATTTGTGGATACCAAAAAAACATCTGGTAGCGGCAGAAACTCTGTTGCGAACTTCCAGCTCACTATCATTGTTAACACTTAGTTCGGAACCTAAATAGGTAAAGCTGTTAACAGTTCCGAATCTATAGTCATTTATTTCAAAATTGGGTTTACTATAGCTAGTATTTGTCATGTATTTGGTCTTTTTCTAGTTGATTAAAAGATGCATCTTCTTCGTTTCAATTTCTAAAGAAAGGAAGGCTTGATTGAGAGTCTCGTGTAACAATAACGATGTCATCTGCAAATGCAAAAATTTGCACATATTTATGAAAGATATTTCTTCTAGTGGCTATGTTAGATTCTTTTATGATTTTCTTGAGATCAAGATTAAACAATAAGCATTCAATTTGGGGTAAAATGCTGCAAGGAAAAGCAGAAAGCAATTCAAGGTCAAGATATTGGGTAATACAGAGCACCTGATAATGTAAAAAACACCATCTAAATCTCTCCAAACGAAGAAAAACTAAAAACACGATTTGGAACATCAATGCATGTTACCGAACGAAAAACTTTTGAGTGTGTATATGATGTATCGATCCAAACTTGGCCAAAAAATATTACGAGGTATAATTTTGTTCTCGCATCAAAGCTATGAGTAACAGCGCGTTGTCTAAGTTTTAAAATTTTAAACTAGAGTAAGACCTTAACAGTTATTTATAAACGAAGCTTAGAGATATGTAAAAAGCTGTTCGAGAAACTGGAAGCATAAGGCGATTGCACTTTAACCCAACTAAGACAATACAACGTAAGGAATTTCGTGGTATAGAAGCTGAGGTCAAAACAGAAAGTAATCTTCAACTGCAAATTTGCAGAAAACGTCTGTTACACATCTAAATCATTTATGAAAAGATTTTCGTTTGTAAATGATACTATAAGGATAAGATAGAAGATTGGTATAATGTACCTCGGAAGGTTAAAAGGTAGATTACTGGTCTCTAACCTTTAGATGATCTATCTGGACTGTAGTAAGAACCACAACCAAATTGAAATTTTTGTCTCTGTACCGTAAAAAAAATGAATTACAGAATTTTTTCGAGATCTTACTAACCAATGTCTTACTAACCAAGATCTCACTAACCCTAATATCTCTAATCTGTGTAGTTAATGCCTTAAGCATAGGGAATTTTGAAGGCAAACTTCTGTATCCAGTGTTTAATTTCTTTAACTATTAAGAGGCTAGGAGTATCGCATGATTGGTTTTGATAATTTCAGATTTATGTAAGTGAAGCAACTGTTACTCTCGTTACATTTCTACAATTGTTATTTGTTGTATTGATGGATAGTATTAAAATAATGAAGTTGAATAGAAAAAGTGCTGAAAATATCCCTTTCAAGAAATCATTATTCACATATTTAGAATTTATTCTTTATTGTTAAATCTTTTAGATTTTGTCAAATACTTTAGTTCAGGATGTTTGTTTCGATACAGATTTACGCATTTAAATACGCTAGTTTAAATCATCATGTATTTCTAAGTAACTACTTCAAATGTGATTAAAAAAAGTTGGGGCCATGTATGACTACAATACCTTTTAAAAAACAGATTCCCTTGCAAATTCTTTTATAGTTTTATTCAGGAAACGGACTGATTCCTGTTATTCAATCTAAGATCCTATTCATCAAAAGACAACTGATGTTTAGTACCCATCAAAGATATGTAGACATCGTGCCATCGTCTTTTTGAAAATGTTAACCTCTGATTCACGAGTTAAATGCCCTGCATATTAAAATCAATTCTCTTGCTGTGTGTAAAACTGTATCACCACGTTCATCTAGTTAATGCAACTTACAAACTGTACCTACAATAGAAGAGCCAAATGATACCATCAAACAGCTCTAGACTGTCTGCCAAAGCTTGTTTTCTTTGTCAAAGAATAGCAAACAGCACATTACGCTAAATACTTGTTTCCTAAGGTGATCAAAAAGATAGTTAAATATTTCTGAAAATTATTACTTTGTCACTTTAAAAACTTTATTTTCTTGAGAGTGTATTAAAAAAACTGGTAAACTGGTCTATTATCAAATAAAAAGAAAATCCGGAAATGGGAGTTTAAAAACTTCTTTTCGAGTTGTAACTCTGAAATATATTTTGAACTATATGCTACAGAAAATAAGAAAATAACAAAATTATCTTTACTTTCATTAGCCAGTTCCGAGAGAGTAGGTCTAAATGAGCTAGTCTAACGCTGCTAGAATAGATAAATTGATTGAACACCTGCCTCTAAATGGAGTTTAACATTTATCTCAGTTAGATAGTCGTTACAATGGCCGTTGAAATTAACGATAACCAACCGTTAAGCAAATGTATGAAAAATTCTGCGGTTGGAGAAAATTCGTATTGTCCAGTAATGAGTAAAATTTTGTGCACATGATGATATTGTGGATAATCTCAAGCAAAAAACTGGCATGGAAATTTAATATAATCTCTCTTTAACTGATGTTTTAATATATTTGTTGATAAAGCACAGTAATTAACGTAAAAACTGTTTTTTTTTTCGGGTGGAATACAGTTTTTGTTTTCATCTGTGTAAGAAAAGTTTTCGGGAAGGATTTGGAAGAAATATTGGGCATTTTAATGCCATTATCATAATTGAATAATTTCTTTAGTCTTTGTTACAAAGTAAATGATATGGTCGTCATAACACACGCTTAAACTAATGTGTTTTCGATATTTCCCTGTGTTAGTTTGTAGTTAAACTGCACAAAGTTTCATCAAATCATCTTTATTTATATATATTACAAGCGAGATATCTTTTGGGGACCTTAGTAGAAGAGCTTTCAAAAGTATTATTCAGTTTGTTAACATTGAAATCTGTCAGATTAAGATTCACTGAAAAACTGTTGCAAAATTAGTCACTGATTCTTTCTTTATCCTACTTTCAAACTAATATTTTTTCATCTCTTTCGAAACATATTTGCATCTTGTCCACCCGAAACCGTTTTCGCAAGCCGGGTAGATTCTTAGCATCGTGCAAAAGCGATTCGGGCTCAATTAACGGTGGAATCACACGCGATGTCTGTCACCAAATCCCTTTTAAACATTTGCTCCAGATTGACTCTTGCATATTCGAAAGCGATAGCGGAATTGCGATGAATGGACGTAGCGTGCTGAAATAGCTGGTCGCGTGCGATACCGGGATTTGCGCTCAGCGAATCGTGCAAAATGCGGCGATCCGCTCCGAGAGACATTTTGTGCCGAAAGTCACCATCAGAAATGCTTCAGAAAGTGGTGAAGAAGGCTCCTTCGCGTGCCTGCGACTAAAACTGCATCAAGTACATGCTGTCTTTGCAATATGTACAAGATTGTATTTCTCTTTTCGCTTAAAAAGAGACTTTCTGCTGATATATATGTTGATTATCCTTTCAAACACATTGTGATATTGCCGCATAAAGAAACTTTGCCAACGAGCTCAGTGGTCGAATGGTCAAAGCGCGAGATCCAGACTCAAAGTTTGTGGGTTCGATTCTCACAATGGCGGTTGATCCAAAGTATGGATTTTTAATTTAAAAATGTTATTTATTGTTGCCTTATTGTTGCTCTAACATTCTAGATCTTTATTATGTAAATTAGTTATTTCTCGAATATTCTGTTCAGATATAAAAGCTGATACCCACTACTTGTAGGCAACTTCTCGATCTTGCAAGGTTGCAAGTTGCTACTTAGCCTCAATAAATTCGTCTATTTGGTTAAACGGTTGGTTCATTCGAATCTTCGTGACAATATTAGTTAAAAACGTACATTAACCCCTTGATATACAATGACGTCTGGGAGACGTCAGTCATTTCATGTGCCAATGTAGATATTGACGTCTCCGAGACGTCAAGAGCTGCCTCCGGTAGAGGTTGTGCAGCATAATATTCAACCATTTAATTATTTAACTACTGCCTCGAGCCTGTTCTGATTAGAATATTCGAGACATCACGTGTCCTTAAAAAATAATATAACAAGCGAAACAACCTGGAATTGTAAAATATGTCAGCTCCTTTACCTATTTCAAAATGCTTTCGAAGTGTTTCCTACTTCATAGAAATAACTTATTTTATAATGTTTCTTAGTTATTGTTCATTAACATTTTATACGAACCCCATTAAATGTTAGACAACAACTGTTACGCACGGTTTCATTGGCCCTAGTGTAGCAAAACAGTAGACCACAGCGCTCCAAACTAGATCAAGACGTACATTTATTCATTAAAATTTCATTTAAAAATTTCACAGTTTATGAATGCATTTAATGCAAGTTACTAGAATTGCATTGAGTACATGTTGTTCTTGCAATATGTACAAGACTGTTCTTTTATTTTCGATTAAAAATAGACTTCTGACAGACTTCTTAATAAAATTATTAATATCCGCACTATGATCGTAGTTTTAGAAGCATATTTATTCACTAAAATTTCGTTTAGATGCAATTATATAGACTAAAATTTAAGAAAAAAATGTATTAAGTAATTTTGACATGTTTGCATTTGGGAACGCTGTTGTGTTATGTTAGATTAAAAAAAAATGCGCATTATTTTGTAAAAAAAAAAGCACTTTTTGTATATCCTTATCTATTTTTTTATCGACAAATTGAAAGTTCATGATATCAAAATACGTTATTTAATTAAATCTGATTTGATATTTTTAGAATTTTTTTAGAATTTTCGAGTTAATCTATGTGAAAAATGTAACAAAAAGAGTGTCCTGTATATTTTTGTAAGCTGCAGAGTTTTGAGAACGTAATTATTACACAAAAAAATCAACCATGTCTTTGTTATAAAAAATACAGATTTAGGGATGTGGCAAAATTTTATATTTCTCCATAGATGGCTCGCCTACTTGTTACGTCAGACAATGTAATGCGCATTTTCGTGCATTTCGGATATTGTAGTTCGGTGGGACTCAAACCCATTATGTTAGTCACTGTAAATAGTCTGTAAATAAATGTTAATTTTACAGAAATAGTAGTACTTATCCTTTTATGGATATAAGAATTTTGTCTATCCCGCCTGCACCTGTAGTTTTCTAAAACGCCTTCTTTTATTTTTGCTTTTTTTCGCATCAAGGGAAACCTTATTTTCATTAAACTTTAAGTAGTATGTTCCCATATAGGATCATTGGCTTGTAAAAGGTTAACCCTAGAACGCTACATTAAAATAATAAACAGTTTAAAAAGCTGAGAATAGCTGTAATGTGTAATTAATTAGTTTTTGTAGCAGGAATAACATCGGGAAAATGTCATGAGGTTAACCTGAGTTGTAAAGGACTAATACGGGATATTCATGACGTAGCAGAAAACTCATCACGGTGATTTTTCGCAACTATCTTTCATAATACATCACTAATTCCCAGTCAGATGATTACTAAAGAATAGGGAAAACACGTGACCTCTTCCGCCAAAAGAACCGCGAAACCAACAAAACTGCCAATCAAAGATGAATATTCCCTTTCATTTCCCCAGGCCGAGTAAAATCGTAATGAAACAAATCGTACTGACAAATTCTGCTTCGCCCGAGTTTTCTCGGGATAATAATTAACTGCAATATATACGAAACCGAGATAACTCAGGATAATCAGGCAAGCGCGTAAACATCACAATAAATAATCAATTCAGTACCTTTTCTATTAGTGCATTTTCTCTCAAAGTGTAAAGAAAAATTACTTGCCCTACTCTTAATTTTCACATAATATAATTAGAACTCCACCTTATAGTACAGATTCTACTCATTATTTATCTATAGTTCTTATGTATATAATCACGGTTCTGTACGCTTTTGTATATACATTAGTCATATGTATTTAAAGAGGTGATACAAATACTCGCTAATTAAATATAAAATCTTCTTTGAAATAATACAACTTGTCGAAAATAATTGTCTGTGTGTTTATCTTGTTCGCACCATCTACCCAGACAAATATTTTATTTTATTTATACCGAACTCATTATATCGGGTCTCGGTTCTAGTGAAATTGCATAAGCTGTTTGTCTTCGCTATTATGTGAAGGTAAAAGGCTAATATCAGATAACACCCGAGATGGGCAGCATCACAAAACTTTCAATACAGCTAATCGAGTTCCTAAAACTGATACGCTGCTTTCGTACAACAGGTTCCTCGAGGCCCTCATTAAAAACTTTAGAAGCTGACAACCTCATTATTTATGACAAGGATTCGTAAATCACATTTTTTTCTTAATAAGCTAAAACAGGTATAGCATTCTCTAAAATAACAAGGTGTTTCTGTGGAGTATATAGAAGTTGTTTATTGGTTTGGATTTATTTTTGCAACCTATAGGCTGTTGACTCGGAAAAAAAGTACTGCAGACAAAAGTATTCCCTAATACTTGAAATAATTTCGACTAAAATAAAGATTTCAAACCAGCAATCTGGAAAACTTCTATGATCTACCAAAGGTATACACTGATCCCTCATTTTAAAAAATCTTTCACGTAGTCATTGAGTAACTAATTGACGTTGTAGTCCAAGTGAAAAGAGTAGTCCACGTGTGTACTGTACTGAAGAAAGGAATGTACTCAGTGTTGCTAACCTTGAAATAGAAAATTTTAGATAGTAGATCCTAAAATCTTGACATTTACATAAAAATTGCGATGCATGGCACGATGATAACACTAGTTTTTATAGCATACACCAAACTAACTTGTTCAATATATTATAATGAATTTTTCTTTTTAATGTTTTTTCGATTTCACATAAAGAACAAAACGCCTATTTTAGAAAATAAAGTTAGAAAACAGCAGTAAAATAAAGAATTCTACTCTTAAAAGACGTATGGTAACGATACTTATAGTTGACCAATTTGTGAAAACATTTGTAACTGGTTTGAATTGTGTAGTCACACATTTTATGCATGAAAAAAACTGCAATGATTAAACCTTTTATTACTTTCATCTGTACATATTTATTAAAAAATCTTTCATATTTGATCATTGTTATACCATACTGTTCTCTGGGGGCCACGATGTAATAATACACGATGTAATAATATACCACCCTGTTCTGGTGCTTTATGCTTGCGTGGGACAGGTCTGTTCGTGGATTGCCGCTGGGATGCATGGAATTAAAATAATTCCTCCAAAAACTTAGACGGACAACACAAATTTTATTTAAAAGTTTTATGAAACATTAGAGTAAAACAAAATGTCATATTTAGAACCTCGGAGCCTGCATGAGTCAGAAAGGATAAACCGAGCATTTCTTTAAGTCCAAACATAAAACCGTCGTCGTGTTCTCTCACATCGAACCGAGAGATGTCTCCAAGTCGCAGGCCCGAATCCAACTGCTTTCTTCACATCTTCTCTCCCTTTCCTCGGTGGTGGGGGTGTCCTGTCCGCATTTTTTCGCAACATGATCCCTGCCAAAAAGAGAAGTTCTCTCGTCCAGATGTACTGCTGGTCTGCAAAAACAAACGAGAGCATCCGAAGAACCTTATCATCCCCCCCCTAGCCGGCCATCTCCAATTTCAAGGAACGCCGAGTGAAACGGGTCAATGGGAGTGATTTTGCCGAAAACAAGAAAGGCATATACATGTGAATACTGGTCGTCCAAATTCCTTACAATCATAATTTATATACTTACATATGAAGCACATCATAAATAGTATATAACACATTAATGCTCCTATTTTTTCTCTTTTCAGAAAGCAATTAATATTGCGCGTTGGTAGCTTCTTTAACCGTTTGAGTCCCAAGCAACGCGATCACTCTGTTCAGTTTTTATGTCTAGAAAACCCAGCATATTCCGAGTGTAGTGTACCACTGATGGTGCTCCATCGACCGTTGAAGTCCCGCGTGCTCAGATTTACTAACGCAATTATATCACACAGCTCCTTTTTATGTAAATAATACATTTTACAATAGTCACATTACTGTAATAATAGTGAAATATTGAAACATATATGATTAGAATATAAAATAGAAGAAGTTGTATCACACAGCCTGGGATTTATCGACATAAAATGAAAGAAACACTATAGCATTGCTTGGGTATTTTCATAACCATGCAGATAAAGCGCGGTTGTCCTGTTCGGGATTCTTTGACAACATTTTTTCCAAACCCTGTGGGACTCAAATGATTAAGGACATTTCCATTCAAATTTGTCCTTTTTATATGTCCTTTAACAGGAATGCATACATTTATAAAACCCTAGCACAAAAAGCAGAAAATTGTTGTTACAGTTATCCTGGCAGTTCAATTAGTATCTCTTTTCTCAAGCTAATTTATGCGTTGGGTGTTGCAATGGTTTCACATTCTGTTGAACACATACATAGAATCAGACATATTGAAGCATCTTTTTCGCTTTGGCGGTTCTACATTTCCGAGCCAGTGATGCTCCATGACTCTCAGTGATTGCTATTGTTTATTAATCTTGTTGTAGATGCTGTTCCAATTACTTTCGCTGAGTTTCGCAACTTTTAATCATGGCTCTCCCCCTTAGATGTATTACATTTTTACCCATAATGCAGAAAGTTACGCAACCTTATTATGTAGTTTGTTGCTTGCCAGTTTTAATTAAGTAGGGTTACTGGAACATGTCGTACGTTGAATTTACGGAATGGACTGCCCATTAGATACCTTTCAATGAAAAGGCAAAATGGTGTATGGGAGTGCTTGTTGTTTATATTAATATATACTTTATGGGGTTAGGTTAAAAGGTAATCTTAATTTAAAATTGCATTTTACTTTAAAGTTATGACGTAAGGAGTTGAAACTTCAAATATGATATTGATATTTTCAACAAAAAGAACTTGAAAGTCCTAAAAAGGAAAATTAAATAACCTTACTTTAAATTCATTACCATACCTAAGAAATGGAAGAACATAGCTAAAGGAAATTAGGACATTGAAAATTCCATTCCTGCTGTCTAATAATCAAAGTTCCATTTTCGTACCCCGTACTGGAATTCGTGGGTTCAAATCCTACTCTCGCATGGATTTTAATAGCCGTTCATTATCAGCTATTAGTAGTAGGTCTCTGTCACATTAGCCCTCTGGTTACAAAGCACTAGACCAAAGTGCTCCACATCATTTTCCTACCCTTGATTAGATTGAAATTTAACAAGATTTTGTGTACATATTTCACAGTTATTTTTTTTTATGGTAATCTCTTTTCTAACAATTTACTACTCAAATTTTATATATCCTTAACAGCAGAAAATTTTATGAACCATAATCATTTCTACAATATAATGCTGGAATATATTAGCTGATTTTATAGTTGTGTTAAGTTTAATTGTAATAAGTTTCTTTTAATCGCACAATCTGAAAACAATCATTTGAATAAACTATCCGTAAGCATTGCTACAGGAAGAAAATTTCATCCGGCATTCGGCAAGAAACTTTTTAACAGTTTGAAGAAGCTGTCATGACGTTTGTTCTGTACCTCCATTGGACCATGCAACGAGCAAAGTATACAGCAAGTTCAGTTTATTTTTAGCCAAGTCCCGTGTTCGTCTTCTTAATGGTGCTACTTACTCTACCGGAAAAATATTTTAGTTGCACTTTTCATTCTTTCAGAATGATACAATTTAACAGAGGTGCAAGTTTAGAATAAATTCTTTTTAAAATAATTTTTGCTTCCTTAAATTTTCTTTTTTAGTCTATGCAATTTATATGTATGTAATCCAATAATTATAAAACTGCTGGACAAGGAGAAAGCTAATCAGCTGTAATAACGAACGATGCAGTCTGACCACATTGAAGAGAACGCCACGAATTTAATTAAAACTTTATTTCAGACAAGAGAAAAGACACAAAAATCACTCTTCTCGAAGAGAGGTGCACCCAAGAGCGAAGACAGAATTTTCCCACTTACTCAGCGAATTTTAGTGTAAGATCAAGAAAATCATTTGCCGGCGACAGCTAGGAAACGTGTTGAATGGACAGAAAATTTACATCTATAGGATAGAATGCTTTGGGATTTGTATCGAAAGAATTTTAAGTCGGAGACACTCCTTTGATTAAGACATTTAGGGGTTGAGAAAAAGGTTTTAAGGAATTAGAAATGGAGGAGGTTTTTAAAGAATTATTAAAGTTAAATAATTTTGATATATTACATGTATATACGTATATGTATATATATATATATGTATATGTATATATATATATATATATATATATATATGTATATATATATGTATACACACACACACACACACACACACATATATATATATATATATATATATATATATATATATATATGACAAAGTCGTGATCCAGAGTTAAGGCGAATGGAAAACAATCTTCTTGATAATAAGTTTTATTAACTCATCTTAAGGAAAGCAACATGCTCCATTTTCATTAATCGACCCGGAGCTATGCGTGAAAGTGTTGACCACTCCATGTCCACGAGCCGAATCAAACTTATCTGTTTGCAAGCTCATCAAATAGCTCAGAAATGTTTCCGACTGACCGGATTATCCTGAAAGCTTACGCTATCGTGGGTCTTTTTCATTTATTTTCTTATTATAAAAGTGTTCTCTTTTTAAAACCGTTTGTAACTTACATAATTTCCAACTACCCCTTTTTTAGACCTGACATATATATATGATGATACTTACGAATAGGGTACTCCTTAGCAAATCTGGCGAAATTATTGGAGATGTTTACTAAAATAAATAATAAACTGAACGAACTATTAATGATTCACTATATCCAATTTTTTAAATATTACGTGCATTTAATATATAAGAAAAGGGGTTGCTCAAGTAGAGTTGGATACCAAATAATATAAATAAAAATATAGATACAGATTGTGTGGACACGGCGAGATCAGGAGAAAGTGTTAGTCTACCATACTTACAAGTTTATCGCCAAGTTGGTGGGGGTACCCTGTTCTTGTGTCAAACCGTATATATATATATATTGTAACGTACTGGAAAATAGGTAGGCGAGGCCTTCAATGACACAGGCTAGAAATTTAGGTATTCTTGACTAAATATTTTATTCAATAGAATAAACTATGTACAGATATGTACAAATTCAATAAACGATAACATTCAGGGATCTCGTACAGAGATAATATGCACATACAAGGATGCGTGGGATACCGGAACAGTATGGCTAGGGCTTTAAAACACAATAGCTGGAAACTAATTAGTGCCGGGACTAATGTTGACTCGATCACTCCGTCAGTCGATTAGCGCGGTTGGCTTTCACAGCAGGTTCGGAGGTTCCGAGTGCGTATCACGCTGGGATTCGTGAAGAAAACACAGGATGCAAGTCGATCCAAAATTAGAGTGCAAAGTCACTCTCGGCTGACTACTTCTATGCAAGAAGTTAACACGAGCCGAATCAAACTTATCTGTTTGCAAGCTCATCAAATAGCTCAGAAATGTTTCCGACTGACCGGATTATCCTGAAAGCTTACGCTATCGTGGGTCTTTTTCATTTATTTTCTTATTATAAAAGTGTTCTCTTTTTAAAACCGTTTGTAACTTACATAATTTCCAACTACCCCTTTTTTAGACCTGACATATATATATGATGATACTTACGAATAGGGTACTCCTTAGCAAATCTGGCGAAATTATTGGAGATGTTTACTAAAATAAATAATAAACTGAACGAACTATTAATGATTCACTATATCCAATTTTTTAAATATTATGTGCATTTAATATATAAGAAAAAGGGTTACTCAAGGAGAGATGGATACCAAATAATATAAATCAAAATATAGATACAGATTGTGTGGACACGGCGAGATCAGGAGAAAATGTTAGGCTACCATACTTACAAGTTTATCGCCAAGTTGGCAGGGGTACCCTGTTCTTGTGTCAAACCTTATATATATATATATATATATATATATATATATATATATATATATATATAATTGTATTTTTGCAATTTTACTTGCCACTACACATGAATTAGTCCCCATTATTTTTAATTGCCCTAATGGGCAATAGCCAGACCTAAATAACTTTCGCAGTTTTTTGCAGTTGCTCCATCCCATTAAAATAAGTATGTCCAACGTAGAACTTTAACTTTATTTAAGGCTATATTAAAATATATCCAAGACGAGAGATCAACATTAAATTATTGACAAAAATGCACTTCAAATACAAATTTCGCCCCACAGCGAGATGATCACGCTGGGTTTATTGTCATGAGACCAGCTGCTTATTTAACGTTAGTGTAGCAATTTAGTCATTGTAGGGGTGAACTACTTTATTGAGACAAATGGAAAGAGTGGCTAGTGGACAAAAAATTAAAATTTATTTCAGATTTAACTCTGGGAGACCGGTAAAAAGAATTTTAAGACAACTAACACTCCTTTATTAAAGATATGGTATGGCTGGGAAAACAGGTATGAAAGAATGAGAAGGAGAAAAGGAGAATTTTAGATAGATATTTACGTTAATAATTTTGATATATTACATTTATATATTATGTTACGCAGTGGAATCATCGGTTATATCTGATGGTATAATTCGTCGGCGGTATCCCAAAGTTTCGGTGGCTATCCAAAGTTACTTGAAAATTAAAAGAAACTAGCCCAAATTTGGTTTAATGGGACTAGGCTCAGAAAAAAGGATGTAGTTGACGGATCGAGTACCTTAATGATCTTTTTATTGGAGTTAAAACTTAAAGCAGCTTTGTTACATACGTTTGACATCAAAGTTGGTAGGCAGAAACCTGATCAAAACTTGGCAACTCTGAAGCGAGACAGATACGCATTCCCAGTTAAACAAACAGTTCAGCATTCCTGTAGTTTGTTAACGGGCCAGTTGGTCACTCAAAGTTGTAAAATCAGCGGTCAAAGTTCGAATTGCACCGTATAGATTTCAGAAAGAAGTAAAAATTGCAAATTAAAGGCTTCTCCACACTATGGTCCACTGCAAGCCATTACCATCGTCTGGATGGGGTATGGCTTATCGAGATCGACAATGGCAGACGATAAAATGACCGTGGAGGATGACTTCGGAAGCGGTTTTTCTCCAAAGATCAAAGACAACCAGCATGCTCTACCAAAGTGCGCAGTAGACTCTATGGATGCATCTACGCGCTGTGCTCATTTAGTGGCCCAGTATGTGGATGCATCCCGTGAACCATCGTTCAAGGTCTCCATCAGGACCAGTAATGGAGTGGTGAACAGTTGTCCATAGTGTGGAGGCTACATAAGATTTTACTCATGGAAAAACAGAACAGATTGCGCTCTTTAATTTAGATTCTTTTCTTCTTAATGAAATGAAATTAAAATTAGAACAAATAATTTAGAGGCGTTTAGTATTTTTTTACATATGTGTGGGTGTGTGCGGGGGCGCATAGATAAATTAAAAAGAAAGGAAGTCATTTCTCGAATTTAAGCGAGCTGTATTATTTCAAATCTCATCATTAATATCTAAATTCAATTTTCTATTCACTATATTTTGTGTATGCATGTTTACTTATACCGAATATACAGTAAAACGAGATACAAAGTAGATTGATTTTAACGCAAGAAAATTTTACTCCTTGATGTGATTAAACTTCACAGTGTCGAATATAAGTAAATTTTTAATCTATTGTAAAAAATTATTCTTATTTGTAATTTAAAAAATTATATTTATTGCAAATATAATTTAACTGGTCTTTGACATTTTCTCTCGCTTGTAAAACATTTGTATGCATGTATGTATGTTTACAAAGAAATAACTGAAATAACATGTTCATAAAAAATAAAAATAAAAGATAAGTACTAGTATTTTCCTGACTTCCAAGAAAGGCTTTTCCATGGAAAGCTTGTGTCCAGTTATGAAGCCCCAAAAAGCAAATACCTAATCTTTTCGCTGAAATCCAATATCCAGCCTTGTTCCATTTACTGTCAATAAGCGTCCCTTTAAATATGTCAGATTAAACTTCTTTTGTTAAACAGAAATGTTAAATTCTTTAACGAGCTGTCAGGTTATCCGAGGACGCCTCTCACACTTAGAAACCTTTCATATACACAGCAGTTAACAACCAAACAAATCTGAAAAGTGAAATAAAAAATAAACACCTGAGTGTTACATGCTATTCCCCTGTCCTAAATTCCCGCCAAGCGATCTTACCTTACGCGCGATAATTCGCCAATCGCAAGAAGCCATCAAAACTATTATACGCCAGAGAATCTTTTTAATAGAGGAGGGTTTTTTAAAAGGCGGGCTCTTGGAGCTAGCAAGCAAAAGAATAATAACAAAGGGTGAGGCACCGCCGGAAGTTGGGGCCAGCGTTCCATGACTCTCCGGCTTTGTCAGTTCGTCTTCAGGTGGCCCACCTGCCCGGTACGTTTCTAGATTTCTGTTTGGTTCGTTGTGGGATGCAGGTATGAAGCGATTCGAAGGTGCCAAGCTACTGTTTTTCACTCCCGTAAAGGATAAATCTCTCTTACTGAACAGTGATGTAAGTGGATTGTTTCTAATATTGGTCAGTCGGTATTATTTTCAGTTGTGGATATCAAAAGTTTTTATGCAGGTGAATATGCCATGGTAAGGTGAATATATATATTTCTCCGCAGTACTCAGATATCATTTCTATACTTATTAGGAAGAGATTAACAATAGTTATTTATATACTTAAAATAGTTCATAAGATGATTATGGGATTATTTTTGTGTTTCATATTCTATGTTGACAGGGACTTATTGAATCATCATCATCTTCGCAAAATGAGATTAATGAACGTCGCCTGCAACAGATATTATGTTTATATAGTGTGTATAAAAAGACAATCGTTCAGTATAGGAACGTATTCTTCCAGCGTTATAAAACTTTATTATTTAATGATTGTTTATATGCATGCAGGTGTATATGTTTACATGTAGGTGTAAATAAACGTACATATAAATATTCGTATGTAGGTATGAATGTTTATAGAAATATTTTTATGTGTATTCATTTATATCTGTGTGTGTGTTTATATATATATCTATACTTGTGTGTGTATATGTATGATTTATTTGTGTGCATAATATCCCCACAATAGGTTTTAACGTATTATTTGATCTTTTAAACGCTTCCACACCAAATCAAAGGCTTTAAGTTTTTTTAGTGTACTAGTTAAATTGAATTCCAATTTAATCCCCCGTGTTTCTATTAAAAGCTTTCATATTGTGAGTAATTCAATTTATGTTTTAAGTACAACAAACTTCCTTCATACACAAAAGTTATATGCCTCTCACTACCTTATATAAGTATGCCTTAAAAAGACTTAGCTTTGACTGGTATTTCTCATTTACACATGTAAAGCATAAAAATAGGTATAGTATTAATTTTCTTTCACTTGGAAAGGAAAATCATAATAACTTGGACCTGCGTATGAAAGAGCAAAATTTGAAAATCATTAATTTTCATATATAGTGATAAGAACAAAGCTTTTTTTTAATAGTTTCTTAAACTACTTTGTTTCCTTAGGTTCTTGCTGCTTTATATCTACCACATTTAACTGTGTATATATAGTGCATTCAAATGATATTAACGAAAGGTATAAAATTTAAAGCTTGCTCGCTTTGAATTTGTATATGTAACATTTCAAAGTACTATTGAATCTCTTTTACTATTGTTAAGTTATTTTCCTTATATTCAATTTGGTTTTAGTTTATTTTAGCTTATCTGTTTTTGTCATGCTCATATATCTATTTACCTATAATGCAGAAGTTTATGCAACCTTATTATTTACTTTGTTGCTTGTCAGTAAGTGGAATATGTTGTATGTTGAATTTACGGAGTGGGCCGATTATATAATTTCTTTTGGAAAAAATATATAAGTGTATCGGAACGTTTACTATGTGATGTTACTATACAAGTGATGAGATTATGTTAAAAGATTTTTCTTAAACGCTGTATTATGTTTTACAGTTATGCTCTGTTAAAATTTTATGCCGAACAGTTTTCAAAAACAAAAGATTTCAACAACTGGATGGTTATAATAATTGTATTAATTAATGCACTTTTACTTTAATTTGTCAGCGTTAATGTGATAAGCAAACACTCATTTAGTTTTCAGAATATCATAATTTAGTATACAATGCCTTAAAGCTAATATCTCAAAGAAGAGCAGGATTACATTCGAATGTGTGTATATATATATATATATATATTTCAGTAATGATTAATGATATACATCACTAATCAGGGATAATATCAGGGTTTAACTACCTTATGTGATTGTGATTATGACTTTATTATTGTGATCGGCGACGAACTCCTGAATATGTTACACACACACGTATATATATATATATATATATATATATATATATATATATATATATATATATATATATATATATATATATATATATATATATATATATATATATATATAAACATTAATTTAACTTTTCGTTCTTCGATTTGTTTTCATGCACAGTTTAAAGAAAAATTAGTCTTGAACTAAGCATTCATTTTTCTGTCTGTTAAAAAAGTGTCTAAAACTAAGTATCCCCTTTTCTGGCTTTAAAAGTCTTTTTTTCAACTTTTTCAAGGAGAAATACAGATATTGCTTGTCTTTTCCTTTTTAATTTTTCACTTAGTTTAAAAATTTACCTCTTAACCATTTGCTCCCTACTATAATTTTAAATGCTACCGTTCTTCTGCTATAATATTCTGTAATATATATGTGTATGAAGTTGCTTGGTAGATTTTCTCAATACGAGGCAGAAATGCTACCCCTTTAATGTTTTGATTTCGTTACTTATGCCTCCCCTTTACGGTGCCGCTTATGCTAGACTACTCTGTATCATAGCACGGCACGTCCCTGTATGTATGAATGTGTTTGTGTGTGTATGCTTTTATAGGCAGCTATGTACCCAGGATTGTCTTATGTGTGGCTCAGCAAACTAAATCGTTTTACAAATCTGAATATGTCATACTAAACTTTAAAAAGCAGAAGTCATAATTCTATTTCAATTATTTCTTTAATCATTTTTTATTGCACTTATTTGGTTAAAATACATACGAATGTAAGTACTGAAACTAAGATATACTGTAAAATAGTTTTAACTAATTATGTATAGATAAGGTTTGTGATTATGGGCTATAGCGGTCTTCTTACGCAAATTTGCAATAGCAAAACGCAAAATTTCTTTTTTTTTTCTACTGAATCTACATTTTTTTAATATTGGGACTCAGCTTGTTAACAGTTCAACACAAACACTGATATATATATATATATATATATATATATATATATATATATATATATATATATATATATATATATATAATGTGTGTATAAAGAATTTTTAAATTAAAAAATCTTATTTTTTCTTAATTTATTGATTATATTGATTACATTTATTGATTGATAGCCTCAATATTTCCATGAATATTCAACATAGCTAAAAAGATGTTTTTGATCTATTACGTATCGCAAATAAATTTTTATCCATCGTACCTTTAAACGTTTAGTTTATGAGTTTGGGGGGGGGGCGTGTTTATGTGTGTGCGTATATCTATGCCTGTGATTATTTATATATATATATATATATATATATATATATATATATATATATATATATATATATATATATATATAAAAAACTTGCCTAAACTTTTATCCACTTTTAAACCTATTCTTTTCGGTGTTTTTAACTGTTGTTCCAAACGGTGTTTACTCTCGAACTTTTCCCTCCGGCTTCCGCTTCGGAAACCAGGTGTGACTCGGCAAGCCATAGGGGTGCGGTAAAATTTGTACCCCCCCCTCCCTTTTTCTGTTATGGGAAATTATTTTTCTGTTTCCTGAGCTGCATCTCAATTGGTTAAAAAATTGTGTTGCATCACACGAAACCAGCTTTTCGACGTCTGGAGCCTCTGTGTGCGTGTTTTTCCTTCCCCTAACTCTCCCCTACAAACCATTCTTTTTTTTTTACCTCCCTGTTTTTTTTAACAATCGAGTACGCTGTATAATGCCATAGCCGTAGATTTTGTTTCCCATCAGAAGCGATGGGAGTATGTCAGACATGAATGGATTCATTAAAATCGCATTAGCTTTAGATCGAAGGGAGTAATTAAAAAGTGTATGCGGTAATTTGTATCGAGTTTCCCAAGATTTTATGATGCCGATGACTCTTCTTTGATAACGAAACAAAGGAGCGGACTTTTTCCAAATGACAGTAAAACACTAGGGACTTCTCAGTGACAATCGGTTATTACGTGAGGCACAAAAAGAAGCTGATAAAATTGCAAAAGTTACTTTGTTCCTTTTGTGGGATTTCCTCTAGCAATTTTTTGATTGCATTTTATTTTTCTTGTAAAATGAATATTTTAAACGTTAATTACATACAGTATTTTTCTGCAAGATCCTTTGCGATATTTAAGAAGTGAAATAACTCTCGGCTAACCGAAAGTTAAAATACACTTCAAACGACGAACTTAACCCACGAACTTAAGTTATTAAGTTAAGCTTACCAAATATTATGTTATTACTTTTTATCTCTTAAATTACTTTTCAAATTAAACACTATCAACGAAACGAATATAGTCACTCAGAAGTGTTTTGCCTGTAATTTTCTAAAGCAGGATTAGCTTTTCGCGGTAGAAAAAGTAGAAGACTGCCGATGGCGGGAAAATTTCCTAATCTAGAGAGCAAAAAATAAGCAATCCCCCTAAATATATTTTTATTACACGAATCTAGAAAATAAGAGTAATAAAACTAAAAATTTCTGGGACATTCAAATAGTCTGAAGTGCTTCAGAGACCGAATTTATCAAGCTTATTCAAATGTACAGAAATAGAGAGGCTTATAGGTATTTCTATATACAAAGTAGCCGATTTCTGAAGAGGTAGGACTCCACTTTGGTACTGCAGTTTGTAGGTTCGAATCCAACAGCAAGCATGGATGTCCGTAGCCGTTCAGAATCGGCTTTAAACAGTAGGTCCCAGTCTTATTAGCCATCGTATAACAAAATAGTAGACTGTAGCGATTCAAACCAACCAACTATTATACAACCCATAGATTTTTGCTTCTCATCAGAAGCGATGGGAGTATGTCAGACGTGAAGGGATTCATTAAAATCGCATTAGCTTTAGCTCGAAGGGAGTAACTAAAAAGTGTATGCGGTAATTTGTATCGAGTTTCCCAAGATTTTATGACGACGTTGACTCTTCTCTGATAACGAAACAAAGGAACGGAGTTCTTCCAAATGACAGTAAAAACACTACGAAATTTTCAGTGACAATCGAAGCACAAAAAGAAGCGAGTAAAATTGCAAAAGTTACTTTGCTATTCCTTTTGTGTGATTTTCCTCTAGCAATTTTTTTAGTCTTGTTTTTCTTGTAAAATGAATACTGTTTTAAACGTTTATTACATGCAGTATTTTTCTACAAGATCCTTTGCGATATTTTATAAGTAAAATAACTCTCGACTAACCTAAAGTTAAAATACACTTCAAACAGTAAATACCCAACCTATGAACTTAAGTTATTAAGTTTAGGGTATCAAATATTTAGTTATTACTTTTTATCTCTTAATTACTGACAAGTGCTTTGCCTGAATCTTTCTAAAGCAGGACTAGCCTTCCGTGGTAGGCAAAGTAGGAGACTGCGTATGGCGAAAAAATTTCCTAATCTAGAGAGCAAAAAATAAACATAATCCCCCTAAATATATTTTTATTACATGAATCTAGAAAATAAGAGTAATAAAATTAAATAAAATATTGACAGGTTTCTTGGTATTTCTGTATACAAGGTAGTCAATTTCTGAATGGGTAGGACTCCACTTTGGTAATGCAATTCGTAGGTTGGAATCCTACTGCAAGCATGAATGTTCGTAGCCATTCGAAATCGGCTTTAAGCAGTAGGTCCCAGGCTTATTAGCTTTCGTATAATGAAATAGAGCAATTTCATGCAACGTCATGAACGGCTTTAATGTCCCTCCTATTTATTTTTATGCTTACGGTAGCCAATAGGCAACCAATAATCCGCCCTTCCGATTGAAATTAAAGCCAGAATCGTCATAAGTTGAGATGTGCACTGCTGTGGGAAATCGCTCTACAATAGACCGCAGCGATTCAAACCAACCATTATACTGCTGGTATGCAGCTCTTTCAGAAATTTCACAACGTTTGTAAATTCTGCATGCAGTTTTCGGGACACATTATCAACTATATATGATACATTTCTGAATGGATATAGTAAAACCTCAGTTAAAAAAAGAATACAATAAAAGTTTTCACCACATTTATTTTCTACTCTTTCTTACGCTATTCTAGTTTGGTTTTTCAAAATCAAACAAATGTTGCCAAAATACAAAATGTAAAAGTTTTACAAGCTTTTTCAAAATAACATCTACAATTAGTGAAACATTTCAAAATTAATTATTTACATTTAAACTGTTTAAATTATGACTAATTCTAAATTAAATATACCATTACAATACAACTCATAGAATTTTGATTTTCATCAAAAGCGATGGGAGTATATCAGGCGTGAATGGATTCATTAAAATCGCTTTAGCTTTAGATGGAAGGGAGAAATTAAAAAGTGGATGTGGTAATTTATATCGAGATTCCCAAGATTTTATGATGCCATTGGTTCTTCTCTAATAATAACGAAAGAAAGATTTTTTTTTCAAAGGATAGTAAGACACTGCAAACTTTTCAGTGACAATCAGCTATTACTTGATGATCAAAAGCATTAAAATCACAGAAGTTACTTTGTTCGCGTGTTTTCCTTTTGCAAATAATAAAATGCATTTCCCGATTGATCTGATTTTTCTAATGAAATGAATATTATTTTAAACTTTTTCTAAGGCGAAGTAGACGAGTGCCTACCGTGGGAAAATTTAAGAGCGGAAAATCTTCTTGAACTCGAACACAGAAAATAAACTTAACCCCCAAATATATTTGATTACTTGAATGTTTAAAATAAGAATAATTAAATCCAATATAAAAGGAATGGACTAGACATCTGGATATTACTATATTTAAAAGTGCACTGCAGGATAAATTTATCAATCTTATTCAAATGTATATGGCTCGTGTAGCAAAACTGTAGACCGTATCACTCCAAACCAAATGTGCATGAATAGATACGTCTGGGTATTTTCCTATACAAGGTGGCCAAACGATAGCCGACAGGGTAGGTACTGGAGTTCATAGTCTTAATCCACTGAAGGCATGGATGCTCGTAGAGATTAGGAATCTGCTTTAAACCGTAGGACTCGGTCTAATTAGTCATAGTATAACAAAAAATTAGACCGTAGCGCTTCAGATCAACCAACCTATATCCAAAGTACTAGTTTTAATTTGTAAATTCTTTTGTTTGGTTGGGAAAGCTATAGCCGTGATTCAAGCTCAATCTGGATTCTAACCATGTTCTTTACGAATACTATTTTTGTTGCATCAGGCAGGATCATTGTAATAATCATAGTCTCAATAATTTAACTTCATGTTTTTGTTCTTTACACATGTAATAACAAATTACCTCTTACCCCAAGAGAAAAAGGTATCTTGATCCTCGTTTTTCTTCATGTGCCAAAGTTTGGATCATAATCTGATTTAAATGTCAAATAATTAGGCACCTGTAATTAGAAACGTAGTTATTTTATTCGCGTGAAAAGTAAAAGCATAATGATCAACTCACCAATGGACAATGTTCTTTAAATAACCACATATTCTTACTTCTAAAGATAAGCAAGCAATATGAGCAGTTTTATTTCTTGAAATATTTACTCAATATTACTGTTAATATACTTAATATACTTTTGAAATATTACTCTTGATATAAAGGATGAATTGATGCGTAAAATCTATTTATTTCAGAAAATGAAATACCACAAGTTCACCAAATCCAATGAGGAACTAACTATACATATCTTACGATGGGCGTTTAAACGAGTTGAGATGAAACAGAATTAACATGATAATGTTTCTGACGTTGCTCTTAACATTAGGGGAATGCTCTTTCGCCATTTTTTTATCCTTAAAAAATGGAATGCCCATGTCTCCTTTTAACACGAGTATGGGAGGGACTTTTTTATCCTTCTCATTTGCATCACAAAGAACGTTTTTATTTTGTTCCAAAACATTCTTGCCTGTACACATATATCCTCCTTAATGTTGAAGTTGTCATGACATCCTCATTCCTTATTTTTGTTCGCGTGTCTTGTGCATGACTGCCATCAGTTTGAAGTGAATGTACGTATATATCTTCAGAATATTTTATGTAAGTGTTTAATTTAAAAAAAAAATATGTGTGTTAGAGATGAGTGAGTAGCTGTGAGATATAGGGCAGGGGTGGCTAAGCTCCTTAATAGTCCAAGCCATTTTTCAAAATTTAAAATTTTTCGCGAGCCGCAATTAAATAAGTATTTAAAAGGTATGCAAAAAATGTATTTAAATTTTTTTTACAGAAATTATATTTAATGAATGTCATTGGGAAGTTCTTCGTCCTTTAATTTTTCAAGGAATTTTTAAAATTGCCGATTTTTTTGCATTGGTGCGAATTTAATTTACAATGTTACACTGTTTTCATAACATCAGGATATTTTAAATATTTTGTAATGAGAGGTTCTTGGTGAATTTGCAGTGAATCGGTATGATTTGTGGAATTTGAGAATCATCTCTTAAAAGACAATAAAACCGTTTTTTTGTTTTTTTTTACCCAGCATTGCCGGAGCTCCATCAGCTATAATGCTTTTTAAAAAATATAATAACACAAAAATGAAAAGGGAACTTGGGTACATTTATCGAGATCCACAAATAATCCTTAAAAGAGCCGCATGTGGCTTGCGAGCCACAAGGTTGACCACCCCTGGTATAGAGGAAGAAGAGTGTAAGTAGGGATGTATGAGAGAGCGAGGAGTGACTCTGTAAGGAGAGTGTATGTATGTGTGTGATAGAGAAAAGGGCTGGGTGAATAAAATGAGTGTTTGTGTGTGGGAGTGAGGGAGGGAAAAAAAGGGGGGACAAGTGAATGAGAATGAGTTTGTGTGTGTGAAAGTGAGGGAGTGTGAGATAGAGAGAAAACGATGGGGAGCGAGTGAATAAGGAGTGATTGAGATTGAGTTGGTGTTTGTGAATGTGAGCGAGTGAGAAAGAAAAAGGAGTCAGTAAGGAGAATAATGAGTGGGTGAATAATAGTTCAATTTTTACAAATTATCTTTGATTTCAATTTGCCTTTGGTTTTTCATTTAAATTTGATATTCTAACATTCCCGCTTATAATGGTTTCAGTACTTTACTCCATAAGAACCTACAGGGTCTTTTATCAGCCACAGTTAATGTGCCCGTGGAATTTTTCGAGGTATAAAATCTTTGAGAGAAAGCATTTTTTTTTTACTCCCAATGCTGACATTGTTTTAACCCTTCGCGTTCCATATTAATTTTCCTCATTCCGAGTAGTCAGGTCAAATTAATGTTTGAGTTATATAAATTTACTACCTACCTAGCAATTTTTATTGACTTAAACAAATGTGAACACAAATTCTTAAATTTAAAAACTGTTACCACGAAGACCACAACACACGACGTTGTACTTACTGGCAAAAGAAATAGGATGTCAAGTTAGACTTGACATTAGAACGCAAAGGGTTAGTAAAATTTATCAGATATAGGCTCTTAAATTTCAAAGACCTAGTGTGTTTAATACATAAGGTGTCTAAAAAATCTGAAAAGTTTCTAAATGACGGTTTACATAAAATATTACTCATTACTACTGCCAACATTTTAACTAAAAGGCTAAAAACAGTACTCCTGCTACAATTTAAGGAGCTATTGAGCCAATCTTAGCATTTTCAGTTAGTCGCCAACAAAAATCGCTCGCCTTTTATACAGGATACTAAAAAGTAATTTTTTTCGGTTTTCTCTATAATATTCTAATATATAGTCTATAGAAATATATTACTACGTACATATATTTATACTAAGTAGATGATTTCTTGTAATATATTTCTCTTTGAATATTCATTCTGTAGAATTTAAGAAGTCTATTTGGTTAAAACGAAGCCTTTATGCTCTATTCCAACCTTTCAATAGATTTCTGCTTAATTCATAATTTTTTAGAGGTATCAGTCCAAAATTTATGTATCTATACACACACACACATATGCAATATACATACGTACTCCACACAGATATATACATTCATGCATACTTTACTGCATTTATATTTTTAAAAGTTTTAGTCCATTCTATGTACATTTGGAACAAAAAAAATTTATTTATAAAATCGGTGAAAATAAATTCCTACGCATGGTTTTTGGACCAATTTTAAAGTCATTTTTCCTCAGTTCATTCACAACATTTGTTCTTACCGGAAATAACTATTCAATGTCAAGTGTGCCACACTTTTTCTTTCAATTGAAAAGAAAGCGAAATTTTTTTCCTTTATTTTCGCTTTGTTGCCAACAGGGAATGCACGTATAAAGTACTTCTCAACCGTGAAAAAAAAAAAAAAAAATCGTATTCTAAAGTCAAAGACACCTTTCCGCAATTAACGTTTTGAAAGACTTTTAGAATTATTCCCAGTTGGTTATAAAGCGTTAAAGTCTGATTATTTTCTGTGTGCGCGTCATTTTAGTTTGTTTATATAATATCATTATAAAATGTCATATATTCAGTGAATACTTAAGTTTATACTTAAGTTAATTATTTCTATTAAACAGACTGTTTTCAGGCTAAATTCCAGATTATTCCTTATATATTTTTTATCTCCAAATTAGTTCCCATGAATCCTGAATCCATTAGTCTTTATAATACATATTGATTTATGTAGAAAAATCGCATGCGAGTGCCGAAAGTTCTTAGTGGGGTCTTTTAGCATTTTAATTGTTTTCCAAACACAAAAGAAATAAATAGATGTGAAAGCAATATGAAAAACTTGATTTATGAACGCTGAAAATTATTTTCTGCAAAAATTCGTGCACATCTAATAGTTTGATTGACATCAATCTGGCTACTAAAGTAAACAATAGCTTTACCGTTTACGGGCTGATAAAATCGTCTGTAAATAGGCACCGCCCGAAGCGAAATCGATGCACCTTTCCATCGAATGATCTGAGTAAAAGGATAGGAAGTCGTGCAGTGGATAGTAACCTGCTAAACGCTTAAAACTTCCTTTATGACATAATGACCTAATTATAGATACAACAAATCTTTTTAATCGCATACTATCTTTATTTAAAGTAGGTTAATTGCATCGTTAACTAGTAAGTACACAATAGAATAAGCTTTGCTATTTTAACCATTTACAATCTGCAAATTCTCTAGATAGAAATAAATAGTTATGATGCTGCATATCTTGAAAATCTGTGGTCTAAATTTTGATTTTATTTCAAAGAATATTATATTGTAATGGAAAAGGAAGCTATCTAGAAACTTAGAATTTATATTTTCGTACTCTTAAATGCCTCGTTTCTATTGTTAAGGTTTGGTTTGTGTTGTTTGTCGCTGTTTCTAATCCCAATCGATCTAATCCTGCTATGTGAAATCTATGAGTCAGTGAACCAAGAAGTATTAAAATTACAGATGATCTTCCAAAATTTCATTAACAAGACTTCTGATAATATTATCGATAGGGAAATAATCTGATGTGCTCTTCCTGCTGAGGAGAAATTCTTTTGGTCATGCAAAAAAGATGAACATTTCGGCTGACCACTGGCAAAACGAAAAAAACTGTCATTTGTGTCCTGGAATCCTTAAACTGGACCCAGATAGCAAATTTGGTTTGCGGCAGACTTGCAGAAGTCTTGCTTTGCAAGCCTACAAACCTTCAGCAAGTTCAGAATGACAAGTCTTCAAGTTTGAAACAAGACTGCAGCAAGTAAGAATTTTCGTTTGCTTCAAGGATGTCATGACAAGGACATAATATGATCCATCTAATTGCAGAAGTTTTGCTGCAAAATTGTCGCTTCAAATTTGTTATGACAAGATATTATAAGACGGTTTTAAGGCCCATTCTTCTCTACGCAGCCCCGGTCTGGGGATCTGCTCCCAACACACAGATCCAGAGGATACAAACTATTCAAAACAAAACCCTTCGTGCAATAGTTCGTGCCAATCGCCATCTGCGTAACGACATCATTCATTCCAACTTAAATATAGAATCCATAAGGGAATTCATATCATTGTAAATATCTCTGCCTATCTATAATAATATTTTATTTTATTAGTGTTTTCACTGTCCTCTTTCCCTTTTTCTCCGCTTCCTTCTTATTATACTATCTGTCAGCCAATGTTAAAGATAAAAATGCCACTTGCGAATTTATATATTGTCGGAAATAAAGAGCTTACAGTCCTAGGTGCCCCAAAATATTCTGTTCCAGAGTTCCAGAGAACCCATTTCCCACAAACGAGTGGCTAAGCTCTTAGCTGCACAACTGTGGTGAAAGAGACTGACGCCGTTATGAAATAGCAGCAGCGTCCTTCAGGTGCTAGAATGAATGGCGGGTTCACAAATAGGAGGAAAAAAGTGAATTCCGAGCATTCTGGATTCGGATGTCAAAATATCACGAACAAAACAAGAATACTAATAAAAAAGGCCGTATGCATTATTAACTTTTATTTTCCTTCCGACCCTAACACATTATATTGTAGACATCTAAAAGTATCATACATTTGCTGAATAATATGTGTCAGCTATACTTCTAATTCATTAATTTGTACGTAGAAGGCCATTTAGCGAAGGATAAGGAAATGGTCGAATGACATAAGAAACAGGAACAACTTAATTAAAAGGGATTTGGAGCAATTTAAACAATGTATTTTTATTAGATATTTTCTTTTGATCATATTTGAAATTTTTTTAGGTGTGTTATTTGTATATGTTTATGCACTTAATGATAAATGAGTAATCCAAATAATAGGCGCTGTAGCACCCAAACTTTCTACATTCTCTTCTATACTGCAGTAAACGAGCCAATCAGAGATGTTAAGAATATACCACTTGGTGGAAACTAACAACAAAATTAAGTTCTTAAGATTTCTTGAGCTAGGCAGAAATTTTTCGTATGGTCACCAAATGTTATCAAAATAAAAGAGAAGACTTTCGCCAAAAATTGTATCAGCTTTAGTATAGAATCACCATAAATTTATTTAAGAATATAATTAAATTACCTATAGCTTGATTAAAATACCACTACACACGCGCATATGGATATATATGTGTCTGTGTGTGTATTTGTATATGTGTGTATATATGTGTATATATATGTATATATATGTATATATATATGTGTGTATATGTGTGTATATATGTGTATATATATGTATATATATATATGTGTGTATATGTGTGTATATATGTGTATATATGTATATATATGTATATATATGTGTGTATATATGTGTATATATGTATATATATGTATATATATGTGTGTATATATGTATATATATGTATATATATATGTATATAGATGTGTATATATATGTATATATGTGTATATACGTATATATATAGATATATGTGTGTGTATATACGTATATATATATATATATATATATATATATATATATATATATATGTATGTATATGTATGTATGTATATGTATGTATATGTATGTATATGTATGTATATGTATGTATATGTATGTATATATGTGTATATGTATGTATATATGTGTATATATGTGTGTATATGTGTGTATATGTGTGTATATGTGTGTATATGTGTGTATATGTGTGTGTATATGTGTGTATATATGTGTGTATATATGTGTGTATATATGTGTATATATGTGTGTATATATGTGTGTATATATGTGTATATATATGTGTATATGTGTGTATATGTGTGTGTATGTGTGTATATATGTGTGTATATATGTGTGTATATATGTGTGTATATATGTGTGTATATATGTGTATATATGTGTATATATGTGTATATATGTGTATATATGTGTATATATGTGTATATATGTGTATATATGTGTATATGTGTATATATGTGTGTATATATATGTGTATATATATGTATATATATGTGTGTATATGTGTGTATATGTGTGTGTATATATGTGTGTGTGTATATATGTGTGTGTATATATGTGTGTGTATGTGTGTATATATGTGTATATATATGTATATATATATATGTGTGTATATATGTGTATATGTGTATATATATATATGTGTGTATATATGTGTATATGTGTATATATATATGTGTGTATATATGTGTATATGTGTATATATATATGTGTGTATATATGTGTATATATATGTATATGTATATATATATATATATATATATACATGTATATATATATATGTATATATATATGTATGCGAGTGTGTAGTGGTATTTTAATCAAACTATATATTCATAGAATTTTTAGTCACAGTTTGTTTTTCCAAAACATTCTCTACTTAGTCTATCTTACAGTAGAAAGGCTCTGAGGTCTTTCTGTCGTAGTGAAAAACATCGTTAAGTTTCAGAAGGCACGTTAGAGAGCAGATAAGTGGTTCGTGAGATGAAATATTTATTCCGTGTAAAAACGTAAGATACGTTTAAAACATCTGTTCCTAAATAACCGATGCATGCTTATATACAAATATCAATATACGTGTAGGCGCAGTAAGTAATGATGAATAATTATCAAAGAGAAAATCTCAGAAAAAATATGCAAGGTATCTTCCTATTTCCGGTGTAATCATTGCTTATGATAAAGTTCTTTAGTGAGAAATCTGTTGCTATCTTGTATATGACAGACATAAAGGAAATTTTTGTTAGCTCAAAGCCTCGATAGTTCCTAAATGGGTGTAAAGATATTTATTTTATGGATAACAGTAATAAATCTGTGTTATCTTGCTTTTAAAAAAATGGAGACATATGTCTCTGACCTGTTAAAAATCTGGTTTGAATTTACTTTTCGTCAGTGTTGATCATTGCCCTTTACCTGTTTTTATGTTACCATTAGCATTTTTATCTGTTCCTCTTTCAAGAGTGTCAGCATTTAAATTACTCAAGACTAATGTTTTATTGAGAGAAGAGAGATAGTATGCGTTTTACAGAGAAAACAATCTTTTATATTGTGTTCCTTGTGATGCAAGGATTTTTCCCCAGTAAAATACATCATAAAACATAAAGCTTCATATAATCCTGCATTTTTTTAATGCCTCAAACACTTCTCAATGATTAGGTACATTCTCTAAATTATTAAAACTTTATTTTGATCAATATTGACGAAGAGTAAATTATTTTTCCTTCACCTGTTTTTATGCTACCATTAGCAATCTTATCTCTTCCTTTTTCAAGAATGTATGCATTTAAATTACTCCAAGCTAATGGTATAACAATGTTTCATTGAGAGAAATATATAGTGTGCTTTACACAGGGTTTTACACTATATTCATTGTAATGCAGGGATGTTTTTCCCAGTGTAATAAATCAGGAAGCCGCATATAATTCTGCATCAGTTTCTTTTAAAATAACGCAGCTAATACTTTAACATTATTAGGATCATACAAAATATACACTAAAACAGTGGGCACCATCGATGGTGAGTAATTTTATTGTAAAATAAAGGGTTATGTCGTCTGTTGAACATATTTAAAAACTTTAGTAAGGCTGTTCTAGAACTTCTTGTAGAAACTTGGAAGGTAGGTAAAGAATGTCGTCAAGAATCATAATCACACAGTAAACAGGAGAACGGATAGATGGGGCTGTACGCGACCTCACACGGTCACCATGTTTGGTGAAACAGCACAATAAATGATTGAAGGATTGTACCCTTCGGGATTTTTCGATTTATTGAAAACACGAGAAAAAATCAACATGTACAGAGATTTACAAAATTTGCAATACTTATCTCCTCTGGAATATTTTCTGTGCGGTGCTATGTTGACCATTGTTTATAAGCAGCCAGTAACTTCTGAAATGAACTTTGTACCACGAATCCCAATTGCTGCACAAACGGAATCGAAAAAAACCAATTCTTTTCAAAAATGTTCAACAATCCCTGTTACGTCAGTGCCAGTGTTTGGTTTGGTTTGTAGCTCTACAGTCTACTATTTTGCTACACGAGAACTTTTGAGACCAGGACCTATTGCTTAAAGCCGATTCTGAACGGCCTGGACATTAATACCAGCGATGAATTCGAACCCTTTAACTCTACTTAAAAGCAGCACCCTACCTATTCGACCACCATTTCACTAATGACAGTTATGTCTTTAAAAAATCTTTTGTCGTAATTATACTCAGTTTTTGTACCTTTTTGTTGTCTAATAGTTTTTTGAAGTTCTGTCTCTATCTATATTTATTACGTCTAAGTGGTATTTCCGCCTATGCTTTCCTATGTAATTTTGATTCTAAGTTCTGGAACTACCCTCTATGTTTGCATACAAAGTTTGGGAATACCATCTACATATTTAAAATATCCTCTTTTACTACTTTTATCCTACTGATTTACTTTTCCTTCTTTTTCTCGATCACTAAGGATTACTGTTTCTGCTATCCCCTTCCATATGTACACAAAGAATAGCATTTATCCTCTTCTGAACATTGTTTGTTCATTGCCATGTAACACAATGCCAAACAGCCTGTATTGAAAAACATCTCAAGTCATGAATCCATTCTTTTGTAAAACAAACGTCGAATCAAGCTGTGTCAAAATCAGTTGTGATCGTCCAAGCGAATGTAGAAATCGTTTTGAAACACTGTCCTGCAGTAAATCGGTTGCGTATCAGTTGCTACTTTTGTAACCGAAGATGGATGTTGCTAGAAGACAGGACTTCTGTCTGTCGAAGAGACAAAACGAAATGACGGAATGTCACGAAACTGTCGAAAGACTAAAAGTGAACGGATAAAAATAGAAACCTGCCTTTTTTTTGTTTGTTTGTTCTTATTCAAGACCATTTGTATCGTCGACTGGGTTGCAATTCGGTGATTTGTGTTCATTTCACCCGGAAATAGATGATCACGCACTGGGTCAGTTATAGTAATTAGTACGAATCGGGGAGAAAATAGCCGTGCCATTTGATCTCGTTTTTTTACTAAAAATGAACCGGCAAGATGCATATATCGTGGCTATTTATTTGTGATTTCAATCCAAGCTTAAAACCATTCTAACCCTTTAAAGTTCATAATTAGAAATTCTTTGGCATTTCATGGAAATCGCTTATATTATTTATAAACCTTATAAATGCCAAATTTGTGAAAAAAAATTCCTTCAGGGGTTGTAAACCCTCCCCTTGTACGGCTTGAAAAAAATACTTCCCTAAAATTTAAATTATGTAAGAAGAATAATGAATAATTATTATTAATATGGGGCAATAAATAAATATATAAACAATTTATAAGTGTTGTTTCGTGTAAGTACTTTTATTGGGATTATAAAACATGAAAAATAGAATTCCTGATTGTTTCAAGCAAAACAAGTTTAAAAATGTATATTTGAAAGTAAAAAATAAATTATGTAAAGTGCTACAATATATTCACAGTTTAAAGTGTCAAAAATATAGAAAATTCAGAGTCATTCATATTCTTTAAACAGAAAAGGAAAAACAATTTTAACAGCTGGTTTCACTGTCCTTTAAAGGGTTAAAAGAAAGAATATAAATAAACAAACTTGCCTATGTAATTAAAGAAAAGCTTTAATTCTTTTTAATGAAATTCTTTTATTTCCAGTTTATTTTAACACTTGCTGCCCTTAGAATAATTTCCAATAACCAAAAGTAGAATCGCAGACAAAATAAACTGCCAGTTAGTTTTGATTAAACAGTTGATTGCCAGTTAGTTGATTCTGGCAGTTAGAGGATTAACATAAATACTTCATAAATTTCTTGAATGTTCTGCTGCAATTTCATGTTGCCAGCACCATAACGAGAGTAATTGGCGCCTATTTCTCCTCCTTTTTTATTATATTTATGGTTAACAGTAATTTGTCTTGAGATGCTAGGGTGTCATAAATTTTCTGCTGTGAAATATCTTGGCAGATTTTATTCGTAAAAACTCCATGGGATATTTAAATGAAACTGCCCTACCCTGTGATGGAGGACCGCGCAGTAGATTTTCTCAGTATGTTGCGAGTCTTCGAAAATGCCGCCCCTTGAATGTTTCGATTCTTTATGCTGTTCTTTTGCAGTTCCACCTGATGCGGTCTCCTCTTTGCATCAAAGCACGTCATGGCTCTGGTGAAATGCCTCCACTACAAAAATTCAAAACAACATGCTTGCAACAATCCTAAACAATTACTCAATAAGTTTACTTTGTGACCTTCTATTTTTATAATTGCTCCAATTTATTGATATCATTGTCCTCCACATACTTATGTTACACATGCATAATATTCCAATGAACTAAAATTTGGCTTTCTCAAAATGGCATCTCCTTCTTAACTTTGACGCGATACTATCCCATTAGATATCTAGAGAAATATATCTGGTTTAGAGATCTATCAGAATTGCACTTTCATGGACATAGGCAAATGTTTGCATAATTCATCCACTAGCTCAGGGATGGACAAACATTTTCGACCGCGGGCTAAAAATCGAAAGAAAATAAATTTGGTTGGCCAAGATAAATTTTTCTAAAAATTTAAAAACAATATAAGTACCTAACGGTTTAAATACGTTAATGAGATGAATGAAATTGAGATTTCATTTTAAAAGTTCCTTATACTAAGGTTCGAAGGGAGATGTACTAATTTTAAGGAACGATGCTAAATGGTCATCTGTCAGTCTACTTCTGAAATTATTCTTTCTAAGGTTCAAAGTTGAAAACTCTTGTTCATATATAAGAAGCAAATATACCGCTGACCTTCTGGACGCGATATAATAAATTTGGGATATAATATTTAAACAAAGTAGAAAAGGAGATGGATATATAATGTATAAATATATATTTCTTTTAATTTGCATCGGACCGGCAACTTAAAATTCTATCCGTGGGCCGGATAAAACCTGCCGGTGGGCCGTAGTTTGTCCATCCCTGCACTAGATGTTGAATCTTCTATACATTATACATGAAGCTCTAGTAGTTAAACCTAAAAGACCCTAGTAGAAAGGTTGAAGAGACAATTTTCGTTTCAACCATCTCTGCAAGAGTTTCTTTACTCGTAGAAAATTCACGTAATCTTAAATAAAATCGCCTAGTGGATAAATTTCTTAATCGGAGATACCCTTTTCGTGAGGTATTACAAAAGGGTACTAAACATTTTAAATGACTTTTAACTTATAAAAAAATACATAATTCGGTAGTATTAATAATTTCAGTGTTTTGTACTTTGCAATTTCGAAATGTGTAATTTTTGCTTAATATTACATTATCTTTGGTTTGATTGTACAGCTTCAAAATTTTGAGTACAAAATTTGTAAATTTTTAAAAAGTTAACAAGCAGAAAACTGTACTATACAAACGTTAAAGCTCATAGATTTGCTGTACGTGATCTACATTAAATATTTATAAGTAAATGGCAAATTTGTTTTTTGAGAGTTTAAACTCCATTTTATAAGCATTGTAGACGTTTTAGTTTAATTCAAGCAAATTACGTATAAGTAAAATATATTATTCATTTTTATTTAAATATATTTACCCAAAAGTCTAAAGGGGATTATTAAATATTTACATTTGAATAATACAATCTTTTCATTTTTACGTCCTACAATAATACCTACAATCAATATTGAATGGGTGGTCATCAACTTTTTATAAATTTTGTTAGGTGTGTACTAATAATCGTCTTTGCCTGACCCCAATTTTGGTAGGCGGAGTCAATATCGATTGTGCGTTACTGGAGCGTGATGTAGAATACAGAGAAAACAAGGCTACTTTATATATTAACAACAGCATTTTTTTTATACAGAGAGTTGGCTATCGTTTCATCTGTTCGTACAATATTTTTCGAACAAATTTATTTCAACAGTTTCTGTTTTTATGTGAAATAGAATCAAGAAGTTTTTTTTTTTTTTTTTTTAATTAATAGCTTGAAATGTTGACCAAAAATGATCAAGAATATGCAATAGAGAGCGTACTGAAGAGTTATTTTAGTAGTGATGAAAACAGATCTGACACCGATTTTTTTTTTATTTATTTAAAAAGATCTTAAATTATTCTTTTACTTTTTTGAAAAAGCGCCTAATATTGCACTGCTCTAAAAACGTGTAAGTAAAAATATTTTTAAAAAATTATAGGCAGTCAAACTGTTTAAAATTATCACAGGGCTCCGTTGTGTTGAACCAAAACCCTATATATAAATCGTATATTTATGCCAATCAAAGATGAAAAATAACACAAAATATAGAGGCTATTTATAATATAAAAATGTTTGGCTAGTTCAAACAGAACTCTTTTTGTAGTCACTTCAGTCTCGATTGACCTCTACCAGACGAATGTAAAATAATCCGTCTGGAAGCAAAATTTGTCAACTCTGAAACGCTCTTTTCTAGTTGCGTAGATGTAAGGCGTAGGTTTATGTAGTGCTTTGCCTTTTAACATTCGACAGCTGTAAGAGCTTCCATACATTTGTCAGCGTCGTCGCTAATACCTTCTTTTTTTATCGTCTGGGTCTTCCATTGCAGCTCTAAAAGCGCCCCGCTGATTCTTCCGTCACACCATTTCCCTAGGATGATGGAGAGATACGATTTTTAATCCATTTGTTTTGGCCGCTAAGTCTCCAAGGGGGTCAGTTTCCCGTAGTTGCGGTTGACAGTTTGGGAGATTGAAATATCGATTTCTGCAACATCGTCATCGATTCGAGCACCGTATATCCTGATGGAATGTTTAGAGACCAGTATTGCCCCCACAATGCCGGATGTGGATTGTTTTAGCAGAGGGTAATTTCGGGATTAGGTGCGGCGTTAAGTGGGAATGGGTTTTTCCGACTGAGGATTAATCAAACATGATCTTCAACAGTATGAATATTTGTGTCATTGTTGTTTGGGGATCAATAAATTCCATTTGCAATTGTCTCACTTTATTATTTTCAAGACATCTTCAACTTTATTCTATACATTTCTCGGGAAAACATACCAAAATTCTGTAAAAATTGTCCCTCCTTACAAGAAAAGTTGGTTGATTTATATCAACTTTATATAAATCCTGATTTACAATTCTGGATTTAAAATATCATTGATTTAAATCAAGAGTACTTTTTCGATATTACATATGTTTACAGCTACTGCTTCTTCAGCTGTTACAAGAGTGTTTTCAACTTTTGGTTTAGTTCACTGGACTCTTATGATGAGAAATAAAAATCATCTAAGCCCGTGCTTTTGTTTAAAAGATTAAACATTAGCATTGGTTTTGATATTTTCTACGGTGTCAAAACCTTTACCTCTGAGGCATATTTTAATCTTGGGGAAGAGCCAGAAATTCGAAGGTGCTAAATCCGGTGAATAAGGAGGCTGGTGGAGGAATGGAATGTTCTTTTCTGCCAGACAATCGATGTGTAAGAGAAAGCATTGTCGTGATGGAGTGACCATCTTCCTTCCTTTGGTGGGACGTTTTCTTTGGACTAATGCCTCAGTCTTTTCTAAACTTGCTCTTCAAAAGACCCATTAACAGTTTGTCTAGCTGGTACAAATTTCTATGCCACCACTTTTACGTTGTTGGAAAGCGCAATAAGCATATTTTTTGTTTTGGATTTGACTTGGCGTGATTTCTTTGGACGAGGAGAGGACGCTGTGTGCCATTCTGATAATTTAACTCTAAATAACTGATAATTTCTTTATCTTCGGTTCATAGAGCACTCGTATATAGTTGTGATAAAAGTATTATTTTGTGATAATAAAGAATTTCAACGGAATTTCGGGAACTTTCTGGTTGTTCCTTTTGTATATTCCAACTTGTGCATCAAAAATTTAATTATTTACCTACTTTTAATTTTTGGATTTTATATATTAAAAATTCAGGATATTTTCATATTTGTGATTTTCAATATGATTTACATATACATAATTTGATTGGATTTATTTTTTTCATTTTATTAATAAAAAAAATTATAAAGTAATAAACCATAAAATATTTTATATAATGCACATTGCTTGTTTCTCAATAAAACTAGATATCTCTATTAGTAACAAAAATACTAGTGGGGGAAAAATCATGTGTATATTTAATGGCTAAAACAGATAATTTCTATTTATTCTTTCATTCATCAATAATCCTAAGACTCCCTTAACGTCGAAAGTTCTTTCACCTTTTTTTAAGCACCTCGGCGACAGAAAGAAAATTCTATGAACAATAAAAGAACAACCTGCTCGATTAGTAGCCGGTATAGATAAGGCTAAAATGTAGATAACCATCCATCAGTAATTTCAATTGTTTCCGGCACTCTCATCAACAAGTTGTTAGCACAGGTCTGTTCATCAGAAGTTATTCGTGCTTAACAAATCCGCTGATTTGCCTATCACGATTTATCAATTCACCGGATGATGGAAAAAAGTTTTTAAACAGCGAAATGTCGATGATCGATTACTAGTGAACAAAATAAATTTAGTAATGTTTTAGTGAGCTTCAGTTGTAAAAGGAAAAGTTCAAGATCATGAATATTCTAAAATGAGCGTAACGCCAAAGTTTAATCTTATGGAAAATGTATTGACATATACTGCGGAAGAAATAACTTTTTTCTTTATGAAGTTCATAATAATATTTTTAAATATTCGAAAATCTCATTAATGTAGTGTTACAGTAGTATGCAAAAAGTAATAAATGATTCATCAAAATACTAAATAACTGAAAAAAAGTTTTTAATCACTGAGAAATCGGGTAATGAATAAAGCAGCTTCATGCAGCATAGCACATATCAACTCTTGACAAATCCAGCTTTCATTTTAAACGGAAGGGCAACATTTTGGTTGCTTATTGGCTATCGTAAACATAGAAATGAACGGGGAGGGCATTAAATTGGTTCGTGACGTTGTATGAAATCGCTTTATATGATTAAGCAAAACATACTCAGTAAAACTTAAAACTTAACACTAAACCAAAGTGGTCAAATGACCGCTTCTGTGATTTTAACCAAAATTGTTAAATTCCAGATTTTTATTGCTCTAACTTATTGCATGACTTTTTCTATAGTATATAGCTACTTAACTTTTCAATATCTATCTTCTTTTGTTTTTCTTGAGCGGTCTTTTAACCGCAGGTAAATAAATGAAACTTTATACAGTTATCTGCATAGAAATCTCAAACGTACTAATTTTAAGTTTAACAATGCCGTCCGATTGAGTTTAAGAACATGCCGTGTGCTTATGTAGAGTTTGTCTTATGCTGGGTACAGAGCTCCGACTGCTTGTAATCCAAGAGGCAAAATAAAGATCATGCTAATTCGAACACTTACCATTATTTGCAACGTCATCAGTTTTATTTGTGTTAATAAAATGCCCTATAAACTTGCAAGGTAATTGTTTTGTGTTTTATTGCCTAGGCTAAATTCTGTATGATTTCTAATCAACTGGAAAATAATATAATGTTTATTTGAAAAGCAGTCATTTGATCGCCATTGGTAGAAATAGGTACATACAAAAAATCGGTAGGTTTAGGGTTAAATTGAGGAAAGAAATGGCTCATAATTAGTAATATCAGTTGATCAATAATATTCTAGGATGAGCATTGTGAAGATTGTCGAGTTGTTTTAAAAGTCTCTTCCAAACAGTTGATTTACTTTTTAACATGTATTTCAGGACAAAGCACAAATTACTGCAGGACAACTAAATATACAAGTAAAACAATATTTACACTAAACAATTCTATCAATTCAATTAACTATCTAAATTCCAAAGAACCTATCTTAAATGTCAGAAGTCCACCATTACCTTTTTAACACTACTTGCCTTCTTTATAGATGACGCTTTCTCGCCAATTATGATTATTCGCTTGTTCTTACAAGCACATCACCACAACTTAATTTGCTTAAAATGAGTTGCTTTATTAGATGAATACTGTAGAAAAATTAGCTATCTTTTTTCTGAAATGCATTTTTTGCATGAAGTTCATACGGAGACAAGGTGTTGAATCAGCGACATCTGAAGATTGAATTTGATATTCATGGGATTATAAGGTTGTCAGAGAAAAAATGCTTGCACCTGAAATGGAACTGGTGAAAATCGTTCAGCTTGGATAGTGTTAACAGTGCAACACAAGGTTTTTAAACATTTGACACACTGAATTGAATAAACTTAAAGCAGCATTTACCTTATATCCCTTCTTCTCCCTCATCTTCTGTTATTCTCCCCTGCATGGTGCAAAACCTAGTTATTCCTCTTGGCACTCTCTCTACCTTCTATTGTGATTCTCTTTCACTGAACACCTTCATCATATAAAGCATCTGCTCTTTTTTTGTGCTCTTTTATGAATTTCCCATGCACTTCGGGGTACAGTGGGATCCCCCAAATTCAGCAGCGTGCAGATTAGTTCTCAGCCATAAAGACATAAGACTAATTTAAAGAAGTCTGAGTATATATTGCTTTGTAACAAAAAATAACTTTTGGTAATGTCCAAAAACTTATTCCTGGTTACATACCTAATCAGGTGTAACCGCTTTCTTTAACCGCTTGCTTGAGATGCACGCAGATGCGCCAATTTTGGAATGCCCGACCTGAGTTCAGGCAAGAGAAAAAATGGTATTTTGATTCTGTGAAGCCTGAAATCGGTTCGTCCCGCGAAAAGTTCGGCAGTTTCGTGCCATTTGGCGCTATTTCTTGGATACCGTGAAGGATTTGTGAAATTCAACGGAATTTGAGGTACATGGAATTCATGACAGTTGATATATATATATATATATATATATATATATATATATATATATATATATATATATATAATATTGTTGTATTAGTTTATTATATTTATCTAGAAAATTATGTCATCTGATTTATTTTGCTGTAATTTGGGAAAAAATTGCTGTAATACATTAACATTTCCCATATATGTAAAAATATTGAAAATAGTAGTTGTTTCGTTTTAAATTTTTTTTTAAATAATCTATTTCTAACATTCTGATGATGATGATAACGAACAAAATTAAAGAGCAATTTTTTTTTCCATTTTTGGCGCGTTTTTCAGAAATTTATTTCACAGGCAAGGGATTAATCTTTTCCTGTCTACAAAGGATGTTCTGGCAGGTGTCTTTGGAAATTCATACAATATTAACCATCTTTATAGAGTTTTGGCCTTTTCAGTGCTAATCTTACTATACAAAATTTGTCGTATAACGAAGTGTACGACGGTGGTTTTGCAGTCATGGCCAGTTAGTGGGGTTAAGTAAGACACTGTTATGAAAAATATTTATCGCAAGACAGTCGTTTGAACGAATGATCCAAATAAATGTTATATAACAATTCATATTTCACAGTAAAAGATTCTCTTTCTCAGTTGGCATATAATTGTTCGGTTGAGCCAAATTGAATAGTATTTCTTGGACACTTCAAATTTCTTTATATTTGTATCTGACGGGGTTAAATGCTGTATAAACAACAGTTAACAAAATGCGTAGCGCTAAAATTGTATATCCTCAATAGTTATTTATCTTTTGCGATTAATGTTGAAGTATATCAATATTAAAAACCACGATTGCAACTGCTTTCTGTAAGAAAACGCACAAATTACGCAATGCTAGAAAAATTCTGTTAAGCTATTCCTAAATATAAGCAATATTACTTAAAGGTTAATTAAAAATATATAATAAAAAAATTAAAATAATGCTTACAGACATAAATATAACCTAAATTTAATTGCGCCTTTATGACATCCTATTTCTGTCAGTAAGGTTTCTTTCCAGCTGTTGCCCCCCCCCCCTCCATCAAGGGCACATCTCCTTTAGATGTGTACGGGTTTTAAGCATCCATGGTACCTGAGTGATCTTTTCTCTGTGTTCTTCATGGTAGTCTTTAGCTTACCTCTGTACAGTTTGCTTCCTACCGGGTTGGACCACATTAATCTTCAAACCTTAACGGACCTCTAGTAGGTCAGCAACAGCATGGTAGCTGTTATGGGTTGATGTTGGGATTGGTTGAGATCAGTAGCAAGTTGCTGCTGTGTGGATGTCTATGTCGTGTCAGCATAAAGCCAAATTCCAGCTGTTGGGAGAGAGTTCAGACTAACTTCCTTGTCTTAACGTAAAGCGACTTTAAATATTGGAATTAATGGCTTAAATTGCTTCTTGATTCTGTTACTGTGTCGTTTGTGTAGTAAATACTCACATAATTCTTTTTTTAACAGGGAACTGACCCTTTAGCTGCCACATGTCGGGGAAGACTCCAGCTACAGAGGGCAAAGCTAAACCAAGAAATAAACTACCAGACAATGATGAGAAATGGAGCTGAAAAGTTATATAGGTAAGCTAATCGTGTTTCGTCTAAAAATTATTCTAAATGCTGCATATCATTGAACACTTCAACTCAAATGTGGAACATGAATTAAAATTTCCATTCTCCTTGAAATATAGATATAACCAAAATTTCTACGTTATGTACCAAAACGTTTTATATGCTATCACAAGCATGTTAGTGAGTCTTTTTTAGTCAGTTTTATTAGAATTAATCAATTTTGATCACTTTTTTAGAATTTATCCTTTTGTAGATAAAAATGGTCGCTTAAAGTCCCTTTCTTTTAGGAAAGGGGCTCAAGTGAAATGGGCTCAATGTTTATTGAACAATTTAATTTTAAAAGAAAGTCATCATTGATCACAGAATTTTTCAATGAGAAACCAACAGTGGGGTTTGTAATTTGTATTACTGTTTTACTTAATTAATCAGATTAATAAAATTTGTCATACCTCTAAGATGAAATTTCAATGCTTTTAAAATATGCAACGTCTATAGTTTTATAGTAATTTACAACTTGTTTAGAGCTTAAAGAGTTTTAGTCAAAGATGCATTTCTCTCTACATACTAAAATATAAGAAAGCTGAGTTGCTTTTTACAGATTCCTGACTTTTTCTTATAAATGTTTAATCAATAAATGTATAACTTAAGACCATTATAAATCGTTTTTCAGTATTAACATAACTTTAAAATCTTTGCGTATCTAAGTGTTGAAGCGTAATGAAGAGCCGCAGATCGCAAAACACCTTTTATTAAAGACACCGAAATAATAACAATCATAATAATACTGATAATAATAATAAAAATAGAAGGTACATTGGGCTTTTATAGTTTTATATAGATCCTGAGCCCAGCCAATCAAATTTCAGCCACAAGACAAAACTAATCAAACACAACCAATGAAAACACAAAAGGATCGACTCAAGAAAACCTCGTACGTCCGAAAAAGCTATTACTTAAATAATAATAAGTAGCCAAAATACCAAGTCGCCAAGTATGAGTGCGATTACATGTTTCAACACTAAGAAAAAGAAACTTTCTGTCACTTTTCCCAATCTAATAATTCTTTCCACTTTTGTCAGTTTTTTTTAAACCATCTGACAACTTGCATGCTTTCTATCATGATGCATTACTTGAAACGTAAAACAATACTCCCAAACTAAATATTTTAGATGAAATTATTGTAATATTTGTAACTAAATTAGAACTTCATTGCTTGTAAAACTAGCATCTAACTATTGGTCCTTAATCCGCTGACTAATCTGCTTTGTTTCCTTTCTTGGGGAAAACTTATATATAGGTAACCCAATTTTTCTTTTCGGAAAATTGTGTCTGGTTAGTTTCACTGACCACCTCTACTCAAGCAATTGAAAATCTGGAGCATGAACTTCAATTTCTTTATTTCAATTCCACTCTACCTGAAATAGAGTTCGAACGATTTGGTCTGCGTCACCTACGCAAACCAAAAGATCTGGTTTGCTAAAAAGACATTTCAATGGTTTTGGTTCAGGGTTGATAAAAATCGTGATTTTTAAATCAAAAAAGTCGAATTTTTTATTTAAATAGGATTTTTGAAATTTAAGTATATTTAAGTGTAATATTTGATACAAGTAAATTAAATTGTTCAAGTTAGATGTCTAAATCGATTAATTCTTTCTTTACATATAATAAAAAATACATATAACAACAAAAAAAATTAATATATAAGAATAATTCATAAATTAGTAGAAAATAATTACTTCCAATATAGGTTTTTATGCTTGTTTTAATTATTTGTATCACAATTTAAATAAAGGATGCTTTATGTTAATTTATACATTTTACTCCTTCAACCATAGAATTATTAGAAAGATGAGGGTAGACTAAGAGCTAAGTAATCCCATTAATTTTTATTTTTTATGAAAAATTTACAACCAACTTTTTATTTTGTGACAGTAGTTAAATGTTAAATGATTTATACATAAAAACAAGTTTAGTTGCTCTGTCTTTTCCAAGTCTGTTTCGAAGTTTAGATTGCACTGATCCATATGTTGAAAAAATCCTTTTGATAGAGGCAGTCCTGGACTGAAGATGCATATCTAAGTTTGAGAAAAAAAAACTTGCTACATGCTCCATCCAAACAAGGTTTATAAATGGGTAAAGCGAGATAAATTCCAGAACTTTTCCCAAGTTCATAAAAATAAATAAATAAAAGCAGGAGGGGGATAATACTTATTACATTTTTGGGTGCATTTGTTTTATTTTTTAGAGGCACTTTAATATTTAAAAAGTCGAGGCATTCTTTTCAAGGTATGATTAATTTCTTAATACAAAATACAAAAACAGCATTTGACTGAGAGATAAGAAAGAGATAGGGGAGAAGAAATGAATAGCAGGTAGGGTGCAGCAGCGTCCTGAAACCATCTGGGAGCAACTCTGGGTTGTCAATATTTTCTTATTGTGCTTATTACTAACAGCTTTCTTTTAAAAATTCAATCTTTAAAAACTAATTTTAAATCAATGATTTAAAAAAAATCAATTGATTTAAATCGGGCTGATTTAAATCGCTCAACCCTGTTTTGGTTAGTTGGAAAAGCTAAGGTAGATATTATGCATTTATGTTTTAGACCAGGACTTATTGTTTACGATGACAGTAAACTTTCAGCTGACCAGAATTTGACTGAAAATTTGATATTTCTTTCTCTTTAAATAGTGAAATATTAAGGTGTCTAGACCTAGATATTATACCATATTGGATTTTTTCTCTCTCAATGTGGACCTGTGGAAGGAAAAATAAAATACCACCTCGCATTTGTGTTTGAAAAAGAGTATACGAAAATTTCTCAAATAATTTCATATTTAATATATTTTTCTCGATTTTCTTTTTCTTAAAGGAAAAGACAGCTTCCCATTCTATCACCTGGTATGACTCTTAAAAAAATTCTTAAATTACGAAATTTATTCCTTCCTCCCTTTTTATTTACAAATTTGTCTGTTAAATGTTTTGTTTGCTACTATACTATACACTTTTATATATATCAATTAAAGGAGTATGTTAATACGGTGTAAAGAACAACTACTACTTCCCTTAAACCAGTGGTCGGCAAACTTATTAGCCAAAGAGCCAAATATGAGCATTACAACAATTTAAAAAAAAATTGTGAGCCAAATCTGCCTGTTTAGTAAACTTTTATTACACTAAATAAAACTAATACGCTCGCATGCTTGTGGTACCTTTGTATTACACCGGAGTACGCTGAAAACATACGAACAATTTCAGCCGGTAGCTTGTACATGGTTTGGTGTTTTACGTTTACGAAAACTGATAAAATTAAACTCTATGTTCTTTACGTATTTTTTACAATATAAAATTTTAATTATCTTTTAACTTAAACAAAAATTATACTTGTTCTCTATTTATAGAAGAATTTTAATTTATCAAAATAAGATGCAATTTCTTTCTTACCAAGGTTTTTTTTTAAATGAAAATATTATTGCGCCTTCCGTGGATATTTGTGCCAAAGCCGCATTTAAGAAGCTAATGAGCCACATGCGGCTCTGCAGCCGCACTTTGCCGACCACTGCCTTAGACTATCTATTACTGTTAACGAGACTAAAAAAGAACTACAACTTCTTCTCGTAGAATGTTCTTGATGAGTATGGTGTTAAAAAACCATTGCTTCACTCTATCATGAGCCGATGTAACTTCTCTACATTTTTTCATACTCTTTTCTAATTTGTATATCTCATTTCTAATTTCTGTACTCTTTTTCGAAAAAAAGAGTATACCTAAATTTATAGCAAATAATTTGAAATTTAATGTATTTTTCTTGATATACTTTAAAAAAAAGGAAAAGATAACTTTTTGGAGAATATGCCATTCTATGAAGTAGTATAACTTTTTTTAAGAATTTTTAAAATGTGAATTTTATTTTTTGAGGAATTTTATTTTTCTCATTGGTTAACATTTAGAGAGAGGAATTCGATAATGCAGGTACATTCTTTACCCCAAGAATGAGAATTAAAAAGAATTATTTTAGCATATTCGGGACCAGCAAATTTTTTGCCTTGTTAAAAAGGAGTATCGGCAAAAATACTCAAACTCTGAAGCTGATTACCGCAAACATCTATTGTTTTAGAAGGGTAAAATTTAACAGAGAAAAAGATAATAAAAAGCGCAGCTCGATTTTCATGGTAACGAAGGTAAACAGAGAACACAGTTTCTCCAAATGTAACGACAGAAAATGTTGAGAATGCTATGGAACTGGAAAAAGAAAGTTCTGGAGTCTCAAAAGAGGGTTGATCAAGCTAACTTCAGCATAGACAAATTAAGAATACTCGATCAATCGAAAAACGTCCGTGGGTTACCGTTGTCATGAATTGACGGTTCTTCTTATTCATTGTTGATGCATTGCCCAGCAAAAACACACGTCACTCGAACATACACCCCACAATTAATGTTTTAAAACACGTTAAGCACAAATTTATATATTTACATCGGCTCATCATAGAGGGGATCAATGACTTTTTAACACCATACTCATCAATTGAAAGAACATTCTACGCGACGAAGTTGTAGTCTTTTTTAGTCTCGTTAGAAGTAATAGATAGTCTAAGGGAAGTAGTAGTTCTTTACACCGTATTAACATACTCATTTAATTGAATTATGTAAAAGTGTATAGTATTAGATTTATTGTATTACGTTATTATCTTGTTTAATAAAGATTTAATCATGGTGTGAAGACTCCGATTTGTTCCGAGCACGCGTGAAAGCAACTGATCGAATTCTACCTGTTTACCAGAACAATAGAGTGGCATCTCAGAGTCTGGGATCTTGACAATCGGATTGAATAGACGTTACGCCCCTGATGGATCACGTTAATGGATCCTCGGGAATTCCGGAATCGGGACAGCCAGCGAATGAGAATTCAGCTAAAAAATCTAACTGTAACCTTAGCTGGAGTTCTCAAGTAACTGGGATCTTAACTGACCCCCAAAACTGTTGGAGGTACCGTAACTGCCCCCCAGGTATAAAAAGCCTACAATCTTGCGACTCAGGGCGACATTTTCGACATTTTTTTTACTTAGGGCTTTGACCTCGTGGAGGCTTTCGCGTCTTTTGACCAGAGCCAGCTTCATAGTGATTAAGTTCGAGACATTCGTTAAGTCCGCTCATATAGAGAGCGGCAGAGTTTCTGATACCGAACGGGGGATAAATTGGTTTGCATTACACCCTGAAAGAGCCTCTCCACTTGTAAGAGATTAAATAGTCTCTTTTTTTTCGATTGTGACCGTCGTGAGGAAGTTACGCAGGCGACCATCCGTTGCAGTTCGACATGTTTGGGAGATTAGAATTCCCTTGTATATAGACGTATTTAATCAAGAATAAAAGTAATTTCCAATTTTATAGGGACTGTGATCCATTCTTCACGTTACCATTCACTCGAGAACATTGAAGTCGTCATTATGGCTTTAAAAATTCACACCTTTTAGAATGAAATATACATTAAAATTATAAAACCTCTGTGTTCTCTGAGGCCGAATGATGACTGAAGGGGTAGGGCGATGCTCTTTATCCCGACATTCGTAGGTTCGAATCATACTGCTTGTATGGATGCTCGTAACTACATGAAATCGGCTTTAAGCAGTAGGTACCGGTCTCAATAGCTCTCGTTTAGCCAAAAAAAAGCATAATGCTCCAAACGAACGAACCAATCAACCAACCATGCTCGCATAATGAAAGGTGTGTTATTGAGAAATCGAATTCTAAGACAGGGTCTATTAAACCTGGTGTAAGCTTTTCTACTCCAGGGGGATGAACAACAAAAAAAACAAGCAAAAAACAACATACCCTCTGAAAGCTGTTTATCCCGAAAGGTTTTCCATCCCCACGATAGTGGAGGGTTTGACTATATGGAACATTAATCTTGCTTGCAGTTAACTAAACTATAAAAGATTAATTTCGATTATACATGTCTAACATCTTTAGTTGTTCTTAAATTTTAAAGAACTTTTATAATTTAAATAGTTTTACATTTCAAAATTATAGAAAAAAAATTGAATCGCTCATATCTGGGGTATAGCTATGCAAAAATTTATTTTTTGTTTAATTAGGTATTAATATGTGTGGGAGATTTATTCCCTCGGTAGAAAAGAAGCAAAGGCTCAACTAAAATGAACTTATTTAATTAAACTAGCTACACATTATATACAAAATTGGTGTCTAGGATGAATTAAAATAAAACTGGACATCAGTGCCAGTCTCTCGCAACATCAGCGCCCGTTTGAGAGATTTATTCCCATGGTCGAAAAGATGCAAAAATTCAACTAAAATGAACTTATTTAATTAAACTATTTACACGTTATACACAAAATTGGTGTTTAGGGAGAATTAAAATAAAACTGGACATAAATGCCCGTCTGGCACGACATCAGAGCCCGTCTTGGCGCTCAAAAAGTGGTCAGCGAGAAGTGCTGTCTGCACACGTTGCCGTCTAACTCGCGTCTATCCAAAGTAAACCAAAAATGTTCTTTTATCTCGTGTAGTTTCCGCAGGGTTGAGTTGTTCTTTACTTCTACATATATATTGCCGTTATTTTAATGTAATAAGTTTTATACCCTGTACTTCTCTGCTTTAGATTTATTTAACTTGTATCTTTATTATACAAAGTTTTTATATTGCAGCTTTTTATTGATTGTAAAGTTATTTGATAAAAATATTATAAAATATATAATATATGTATTTTATAATAATATATAAATATTATAAAATGTTATTGATTACAATTACTCTTATTGAAATGATTATTTTTGATAATAGAAAACGCTAACGTTTTACTATTAAAAGAATATTTATTTGATGGATTAACTTCTTTAACGGCCGTAGAAATTACTTTTGTGTATAGTTCCCCAACAATAAAGAGAAGAGTTTATCATGACAACTAAGATATTTAAATTAGATTTAGCACAACAATCAAAGTTGGCAGAGATTAACACGTTGAAAGCTTAATGATTAGACTAGTTGTTGATTTGACATGACTGTTATATACTTGCTGTTGTATTTCCTCTCTAATTAACTGTGAGCATGTCATTCATTGAATACAAACCATTCACCACCCCATTAATATCAAGCTTTTCTTTTATCATCAAAGCTCGATTCTGTCTAGAACTGGTCTGAGTTTGACGTTTTACTAATTGTGTTAATACCATGACTGTTAAAAGGACTGTGAACATTACAAAGCGTATATGTTATTAGAGTAATAAAACTTTGTACCTCTGTACATCGATGTATAACGAATTTAACTGGTTTCAATAATTTTTTAAAAGAGCTACCTTCCTTTTTAATTTTTCAATTTCATGAAATTTTTGTTAATTTTTAAAATGTTTACCGCGATTCAGTTTGTCTTATATGTTATAAAAATCTCCTTTGTCTTTTAGAATTTATGATATGAATTCCTTTTCTACACTCATGTTTAAACTTAAGAGAAATTTCAGATTTGGTCAGAATTCTCCAGAATTACTCGACCGATTTTAATGAAATTTTATATGTATATACATTGATACAATACAAATCAAACAGTCATTAAACGGTTATAAAACACAGGCATAATTGTGCATAACACTCGTTAGAATCGAAAGGTATAAAATAGTGGTTGCAGAATAGAACAAAAAAAGGTGGAGTTAACCCCTTAACTGCCGCAGTCTCTCTACTATATACTCTTTGCGCAGTCGATACTTATACTGTCTAGTAAAGCAATGCGTACGCGTATACTTCGTATAAGTTAAATGACATATAAGTGAGGATTCTTATTGCAAGAAATTACTAATAAACGTTCTGAAGAAAGACTTATAAATACGCCCAATTCAGTTAAAGTACTGACTGCGCAGGGCGTATATATACGCCCGCGGCAGGTAAGGGGTTAATAGGGTTATAATACCCTTTTTATTTTGTAGCGAATCAAAAATAGGTTGGTATACCAAAGACGTTTGAACTTGAAAAGTACTGTATCTTATAGTAAAACAAATGTTTCCTATTTATAAATTAAAATCTCAATAACGCTTTCAGAAAATTCTTTTATTTATTTTTTCTTTTTATTTACTTTATTTGTTAATATTGCTTTGGTAAGAGATTTACAAAAGAAATCTGTGCTACAGAAATAATAGGGGATTAATGTCAATTATTAGCCTCAAAATTCACGTTTACAATGTATTTAGTAAACAGATCATCAGAAATAATTATTTTCAATAAAAATAAGGTGGATATAACTGTTTTCCTCCTAATTGTTCAATTTGTTTCATTTTATCTTCCAACTTACTTTATTTTTCAGAGCTACTTCTAACAAGAAACTGAAGGAAACAATAGCTCTTGAACTCAGCTTTGTCAATTCCAGTCTACAACTTTTAAAGGAACAACTTGCAGATTTGAATAGTTCCGTACAGCTCTACCAAAATAACAGGTAAGTTCGTGATAAATGTCGAAATTTTAGTCTCTTTCTCATCTTAAACAGAATTTTCTCTTAAGCTATTTTGTGTGTTATTTCTACCTTTTATATTATTACAGCCAATTATGCTATTGTCACTTGATCCCTTAAGGGGCCTCAAATTACCTTAAACACAAGATCGAAGGTCAATCCCCTATATAATAATAGCCTAAGTTATCTGTCCGTCTGTTCTCGAATTTATGAAGCGGTTGGACCTGGAATGGATAGAGGCATCCATATTGGATTCTTCATGAGTTAGGGTTAGTAAAATTCAAAGCGAGTTGAAAAACATTTGAAATCCACGTTCATATTTCCTTTTGAAAAAGAGGATACCCAAGTTGAAACGCAAATAATTTAAAACTAGTTATAATTTTCTCAGGGTTTTTTTTAAAAAGGGGAAGATAGCAGCCTATACAATTAGTTGTTCTATTACGTGGTACAATTTAAAAAAAAAAATCAAATATTCGCCGGCCAGAGGTAATGTTATTTTTTCCATAGGATAACTTGGAGCAAGAGGTATCCAATACAGCAGATACAGATCCATCTAAATAATATTACTATTGCAGTGGTCTCCATTGAGGGGTACAATTGTTTGGGGTGTGTTTGGATTTCACGCACACGAGGTACCCTAGTGATAGTCTCTACGTTTTACCTGGTAGTCAGAAACCTTTATGGTGTTTGCTCCCTACGGCCAGTCACGAGCAACCTTTAGGCTTCTTTGTTTACTCCCCTTCCCTCCTTTTCGAGTGCTTAATGCCATTATTTCAAGCTCCATTGTCCCCGGTTAAGAGCATGCGATTAAATTCATCAATTTATCACATTATAATTAGATGAAAATATTTTTTTCTAGCATTATGACGTCATTCCTTTAATCATCTCATTTAATCATTTCTTATTTTAAATTATTCAAATATCATGTGCCTTTTTTTCATACGTTTTATCACTGAATTTAGATATTAAGTAAATAATTTTCTTTTATATTTGTCTTAAATAATAGATTAGATACATATGTGATAATTTTAAATTTAATCATCACATATTTTTGTTACAATGAAAATTTTATCACCGGTATTAACAACAAAGTCTAGGAATCTATTACACGGACTAATAAATATCTAGTGTTTAAGTTGTATATCTTTGAACATTAAGAAGTTTGTTCGTTTGTGCTTTTTTTTTTATACATAACCACACGGTTTGCAATCGATTCGCTCAATTTTGGACATCATTCATATATACCGCCAAATAATTACTGTCAATATTAAAACCTCTGCTCTCTATCCTTTCACATAATATGACAAGATAAATTAAAGTTGGCAACTAACATGCGGTCAGAAAAGATAAATTATTGAGCGTGTACCAGATAATTCTTAGCCAGAAAAACTATTTTTTTTACCTGCGTTATAGGGTACTTTACAATTCTAGAACATTAAAAGTATTACTGATCCCGTCATATGACGGGCTATATGCTAGTTTTTAACAGTTTCTAGTTTGTTATATCACGAAGTTTATACTGAATGAATGCAATTTATTTATTAACCCTGTTGGTGCTGACAGAAACTATCATACCTGTAAAGGTTTTGCGAGCCGCGGTAGCTCAGTTGGAAAAAGCAACGATCTCGTAACTGAGAGGCAGCGGGTTCGGAACCTGAGCCGGCCTAAGATCCGCCATGTTCGCTAAAGGTGACTAGGTCACGTAAAATAGGTTCGTGGTCACAATGTCCTCCAAGTTCTCAATCAATACCTCTGGGGGTGGCAGGCCGAGTCTGTGGGTCTTCTGGTTGGTCCCAGCTTCAAAATTACGAGGACTTACTTGAGCGAAGTCGTTCTTTCACCGTAATGGTTCTCATTAATACGAAAGGCGCACCTCTTCACCTTAATACAAGAGCCTGCAGGTTCAATCGTGCTTGTTTTGTCCAAGTGGCATGAGAAACAACAACAACCAAATCTTTGAAACCACGATCAGCGTTTGCACATGTTCACCCCTCCCGATATGAGGGAGTCCACCCAGAGTTCTTCGGGAAAAGAGCTATCCGTCTACTGGGCTCATACAGCTTTCGGGCTTGATATTTTTGAACGACGGTTGTGTAAGTGACACTAGTGCAGGTGTTTTCGGCAAAACTCCAAGACAAGGGGATGATTTCTGAAGTGGACGATTCCTTTTTCTTAGAGCATCGGATTACAGAGATTGGAGTTCTGCAGAACAGAGAAGGAGATGACCGTGAGCCTTTGACAGAGTAACATCTCTTGCTTGCGAGAAGATTTTTTTTACTGGGAAAATAAAATGCAACCTGATGTTTTCTTGTTGTTACACATTTTCAAAACCGATAAATAGGCTTTAGTATGAATAATCAGGATCTAGGACCAATTAAATGTGTACATATTTTATTCATTTTAATATTAATGTGTTGTGAATAAATACTTGTATTGTCCCATTGGAAGCTCAGGGATTTATGAATCCCAAATACAAAATAGAAAGAACCTTATCGTACGCGCTCTAGTTACAGGGTGTTTCAAAAATGACCGGTATATTTGAAAAATCAATAAAAACTAAACGGGCAATGATAGAAATACACAGTTTATTACAATATGCTTGGGACAATATTAAATTTTCAGCAGGCAAACTTTCAAAATTAGTTGACATGTTCCACAACAGATGGCGCTGCAATCTAAAAAAATCTAAACTACGATATTTTCCAGATATCCACCAGGCTCAGCAATAATGTGGCGTATTCTCAGAACGATATTATCAGAAACCCGTGTAAACGTCTCAGGCGGGAGGGCTTCACATGCAGAACAGATGTACTGTTCCAGTTATTCAATTGTTTCTGGATAGTGGCGCCTGGTCTTTTAAAAGTCCCCACTCAGTAATATGGAAATTTAGATTTTTCCAGACTACAGCGCCATCTATTGTAAAATATTGTAACTATATTTGAAAGTTTGTCTGCCTGAAAATTTAATATTGTCCCAAGCATATTGCAATAAACTGTGTATTTCTATCACTGTCGGTTTAATTTTTATTGATTTTTCAAAATATACCGGTCATTTTTTAAACACTCTGTAAGTTAATTAAGTAGGCGGACAGGTCGCACGTGTTTGTCATAACCCACCACGTATTGTTTTAAAATACCTATGTAAAAAATATCAAACCAATCTTTAAAAAGAAACCCTCATAAAAAAAAAACATTAAAAAGGACACTGCTGATGATTATAAGTTTACTACAAACAAGAATGTTTGTTAAATGCATTAAACAACATTAACAACAAAGGATAAGATTTCTTTTTGTGGGAAAACGGAAGAAATTGCACTCTTGAATTGAAGCTCTTTTTTTAATCAAGGCATAGAATTAAAATTGGGGCAAATAGCTTAGTTTTGTTTAGGTTAAATTATTAATGTATAGCACATGACCTTTTTTTTATCAAAAAACAACTTTCGGGTGAAAAAATATTTTGTTCTTTGTCTATGAAATGGCTCTAACTTTCCAAAGAATGTTAGTTTCACAAAACACTATTTGCTAAGATATAGACATAATCTTTACAAAAGCGGAGCAAAGATTAAAAAATTTTACTCTCGCCGTGTTGATGCAAGATTCTTTCGTAGAAAATAAGATTATCTGATCTAACAGCTCTCTAAATCCTGCGTCTAATCTCAGGAAAATACACCATGTGGAATTACTATCTTATCGCTCTGGCGTTTACATAGTCTCGGCACCAACCAGCATTCAGTATAAGAAACAGTTAAATCGATAAAAAAAATTCCTTTCTTTTTCAAAGAAATTAAACCTTTTTATAAGTTTTTATAAATTTATTTTGCGATAAGATGCGAATCATAAGACGACATTGCATATACAACGGTGTATCAAAGTTGATACTTTTTGCCAGTGTTGCAGCAAAAAGGACCATATGATTGTAACAGTCTGTTATCTTTTGAAAAGTACAGTGGACTCCGCTTAATGTGATCGCGGTTAATGTTATCAATCACTTATTGTTATCGAAATCACTTGGTCTCAATTTTCTCTATTCACTTGTATGTTAAAATTATCATTTTATGTAATCATTATATCGGTTAATGTTATCAGTTTTCGAACCTCATTTTAACTGAAAAAGGAATATTCACAATCTATTCAGAATGAACCCATTCTTTTCTTTCCCTTCGCTGTTGTTTGAATTTTTTGAAAATACTCCCTCTTCCAACTATGGAAATAGGGAATGAACAAAGGAGTGGGGTATTACACGTTCTTGAAATACGCACACCCTGCTGGTGGTTAGTGGTTGTCAGATAAACAGAAGGCAACACACTATTATGGGGACTGAGAATGAACGTATTCACATTTTATTTCTTGCTCCCTTACATGCAGCTTGTCGATTTGGAAGCCAAAAAGCGAAATGATTTAACGTGAAAACAAAAGATCGAAATTTTAAATCAATTTGACAAGTTGATTATGATTATGTACAATTCATCAATGAGTTTTTAGAAAAAATTGTAGACAGTCAACAATTGATCAATTTTTTTTAATTATGCATACAATTCTTATGTTTTAAAGGATAATATGCATAAATGCAAAATAATGTGTTTTTTCATTTTGTTTTAAAATTTTATACGTGTGAATTAAAGGGGGGGGTAAATTTATCTAATTTTGCATATCGTTTATTCTTATCAATCGTTTATTGTTATCAAAATCACGGTGTCCCAAACTTATTACATTAACCGGAGTCCACTGTATTATTGAATTCGTAGCAAATGAAAATGAAATTAATGAAATACAATAGGAATTCGATACCACATTTTAAAGTTAAAATTTGGAATATATACTTTGATTAACGATTAAAATTTTAACTTGAATTACAATGTAAAATATCAGTATTAAAAAGAGAAAATAAAAATTTGGAAAGTATTAAAATATCAGTGTCAGTAGGGACTTAACTCATTAACGCTCAAGTAGTTTCTGCCGAATATATATAAACTAATATCTTAAATCTAAGTTATTAGAGCCAGCATAGATTAAAAGAAATATGAAATTTAAGTAACTGTTATTAACTCATTGTGTGCGTGTACATTTCGCAGCGGAATTGTACGAGGAGAGGGCGTTTTGCGAGTAAATTTAGTAAAAAAATTTTTAAAGATTTATTTGCTATTACATTATTTAATGTATATTTAACAATTATATAAATATAATTATAACATAACAATATAAAATTAGATAAATAATCTAATTATTATAAATGTAAAACAAATAAAAAAATATTTTTCACAAACCTGCATTTATGTATATTATTTTAAAACATAAGAATTGTATCATAATAAAAATATTGATCAGTTGTTGGTATCTACAATTTTTTCGAACTTCGATAAAATTGTTACATATAAAAATCATATGAAAAATTTCGATCTTTTGTTTTTAACGTTAAATCATTTCGCTTTCTCTCCCATATCGACAAAACTTGCATGTAAGCGAGCAACATAAAATGTGAAGGTTCCTTCTTTTCGTAATAATGTGTTGCCTTCTGTTTATCTGACAACATGACCATCAACAGTGCGTATTTCTGAAGAATTTCAAACTTGTATTAATTTAATTTTTTTTAGTGGAATTATACGACGTAATTTTCAAAAAATTCAAAAAAGTAAAAGAAATTCGGCTTCTGAATAGATTTTGAATACCTTTGTACCAACAAAATGTGAAAACTGATCCCTTAACCCGTGTAATGATCATAAAACGTAATTTGTCCCGCATACAATGTGTTAATACAGCCTGTTTTCATTAGTGGCAAGATGAACTTTTAAAAATCGGGGAGTACATTTATAAAAAAGAAAAATTGTGTGGTAAGAGATTTATTTGCTATTATATTTAAAAACACTACTTTAAAGTGAAGTTGCACAATAAATGTAGGTTTTAGTCCTAATTTTAGCTTCGTAAAATGTAAAAACCTGAGCGAGGTTTGAAAAATCCTAAAATGACCATCCAAATGGCAAAATTTTAATATAAAATCCTAGAAAGTATTTTGTAGATTGTTTATAGGATTGCAATCCATCTTTCCTGTAAAGGAAAACTCGTTCGGAGAAAAAATAAAAATTATGCAAACTTTTATTTAGATGTCCCTAAAAAAAAGACGCCATGCATTAATGGATCAAAAGATCATTCTAATAGTTCTAGTATATTTTTTAAAAGTAAATACTTGATACGTCAAGAAAAATAGCGCACTTTCAATCACTTAAAAAGTTATAAAACATTTTTGGCACTGAAATGATTAAATTTAGCTACAAATTATAACTTTTAAATTACTTACATTTGAGGGAAGAATTAATAAAAAAAAAAGGCATGCAATAGGTCAAGTGTAAATAATCGTACCCATAAGGATAAAAAATCATGATTTGACAAAAATGCCTTTAAGATTTTTTTATGTGCTTTCTATGAACCAGCTGATACATTTTACTCTATAATTCATTAAATTAGAGAATTTTATCTCGCGTTTTTTTATTGTATAAAAATAATTATAATTCATTTGTTCTTTCCTAAAAAATTAATATTTTGAAGAGCTTAAGGATATTGAGGCACCTTAACAAGATATTTGTTCAGATAAGGGTTCCATTTTGGTAAAACTATTGGTACGATTTGTAAAACATCTACACGTTAAATAAGATTGCTCTTGTATTTACTTTATCGAGTGAAGTAAAGAAAAGTAACGAAACGTAGAGAGTAAAATTTTTAAAAAGGTGTTACTAATCTGTTAGAATGGTTTAGTTACAAGACGAAAAAGGTGCCATAAATTACATATTACAAAATGAATGAAATTGCAGATACTGAAAAAAGTATAACCAGAACAAAAATGTAAAATTTTTATGAGCCATTTATCAAACAAATCAATCTAAAAAGGTATCTAATAGATCATTTTAACAAAATTTTGAACATTTCAAGCTGAGATCTTTAATTTAATGAATTGGTTTGATAAATATTCCTCTTAAAAAAATATCATGGTAACATGCAAAATTACTGCACATGGTACGTTTCAGTTTTCACAATTCTCTCACATACTTAATTTCCCAGTTGCTCTTTCTACAATTTGTATTCTAAATTCATTCATGTTTTAAACCATTCAATAAGAATTTACACCACTTTCTCACAAAGATTTCTTTATATAAACAAGTCCTTTCAATGAGTTTAGCAATGAATACACTGCTTAAGAGAATTAAGAAAAAGGTAAAGGTTTAACTTAAACTCTGTTTATCCCTTTTAAGAATAAGCACTCTTAGATATGTACCTGTTCTCATTGTTCCTTAATTTTTTTTAGCTTTTTTACGAGAATTCTAGGAAAACTATTTAGAGATAATGGCTATTCTTTATTTAATAGTGGGTTTTCTGAGTAAATAAGAAAAAAAATCACTTTTCCCTTTGTATTGAAAACAGTGAAGTTCCCGTGACTTCGGTATGTGGCAACAGTAATTATTCACAGTGAGTCATACTTCAGAGAAGCTGATGAAGTTGCAGTTAATGCATTAAAAATGGTATCTATCTATACATCTTAGAGGATGAGTCGTGTGCCTAAATCCTTCTATTATCTCCCAAATTTTCTCATAAAATAGCGGTATTCATTAAAATCTCGAGATTGAATATTTTGGCGATTCCATGATTTTCTCTTGACAACACAAAAGTTGCATGAAACTTCTTGTTGGCATGTACTATGTCTAGTCGAAGTACGGATTATATCCAAAATGCTGACAAGACGTCCAGTGGAAATTGTGCATTGTTAAGGTTATCTCTACTTCACCTAAGAGAAGGTGCAAATAGCTTGATATAATTTTGTGAGCATTTTACTCCCGACACGTGAATCTATATTAAATTTTTTTTCAGCTCCATTCCAACGATGCCAATGGTACCCCTTGGTTTAAAAGAAACAAAAGAAATCGACTTTAGAGAGCCATTCAAGGTAAGTTTTCTTTTACCAAAAGAGTTTGTATATGTTCTTCACGGGTAACTTTAACCTTTTATGGACGGGTTGTTGATAATTCAACCAAGACGTGAAAGTCTAAAAAATACGGGACTGGTTGAAATACACATAGATCTCATTCTATCACTGTCCACTAGTCAGCTATCATACGGGACAAATCAAAGCCATCGTTACCAATCACGTTTATTATCAACTCTGTTACTGTAGTGTTTACTTTAATACCATTCTGAAAACACCATTTATTTTTTCTCTTTTGCTTATTGTTGTACAAAGTAGCAATGTCAAATAAGTTGTTAAAATATTATGAGGGTCCCCACTACAAAAATTTTAAGAAACCGTGCTCTAGAGATAAGTTTTTAATATGAAAGTTGTAAAAAACTACAGTGTTCCCCCTCCACTTTGCGCTTCATGTTTTTCGGCTTCAGTGCTTCGCGGGTTTTTCTAAAATATTCATCAAAAAATAAAAATGAAAAATACATCATGTCGAAAGCCACATTGCGGGAAGGAGCGTTGTTTCATGTTGATACGCGAGAGAGAAGGATTTCTGCATATCAAAGAAAGAGATGACTTGACTTAGAGTACATACTACGGGCTCTTGAGATGACAAAGTCTGCAAGTGAGGAAGAAAATGAACAAACTGAAAAGCGTGGCGTTACTCTGTAGAATCTGCAACAATTGTGCAACATGGCAAGAATTTGCACAAGACATTGACTACAATATGGTTCGAGCTGTCGAGTTCAGCAGTCGCGTTGACGGGGTTATGTCCTTGTACAGGGGAATTTTGAAGGAAAAGGAAACACAAAGACAACAACCACCCATCACCATGTTCCTCTCCAATTTAAAGCCCCCTGGCTCTACCGTCAGCGCCACCAGCAGAAGAGTCTCCGAGTGATCCTAAAACTTCTACGAGTCAAGTGAGAGCCTCTCCTCCGCCACCAACACAAGACTCTTCGCCTCTCTCAGAAAGCAATATTAATTAACGTTTATTACTCTATAAGGTTTTGTAATTAACCTTATTAATTAGCACTGACACGTTTAAGTAAATGCGTATACTGTTGTAATTTTTAAATGTGTAAAGTATAAATACTGTTTAAATATTTAAAACATTCCTGTTCCCTCATACACGAAAATTCCTAGGAGCAAATCCTACTTCGTGGTTTTTCAGCTTCCGCGGAAGGTTCTGGTCCCCATCAACCGCGAAAAACGAGGGATCACTGTAGTTCATTATAGTCAGACCTGACAAAAGAAAAGTTTTACTCGGATATTTCATTCCATGTTAAAGGTTGCACCTAAGTCATGAGGCACTGTTATATTTTTTTTATTAGCTTTCAGAATGACTGATTTTATTTCTACGCCTATTAATACTTCTTTTTCCGTTCTGTAGGACTTTATACTGGAACATTACAGTGAAGACGATAATAAATTTGATACTGCAATACAACAACTGAATCAGATTAGACAAGTAAGTAGAGGGATACTTATTAAATTATTATTGAAAAGTTTTTTTATTATCTTTTCTTTTTGTGAATAATTGTTCAACTTCCATAAAATCCCCTATATAATAATAGCCTAAGTTATCTGTCCCTCTGTCCTCGAATTTATAAAGCGGTTGGACCTGGAATGGACACAGGCATCTATATTGGATTCTTTGATGAGTTGGGGTTAGCAAAATTCAAAGCGAGTTCGAAATCCACCCCTTCACTCCCTACTTTTCAATCTTTTAATGCTATTATTTCAATCCCTATTATCCCCGGTTGGGAGCAGGTGATTAAATTCTTCAATTTATCTTTATATTCGTCATTTTTTATTAGCATTATGACGTCATTCCTTTAACTACCTCATTTAATCATTTCTTATATTAAATTTTTTAAATATCTGCTGTATTATTTTCGTAAGTTTTATCACCGAACTTAGATATTACGTAATAATTTTCTTTTTTATGTGGCTTAAATAATAGATTAGGTACATATGTGATACATTTAAATTTAATCATCGATTATTTTTTTTGTTGAAATGAAAATTTTATCACTGGTATTAACAACTAATTCTTTTCATAAAAGTCTAGGAGTCTATTTCAAGGACTAATAAATATCTAGCGTTTAAGTCATGATCTATGCCAAACGATGGGAGGATAGTGTTGGCTGAATATGCAGAAAAGCCAACGAAGCAGGCGTAGAATAAATAAAACTTAGTTTAATAAACGGCACATTTTTTAACACATATATGTATACACTCACTCTGCAACATGCAGCACACTTAAGTAAAGAAAAAGACATATAGGGACTGACCCTAGAGATTTTTTGCTAGTGATTTATATTCCTTTTTATAGGTTGAACAACCATTGAGAATAAAAAAAAATTCCATACATTTTCGGCAGAAACTAATTGAGTGACGTCATACTTTTCAATAAATAGTTAGGGCTCTGATCTTCGATACCGGAGTTCGTATGTTCGAATCCCACTGGGACGTAGCTGTTCGAAGCCGTTCGGAATCTGCTTTAAACAGTAGATAACATTCTTATTAGTCCTCGTGTTGCAAAAAGGTTGACCGTAGCTCTCCAAACTGAACCATCGTAGGTCTATAATGTATTTTATGGGAGAAATTGAAATCAATATCGGCAATATTTATTCACAGTGTGTGCATGCTGTAAAAAAACGCAATTTCAGTAAAATGCATTTAAATATTTAAAGTTTCTAAAGTTTAGTTTCTTTAAAGGCTGTGATATTAAAGGCAAATATTGTATAATTTTAAAAGTTCAAATTCGAATATTTCAATGGGATTTGTTTTAAATGATTAAAAAATATTCAGAAATTTTAAAACTTCGCTTGCGGGCAACGTATTTTTAGGTTTCTTGCAGTCTGCCACTGGAGCGCGAGTCACGTAAAAATACGTATTTAGTAGATTTCTGGTGGATACCCGCTAACCACCACAAATCTACTAAATACGTATAATTATATGTATGTGTGACATTATATGCTCGTTGTTTGCGTTGCTATGCAACACTTTCCATTTTTTCTTTGCACAAATTATGATTGTCGAGTGACTCGGTCTTCTGTTGCGTTATTTCGTCTTCAATCGAATTCCTAGCTCCATAACGTACAAGTCGTGTTTTGTCAATTGGAAGATTGGTCTTTTATTGTTGAATACAAAATTGATAAAATGAGCAGTTGTGCAAAAGATTGCGCTGACAGATTATCGGACTTTAATTTAAAAAATCGTTTATTTTTGTGATTTCGTAAAAATGTTTTTTTTTTTCTTGTTAAATAATCATACAGTATATATTAAAGTGTAAAATTAAAAAGAATTTCGTTCATAAAAACAAAATAGTTTTCGATTTACTGCGATTTTTCTGAATAACTAAACTTTCGCGTGATTCGCGAAAAAACGCCCGCTGCACGCGTAAGTTGGCGGTGAAGTATACCCGCATGCCAAGTGTTAAAAATGTAAAAATCTAAAATAGAATTTTTAAAATTTCAAAGGTGATTTATTTCCTTATAAATGCATCAACTTTGAATTTCCATTTTGAATATTCGAAAAATATTTGCGGCCAACCAGGAAACGAAAGAGAACAAGACCATTAGAAAAGAAAATTTTTCAACGTAAGACCATTAACATGCTGTAATCATAAAATGGACCGGGAAGACATGTTTCACATTTTTCCAGCATGTTGTCAGTCGATGACTGTTAATGCTAATTACGGTCTAAAGAACGCAATATGCTCTGAAGTATCTTGTTCCGCATGCAGAATATTAGAAAGTTTTCGGATTTCACGCTGTGTTTGCTCCGAATATTTACCTCTGTCTGGGTTTGTATAACGTTAAGTGAGTTCAAGAATCCAGTGAAGTAAAGAAAAGAGTGGACGTTTATCTACGATTCGATGACTGTCGCTATTACTGAGGCACATGAAATGGAATTTTTCTCATTTGTGATAATCATTCATCAATAATAACATCATTCATACTGTTATGCTTCAGAGGAAGATCCCGTAATATTAGATGCGAAGTTGAATTGTTGTAATTTTAGATTGGATATCTGTAGTTTTATATAAACATAGCGAAATAAAAGGCCTGTAATACATACAGCTATATCAACACTGGAACCCCAGGAGTTTCGTTCAACCTAAAATCGTAGGCTGGGTCAAAGTGACCCAAGTGTGTGTGTATGTGTGTGTGTGTGTTTGTTTGTTTGTTTGTTTGTTTTGGGGGAGAGGGAGGGAGAGCACACACGCACACAACTGGGTCAAAATCTCTAGGAAAATCTGCCTCCGATAGCGTGCATCTTCTTTTTGTTCTGGAATTTCCTTAATTGGCCGCTATGGCAGTATATAGCTTTAATTGGTTAGACCCCTTTCTGAACTGTAGCCCCAGTGGTCAACTTATATTAGGGTTTAAAAAGGGAAAGCAAAAGGACGCGAGATTTTTTGTCCTTAAGATATGAAACTCTCTGAGAATTTTCTCGAGCCGTCTTTGATATCTTAAATTTAATACTGTGCAGTCAGTATAAATTGCCGCAGCCATTTTTCATATTACACATATATGTATTGCATGCGTGCGTGCAAGTGAGTGATATTTTAACCAAACGGAATAACTTAATTGTAGTTATATTCTTTAAAAAATTCTGGCTATTCCATACTTAAAAAGACAACCCTTAGCTAAAAGTCTCAACTTCTCTTTTAATTCTGGCAACCTTTGGTGACTACGAGAACACCAGCTTGATTTCTGCTTACTTTAAAAAAAATCTTGCATATTTATTTTATGTAACTTAGTTTCGCTTGTTAGCATCACCAAATGGGATACTCTTAACATTTTTGGCTCTCATGCCACTATATATGTGAATGTACGAAGTTTTGGCGTCTGAGCGCCAAGGACGAATTGTCTCAATAGACTTCGCAATTTTGAAAGTTTTGACTAATTTTTTGAAAGACTAATTTTGAAGGATTGCGGTTTTATTTCATAGCCTTTCGATTGTTGATTTTCCGGTTTGGATATAATTCTAAGTTTGTAGTGAGTAAAAAACACACATTGCATATATGTATTACGAGCTATGTCTCGGATGGTACTTCTGGCGTTCATTATATTTTTTTTATTTGTAAAAAGTTATGTTGATTTTAAATTTATTACGATTTTAAAGTTTGCATTATTGCTAGTACAATTTTTAAACTGCGCCGCCATTTTCTTATTCATTTAAGCTGCCTTCATTTATTCTGTTATTCAAAATAATTTATCAATGGAAGAGACTTCTTTTAGTTAACAGAAGTAAATACTATGATAATGAAGCATATTTTCTAAGTTAACTTGTTCTCTAAAATAATAGATTATATATTTTTTGTTAGTAAAAAGTTATATCCAAATCACATTTTTCCTGCTGATTTTAAATTTATTACGGTTTTAAAGTTTGCATTATTACTAGTACAATTTTCAAAATCCGGCGCCATTTTATTTTCCCGGTTTGCAGCATGTTTTTGCCAAGCCGCCAAGTAAACATGGCCGCCGTCCCAGACTCTGCAGATCTACCCAATTTTTAACTTAGATATCTGAAATCTTGCACATTGGTTCAACATACTTGAAATCCTAATCGCAGATATTTTCAACTACTATCGCCATCTATTTGCAAGCGACATAACTAAAAACTCAAACAAAATTTTTACTTTTTAGTGAAATATTTATCGTTTTTCTAGTTAAATAAAATTGATTTTTTAAAAAATATTTATAATTATAACTTATTTACTATTATAGACGGTTTGGATGTTGGATAAGGTACAGACCTAAAAATTCCCTCCTCTCCTAATCAGCCTTCGACTCTGTTATATACCAAACGTTTAATGATATCTTTTTCTTTGCTTCTAGGCTATACGGACACCTCACAGGGACGCCTCTGGTGTGCGATTGCTGTTCCAGTATTATAACCTTTTGTATTTTATCGATAAAAGATTCTTTGCCTCGCATAGAAATTTGGGGCTTCATTTTGAATGGTGAGTTCAATTTCTGTTACGTCACAGGTTAATTAATAGTTTCATTTCAGTTTATACCGTATTTATTACCATATAATGCACACTTTTTACTTCTTACAAAAGAAAGCATGTATTGTAATCGAAATAAATTTTAGGTCTCAAATTGCAAAGAAATATTTATCTTGACTATGACTGACTTTATTTTGACCCTTTTAAGTGTTATGTCTGTATGTACGTACACAAAAACTTTAATTCAGAAGCTTTTAAATATCCATTTTGACCATCCTTGAACTAGTTATGACTAGTTTTCTCTTGACGTGTGTACGTACATGCGTATGTACATTGCATGGCTTAAAAACTATTAGGCGTAGGAAGTCGATATTTTGTATTTACGACTACTGTAACGTCCAGATTTGCACCTCCCTTTTGATTGCAATCTACTTTTTAGGTAACAAAAAATTTCAATATAACGTTATTAATGGTACAATTAAAAAATAATTAACCGTAAAATCTCAAGAACTCAGGAATAATTAGCCTAGATCTCGTGAGCAAAACAGTCGACTGTAGAGCTGCAAACAAATCAAAATTAATTAGCCGTAATATCTTAAAATGTTCCATCAAGGACACTTTTAATATCTTGTTTTTCTCATCCACGTTTGATTGTACTTTGTACACTTCATAACGAAAAAAAAATCAATAAAATGTATATTGACGTTGTGGGGCTCAACTCAAAAAGATATATTTCTATAACAAAAAGTGACATTATAACGAGCATTAATGCTACATGTTTCCACCAGATGGCGGTACTACTCAAACAACATACATACATTAGGAAACGTATCATACTTTGTATCTTGAAGAGAATGGGCAAACGATAATTCCAATAACGCATCATACTATATATATGTAAGATATCAAGATTATTTAACTTTAATATTTCTTTAAAAACCTCCTCTCTCCTATTCTAATTCCTTAAAATCTTTTTCCCAGCCTCTAAATGTCTTAATCAAAGGAGCATTCTCGATTTAAAATTCTTTCGAACCATTTCTCAAAGCTTTCTATCCTATAGATGTAAATTTTCTGTCTTCAACACGTTTCCCACCTGTCGCCGACAAATGGCTCCGCGTTTTTTCTGATCTTAAATTCTCTGAGTATGTGTGAAAATTCTTTCTGTCTTCGCTCTTGGGTGCACCTCTGTTCGAGGAGAGTGATTTTTGTGTTTTTCCTTTGTCGTTGACTCGTGAAGATGTCCGTTTTAGCAGCTCTAAATTTTTTTTTAATTAAACTTCTGCCGTTCTCTTCAATGTGGCCAGACTGCATCGTTCGTTATTGCTGCTAACTGATTAGCTTTCTCCTTGTCCAGCAGTTTTATAATTATTGGATTACACACACACACGCATCACGTGTGTGTGTGTGTACACGTACACGCACCTAATGTAACAAGCGTGCAAGGAAATCATGTGTTCACATTTTTTTTAATCTAAAAACTGTATAAGCGTTATACTCGTGTAAACACGGTATTGAACATCCCTGGTAATTTAAATTTACAGTGTATTGCAACTACAAAACCAGTCATATTGACTGGTTTAATCAGGAGTTACCGTTTTTGGTTAGAAGGTTAGTTGAATCGCCATTTCTTTTTCTTAACTCAGTTGTGCATTCTATGATTTCTCTTGTTCCTATTCAGCACCTGTCTGTAAGCATTTAATGAATTGGTGGTACTTTCAATGAAAGCAAATTATACTTTTCTTTTGTTATAATCCAAAAGTCTAGTTTGAATTGCATTGTTCATTTTTCATCAACTTCTTTTTTTAACAGGTTTGACAGTTTGACGGGCTTGCCCAGCATGCAGAAAAGTGTTGCCTTTGAAAAAGCATGCGTTTTGTTCAACATTGCAGCACTGTACACACAAATTGGCGCAAAGCAGGTGAGCTTTTTACTTTTACATTTTTAACAAAATTAACTTAATGCATTGTGTAAACGTGAACACAACACTGTCTTCATTGCTTGCATCAAGGTAAAATAAGGTAACATTTTCCTCCTCTTTAACACTAGATTTACGGACCTGGCTAATTTGACTCATTAACTATTTGATCACTATATATATATATATATATATATATATATATATATATATATATATATATATATATATATATATATATATATATATATATATATAAAACTTTAATATCACTTTTCAAAAACATACGTTGGTTTATAGTTAAGTAATAAAATATATGTAAACTTTCATTCCTCTTCCCCGCAAAACCCTTCATTTCCCATTATCAAATGTGGTATACCTATTTTCACGGTTGTGAACCATTTTGACTCAGAATGGATATGAAAATAAAGAAATATAGTAATAAATATAGTATAAAGTAAATATAAAGTATAAAGTATATAAAGTACAGTATAAAGTAAATATAGAGTATAATAATAGTCGGATATAAGCCGAGAACACTTCCATTCCAATGACAGAAATTCATGCTACTGACGCACGGAAGAATTGTCGAGTTCAACAATCATGCAAAAGAAACATGTAGAAATCATTGTGCTAAATGTAATAGAAATGTTTGCGGAAAATGTGTTTCAAAAACAGATTTTGTATGTAAAAAAATGTTTTCCATGAATTTTTTTATAATAAACATTTTATTTAAATTAATTTGAAACTATTTTCTTAGCAAAAAACTTCAATTTTTTGTATGAGTCAAATTGGCTCACTTAAATAATAAAAATAGGTATATGATCAACATCCGTGAATCTAGTGTTAAAATTCGATAATTATCTCGGATTTAGTTTATAATTATTTTGGGGTATATGCATTAATATTATGTTCTTATCGTTTTATAAGTGAACAGCTTAGAAGCATTGTACCTTTTTGGTATCAATATTGTTTAGTTCGACGTATAGTCGATTTTAAATAGTTTCTTTGTTGTGATGTAATTTTTACATCGAAATAAAAGTTTATTGGTGATTAAATAGCTGAGATACCTATATTCGGAACCCGAGAATATGAATTAGAGACACATGAGACACCTTCGTAAGTGTTCGAAATCTTCTTAGAACAGTAGGCCCCGAAGTAGTCATACGGTAAACAAGTGTCAACTCATAGCTGGAGGGTTGTGAGTTTGATTCCCGATCCAGCTGAATAGCAATGACATATAATTTTTCGAGCTTCGTGAATATCTAGGAATTCGAATACTAAACTGAGGATCTGTGATCTTTGCACATAGAGAAAATTTAGGCTGTTCCTCTAAAACCATCTGTTTTACATTTTTACTATAGTCCCAAAAATTTTCTCCGTTGTTAAGGTAGTGCTTTCAAATTTTGGTACTAAGATAATTTCAGCCGAACGATGGCCGATTGGTTAGGGTGCTGGTCTTCGGTACCGGAGTTCGTGGGTTCGAATCCCATTATCGCATAGATGTTCTTAGCCGTTCGACTGGCTCACCGCTAATCAAGGCGCCATCGTGCGGCCATGAATTTAACCTTATACCACACCGCCAGGGTCAAAGTACCCCTTCACGAATGGCCATCACAACTGCCCTGTGCAGATATTGCTTCCCTCGCAAACACCTGCTCTCATGTCAGAAAGTTTCATGTAGTACACCGGACTTTTACCTGGGCAGAACTCCTGCGGAGTATCCCCCGCACTTTCGTAAACTGCATTAATTGTACCTTTTAGTCCAGATTTTCTACATTTATATGTTATTTATATTTATATACATATTTTATTTATATATATATATAATATATAATATTATATATAGTTATTTTAAATATCATGGGCTTGCTTGCTTGACTTAATGCTGACTTGGACCCTGCGTAACGCATTGTTGCCGGACGGTCAGACCGAACCAGTAATTCAACACCCTACACCCGACTTCGGGTGGGTGGCTGGTTACAGGTAGTACACGGCTTTAAGCAGTAGGTCCTTATTAGCCCTCGTGTTGTAAAAAGTAGACCTTAGCTCTCCAAACCAAATCCAAAACTAAGATAAATTCTCTTTCATCGTATTGTAGAAAATTGCTATTTTCTCTTTGCAGTACGATTTTTATGACTTTTATATTGTCCTACTAAGCCAGTATTTTTTATTTTTTATCAAATATTGATCTCTTACCTAATATGGAATTGTATCCCACAGGATCGGACGAGCAGTGAAGGCATGGATGCAGCGGTAGACAGCTTTCTGCGAGGCGCTGGTATCTTCCACTACTTAAAGCAGAATTTCAGTAATCCGCCTAGTACAGACCTCTCCCCGGAAGTTCTAGACATGTTGACACACCTTATGCTGGTAAGTTTTGAGGTCTTCCAAAATATTCCATTTTGTTGTTCTCGTTGTGTACAGTTAAAGGTTTACTGCGAGCACAAACTAGAAAACTTACTAAATATTGTTTATTTTAACAACTTTTTTTTAGCAGTTTACATCTTTTTACTATATATACATTTAATAAATAAAAATTATCTGAACTTTTGAGCTTTTTCATAGAATGTAATATATATGTAAGGAAAATTCTCAGGGGTTTTCAAATCTGAAGTCAGGAGCTAAAAATTCCCACGTCCTTTTGCATTCCCCTTCTTAACCCCCAACCTAAATTGACCACTAGGGCTACAGTTTACACCCTCAGAGAAGGGGTCTGACCAATTATAACGCTACATTGCCCTAGCGGAGAATTTAGGAAATTTCCAAACGAAAAGGAGATGCACACTGTCGTAGGCAGATTTTTCTACAGATTTTCCCACAGATGTTGACCAGGTGTTCAGGGCATTTTTACATATAACTTCATGATTGCTGACCCCCCAGTTTGTCCTGTCCCTATGATGAAGTGGGAACCCGTCCTCCAACGTTATCTTAATAAAGATCTTTAGCTAAAACGGTGTCATTTTTATGGGCCATGACTGCAACCACCCATGGTGAAGTCCGTCTTATTTTATATATATATATATATATATATATATATATATATATATTGTGTATTTCTATCCATATATTAATGTAAAATGTGTCTTATTCTACTTATTTGTTATTTTTAGGGTCAAGCAAGGGAATGTCTGTTTGAAAAGTTAGTGACAGACACCGAAAAAAGGAATCTCTCCCAGTGCTTAGATATTGCTCAAGAAGCTGCTCAGGTTAGTACCCTTCACTAAAATTATCAAGGTTGAAGCTGTATAGAAGAATGTAGAGATTAAAAAATCCCTCCGGAGGGGAACTTTTAGGTGGTTTTGTGCACTAAAATTGTAAATTAATAACAATAACTTACATCGGGTATAACATACCAATGTGTTAGACGATGGCTGATTTGATAGGACGCTACCTTTCAGGATTGGAGTCCATAGGTTGAAACACCGCTGCAGGAATGGATATTTGTAATCGTTTAGAATCGGCTTTAAGGTTACGCTCTTATTAACACTCTTGTAGCAAAAAGTAGATCAACTACTCCAAACTAAACGATAACTTATCACAACTGCTTTCATGTGATGTTCCAAGTTTGGTTTTAAAGATTTTGTTATTCTATCTTCATTAGTTACAAAGATTGTTTTTATATCAATGGTACTGTTGATGTTTAAATTAAGGAAAATTTTACTCAACATGTTCAAGTTTGTGTGCTACAAAGTGCTACCGATTAACAGCATTATAATAATACAAATTCCATGTTTTCTTTATTATATTAAATTTGCCCACTTAATACAACTTTAATCCCTTAATTCACTTATTTTTTTTTTTTTTTTTGCCTTTTTCAAAAAAAAAACTTTTTTTAATGTAAAAAATACAATTTACAACTTTAAATTTAGAAAATATATATATATATTTTATACTTGAATAAGTAAGGTTATAGCTTACAATACCATGTAAATTATAAATATTAATAAAACGATTATTTTTTTTTTTTTTTGGCTTTCGCATTGTTATTTTCAATTCTTGATTGCATTCGAGTGTGAAAAATTATAGCAACATAAAGTACAATGCCGCTCGAATTATCTCGAGTGTGCACAGTTTGGCCAGTTTAGCGAGCTCTAGTTAACTCGAGCGTGCACGTTAAGGGGTTAAAAATCGCCATATTCAAATAAAAATGTTTGAATTTCTGAAAAACCTTTTTATGTCGCTAGCACTTTCTTCAAAGTATTTACGGGTCATATGTAGTTATTTACATTCACAAAAAAAGTAAACCAAATTTTTCCTAAATAATTTTAAAAATATCACAAAAAAATAAAAAATTTTTTTTATGCATCGTGATGAACAAAAAAAATTCGATTGGAATACTACGGATTATTCTTATGATTATTTCATGACTTCAAAAAAATTTCATTATTTTGATGATTAAAGTTGTCAATCAGTAGGAATTTTTCATGAATAAATTGGAATTTTTCTCTGATTCATTGTCTAGTTTCATGACTTAAGTAACTATTAACTAGAGAAACTGAACAAGTCATGTCATAAAACGTTATATTTTTCGACATTTATTATGTTATCATACTCTGGAAAGCCTGATAAAGTGTCTCATATGTACTTCTTTGTGTATTACAGGTTGCTGAGGTATACAAACAGCTTTACCGACTTCTGAGTACGACTACCATCAAAGACTGCGTCCCAAATTCTTGGGGAGGTCTTATGCATGTGAAGACAGAGCATTACACGGCACTTTCACACTACTACGTCGCTTTGGGACTCATTGAACAAACAGGTAAAAGGGGTTATCTTCTAAACTTCATAAACCTCTCGAATAATAATGGTCATAAAATTTGATGACCCAATGTTGAAAGGATGCATCTACGTTTGCTAAAGATGGATACGGGCTTTTAGGTCTAGAGAAATGTATCAGTATTAAAGATCGACAAATTCCTTTTTGTTCAGTATAGATCGCAACCTGTCTTTTACAATATTTTTTAAACTTCTTTGAATGAAATCTTTTTTATGCATTGAGTCAATACATTTCTCTTTAATCATTTCAAATTCTATTATAAAAGAACTGAACCACGATATCTTTTACTTTAATATTTTTAATCTTCCTTGCTTGAATGAAATCATTTTTTATGTGATTGAGTCAATACATTTCTCTTCAATCATTTCAAATTCTATTTTGCCTGACATTTTTTGCCTGACAGAACCTTCCGCGGAAGCTGAAAAACCACGAAGTAGGATTTGCTCGTAGGAATTTTCGTGTATGCGGGTACACGAATGTTTTAAATATGTAAATAGTATTTATACTTTACACACTTAAAAATTACAACAGTATACGTATTTACTTAAGCGTGTCAGTGCTAATTAATAAGGTTAATTACAAAACCATATAGAGTAATAAACATTAATCATCATTGCTCTCTGAGAGAGGCGAGAGTCTTGTGTTGGTGGCGGAGGAGAGGCTCTTGACTCTTAGAAGCTTTAGGCTCACTCGGAGACTCTTCTGCTGACGGTAGAGCTAGGGGGCTTTACCTTGGAGAGAAAAATAGTGATGATCATATTTTTAGGATGCTGAATTTTGGTACTGTAGTACTTCGAATCCCACCGGGAGGCATCGATGGCCATATCGGTTTGGAAGCGGCTTTGAGCAGTAAACCCCAGAGTAATTAGTCCTCATGTGGCTAAAGGTTGACTGTAGAGCTCTAAATCAACCAACTCGGTCTAATCAGCCACATCGTAGCAAAAGACTGACTGTAGCTTTCCAACCAAATCACACTAAATTATATCTTCAAAGCAATTGTTTTTGGTTTTGAAGCATAATGAAGAACCGCAGATTGCAAAACACCTTTTATTAAATGCACCAAAATAATAACAATAATAATAATAAAAATACGAGGTACATTGGGCTTTTATAGTTTTATAAAGATCCTGAGCCCAGCCAATCAAATTACAGGCACAAGACAAAACTAATCAAACACAACCAATGAAAACACAAAAGGATCAACTCAAGAAAACCTCGTATTTCCGAGAAAGCTATTACTTAAATAAAAATAAGAAGCCAAAACACCAAGTCGCTAAGTATGAGTGCGATTACTTATTTTAACATTTCGAAATTGTATCCAATACTGAAAAGCAAATAATTTAACCAGATGTTGGTTAATTAAGGTGTTAGATAAGTTGTCGATACCAGAATCCATAGGTTTAAATCCCAATGTCAGAATTAATGTTGGAAGCCGATTGGAATAGTTTTAAGTAACAAGTGTCTGTCTCATTGATCTTCGTGTAGCAGCATGTTGATCTTAATGCTCTAAATTTAATCAAATCAAGCCAAACCTACTTCCCATTTACATTTACTTACATATAGTGCTCAATTCTATACTTGAGTATAAAATGAAATTTATATACTGTACCAACAATTAAGCCATGGGAAACATAAATTTATTTTTCTTCTGTGCTTAAAACTAATACCAACTACTTCAAATACATTGTCATTACCTTCGGATGACTGACGACTTCGGATATAAAATATTGTGAAAGTTCCGAAGCATACTGGATCGTTATGCTTTGGAAATTCTACTTTCAGTTCAGTAGAACAATAATTTAACAGCAATAAAGCGTGGAACAACAAATAGGATACATCACTCTAAAAATAATTGGCAATGAGAAAAATAAAGTTTAACTTGAAGCCATCTCTTTGCTATTCAGTTAATAAATTTCATGCCTCATTTCATTATTTCAGTTCTTTTGATCCCCGATTTCCATTATTAGATTACTTTCTCCTTTTAACGAGTTGCATTTGGCCCGTATTCATTAGTGGACTACATTTTATTGCATAAATGTACCGAAGCAAGAAAGTTCCAGTCTGCTAAGAATTATTGTTGATTCACAGCGTGTGCTAAACAACTGTCTTCGTTTAAAGTGATGCGGAAAATCATTAGGTCTGACTTCGGACTGCGCCTGGGAGAAGAAAAAAAAATGAATGGGGAGGCAAACGTTTCTTTCCGAAGCTATTTCCTGTGTGTTCAGATTCGAAATTTTAAATTGTTTTTTATCTGTTGCCAAACATATTAATGTACATTAAAAAAATAGGTTTCTGCATCTCAAGAAATGATTTATGTCTTTTTGGAAAGAAATGCATTTCAATTCATTTGATATGTTTTGAACAGAAGAATATAATACACTCAAGAGCCAAAACATTATAACCACCCCCTACATTTTACAATGAACTCGCCTGGATGTCGTGGAAGGCACGTGATCAGGTGGAAGAGGTATTTAACTGCTGTTGGAGAGTCTGAAGAATAATTCTTTTACTTACTTCTGTGTGTGATGGGAAAGGCTACGGATTGAAGAGATTTTAATTGAGGGCAGATTGTAATGGCTCGAAGTCTCGGAACAAGTATTTCCGAAACTACACGACTCGTGGATTGTTCGCGATCTACAGTTGTTAGTACTTATGCAAATTGGATGAATGCAGGTGAAACCAGCAGTAGACGACATGGTGTTGGACGCCCACACACTGTCGGGATAAGCCGTCCTCTAAGCGAACAGTTGCTCCCTCAATGTACAGTAGGTCATACACAGGCCGGTGGTGGCTGTATTTTGCTTTAGGAGACTTTCTCTTGGGCGTCTCTGGGACCCGTGGTTGTGTTAGATCAGACCATGAATGCTACAGGGTATCTGAACATCACAGCGGACCAGTTGCATCCTCTGAGTCCATCCAGTTTCATCTTACATGGCCTCTGTTTTTCCAGTTGGAAATGGATGTTCCAACAGGACAACGCCTCGTATCACAATGCTAAAATTGTGTTGGAGTGGTTCCAGGAACATAATGCTGAATTCCAGTTAATGCCCTGGCCGCGTAACTCAATCCGATAGAACACATTTGGCATGTCATGGGACGGCAGCTCAGAGTTCAAAGACCTCCAATTCGCAATATCTCAGATTTGCGTAACCTTTGCTTAAACATCTGGTACAATCTGTCTCCGGTCATGTACCAAGGGCTTGTGGCATCCATGTGAAGGTGGGTTGAAGCTATGTTGCGCGTTAAAGGTGGATCAACTCGTTATTAACAGGTGGTCATAATCTTTTGGCTCTTGAGTGTATACTCTAGATAAATAAAAAATAAATCCGTGTCGTTTAAAATGTATTCATTCAAACATTTTTAACTGAAAAATAAAGAAGCTATATAAATCAAATCTTTGACATGACCTGATGACAGCAGATAAAGAATTTTGATTTTTTTTCTCTATATATGCTAGCAAAATTTATAATGTTCTCAAAGAGAAAAATGTTTCCAAATTAATCGTTGTTTGCCGTCTTAAGCATTAGTTCCTTGACTCATTAATTCTCTTTTTTAAAAAAATTAACTGTGTTCTTGACAAATAGGCCTACTTACTCGATAATCTGTTAGACCTAGTTCACCGTCTGAAAATTAACTACTTTTAAGCATTACAATACAATTTTTTTTTCAGATTTAAAAATATCATTTCCAATATCATTTTATTAAGAGTGATTTCTTTCGAATTTGACTTTTAAAACTGTCTCTATTGCAGATGAACTAAATGACGCAGTACAGGAAAAACTGGAACATCTGCACGTCGACTCTCGGCAAAATGAAAGGAATGATGTAAAATCTGCACCGGAAACGTCAGTTGAAAGACTCCGATTAGGTAATGTATATAAAGGATTTCAGTATCATAAAATTGATTTAGATTGCTTTTCTTAGGTACATGTCTCAATTATAAAAAAATTGCCTCTAGGCGTGTTTAAAATATTTATTTTATGACTGATTACGTCTTAAAACTCCTCACTGAGGATGGAATTTCTGCACTAGCTTCTCAATATAGAATAGGCTGTTGTAACTCCTGTAACTTTGACTAGAGGGCGCATAACGCGCGAGTAGGAGATGTGAGGAGAATGGTTTTTGTGTTTGTTGAATGTAGTGTGCTGTTTTTTGTCGTGAAATAAATAAATGCTCTCGCCTGTTCTTTTATTTTATAGGACTTTTTTTTTAATATTTTTAGCGAATTGAACTAACTTTTAGCAGTCTAATCATAGGCTCCTGTATGCGTACTCAGATGTGTTATTAGGGTTACAACATTTAATAGATAATCGCTATTTTGGTTAGTGTAGGAAATAATCGCCAATTGAAATAAGTATGTAGAATTGGCTCTCACTCTGCCTTGGGATGCGACGAAAACTCAAAATATAGGATAGGCTCCCAAATACCAATCAGACGTAGAATTTATTTTGACTTTGTTTTATTATTGCGTAATTTATGTACGTAATATTTTTAATCTTTCAATATATACAATGTAAAAAGAATAATTTAATACAGTTACACCATAATCTTTGATAAATATATATTATATACATTATTAGAAAAAAATAAATAAAAAAAAGTTTCATGTTATAATTAGTAATTTTGTGTTCTTAAACGACTTTGTTCGCTTTTCTTTTAAAATAAACGTAAGAAAAAACAGTTTATGTACAAGGCTACTGTTTATTTCTTTAGAAATAATTTTCCATTTTCACTGGTGACAAATCATCAACGGACAAACTACATTAAACGTGGTTGAAATCAAAGCGATCGTAGCTACTCAGAGACAACAAGCAACAATACACAGGTTACTATACTTTCATAGAAATTATCGCCAAGTGAAAACAATTTGCCAAACACGAGAGCATGTGCTGTGACGACTCTCATAGGGAGCCTATTCTAGATAGAGCTTTTACAGAATTTCTGCTACCTATGAATACATTTGCTGCGTGTATTACAATGATGTTGTCTAGAAACAAACTTGCTGTGAGATAATACAGGGTGTTTCAAATATGAACGGTATATTTGAAAAACCAATAAAAACTAAGCTGACAATGATAGAAATTCACAATTTATTGCAATATGCTTGGGAGAATAGTAAATTTTCAGGCAGACAAACTTTAAAATTAATTACAATATTCCACAACAGATGGCAAAATCTAAACTACGATATTTGTCTGTGGGGAATCTTAAAAGACCAGGTGTACCGACACTATCCAGAAACAATTGAATAACTGGAACAGTACATCTGTTCTGCATGTGAAGCCATCCCGCCTGAGACGTTTACACGGGTTTCTGATAATTTCGTTCTGAGAATACGCCATATTATTGCTGCGCATGGTGGATAACTGGAAAATATCGTAGTTTAAATTTTTCCAGACTGCAGCGTCCTCTGTTGTGGAACATTGTAACTAATTTTAAAGTGTGTCTGTCAGAAAATTTACTATTGTCCTAAGCATACTGCAATAAAGTGTGAAATTCTATCACTGCCCGTTTAGTTTTTATTGATTTTTCAAATATACCGGTCATTTTTTAAACACCCTGTAATAGTTAGCAGCAGTAAGAAAAAACGTTAATATACAAAATGAGTTAACGTTTTTAAAAAAAGTTTGAATTAATCCACACGCACGCATGAGTATTCATGTATGGGGATTAATTCCCAACAAAATAAGTGAAAAATATGTGTACCTTAGATTTCGAAATCAAAATTAAAAAGAAAAAAAAAATTCCCTAAAACAAGTTTCTACGTAAAGCCCGGGCAAAGTCGAATGCTGTCTAAGATAAACAGCAAAACTGAATTTAACGATCAGAATTGAGCAAATCCCATTTCTTTTCGAGAAGTAGGAACAGATAAAGAAATACTAACAACTCTCAAACATTTTTGGTGCTGTATTTGGAAACACTGCAAACATCACGTTTATCGTTAAAAATCCGAGCATGCTCCCTGGAAGACGAGTTCCATCTCTCCCTGCACCAGAAAGTCATGGGCCATCGCTAATGACTGTCTAGGGAGAAATGAAAAGATTTTGTCATCCATAATTTAAGATAAGATAATGCGGAATGGGGGGAAACGATAGATTAACTTAACGCGCGGGATTTCTTTTTCTTACTTTTGTCGGATACACTATCTCTATGTGTTCTGCCATAAAGTCCTTTGTAAAGACATTCCTAGTTGGAATGCCAATACAATTGGCGTATTTGAAAATAAAAATACAGCTCTAGTTGTTGAATTCTGATGCCATGTCAGTAATTACCTTCTGTTCTACTCTTTTATCGACTTTTACTATTCATTACCTGTCGCGTGCTTTCGGTTCATGATGGTGACAGTGACAGAGATTATGTAATATAAGCTATAAAATGTGTAATTTGCACACACACAAAAAAAAAGTATGATACTATGTACAACACGGAAACGTTTGTTTTTTGTGGAGTTATTTTTCTCATGTCGTTGAACCCATTAATTACTACTTAGAATCATCAGTAAAGACCAAGAAATGTACAGGTTACATAAATAAGATATTTTTATTAATCATTATTTATTTTTAAGATAAAAAATAATGTTGATTTCTTTGGGAGGGAGGAAACCAGGCAGCTGCCTGAGGTACTTTGGGAAGAATATCAAGAAGTATATGGATGCCTCTATCCATTCCGGGTCCAACCGCTTCATAAATCCGAGGACAGACAGACAGATAACTTAGGTTATTATTATATAGGGGATAAAAAAAGAACAGTGACATCACTGGGATTTACTTTGTTTACAATGGCATGAGGATTTATCTTAAATAATTCCAAATCTTTAAAGGTTTAAATTTATCTATGTGGATTGGAAGGTTGTTCTTTTTGGTTTTTAATCTGTTTCAGGGTTTTTAATAAACTTTTTCTTTGTTGTTGTGCTTATTTTTTTACTTATTTGCCAGAATTCTTCAATTTTCATAACTTGTCAATCATCAGCAATTTTTTAATACAAATTATAATAGTAATAATAGTAATTTAATAATAGTAATCTTTATCGCAGCAGGAAAGGGGGTAGCATTTTATAGTAGCATATAGCCCGTCATATGACGAGATCAGTAAAATTTTTAATTTTCCAGAATTGAAAAGTACCCTATGAGGCAGGTAAAAAAAATGGTTGGATTTGGCTGAGAATTAACTTGCAACAAAAAATAATCTATGATTAAATTTAAAATTATCACTCATGTACTTAATCTATTATTTATGGGAAATATAAAAGAAAATTATTTACGTCATATCTAAGTTCAGTGATAAAACGTATGAAAATAATGCAGACGATGTATAAATAATTTAAAATAAGGAATGATTAAATAAGATGGTTAAAGGAATGACGTCATAATGCTAGAAAAAATTTTATTTTTATTTTTATTTATTATGTGATAAATTGATAAATTTAATCTCTCGCTCTTACCTGGGGAAAATAGTGCTAGAAATAATGGCATCAAGCGTTCGAAAAGGGGAAAGGGGTGGATTTCGAACTCTTTAAAGAAGACATTATTTTTTGCTATGAAGCATATTTATACCAATTCATTTTAGAATTGGTCGATAGTTTAGGAGAAGATAAACTTTCCTAGCTTTGAATTTTGCTAACCGTAACTCATCAAGAATTCATTATGGATGTCTCTATCCATTCCAGGTCCAACCGCTTCATAAATTCGGGGACAGACGGACAGATAACTTAGGCTATTATTATATAGGGGATGTGTTTTTCCATCTGTCAATTCTCTTACGAGAATTAGGACAGATGTTTATACGATTTCACAGTAACAGCTTCTCTAGACACTCTGGTATTTTTTTACTTCGAATATATTTCCAGGTGTAGGAAATGTGGCTCCAGAAAGTAATCGTATAATTTCTGTAAAAAGAAAGTTCTTTGAAACTTATAAAAAAAGATAAAAGGTAAATAATAATAGCACACAAAATGGTAAATAAATAACATGCCACTTGTTTCTATTCTATATGTATACGTCGATATTTTTCTTTTGTATTGCAGAGAGGCAACGTAAATGTTTATTATATCCTGATATTTCGTTATATAGAGTGCGGATTGCATTAAAAAATGAAGGGGCATAACTAAAACAATCCTAAATTTTAAAAAATTATGCACTGAAATTACTTGCAATTACAACACTTCCCTTATTTCATACAAGAATGGTTTTTTTTTTTTTTAATTTTATTTTTCACAAATGCGGAGCACTTTGTCTTTATTAGCATTTTACCATACAATCCTTTAACTTGTTGCCCATTTTATTATGGAGGTGTCATGTAAGTACGGCAACATTGTGCCCTGTTAGGGAACAACACACAAATACAGCTAAGCCTTACATTGGAATCAAACCCAAACTCACCGTGTGGGAGTATAGTACTCTCCTTTTGAGTCTGGGCTGTCTCATACCTGGAAGTAACAAACAAAAATAGAATATTCTAAACAAATATTAACTTTCAGGCTATGTTAAGTAAGCAATAGCTTCTCTGTTATCAACGGTATTATTATATCTTGGGGTTTTTTTTATCATCCGGGGCGGCAAATCTGCTACAGCCGACCCTGTGAAACCTCGAACTATGACAATAAATGTAAACGGGATAAGAAACGTATAAACTGCGTTTTATTTCTTAAAGCTTTAATGTGTGTTTTCGTTTCAGGCCGCGCTCACCTTCATCAAAGCATTGCGACTCACGAGGAAGCACTGAGAACCTACCGCATGTGTCGCCAGCTGCAGCTCATAGACAGTCTCCATGACCTGCTGCAAAAAGACACTGACAAGACGCAGGCGCTTTTATCGAAGCTTGCCGAAGATGCGGATCAGTTTCAGGAGTTATTTGACCCCTTACCAGTCAGGGGTGAGTAAAAACAGAGAGACTTTGTTTAGTAGCAAAATCCTGCCCGTCTTCCATTACCGACGTCGGACTGTATCTAAACTAGCTAGAACAAGACTGCTGTTATCTTTCTCAGGGCTAACGTAAATCTATGCTGTTTTTTGTAAACTGTTTACCCTAACTGAAGAATTTTTCTCTTATCTTAAGGGGACACATCACCTTTAAGCAACTTCAAAATGAGGAATTTTTGTTATTTTTCGATTTGCCATAACTTATTTTCTTATTATGGAAATTACTTGGAAATTTTAGAATTTACTCTCTGAATCTAGTTAATTATTTTCCTGTATTTACTTTGTTTCTGGTAAATAAGAACTTTTTTATATAATAAAAAAAGTTCTTATTTTGAAAATTTAAAAATTTTGCCATCACACTGCGCGCAGTTTTACAGCAACACAAACTATATTTTAGCAATAATTTTTGCATTTTTATAAACAAAAAACGTAAGGTATTATTCTCCACCTATTTCAAATTTAAAAGCTATCAGAAATTTTACACCAGGAGAATAAATTTTCAAAAAACCTAAAATAACGTTGAAAAAAATAATTTCAAATACCATAAAATATCACATAAAATAAAAAAATTTCAAAAAAATATAGAGTTTCTCTGTTACTATAATACTAATTGATTTTTATATTTAAGTTTTATTCTAGAGTTGCGCAAGTTTGAAAAACATCATTTTGAGTAAAATGCATTTAAGTTAAAACTTTAGATTTTTTCTATTTTTAAATCATTTGATAAACTTTTAAAATTGCCTATATGTATACATTGTTTCTATTTAATATTTTTTACGTTTATAGCAATTTTATACCTTTTTCTTGCTTTGCAAGCCACTAACGTAAGCATCTCAGCCATGATTTCAGCCGAACGAATCAGTTGTTTGACTGTTGTATGTAAATACTCTTGCATAATTACCACTTTGTTAAGACAGTTTTGCATAACACTGGTTCAAATAAACATGACCATTATTAAATACATAAAATGCTTCATTTATAATATTTGACAATATAATCTAAAAAATTTCAGTTTCAACGCTAAAAGTGATGACACAACGGCAGGGAGAACATAAACAAACACCAGCTGGGTGATTTAAATGTCCCATGCTGCCAGTGTTTCTTTTTTATGTTACAGTTTTACAAGTTCGAATTCGAATATTTCAATGGGGTCGAATATTCAAATAGGGTTTTAAACGATTCAGAAAATTCCAAAGATTAAAAAAATGCAAAAAAACAAAAAAATCGATTTTTTTTTTTTTTTTTTTTTTTTTTTTTTAAGATGTGTCCCCTTAAAGAGACAGTGGGCTTTCAAATCCACATATTTTTCGTTTTTAAAAGAACTTTCGAGAATTATCTGTTTTTGTAATCATGGCAGATGCGTTGCCCATCATAACTTTCACCAGTCAAATATAAAACCCCACAAATAAAATTTTAGAACATTTAAAAAAAGTAAAATCATCTTAATATCATCGAACACAACCTTAAACATTCTAGTTGTAGTAGAAGTCAGGCTTAACTAAGGCGTGGCAAAATATTTTTGCCACGAACTGAATTATGAAAATATCCGAAAGATGATTCATAAATAAAGAATTGTTGAAAAATATTTTTTTATTATAAAATAAAATAATAAAAAATGTGTAAGAAAATTTAACATTTTTTTTTAAATAAAAAATTTTCTAAACATTTTATATTTTAAATGTTTTTCAAATATACAAATAAATGTATTTTTTTTAAAAATGAATATTAGATTTATTAAAAATAAATTAAATTATAAATTCGTCATTTTTTACAGCAAAATACGAACAATTAAAAAAATATTCCCTCGATTAAACTGTTCCATTCATCAGCAAATAAGACCGGAGTGTTCAAAATATTTTTAAATATTAATAATAGAAGAAAAAAGTTGAAAATTAATATACTAGGAACATTGTAAGAATTAACAAAATATTCTATGAGTTCAATCTAAATATATCATACAGCAAAAATAAGAACAATTAAAAAATATTCCCCTCGATTAAACTGTTCCATTCATCAGCAAATAAGACCGGAGTGTTCAAAAATATTTTTAAATATTAATAAATGTAAAAGTAGAAGAAAAAGTTGAAAATTAATATACTAGGAACATTGTAAGAATTAACAAAATATTATATGAGTTCAATCTAAATATATCATACAGCAAGAATACGAACAATTCAAAAATATTCCCCTCGATTAAACTGTTCTATTCATCAGCAAATAAGACCGGAGTGTTCAAAAATATTTTTAAATATTAATAAATGGTAAAATAGAAGAAAAAGTTGAAAATTAATATACTAGGAACATTGTAAGAATTAACAAAATATTATATGAGTTCAATCTAAATATATCACACAGCAAAAATACGAACAATTTAAAAATATTCCCCTCGATTAAACTGTTCCATTCATCAGCAAATAAGACCGGAGTGTTCAAAAATATTTTTAAATATTAATAAATGTAAAAGTAGAAGAAAAAGTTGAAAATTAATATACTAGGAACATTGTAAGAATTAACAAAATATTCTATGAGTTCTTCAATCTAAATATATCATACAGCAAAAATACGAACAATTTAAAAATATTCCCCTCGATTAAACTGTTTCATTCATCAGCAAAATAATACCGGAGTGTCAGAAATATTTTTAAATATTAATAAATGTAAAATAGAAGAAAAAGTTGAAAATTAATATACTAGGAACATTGTAAGAATTAACAAAATATTATATGAGTTCAATCTAAATATATCACACAGCAAAAATACGAACAATTTAAAAATATTCCCCTCGATTAAACTGTTCACTTTATCAGCAAATAAGACCGGAGTGTTCAAAAATATTTTTAAATATTAATAAATGTAAAAGTAGAAGAAAAAGTTGAAAATTAATATACTAGGAACATTGTAAGAATTAACAAAATATTATATGAGTTCAATCTAAATATATCACACAGCAAAAATACGAACAATTTAAAAATATTCCCCTCGATTAAACTGTTCACTTTATCAGCAAATAAGACCGGAGTGTTCAAAAATATTTTTAAATATTAATAAATGTAAAAGTAGAAGAAAAAGTTGAAAATTAATATACTAGGAACATTGTAAGAATTAACAAAATATTCTATGAGTTCAATCTAAATATATCATACAGCAAAAATACGAACAATTCAAAAATATTCCCCTCGATTAAACTGTTCCATTCATCAGCAAATAAGACCGGAGTGTTCAAAAATATTTTTAAATATTAATAAATGTAAAAATAGAAGAAAAAGTTGAAAATTAATATACTAGGAACATTGTAAGAATTAATAAAATATTATATGAGTTCAATCTAAATATATAATAAAGCAAAAATAAGAACAATTAAAAAAGATATCCCTCGATTAAACTGTTTCATTCATCAGCAAAATAATACCGGAGTGTCAGAAATATTTTTAAATATTAATAAATGGTAAAATAGAAGAAAAAGTTGAAAATTAATATACTAGGAACATTGTAAGAATTAATAAAATATTATATGAGTTCAATCTAAATATATAATAAAGCAAAAAAAAGTTTATATATTCTCTCATTATATATAATGGTATGGGCGCATACCAGTTTTCTTGCCACGGGTGCCAAAGGATCTAGTTACGGCCCTGGTAGCAGTAGTAGTTCTTTTTAGTCTAATAGAAGTAGTAATTAGTTACATTCTAAGAGAAGTTGTAGTTCTTTACAGAACATAGTATTTTTCTATCTGAAAATGTTTATTATAAGAACCTATTTTTTGATTCAATCTTAAATAAAAAGTTTAAATGATGGTTACGCTACAATGACGTTAAAGAGCATTGCTTTAGCTATGGTACTTAGTTTGATAACATTTTTGTGTGTGTATGTATACTCACACACGTAAAATTATTTATTCCTATTTCAAAAGATAAGTTTAAAAATTTAAAACATTAAATTTTCTGCTCTTGTAAGTGTACATTGAGGAAGTTCAAAAGAAAAAGAGAGAAAACTCCTGAGGTAGTACTTAAACCTTCTTAACTTCCTCTCTCCAAAACGGCAATTAAATTTCCAAGTAAATGTATTAGTACTTTTCGAGACTAAAAATTTTCATTATAACAGTAAAAGTTCGAGTACTAGTTCGAGTGAATTTTTAAAAGTTATTAAGTTTTGTCATTTCAAGTAGTATATTTTTTAAAATCGTATAAAAAGTAAAATGATTTATTAATGTATTAAATTTTAAAATTAAAGACCAATGTCTTTTACATTATGTAAATCTAAAGTTTAAATGTGTATGATAGTTTACAATTAAATAAAAAAAATGCCTTTATCAGGCTATACAATGAAACACATTGCTTGCATTAATTGAGGAAGAATAAAAAAAGAACATAAAACATAAAATTGGCATATTCAACATAAAAATTAGTTTTTGTTTACATATTTCGAAAGTTGTTTTGAACGTAAATGGATATCTACTTTTCTCACTCTGAGCAACAATTTTATGTTTGTTTAAAAATGTATTGGACCAAGAAAAAAAATCTAATAACATTTATAAAGTTAAATCTTTATAAACTAATCCACGAAAAAATTTATTTAAGACAACTACAGCTCAGTGTTGATATATAATAAGACTTTTTCATTTTCTTTTCCGCAGCATCAACAAAATTCCAGCTGAAATTAACAGATCCCGATTTTTCCCAGCACAAAGCTACGGACCTATTCAAAGCGCTGGTAAGTAGACTGTCCTTAAATATATAATCTACACTCAAGAGCCAAAACATTATGACCACCTGTCAGTAACGAGTTGGCCCACATTTGGCGCGCAACACAGTATCAACCCGCCTTGGCATGGATGCCACAAGTCCTTGGTAGATGGCCGGAGACAGATTGTACCAGATGTTTAAGCAACGGTTACGCAAAAATTATCAAGTGTCCTGCTTACTTGAACTTCTGCATTGTAACTAATTTAATGATATCAGGCTCTTTAAATTATTTTTAAATTTTTTGAATTCGTTCTTCAAATATTATTAAAATGGGATTCCCCAAAAATGTTTCTGAAGCTTTCTCTTTCTGATATTAAAAACGAGCCTTAAAGATAAATTTTTTTAGGGATACTCCCGCCATTTTGTCAAATTATAATATAATCCAAGTTATTGTATTATAATATGACAAAAATATAATGGGAATGTGGGAGATGATTAGTGATCTTTTGATAAAAATAAAAAAATTTTGGGTAAACTATCAACCCTCCAGTATGCAGGGCCCGACTAAGATACTTTTGTGCCCAGGGCACAATCCAGTTTTTGTGCCCTCCACCCCCATGCAAATTTATAGCGACAAGTTATCATAATTATAGTCATATAAAAATTATAACATTGAATTAGCAAACAGATTTAAGAAATTAGCATTAAAGTGATATTCAAAATCAAAAACACCAATTTACGTAATCATTATCTCTGTTTAGCCATGCTAAAATTAAGGACTTTTAAAGACCTAGAGTGACCCACTTTTTTTATTTTTACCTTGTCACACTCACAAGCTCTGTGGTGCAGAAAATAAATAATAATAGAATTAAAAATAATTTAAATTGATGAGATGATTTAATGGTTTATAGTGGTACGTTGCTAATAATCTGTCTTATAAATATGCAATAACCCATAGGATAAAAAGAGCACCAGGTTCGTTGAGGGAATTAGTTATCAGGTAAATAACAGTAAAATTAAAGTCAATAGGATACAATAGAGTTCATGACAAACACAATTACATAGTACAATAATTTATTAAAACTTAACGATGGTAGCGTATGTTTGCAATTTTCCCCCACTTAATATGTGTTTTAAGCACGCGACTTAATTTCCTTGCCCCCTAAAATTTTCGTGCCCAGGGCACGTGCCCGTGCGATAATCAGGCCCTGCCTGTACGTCACTGTTTCCATGCTAAGTTTTAAGTTTGTTTTAACCTTTCGAGTAATATCTTTTTTTTTTTTTCTGTTCAACAGGGACCGTTGAAGTTCTTTTCGGCGAAACGCCACTGGACGGCCGCCCGTATCGTGGAGCTGAACAAAGGGAGTGACGACGCCTCTTTCGGCTTTAGTGTCAAAGATGACGCACCTGTCGTTGTAACCAGAGTCGAAATTGGAGGCATCGCCGAAGTAAGTAAACGCATCGAATGTCCGAGTAGATCCGGCCTTGAAACGGACGTTCCGGATTTGGCCGAGTTTTTTAAAGAACACGAAATGTTTCGCGGAATCGTTGTCAAAATCAGAGCAGTAACTAGGTCCTTTAGCGCCCGTGGAAAAAAAAATAAAATAAAAAAAATCTACACTCTTACCACCCCATATAGTGAGAAAATATATAAAAAAAATTTTTTTCTATATCATATATTTAGAATGGACTTAAAATATTTTGATAATTCTTAAAATGTTCCTAGTATATTAATTTTTAATTTTTTCTTCTATATTTATTTTATTAATACTTAAAAATATTTTCGAACCCTCTAGGGGTATTATTTGGCTGATAAACTGAATAGTTTATTTGAGGGGAATATTTTTTTTATTTGTACATTCAACTTTCATAAAAAAAAATGATGATTTTCTAAATTTAAATTTAGTTTTGATAACTTTAATAAACTCAAAATTTAAGAGGAATACCCGGGTCTGTATAAAGGCATATTAAGAGTGTTTGCTAAACCTTTTGTAAGAATCTATAACAAGTTTGATTTGTAGGACCATTTTAAAAAATAAGAAAGTTCATAAAACAGGAATTTTTAAACACTTTGGATTTTAAAAATAAAATCTGATTCTATAATAAAAAAAATATATTTTAACTGTTCTTTATTTCTACTTGGGGCGAATTGTCTTCTTTCGGACCCCATTTTCCTCACGGTGTGACTCCCCTATAACTGATGCGCCCGTGGCAAATGCCACCTTTGCCACTCCCTAGTTACGGCTCTGGTCAGAATTACAATAGATGATCTATACTTAAAATAAAAAAAACAGCAAATAGAGAAGTTTCACAAAGTGTTGTACGCGTACCATCTGGAAGATGGGAAGAGTTTAGGGAGAGTATGGATTTTGGATGTGTTTGCCTACATTATCTTTTTTAACCACAAACATAAAAAAAAAGGTTTCGTTACTCGTAGTTTTCTATACCAAAGTTTATTATTCATGCTAGCCGTTCTACAGTGGGTGGGGGAAAAGGCAGTAAGTAGTTCGAATAAACTTCAGACGGATTCTTGAAAAATAAACAAAAGGAGCAGGCTTTAACGTCATTCGAATCGCAAATGCAACATGCGTATCCAGTTTTAAAAGAGAAAGTCTTGAAATACATCTCGCCTTTTCCAAATTCATATCTATGGGAAATTACGTTTTGGGATGGAATAAACAGGAATTGTTGCAATTAGCTTCAGACGTATTCTTGAAAAAATAAACAAAAGGAGTATGCTTTAACGTCATTCGAGTCGCAAATGCAACATGCGTATCCAGTTTTAAAAGAGAAAGTCTTGAAATACGTCTTGCCTTTTCCAAATTCCTATCCATGGAAAGTTGCGTTTTGGGATGGAAAAAACAGCAATTGTTGAACTCACCTTCAGACGGATTCTTGAAAAATAAACATGAGGAATATACTTTAACGTCATTCTAGTTTCAAATGTAACAAGTGTATCAAGTTTAATAGAGTACCAAAATACAACTTGCCTTCTCCAAATTCATATCCTATCAATGTGAAGTTTCTTTTTCAAGATTTGTAGAAATTAAGTAAAAATAAGGAAAATACTTTTGGACATGAAACCGCATCTCGAATTAAAATTAACGACCAAAGAACCAAATTATGATGATTTGCCTTATCGTAGTTCGTAATGAATGTTATTTATAATACAACTTTAGACAATTTATTCTGAATTAATTTTATATCTTAGTTTATTATTTTATTTATGTCATAAAAAAAGAAAAATATGCACTAATAGTTATTAAAGTGAATGCATTCTTTTCTTGAAGAGGAGTGTTCAGTATTAAGAAAATTTCAAAAAGGGTACTCGGGTATCAAAAGTTTGGGAGTCACTGATCTGGACTAGACATCAGTACCGTTCTAAAAATGCTTAAACCCATTGCTTATCAATTTAAAAAATTCTTTTTTTTTCCTTTTATAATAAGTTAGGACTTAATTATGAGCAGAAAAAAATATGCTTTTTTTTAAGGAACATTTCTGGTAAAAAAATTGACGAGTTAAAAAGTTAAAGTGGTTTGAATACGAAGAAAAAGAAAAAGAAATAGGGCAAATTCGACAGTCATTTATCTGTCATGCTATGATTTAAACTGTTTAGATCTATTTTGCATTATTTATCTTTGTGCTTGGTTAATTTTACATTCATCTCACTTGCTTTTAATTAATGCCATGGTAGCCAATTATGAGATTTACAGTTCTAGATGCTTTTTGCTTCATCTCACCCAATAAAGAACTTGAAGTATTAAAAATTATGGGATTCGTTTGGCCATGCAACTTGCATAAAGTAGTATTGGAAGTCAATAATCGTTATTCAATAAAAGCAAATAATACTCACATTGCTATTAGTATTACTATTTGTATTGCATCTTATTTCAAATGATACAGTTTTTAAGCTTTATGACTTTTATTAGAAAAGCTAAAAAAAAAGAACTGTTCATAGCAAGAATAAATAAACACATATATATAGATACACACACATACACGTATATTAAGGCTGTGTGTATCGATTCTCAATTTTCTATTTGTTCATATAATTAAGATTTTGTAGCGAAAGCTATTGCACTGCTGCCATCTACGGGAGTACAAATTAAAAACAAGCTTCAATAAGTTAAAAAATTGTGTTTAAATGTGTTAAGATTTTAAGCCAAATAATATTTAAGACCTATTTAAGAATTTTAAAGTTTTTGTATGGTTTATTCTATGTAAATAGGCATCTATAGACTTACAATTCACAATATAATAGCTTTTTGTTATGCGTCCAAGAATAGTCTTAGGAAACACTTCACTGAGCTGTTTCTTGCTTGCTGCTGCCATCTATTGACGAATAAATATAATATATTCAAGTAATTTTTTTTCTGTATGATTGAAAAAGAGACATATTCAATACTTGAGCTTTCTACACCTATTTAACCATAAAAAAATTAAGTATGATAAATGATATGAGTATTTAAGTTTGACATTTTAATTTTAAAAATCTATAGACCTCAGACAGAAAGTTTTGCTTTGTCATATTACTACATTAAAGATGAGAACTATTTCAATTCATATGTTTTTTAATAAAATAGAGTTAAGAATTTTTCTTTATACTTAACTGCTTGAATTTATGTTAAATTAAAAAAATATAAATATTTTCTAAATTCTTTCTTGGCAGAATACTAGTTTAGTCTGCAAATTGGCAAGACTAAGATTAATTTTAATGATATTTTGAAATTCCTACTGAAATAACATCAAATAATAAGATATTCTGTTTACTTCTTGTCACACGTTTTAAAGAATTAACCGTTTAAAGATGTCTTTTCTACATAACATAATTCGCTTTATGGACATAATCCGTTATATGTAACTTATATATGTAATTATCCCGAGATTATACTCGGTCCGACATAACTTTATCTATCCCAAAGTAAAATATGTTCTCATTGGCTAAAATACTTTTTAGTTTTCGGCTTTCATAAGTGCTAGCACCTCTTTCACGGGTAAGCAAGTTAAAACATAATTAAAATTAGTACAGGATTAAACAAAATGGTGGCCTTTTAGGTATTTAAAATCTCAGGGCCCTGTCACCTAATAAATTTTACGAATATAATTTTATTACTCGTCAGTTTTAGGAATGTAATTTTACAGCACAAAAAATAACAAACTATCAACAAATTAATATAAAATATAATGATATTGATGAAAAACGATAATTATTAAATATTAGGTTTAAAAAAAATAAAAATAACTAAATATTTGGTTTTCTTAATTCTTTGGCCGTGAATTATTTTAGCACATCTTTGAATTCTATGTTAGGTTCGTATTCAATGGCCACAATACTAAGAGAGTTCGATCTTTCTTGTGTCATGGTAGATCGGTGACAGTTTTTTTAGCACTTTTAACTTTGAAAAAGCTTTGTCCACTGGTAGCGTCTGTTACCGTGGAACACCTATATATTTTAAATGCTGTCATAACTGTGAGAAAAGTTGATTGCCCCAAGTTTTCTAAAATAAGTTTGTTATAATCGTGATGCTGGTACCATTTCTTCATTTTGATTTTTTTTTCTTTATGAAGTATTTGAAATAAACCATTTTATTTGCTGTTTCGAATTAATTATACACAGTTTAATGTAACGTTGCGGGCCCCTGATAATCCGGCACCGATATATATTTGATATATATTGGAGATAGATGACAAGTTCATAATGAGAAATTTAAACATGGGAAACAAATAAGTAAAAAGCAAAGGTTTAATATGTCTTCTTGGCTACAGCCGAGGAAACCTTTGTTATACCATTATTAAACCTTTGTTTAAATATAGATCTGTACATTAAAAACATTCGGGTAATGTACAATCTTTATGTGATAAAAAAAAAATAGAAACATATCATGATACAACGCTAAGTAAAGCGTTAGACAAGGCAACAGCTAGTGAAGCTAACTACTAATACAGTTGCTGAAGAAGAAAAATAAAACCAAGGAGATAAAATATGAGAAACATCATCAATAGATCAAATATTATATATAATAATTATAAATTAAAACGAAGACTATTTCTCAAAATAAGTAAAACGGTTACCAGAAATGATATGAAAATTTGACACCTGTGGCCATTAATTTTTATTTAAGCCACTTTGAGTATTGCCTTTGTTTTAACATCGCGTACTTGTTCTTTCCACCAGGATTGCGGTCTGAAAGAGGACAACTACATAATAGCCTAATGGGTAATCCGGCACTGATTAAAATTAAAACGTCGACCATTTCGCAAAATAAGTGAAATGGTTACCAGAAATGATACGAGAATGTGGCGATTGTCGTCATTGGTTTTTATACATGCCACTTTGAGTGTTGCCTTTGTTTTAACATCGCATACTTTGTTCTCTTTTCACCAGGGTTGCGGTCTGAAAGAGGGCGACTACATAACAGCCCTGAACGATAAGGATACCAAATGGACGACACACGACGAAATGGCGCAGCTGATCAAAGCGTCTGGTAATTCGGTAACCCTGAAAGTGGTCACCCCAATGAACTGGAAATATCTTCATTCGAGGGGAGCTGCGGGGATGTCTGTCTGTTCCAAATCCACGTCATCCAGCAGTTCCGGCATCAGTTCATCGTCCAGCAGGAATCCCAGTCCGGTAAGTTGCACTAGAACTACATTCCTTTGAATCCTCGCCAGCTTTTACTGAGGACTTAATACTTCCTGACCATGATTTTTTTTTTCAAATGAAAATAAAATTTTTACGTTATATTGTCTTTAGTTCCTAAATAAAAAGAATTTCGTACTTATAAAAAATTAATTTTGGGTTACAAATTCTCTTAATTCTCTTAATCTTAATCATCACCTTTTAATCAACTGTAAATGGAAGTTTTTTTTTTCGTCTTATATCTTTTTTTAATTATTAGCATAAATACATGGTACAGTAGAACCTCATTATAACGACCCCCTGTGGGACCAACATCATATGATCGTTTCAACGAAAGGTAGTTGTAACGAATCGAAAAAATAATAAAAAAATTGAGCGAAGAAATCATGCAACAGTACATACCTAGAGAACAGTTCTGTTTATTTATATTTCCATTACTGAATTTTTGAAAAAGTCCGATTGACGCCTGTTTCAAGCTCATTTGGGAATTTTTCATTATCACTGATTCCATATCCGTTAGATTTTGAAGAATATCTTCAGAATTAAATTGTCCTTCAAAATATTGACGAAAGGCATTGATTGCATTGAAGGCTTCTTTTTCATTCATTTTTTCAAAAGCTTGGACGATTTCTTCTCAGTCGTCGGAATCGCAGATTTCTTCATTTCCGGTAATACGGGCAGTAAAATCGTCCTCATTCAAATTTTTTTCGCAGCACTGTAAAGTTTCGTCTACTGCAACTAACTCATCAAAAGATAATTGAAGATCCGAAAATTTGACACTGAGGAGCTGGGTCATTTCATTAGTGTCTGGAATGTCATCTACCTAGGACATTAATGGTGTACGTGCCGAAAGGGTCCTTTAACCCCTTCCGATAAAATGACGAGTCTAGCTCGTCATTAGTTTTTCATTCCATACCGCACAATGACGAGCTACACTCGTCATGCGATTAAAGTTACTGTTAAATATGATAATTAGTTTAGTTTAAAATTTCTAGTGTACTGAATTTGGCAACACTTTTATCACTTGTGAAAATCACAAGTCACTATTGCATATTGTTTACTTAGAATTTCTTGGTACAAGTCATTGCCAAATTAATGAGTCAGAATAAAAGAAAACCTACTAAGAAATGCCGTGTGTGTTACAAGAATCAAATTAAAAGTGAGACTACTTGGCGGTGTAAACAATTAAGAATTCCTTTGCACTTTGTTTTGAAAAGTACCACTAGCTTGAAGACTATTATCTGTATACCTTATTAATGTTTTGCTTTGATATTTTATTAATTTTACTGTTTCTGATATTATTTAACACTATGTAAAAAGTGGATTTTAATTAAAAATATGTAAGAATTGTAAAATGAAACAAGTTTTTTAAATAAAAATTAAATGGTTATTTCATGTACAGTTTTTCATTATTAAATCATACCGGAAGGGGTTAAGCAAAAACAAAAAGAGGAGTACAGGTTTCTTGAAGTTCCACCACAGTACAATAATTTTAAAATAGCCCACTTGCTCATGAGTTCTGCGGTCTAAAATTGGCGGTCGCTCTAACGAAAAATAATACGCTTGGGGGTCGTTGTAATGATTCAAAATTAACATTATTCCTATGGTAAAATAATTGGGACTTTTTAAGATGGTCGTTCTAACGAAAAGCTCGTTGTGTAGTGGGATCGTTAAAAAGAAGTTCTACTGTATTTTCAAAATCAGTTGTCTATTTGTTATTTATTATTTTGCTTAATTTACTTTTTTCTAGGAAATAAGAACTTTTTTTAATAAATTGAAAAATCTGAGCTTGTTTTAAAAGTTTAGATATTTTTCTGACACACTGCGCATATACTAACAGCAAAACAAAGTGAATTAATATTTGCTTTTTCCAAACAATAATCAATAGCTGTAATTCTCCACCTATATAAAATTTTAAAAAGTATCAAATATTACACCAGGATATTGAATTTTTTAAAAAGCTAAAATAACGTTTAAAAACTCCATTTGAAATGTTATAAATACTAAATGAAATAAACAACAACAAAAAAAAGTGGGTAGAGTTTTATTGTAGGTCTATAATGTATTACTGTGAAAATTTGAAATCAGTATGCGCAATAATTTTTATTTACAGTGTGCGCAAGTTCATGTGTATAATAGTCTATAGGGAACCAATTTTATGCAATTTCATTTCAAACGAATGTCAAATTTTTCCTGAGTTTAAATGTCACATTCTGCATTTTCCCTATTGTATTTTCCTTACATCGTACAATTAAGAAAAAAAATTAAAAATTGAAGAACTCTTTAAAAAGTTAGGCTGCTACCATATTGCAGTCGAGATATGTCACAGGCGACTTCCACGTCTTAATGACGTCATAAGTCACCAGAGATGGGAATTTGTTACCATAAATGTCCCTTTCTGACATCATTATGACGCAGAAGTTACCTATGACATACATCGACCGCAATGTGGCAGCACCTATTATAAATCGGGGTATTAAGCTATTTGGAGTAATCCAGTGCGAGCCACGTTTTCGGTTTTCTGAGTTTTGTATTCAACGTAACAGTCAACAACGTAACAGTCAACAAAGGACTGTCAACAGAACAATTACAGGTACAATTTTTCAACTTCTAAAATGCACACACAGCGCCATCTGTTGAGATAAAATTATTAGATTACTTGGTTGGAAGATACAACAGCACACTTAATTGTCCCGAGATCCAAGAAATCAGCTTGTTTACTATGACTTAGTGACTCTCATTTAGTTCCCAAGCTTGAAAAAATCAGCAGTGGACAAACTGTAACAGGATTTTTGTAAAAATTACCATAAGTGAAAATATATTTTACTCTATTATTTTGTATTTTCTTTAAACTCTTGACTGTGTTTCGTTTATAAAGGTAGGGAGTATATGCAGCAAGGAAAGCGAAAAGAGGGGAAGCTGGAACCCATTTCGCAGAAGGAATTCTAAAGATCCTCTGGAAGCAAGTTACATAACGAATGTCTTATTCAGATAAGAATCAGGATTCGTGCATGTTTTAACCCGTCCACCAGAAGAAAAGAACACAGAAAACTTCATCCTGAGCAGAAGCATCTTTTAATAAACCCGACTACTTTGTATTTCTCAAGCATTTACATTTGGACTGATTGATCTAATGACCTGAATTCGAGCCTTCATCAGATTTGGAACTTTTTTTTAATATAACTTCTCGTAAACTTTTGAAAGGTTTCTATGCTGTTTGTAGTCTTTATATCTTAAGATGAAATACTGTCCAATGTATGAAATGTTTACAAACTTATATGCGAAACACTTGAGCAGTTTTAAGGAATATAGTATTTATAGTAGTGTGACTAAATGAATTGAGTGTTTACTATTTCATTTTAGTATCCAAATTGAAAAGTTTACTTTTATTCTTCAATTAAGTGTAGACTTACTACACAAATTTTATTTTAAAATGTTTATTTTAATAAAGAAGGGTTACTAGTAATTCTTGTATAGATCCGTAGTTGCTTGATTTTTTAGCACAAAAGTGCAGTTTTTCAACCAAATTACCAAGACAATGTTTATTAAAATCTAAAATAAATTTTTTTATGTTTATCTCAACATTCGTATTTGGAAAATTCTAATTTTATCTTAATTTTAACAGAAGTAAAAGCATGAAACATTCAGCCTTAAGTGTGAAAATAGTTTAAAAAAACATTCATTTTTTCTTAGATTGTTTGGTACGAATTTATTTTAATTTACATTTGATTGTATGTCTGTTATGCTTTTGTATACTTTTGCTTATATTTTTATATATTTTATAAAGTTTTTACATGACTAAAATCTGATCATGTATGTATATGTGGATATATATAAATATATATTTGTAATTTATACATATCCACATATGTATATGAACATATGTTCTGTAATATGTCTTATATTAAGTGAAAAAATTCTTTAAGGCACAAATAACATCATTTACATAATATTGCAGGAAAAACCTTTTTAATATTTATTTCTTTTCTATTTTCAAATTAAATTTATGTCATGAATGCATAAAGCCAGATTAACTTACAGTAACATCCATTGAGCATCTATCAGCTTTCTTAATTTTCAAGGATTTTTTCCTTTTACTTGTTTAATACAGTAACGGGGTTTCACTTCATTTTGTTTAACCAGGCAGTTATAAAAAATTTTAGATCATGTTCAGTATTTTAATTTTTAAAATATATTTCAGTCCCTATTTCCCAAATTTTTTAGTTATGCATGTATATATTTATTTAAATATACAATTGCATTCTAATATAGTCTGTATGTATGTGTAAGCACACACAGATACACACACATGGGTAGATATTTCTACGTAGATCTGTATTTACGTAAACATAAATGCATGTATAGGAATTATTTTTGCTATTAATAAATTTATCAGATAAGAAAACAAAAAGTTTTCACTATACAAAATAAAATAATTCTTTTTAAAGATCAATATACATAGACTTGTAAACTTGCAGCTATTGTTTTAAATTTAAATCTGCCACACATTTGAATTAAAAATTTACCACTAAAACTTTTTATGTTGTCTGGTTATTTCTTTCCTTGAAATCGAGCATTCTATAGGCCTGATTTAATATCAAGTCTATGAGAGTGTCTGCACCTTGCACTAACAAAGGTTGTCAAAAACTTCAGTTTACTGAAGTTTGGGGGATCATGTTTGATCCTCTAGATCAACTTTCATTCACCATCTTTAACAACTCAACTTTAGCATAGTTTTGTTAAATGTGCTCTGTAAAATTCTAAATGTAAAGTTAGCAATTCGAAGCCTCATTTATCATATTAAACATTAGATTCTTTTATGGTTTCGGTCTTTGTTGTTAAAACTGCTACTTTGAACTCTTGACTGATTTATTCCTGTATTATTTTGAATTTTAATTTAAAAAATATTCTTTACACAAAAATTATTTTTCGTGGACGTCATTAATATTTAAACATTAATTCGCATTAATTAAACTGTTTTTAAAATCTTAATTGATTTTTATAAAATTTATGGTGATACAGATATTTACAGTATATTGCAGAGAATTAATTACAATTTACAACTGTTGCTAAAATTTCTGTAATTTAATCTTGAAATTCAAATGATTATATAGGTTTTCAAAATTTAGCAATTCAGGCATTTAAATCGAATAAAGCAAAATAAAAGTAATGCATTCACTAAAACGAGTTCTTCTTTATATATAAATATTTAGAATCTTAAGTTTCTGGAAACAAATATTTTATGGTGACTGGTCTTTTTTTAACATTCTAAATTGACATTCATGTTATGATTGTCAATTGAGAATGAAAATATAGCTCTCCTTAATTGCAAAAGATTGAAAATATTTAGGAAAACTATTATACTTAAAAAAAATTTTTTTTAACATCGAGCTTTATTTAAAAAAAAATAATTGTATTTTTAGAAAATTCGTTTTTAAAAGTACTATTGGTTAAGTAAGATGATTATTTAAACACCGGTTATCTCTAAAGAAAATTTTGAAGGATAATTAAACTATTGTAATATTCTAATCAAGACTTAAACTGCCTTTTCTAAATGATGTTATAGAACATCTATCCAAGTTTATACAAAGCAATTTTTACTTTTTACTGAATATTATACTTTTTTTCGTATTTATCATTTGTATTGTTCTTCAGTATTACTTTTCTAAATGCTTTTGCTTAGTAAAATTAAGTGTACGATTAATGTCTTGGTAATTTAAAATAAATAATTTCTGACTGAATTTAGACTACAGCCTAATTTAACTAGAATATTGCTTTATTTTTTATAATATAACGCTTTAAAAATAACGCAGTTTACTGGTTGATATTTTTAAGAACATTTGTACTTAACATTGTTTCGTAAATGTTGTTTCGCATAATATTTCAATGTCCATAGTAATAATCATGTTCATTTTGTTCTGTTTTTTACTTGTATTTAGTGTAAGAATTTTTTTTGTTGGAATATGCTCATTTCCGCTTCAAATCTAGTCGTCTATGTATTATGGCTGTAAATATAAGATTGGAATAAAGTGTTGTCATTTTTTGAAAACTGTTGGATGCATTGTATAATTTATAATTACTGCACGAAAACAACTGAGGACTTATCAGTTAAGAATACTAATTTTAAAGAGATTACTCTGGTTGTATTATCAGAATTTGAGTAAAGACGACAATACGATTGGTGATTTGAGACATAACTCACACTTTTACTTTATTTCCCCTCTTGATTTTTTGAAAGGCCAATTTTTTAAAATTGTTGAATAGAGGTTAAGAAGCCACTACAACCATAAAAAAACATTTATGCAGTGGACACAACACCAGAAATTCGAGACAATGGGAGATAACTACAATGGGCTCCGCTTAATGTGATCTCGGATAATGTTCTCAATCGCTTATTGTTATCGAAATCACTTGGTCCCTATTTTCTCTATTCATTTGTATGTTAAAATTATCGCTTTGTGTGATCGTTACATCGGTTAATGTTATCAGTTTTCGAACCTCATTTTAACTGGCAAAGGAATATTCACAATGTATTCAGAAGGAACCCATTCTTTTCTTTCCCTTCGCTGTTTGAATTTTCGAGAATTCTCCTTCTTCCACCTAGGGAAATGGGGAATGAACAAAGGAGTGGGGTATTAATTACCCATCCCTGAAATTTTTCAGAAATACGCACACCCAGCTGGTGGTCAGTGGTTGTCAGATAAACAGAAGGCAACACATTCTTATCGGAACTGAGAAGGAGCGTATTCACATTTTATGCCTTGCTCGCTTACATGCAGCTTGTCGATATGGAAGCCAGAAAGCGAAATGATTTAACATTAAAGCAAAAGATCAAAATTCTAAATCGTTATGACAGGTTGATTATGATTACGAGCAATTTATCAATGAGCTTCTTAGAAAAAATTGTAGACAGTCAAGAATGGAAGTCATTTTTTTTAATTATGTATACAATTCTTGTGTTTTAAAAATATACATTATATAAATAGTTCGCGTTAGTAATTTAGTTCGTGTAAATTAAAGGGGGGGGTAGTAAATTTATCTAATTTTGCATATCGTTTATTGTTATCAAAATCACTGTGTCCCAAACTGATAACATTAAGCGGAGTCCACTGTAGTTAAGAATTGTTGTTCAACCAGAAAGCTCCCTCACTCAGCTCAAACATACTCTCTTCGTGGTTTATTAGTTCTTGAAAAATCCCAATTTTCCTCATTGCGTTAATATATTTTGAGAAAACACTGCAAAACATGTAACCAAGAGATAGAGAGGAAGGGGGAGTAACAGAAGTGAACAGAAGTAGCCTATAGCCCGTCATATGATGGGATCAGTAAAATTTTTAATTTTCTAGAATTGTAAAGTACCCTATGAGGCAAATAAAAAAAAGTTTGTTTTTTGGCTGAGAATTATCTGTTACAAACTCAATAATTTGTTTATCTCTACTGACCACATGTTAGTTGCCAACTTTAATTTATCTTGTCAGATTACGTGATAGGATGGTGAGCAGAGGTTTTAATATTGACAGTGATTATTTGGCGGTATATATGAATCATGTCCAAAATTGAGCGAATCGATTGTAAACCGCGAGTTCGTTCAAATTATTTAAATATAGTTTGCATTATTTTCATACTTTTTGTCACTGAACTTAGATATTATGTAAATAATTTTCTTTGATATTTGGCTTAAATATTAGATTAGGTACATATGTGATAAATTTAAATTTAATCACGATTATTTTTGTTGCAATGAAAATTTTATCACCACCATTAACAACAAATTCTTTTCATAAAAATCTAGAAGTCTATTTCATGGACTAATAAATATCTAGCGTTTAAGTTATATATCTTCGATAATTAAAAAGTTTGTTCGCTTGTGTGTTTGTCTTTTATACGTAACCACACGGTTTGACTAAATGAATTCAACGTGATTCTAAACTGCATTCACAGTATCGGGAGACTTTAGAGGAGTATGAAGATAAAGGAATTATTGAGCGTGTACCAGATAATTCTCAGCCAAAAAACAAACCCTTTTTTTACCTGCCTCATAGGGTACTTTTGTCAAAACTTACTCAAAACTTAAGTCAAAAGCAAAAATTTCCCATTTTAATCCCTAACCTAAATTGACCACTGGGGCTACAGTTTACGCCCTCAGAGAAGGGGTCTAACCAGTATAATTCTACGTTTCCCTAGCGGACAATTTAGGAAATTTTCAAACAAAAAGGAGATGCACGCTATTCTTCCTAGAGATTTTCCTACAGATTTTGACTGAAATGTTGATCCAGGTGTTAAGGGCATTTTACTTATAACTTCATGCTAGCTGACCCCTTAGTTTGTCCTGCCCTATAGTAAAGTGGAAGCCCGTCCTCCAACGATCTGTTAATAAAGGTCTTTAACTAAAGCAGTGTCCTTTTTATGGACCATTACTGCAACCACCCATCGTGAAGTCCATCTTATTAAAAATTAAAAATTTTACTGATCCCATCATCTGACGGGTCATGGGCTAGTATGTAATATATAATTAAACTGAAAACTGAAAAGTGTCGAGTGTAGCATAACAGAAAAACTGGTCCTCGTGATCCATGTTTACTGATAAGCTTTTGTCCGATTTATGTATATTTGTACAAGTAACTCACAACATTCCAAATACACTCTCTAAGCACTTTATTTCACGAAGTTATTTGTTTCAAAAGTAATTAACATTTCAGCAGCTCAGCAAGTTAGGCAAGTCTTGAACTTTCTTTCCAGCCAGTGATTCAGGAGATGCGCAATTTCCCATGTTAACGCGCTTTTTCGTACTTTGGAGAATCCACAGGAGTTTACAATCGCATTCCCAGGAATTATCTAGAAAAAAAAAGTGGTAAAGTTTTTCGTTAATGTAGAATTCTTAAATAATAGCTTCGAAGAGTCACAATTGAAAATTTTTTTTTTCAATTTTTTTTTTCTAGGGACCCATTAGACAGTCTCATGACACAGAGTACGGACATTTGCTTTTGCTGCTTTTTTTTTTTAAGAAATTATTGTTATATATATATGTGTGTGTGTGTGTGTGTATATATATATATATATATATATATATATATATATATATATATATATATATATATATATATATGTATATGTATGTATATATATATATATGTATGTATATATATATATGTATATATATATATATATGTATATATATATATGTATATATGTTATATATATATCTATGTTTACATATATATATATATATGTATACACTCAAGAGTCAAAACATTATGACCACCTGTCAGTAATGGTCCACCTTTGGCGCTCAACACAGCTTCAACCCGCCTTGGCATGGATGCCACAAGTCCTTGGTAGATGGCCGGAGACAGATTGTACCAGATGTTTAAGAAACGGTTACGCCAATACGAGATATTGTGAATCGGTGGCCTTTGAACTCTGAGCTGCCGTCCCATGACATCCCAAATGTGTTCTAGCGGTATGAGATACGGTGAGTTAGGTGGCCAGGACATTAACTGGAAATCATTATATTTTGTTTCTGGAACCACTCTAACACAATTTTAGTCTTGTGACACGGGCGTTGTTGTCCTGTTGGAATATTCCATTTCCAGCTGGAAAAACAGAGGCCATGTAAGGACGAAAACTGGCTCGCAGTGATGTTCAGATACACTGTAGCATTCATGGTCTGCTCTACCACACCCACAGGTCCCAGAGACGCCCAAGAGAACGTCCCCCAAAGCATAATACCGCTACCACCGGCCTGTGTATGACTACTGTACATTGAGGGAGCAACTGTTCGCCTGGAAGACGGCATATCCTGATACGGCCATCGGCGTGATGAATGACAAACTGCGATTTATCTGACCAGGCAATTCTCTCCCACTGATCCATGGACCATTCGCGATGTTCCCGGGCGAAGCGTGGACGCAGTTGACGATGACGCTTGGTCAGCAAAGGCACACGAGTGGGACGTTTGCTGCGTAGCCCCATATCCAACAATGTTAGCTGAACAGTGTGCTCCGATACTACTCTACTTGGCCCTCCATTGTATTGGGTTGTCAGCTGAGCCACTGTCTGGCTTCGGTTTTGCTTCACCGTGCGAGAGTCTCCTACGACCTTTTTCTTTGATAGCGTGTGGACGTCCAACACCATGTCGTCTACTGCTGTCACACCGTCATTCATCCACTTTGCATAAGTACTAACAACTGTAAATCGCGAACAACCCAAAAGTCGTGCAGTTTCAGAAATACTTGATAGGAGCCTTCGAGCCATTATAATCTGCCCTCTATCAAAATCGGTTAGATCCGCAGTTTTTCCCATCACACACAGAAGTAAGTGAAAGAATGATTCTTCAGACTCTCCAGCAGCAGTTAAATACCACTTCCACCTTATCACGTGCCTTCCAAGTCATCCAGGCGAATCCATTGCAAAATGTAGGGGTGGTCATAATGTTTTGGCTCTTGAGTGTGTGTGTATATATATATATATGTGTGTGTGTGTGTGTGTGTGTGTGGTATGACGGGGGTTTGAGTCATGGCCATAAAAATGACACCATTTTAGTCAAAGACCTTTATTAGCAAAGCGTTGGTGGATGGGTTCCCACTTCATTAACATCGAGACAAACTGAGAGAGCATCTAACTTGAAGTTCTATGGAAAAGGATAAGTAACACTTGGGTCAACATCTGTGTGAAAACCTCAGTCAAGTCTCTGGGAAAATCTGTCTCCGATAATATGCATCTCCCTTTTTTTCAAGAATTTTCTAAATCGGCCGCTAGGGAAATATAAAGTTTTAATTTTTTAGACCTCTTAACTGAGGGCGTGAACTGTAGCCCCAATGGTCAATTTAGATTAGAATTAGAAAGGGAAAAACAAAGGGATGCGGGTTTTCTTGTCCTTGACTTAAGATTGAGAACCCCTGAGAATTTTCTCGGGCCTTAATGAGGACCATTTTTGGGGTTTTATACAAAATACCTACATTAGTTTCCTGATCTAATCTACTTTTCCTTACACACACACACACACACACACACACACACACATATATATATATATATATATATATATATATATATATATATATATATATATATATATATATATATATATATATATATATATATATATATATATATATATATATATATACATATACATATATACATATGTGTGTGTGATTTGCCATATATATATGTTACAAAGATATTTCTTCAACGGTTGTAATTTTAGGGGAAAATTGCCATAATTGTTTTTCAGAATACAATTATTTATTTGTTTATTTATTTATTTTTCATTATGTTCTAAATTAGAGGTCTTCAACTACGTTCTGTGGAATCCTAGGGTTCCTTGGAATTTCGATAGGGGTTCCGCAGGGAATTACCCTTTTTTTAATGAAAGGGCTAAAATTTTAGTAATGATCTTTATAAATGACCGCATTTTTAAAAGCAGTTTGCTTGTAAATATGAATTAGTATTTTATAAATCAAATAAAATTTTAAATTTTGGTAAAAGTCCCGTCTTCAAATACATTAATCAAGACGCGTTACGTCATTTTATGTTACTTATCTTTATGTTAGTTAGTCAACATTCTTTTTGGCTCTCCTTACCTGTTTCCGAAGATGCCTGCCTTCGCATCTTAATTACCTGGGATAAAGTTGACCCCTTAGGTTGAAGCATATATCCCGTGCTACCAATCCAAACCATATTAATTCTGTTAACTTCATTTTGTCTGTTAAATACAGACACGCACAAAAGTACAAGTAAGTGTTATTTTGTTCAAGACGGGGGAAAAAAATTCTTTGCAATAAAAAAACAATCACAGCTAAGTCATTAAAAGAACTGTCTAAAAGGTTTAAATTAGAACAAACTTAGGAAATTTTTGCATCCTACCACTATGTAAATTTCATCTCATCGTCTGCCAGGCGGTAAATATTATTTTCCAAGATCTAACATGGTACTAAATTAATCCAATATGGCACTTACATAGCTACCTCAGGCACAGATTTAGTTTGCTAAATAATTCTACAGAAGCTAACAAGAATAATTCCACAGAAGTTAAGCTACTGCTCACGCAATAAATACTGTAATGCAAAGTATATATAATATAATCCAGAATTAATATGACAGTATAGTTATAATAAATATAATATATTCAATATAATAAAATATCGGAATTATAATAATTTACTTATAATTAATATAATATTAATAATTTAACTGTAATACAATATAATACAAAATTATTGTATTATTATTATTTATATTACTTATATAATTATTATTATTGTATTATTATTATTATTTATATTACTTATATAATTATTATTATTGTATTATTATTATTATTATTATTATTTATATTATTTATTATACATATTAATTATATGATTAATATAATATAATGCAACATAATACGAAAATATTGTATAAATGTTATTTGTATAATATTACATTATTATTTATATTTATATAATTATTGCTGTTGTATTATGATTATTAGTATTATTTATTATTATTCATATTAATTATACAATTAACACAATATACTGCAACATAATACGAAAATATTGTATTATTAATGTTTGTATAATTATTTTTATAATATTGTATTATTATTATTTATATTATTTATATAATTATTATTATATTGTTATTATTATTAATGTTATTTATTATTATTCATATTAATTATATAATTAATATAATATAATGCAACATAATACGAAAATATGGTATTATTATTATTTATATAATTATTATCATTATTATATTATTATTTATTATTATTTACATTAATTATATAATTAATGTAATATAATGCAACATGATACAAAAATATTGTATTTTTATTATTTTATATAAAACTGAATTATAACTACTATACAATATTGTAAAAATATGTAAAATAAGCATTGTACAAAAATATTGTATTATAAGTAATATAATGTAATAAAAGTACCATACCAACAAAATGTTAATACAGTATAATATATATTTTTCAACTTACGAACTAAATCAATTCTGGCCAGTTTGTCCGACGAAATCGACTGAAATATTCCCTCCGGGAGAGATGCTATTTTGTTATCTCGCAAGTAAACTACTTCAAGAGAAGGCATGTCGGCAAACAAATCAGCAGGAAGTGTTGTCAGCAAGTTACCACTAGAACATTAAAACAAGTCATATGGATACAGAGTGCACCGTAAAGACTATGCCAACTCAATATCAGTAAAGACTATGCATTAGTCGTTTTTTTTCGTCATAGGATGGCTATATTCTAGTATATGCATAGTACAACTGAAATTAAGACGTTTTTCTGACTATGTGAGAGAAATTAACTTACTTCAAATGCAAATACTGGAGATTTTTCGCTGGTGTTGGCAGCATGGATCTTGACACAGAAGTCAGCTTATTATTCTGCAGAGACAGTGAGTTAATATCTTTGAAATTAGTGAATAACTTGTCCGGAATTTTAGTCAATCCCGTGCTATCTAGATGTACTTTATGAACTAGACCCCCAGCGATATCACGAAAATCTTCGCCAACAGTGGACAAGGGAGTATCGTCTATAATCAAAGTCAGTTCTCCCTCTAAAATGAAAAAAAAAGGTTAGCAATTTAGTATAAGATCAAACGTTAAGAATAGAAAACTGCTTTAGGTATCTTTAAAACTTGTTTCAGTTCGTAGGAATGGTTCGGGGCAGCGCTTATGCTCGCAAGATTTCAGGGTAAAATTACGTAATGCATAGGTGCCATCTATTAACTAATATACAGGTAATATACTACTATACTAATATACGATTAAAATAAAAAGATTTAACGTCATTTATTTAAAAAACGATCAAGACATAAAGAAGGATAATATGAAGAGTGTTTTTAATAAATTTACGCTTGATATGACATATTAAACTTCCATCAAATTAGAGATTTAATAACTTACGCTCCTCGAAAATTTTATTCGATTTTGTTTTCATCTCAGAGGAAAAGCACCGTAAAAGAGGCCTAATATAAACTACTTTAGTTCTAAACTAAAATGGAGGAAAATTAAGCTGTAAAAAGAGAGAAGTAAGAATTAATAGCGCTGTTTCTTCCTCTTATCAAGAACTGAAACCTCTATAAATAATTAATGAAACCAGAATGATTTTATAGTTACAGCATAAGATTGTGGAAAAACTTCGTTTAGCAATGACTCGGTAGTAAGTGTAATTTCAGTAGTTCTAGAACTCTAGAAAGAATCTACAAATTTTTGTTTGAATTTAATTTACAAATATAAAGGGTTATTCAAAATTATACATCCCATTTCAAACTTCCGTATTTTCATAAGGGATACATAATGTACACCAAGTATATAATGGTAATAAAAACGTGAATACAAAGGGAAAATATGGAAGTTTTATACTAAGAATAGATGGTGCTCGTATCAGAGCTATTTTCCAAAAGCTGTTTTAGAGGCAAAAGTAACTAGGGTGTCCATTGAACAAAAACGTTTTATGTGTAGCCGTTTGTATTATATGGATCTGTAATCATAATTAAGAGTGAATTTCATAACATTATAAACCATGTTACATAACTTAATATGGTTTAATATTTACACTTAGATTCTTCTTTTCCTACCAAAGTTATAAACCAAAAATTATTTACATAAAAAAAATGTTATTAAATTTGTAACAGAATATTCTAGAAGAATTGTAAAATTTAAATTATATTCTTTGAATATTCTCTGATAGAAAAATGTAAGTTTCTAAATTATTATATTGAATAACATTTTTTCAACAATAATGTTTTTATCTTTAAAAACCAGGCTGTTTACTGCCCATTATAGACAGCTCGAGGTATGAAGTTTATAATGACAAAAATTTATTTTTAAAACTTAAAAAAACTAAAAAGATTATAATAAAAAATCGACAGTTAAAAATGATAATTAATTTAAAAATTGTCAAAAATGTAGATAAAATATTAGAAATGATGCAAGCACTTCTCAGGCTTATTACTTAGCAAAAATTAATTTTATAACTTAACATGACAAAACTATCAAAAATGAAAATTTAAAATTTAAAATTCAGGTAGCAAAAATATAAAAAGGAGAAAATAGAAAATTAACTTAAAATATTGTCAAAAATGTAAATAAAATAATACAAAAATTGGCCGAGATCATACGAAATTACTTGAATAGTTTTAGTTAATATATTAGTTAACAAATGGCGACAGTAAACCAAGTAATTTTATCCTGGAACTGTAGCACCGAAATTGGCTGTCCCGATCCATTCGCAATTTTTCGCCTACACATTTCTTGACTAACGCCCATCCACTAGATGGCGACACGAAACCTGGTCTCAGCGTTCTTACCATCGTTTCGATGTTTTCCTAATCAATTTTAATTCTTAACCTTAAACTCTTGTTTTTTAACCTTAATTTTTAACTGTTTTCGCACCGCATTTTTAATTTTTTATATTACTTTCTTAATTTCTGCACCGTGTGTTTCACTAATTTTAAAATTTAAATAAAATAATGCTTTTTCTAATTTTTTATATGTATTTCCATCGTTTATTTTGCTTTTGAACTTTAAATGTTTGCCTACCATACTATTGTTCTGATTAGGACTTTTACTACTAGTACCCCAACTTTTCATTCATAAAGACTTGCAATTTTCTTACTGTGTTTTTATTTTTATAGATGGACTCTGAAATAACGAATTTGAGCATCTTAATAACTGGGGATTCGATTTTCAGTCTAGGCATCTAGATTTAACTTTATATGCTGACGAAGGTCGAGCAGAAAATTTTAAAAGTTTCCGGAAACAAAATTTTCTCATCTTCCTTAGAAGAAGGAAAAGAACTGTCTAGCCGGAAGTGCAGAGTCAGATCTTTTAAGTTCTGAAAGAACTGGTGAGATTTTGAGAAGTTAGGCTTTTTACTCTCCGTTTGTTTGGATATTAACTTTGATTTAGTTATATTGGGGAATCCTAAAATGTACAGGTACTCTTCGGGACATAAAAATCTTCATTATAACAGACTTTTTCTGATTCATCATAAAATAAAACGTTCTGTTCTTTTTTGAATGGATGTTTTGTTGAATGAAAGTTCTTTAACAGCATTCTAAATTTAAAAAAACTTTCAAGAAATATGGTTGATAACATAACATCTTTAACCGAGAGAGAACTTTTGAAATATGTGTATAATAAACTAAATTTTTATATCTACACCTTCCCTTATATAAAGGTATTGATGGAGCACCTTGTCATGAATTGACGCTTCTTCTTATTCATTTTAGACATGTTGACCAACAAAAACACACGCTAGTCGAACATAACACCCACAAATGATATTTTAAAACACTTTAATTAAGCACAAATTTATAAATTTATATCGGCTCATCATAGAGCGGAGCAGTGACTTTTTTACACCACACTCATCTGTCGATAGGACATTCCGCGAAAAGTAGAAGTTGTAATTCTTTTTTTAGTCTCGTTAGAAGTAACAGTTAGTCTAAAGGAAGTAGAAGTTCTTTACACCTTATCCGGTCAGATATATCTCCAATAATAAAGATGAATAAGTTCTAATATGTGAGAGGTTTAATAAGGATATAAAATATACTCAAGATGGCAGTACCAGTAAATATATATAATAAAAATATGAGTAATAAGTAAAATTTAAAAGAAAAAATATTAATAAAATTTAATATAAAATACAAAAAATGCCATATAACAGAAATGTAATAAAATGAAGTGCAATAATAGCAGTAAATGCTATTACTATGCTATAATATACCGGGTGGTCTAAAAGAGGCTTTCCTTATGAGTACCTAGTGGCCGAACCGTTAAACCAATCAAAATGAAACTTTAGGTGTAGATATTTGAATGTATGGGGTCCAGATTGTGATGATTTAAAACAATAAACATCTCACAATTACGGTTACAGTGACAAAATTTCGAAATTTTTGAATGGCAATACCCACATTTTTCGTGTGCAAATTGATCAGAGCATGGAAAAACTTTCAATTTAGATTTTGAAATGACTAAATTTTTAAATTTAAAAATACCATGAATTTAATGCTTATCTTGTCTGAAACATTTTTGTAATTAGAATAAAATATCTGCGACCAACGATTGTAGAGAAAAATAGTCAGGCTATGCACCCTGTATTATTATGGATCTCTATGTAAAGTACCCCTGCACACGGTCTCTAATTTCTAATCTGGCGCCTATAGACTTTTGGAAGTTGCACATGTTTTATTTACAGTATCATGCAGTATCAATGCACCTGATAGTTAAACTAACTTTTCAAGGAGCGAAACCGCATAACTTCTTGAGATATGCAGCTATCTAATGTCATTAGTTAATTCTTTCGGAATCGCATCAACAAATTCAGCGACCTTTACTGCATAGTGAGCCGCGGTAGCTCAATCAGCAAAGACATCGATGTCATAACCTGAAGATTGTAATTTCGAGGTCCCAGCCGGCCGAAGATCGGCAGTGTGCATAAATGACTATTAGGGCACCTAAAATAGGTTCGTGATCGCAAGGTCCTCCAAGTTAAAAAATGATACCTCTTGGGGTGGAAGGCCAAGCCTGGGAGTTATCTAAATTGCATGGACTCAGCGGTGCGATGTTACTTGCCTCTAGTATTCCTTAGGTTACATATTCCCCGGATGGTGTTAAGTGAGTAACAGCTTCATGGCCGTATTTGATATAAAGGTATCTATCTATATCGTCAGATTTTTATTTGATGCATAGTTTTGGAAAATCTCTATGGAAAGCACTCAAACAGTTGTTTCTAATTTCTAATCTGGCTCCCATAGACATGTCGAAGTTGCATATGATTTTCTTGCCGTATCACTAAGTATAAATTGCACTTCATAGTTAAACTAACTTTCGTTGTTGTTGTTCTTGTTTAGCCCCCTTGGAAAAGTCAATGATGGGAGTCATAAGTTACTCGAATTAAGAAAGGGTTGCGCTTTTCGTTTAGGAAGAGCACCACTAGGTGGAATGAACGACTTTGCTCAAAATGAGTTCTGGTAATTTAGAAGCCAGGACCAAGTAGAAGACCCCCCCCCTAGGTGTGTCCTGACACTCCCAGAAGTACCTTTTAAGCACTTGAAGGACATTGTGATTACGAACTAATTTTATGTGCTTCAGTCAACCTTAAGAAATCTTAGGTTGGCTAGAGCCCCGAACCCGCAGCCTTTCAGTTACGAGATCACTGCCATTGCCGATTGAGCTACCGCGGCTTCAGATAACTTCTTAAGGAGTAGAAACGTATAACTTGAGCCATGCGGCTAACTACTGTCATTGACTATTTCATCTAAACTTCGTCCTTTTTTTCAAAGTTACATGAATTTTGTTATTTCGTTATATCTTCCAGTCAAATAAATAACTAAACATTACCTGAATAAAACTTGCTGAGTTGTTTCCAATCCCACTTGGTCACTTTCGTGTGGTCTATCTTGATGACTGCATCTCCAGAGGTGCGAACTTCGGGAATGCTTTCGCCACCAGGTGGCACTAGTCCTTCGATACCTGCGTGCTTGATGCTGATGTCAACTGTCTTAGAAGACAGCAGGGTTTTCCAGAGTTTTGCGGGTAGCCCGGAGATTTTGCTATGCACTAAAACGAAGTGTACATGTCCGTTGCACAAGTTTGGGATATCTGCAATCTTATTGATGGTTTCTTGCGAAGTGATGCTGCATGTGATGATGCATGCTCCATCAAAATAAGTTTTGCATGTGCATGGGGAAATATTGGTTTGGGGACACTTGTCTTCAAGCGCGAAACAATGAAGAACCACTGTTGCCAGTAATACAAGAATTGCCTTCATGACTAGAGAAAATTAAAAACCATGTAAATTAGTAGAAATGGACAAAATTAATGGCAAAATTTAACAACTTATTTGACGATGTTGCCTGAACCCTCCCCTCATCTCTCCTTCTCTCTCTCTCTCTCTCTCTCTCTCTCTCTCTCTCTTAATTTTTTTAAGTAAAGTATTAAAAAAATCTGAAGTGGACACGTTATGACTTCGTTGTCCTATTAACTTATATGCATTTCATTATTTTGATTATATGATGCGTCATAAATGACACTATAATATATGCAGGGTGTCCATAATTAAATTTTCTTAAAGTTGTCTACAGTCGAAACTATTGTTCAGAAAGTTATGAAATGCTGTATAGAATGATTCCAAATGAAGAAATGTAATTTGTTTCTGCAAATTTAAGAGAAAATTAAAGTAAGTAAATTAAAATAAAAAAGAGGTTTAAAATTTTAACAGTGAAAGACATTTTTTGAGGAATTACACGTTTAATCAATATTTACTCTAGTTAAAAGAAATTTATTACATCTAGACATGTTTAACATGACAGTTTCAAATGTTGGCTGAAAATAATGGCTGTCATAGCCATTATTTTCAGCCAATGTTTGAAATCGCAAGATAGCATGTTCTAGAGTTGATCGTAGTGTGTCTGGGGAGATACTGAGAACTTGTCTTTAAATGCTCTCTTTCAGATTGGGTATAGTTATTGGTTTATTAAGACTGACTAAATGTTTCATACGCCCCCAATAACAAAAGTCGCATGGGTTGAGGTTGTGACGTCGCTATACCCCCATTGGCTTCACAAAGAGGGTTTGTTTAAGCCCAGGATAAGGCGACTTTCTGTCTGGGTTTTTGACACTAAACTACAAAGCGTTTTAGCTTCGACAAGCCCTGAGATGTGCGAGGGGATTAGAAGGTCGGATGATACGACAAAATGTTAGATTGTGACGCGCCAACAAAAAGACCAATTGGAGGCTAGCAGGACGGCGACGCGGAAAGGAAAAGCCAATAGGAACAGTCGAAAGGTGACGTCAGGCGGTGCGAGTTTTTCGACGGAGAGATTCTCTACGAGGAGACAAGAGAAAGACAACGAAAATTGCGTTTGAGCGAAAATTGCGTTGAGAGCCTTTCTCCAGTTTTGTGAGGGACTCAAGGAGTCCCAGTTGTTATACCTCAACGGTTTATCTGTCGGCACCTAACCGCAAATTGGTTTTTTAGGTTCCCTCGAACCTGGGACTTTTAGGTCCGTACCAGTTCACCTGAGTCCTGTGATTTCCATTCGGAAAATTTGTAACTATCTTCTGTTTAATCAAGAATAAAAGTTGTTATTGTTTTAAAAGCTGTAAGTCGTGTCACAACTACTTGACACCCACACGCTACCCGAGGATCCAGTGACGTTACAAGGTTCACACATTTGCCTTCTTGTTAAGAACGTTCTAAAAATCACTTTACTGTAGAACGTGTCATCAGCCGCCTATTTCCTAATGTGTAGCCACCCCGATCCCCAAACTCCAGATAGGTGATAGATAAAACTATCCGAGTCGAGATTGTTTCTCTACGCTGATTTCCAAACCCCTGTAGTTGTTTGAGGTGCTTGAATGGCAACGAAGACCGGGAAAACAAGAAGATTGAAAGGTATGATATCATGTTTCTATTAAGAATGACGAACTAAGATGGTTATTTTTTTTTACGGTTTTTAATATGATTTTGACGAACCATTCTTTCATCATATTTATTTTAATAAATTGAGTTCTGTGTACTGTCGACATCACTCTTATACATACAGTGAAACTTCTCCGATCGGCCACCCTTCTAAACGGCCAATTTTTCATGGCACGGATTTTCGACTCATAGACCTAATAGTAAAATAGCCTGTATCAGCGGCCACCCGACCAGCTCTAAACGGCCACCAAGTGAGATTGCCCCTTTCATTTTTCGGGAAATTCTACTCACTCCATGGTTAAATTTTGAGCGAAAAATCTCAAGATCAGATTTATGCTCGGATATAAGACAAAGGAATAATTTGAGGAGTCCATACCTGTGGTCCTTCCCTACTTTTCTAAGAAAGATTAAATTTGTTATCTCTTTTGTATTCTCCCCAGACCCTTCAGATAGGGAATCCTTATTGCACCATTCATAGAAACTGAGAGAGGAACTGGACAATCAAACGTTGAAGGTGTCCTAGGGCCTTTGTTTGGAATTCCAATCGGTAAATTTAAGGAAGAATTGCACCTCTGTCGGCAAAAATGTGATTCACGCCAATTTTATTTCATTAGTTGGTCAGTGGTCTGAGTTGCAACGATGTCGAAATGCTTTTTTCTAAATCTCGAGCAGAGCATTGAAGTTCTGCGGGAATATGAGAATGGTAAATCGGCAAGAAAATTAGCTGAATTATTTAACTGCGGAAGAAAGGAAATCAATATCATTCATTAAAGAAAAGAATTTGATTTTGAAGGGTACGAAGACTACAGAACAAACAGAAACTAATTGTAGCCTTTTTTATGTAAAGGAGCATGAAATAAAGTACAATTTTCTCTTTAGATAAGTTTTAAATTTCATTTACATAAGGAATATATGCCAGAATTGTTTATATTACGCATTATAGTAATTACTTATAGTAAATAAAACCCTTCAGAGCGGCCAACCCCTCTAAACGGCCAAATATTCTCGGTACGGAGGGGTGGCCGCTCAGAGATGTTTCACTGTATATAAAGTTTGTGAGGCGGCCATTTTGGGTTTCTCTACGGCAGCAAAAATGCTATAGCCGAGAGAGATACAAAAAACATCCCCGATCTGCTCTAGTATGAAGATTTCCCTGCCGAAGATATCAAACACAGTAATTAGTTTGACAAGTTTTATCCTTCATAAGCACCTTCTCCCGTTTGTTCTAACTTCTTCACTTGTATGGAATATTCCACAGTAAATAATAATCTGCGTCCAGATAGCTCAGTTGGTAAAGCATTAGGCTTTTAACCTAACATTCCAGGGTTTGAGTTTGTGTTCAGATGATCCATTTTTATTTATTTTTCACCAAAAATAGAAAAGGGGCACAGAGTCAGGAGCAAACTTCACACCTTCCGGAGAATACTAAAATTTAGGAAAATCCAGAAATTTATGGGCTTTTGATATCGCAAATGCCTTACACCCGTTAGGTAGGCAATTCATTATGAACTATAGTAAAATTGAATATCTCATTCAAAACAATTACTTTAAAAATTTTGCTAGGTTTGGAACGCTAAAGTCTATTGTTTTGCTCATAAGAGTTAATGAGAATGGAACCTACTGATTAAAGCCGATTACGAACTGCTACAAACATCCATGACAGCAGCAGGATTCTAACCCATGAACTTCTAAACCGAAGAGCAGCGCTCTACCATTCGGCGCCTTAAGTAGGTATACGCACATCGTCTTCTTTATCTTATTATTGTAGTAGAAGATATAAATCGATAAATTTAATTTTAATTGTAAATTATGCCATGCGATAAACATTACAGACTGGTAAATTTCAGAATAATCTTTAAAAAAAAATATTGTCATAGAACAAACAAATGCTATAATGAAATTAATGACGTCATGAAGTACTGCTATCTGGCGGTGACCTCCAGCTTTAATATCCGATTTATGGATATTTTTCCGTTATTGAAATATTACGTTATAGACCGTTATCTATTTTTTCTCCGTGCCAAGAAGTAATAACACAGTTAAAAATTTAAACTAATCACTGGGAATAATACATTTTTTGTGGTTTTTTGTAAAAATGAACTCAAAAAGTGTTGTTTCAACAACCATGAATACATCGATTTTTTTTTCCTTTTTTTTTACAGTTGTGAAATTTAAGTACTGATATCGGAGGGAGACTAGCAGCGTTAATATCTATTATAGTGAGAATTTTTAGGTTCATGGGGGCTGTAGATTTTAATCTAGAGGCTCAAAACTAGATGTACAGCAGTATAAGTCGTAAAAAATTCAACATTCTACCGCTAATCGTTTTTTAATTATGTCCGTTAGCGCTAATGTCCACTGTATTGAGTTTCTTTCATTACATAAAGCGCGAATGGCATTCAAAAAAGAGATGTATACAAATAGTTTTTAAAATAGTTTTAAACATAAAGTTTCAACATTTTACAGCTAATCGATTTTCAGCTATGAGAGATATGTTTAATAAACGTACGTGAAGATGCA
>CM063509.1:120246946-120451946 GCA_032207245.1 Pardosa pseudoannulata
TATACACATATATATATGCATATATATATATATATATATGCATATATATATATATATGCATATATATATATATATATATATATATATATATATATATATATATATATATACATATACATATATATATATACATATATATATATACACACACACACATATATATATATATGCGTGTGTGTGTGTGTATATATATATATATACATAGATCACATTTTTCATAAACATACCTTTGGAAATTTTTGTACATGTATATATATATATATATGTGTGTGTGTGTGTGTGTGTGTGTGTGTATATGTATATAAAAATATAAAGATATACATATGTGTGTATGTGAAGCTGCTGCTGATCTAAAAAAGGCCCTGTCATGATCCGGGGTAATCTAGTCCAACCTGAATAAGATAAAACACTACAGAGTTAAGCTCAAGACTTCCAGGAAGAACGTAGAGAGAAGATCACTCTAGTACCTCGTGTGCTTGAAACCAGTACAACCTAAATGTGGCCTACACCTGAAGGGTCAAAGATATTAAAAATTAAGTATTGTAAACTATTTTATTAACCTTTTTAATAATGCAAATTATTTTACAGAGTGCTTCCCCTAAGCTTTGCCACCCCAAACAGAGATCGTTTGTTAGACCCTAAAGCCTCTCCTGTATGTGCTTGTACAGGGAGAGAAATAATCAACGGTTTTCAAATAATGTGGAAATAAATTCAAAGGGTTGTTAGTAGACAACAAGTAAAACATAAAATGCGATGGAATATTGAGTCGCACAGCCCGTTTTGTGAAAGACCGTGAAAAATACATGCAGCTAACACATGGCTTCAAAATGTTTTAGAAGAAAAAGCTGTCGAATTTATATTTAAACAGCTCCAAAATTAAAAAATGATACCATTGATACATTTCTTATTATAAATGGGTTATCGTGCACAACTAAAACTCATTATATCAGGGGGGAAAGGCAGAGATAAGACTAGTAAATGTATAAAACATCTTAAAGCTTTCTCTCAAAATCTTTTATTAGTTAGTAAGATCGCAATCACATTTTTTTAACTTCTTGGAGGTGGAAAAGCAGATAAGCAAAATCTCGCCGATATGGATGTCCTTGTATTTTATCTTTAAAATTCAAACAGTCTATTTCGGTAAGTTCCAACGGATATATCCTTCCCGGAACCACAAAAAAAGCTGATAATATATTCTCCAGCAACGGAACAGGGGAAATTCGAATTCCTGCCTCTTTGAAATATAATGAGAAGACACGTCTTATTGTTCTTGTGTTTAGACTACTTAAGACGTCTTAAGAAACTGACGTTCCAATTAGTCTAAACACAAGGACGTCGCAAGTAGTCTAAAGATTTTTGCTACTTTAATTTCGAGAAATAGGTGAACTTGGAACATAAGAAATATTGTTTAGGTTTTAAAAGTTTAAAGTATTTCAAATGTACTTTCTAACGACGCAAGCGAAAGCTTTCGAAATTCGTTATGCATTCTGGACATTCCAAACTATATTTTTCTGGATCTTTAGGTGATATGCAAAGCAATTTTTGATTTCATACCGTATGCATTGTATTTCTTTTTCAGCGCCGAGGCTTTCGTCATCCTTTACGTACATAACAGTGTCCCTCATTTCTAAATTTCATGTCTCTCAGATGATTTCTCTTCGAGTTATGGCAAAAAACCCACCTGTTGTTTAAGTTTTGCACACCAGTGTAAAAAGATGGAGCAATCAGAAGCCAGTTTCAAGATTTCTGCCTACTGTGGTAAACACTAGTTCAAAAACTTACTGCATTTTCCAACATTTCATTCACAAAGGACGATTATAGAATATTTTTCTCTCTCATCATCTACAATAAACAGAATAACAAAAAATTAAGTATATTGCAGAAAATAACATTCAAGAGATACATTTCAAATTTCTGGAGCAAAGTTGATAATTTTCAAATTCTGGACTTGTGAGACAACATTAAAAGTAGCACACCAATTGCCTTTTCATGATTTAAAATTTTTGAATATCTCGACATCATCTATAATAATCTAAATCCCACATTAAGAGACTTTCCTCATGCAACCCATATTGAGTTTCTTGAATATCACTCTCTCCACACACTAGGTAGGTCTTCGTGCGCAAAAAGGGCTTCACGTCATGCAGAAAGTCATCGTAGTCCTGTAGATATTCCTTCATCGCTAAAATCATTCGGTCCCATCCATCCTTCAGCATCTACATCACGGTGGACTTGAACGCGAGGTAGAACCACTTGGACGGCGATCAGAGTCTTCCTGCTGTTCATTACCAAGTAGAATATGTTGTCAGAGATGGACGGTCAGCCTAACCAGTGGCTCTATTCTCCCCTCTTCGTTGAACTAACGAATTTCGCTGACAACCGGTTTTGGGGTAGTAGTGACGTCATTTACCGAAAAGATGGGAAAAGACCGATTCTCCCCTCCTCAACGAAGGATTTCTGTTCGTTACGGCTTCGTCTACTGAACGAAAACATTACCCTGTCGTTACCTGTCGTCGGTGATCGTTTATGACATGGCTACCTATATAGCAGCTTCTTTCTTGCAGAATGAAATTAGCAGATAAAGTTTAAGAAATGAGAGGACATTTAAAAAGAGAACTGATGCATTTTCGTTGGCAAATAAGTATTTTATTCATTTATATAGATTTCCAAAATATTTAGTGGTCAATTTTTGTAACAAACTCAACCATGAATTGAAAGATTGTTTAGTGTGCATGCAGCACTTTCAACTGAAACTAAGGTGTGTTTTTTAATTAATTTAAATTTATTTAAATAAAGTTATTCCTTTTATACTGTTCCACAATAATTTTATTTCAATCTTATTATGTTTTTAACGTACGCAGTAGTTCAACAAAAATATAATTTATCATTTTAGAAAAAAATTAACTTTAAATACATTTTCGAATCAAAATCTTCTAGACTAGACTTTTGTTGCTAGTGTAAAATATTTAAGATATTGAAATTTTACAGTGTAATCTAAATAATTTTCATTTAATAGTATGTGATAACTTAATTTTTCTTATTATAAATTAGCTATGCTAGTTTTAAATAAATATTTGGAAAAGAACAATTCATATTAGTACTTGTGCTTTATGCATTGTAAAATAAATTATTTAAATTCCAGATTATTTGTGCTTTAGCATTTTATGCTACAGGCTCCTACCACAGAGCAATTGGGCAGAGCTGTGATCTGGGATTAAATCAAACTTCATATTTCTATTGTTTATACAACATTATTAAAGTATATTGTTATGAAATTTTAAATTGGATTCCTTTTTTCAATATATATATATATTATATATATATATATATATATATATATATATATATATATATATATATATATATATATATATATATATATATATATATATATATATATATATATATATATATATATATATATATGTATATATATATATGTATGTATATATATGTATGTATATATATGTATGTATATATATGTATGTATATATATGTATGTATATATATGTATGTATATATATGTATGTATATATATGTATGTATATATATGTATATATATATATGTATATATATGTATATATGTATATATATATATATATATGTATATATATATATATATATATATATATATATATATATATATGTATATATATATGTATATATATATATGTATATATATATGTATATATATATATATATATATATATATGTATATATATATATATGTATATATATATATATATATATATATATATATATATATATATATATATATATATATATATATATATACATATTTGTATATTAACAGAAGTACTAAATGAAGATTCCAATGTAATTATTAAATAATGATACTTTTCATTTAAAATGAAAAATGTAAATGTAATAAAGCTTCTTTTGATAATGATTAAGTGTAATTTTTCTGTCAATAAAAAGTACCACAAAATATTATACAATCAGTGTGAGACACATTACACAGCATTGCATTTAGAAACTGAAACTATAAAGATTAAACTATTTATATTTATTATTTTTATGTTATATATATAAAACATTTTTCAAAACTTTTAAATTAGATAAAATGAGAATAAGTAGTTCTTTATGTTTGCAATTCTGTATTTTGATAAATATTTTAATGATGATATAAAATCTAACAATTGTAAATGTATTTTGCTCTTTCAACGAAATTAAAACAATGCTTCTAACAAGCAATAAATCAAGTGTGTTTCTGATATGAAATTTTATGTGGGTTTGTACTGAAAATTGTAATAAACAAGTTTTTTTTCTGAAAACTAAAAAAAAGACCATCTTTTACCTCAAATAATATTTATATATGATTTTGAAGATAATCAAACTTTTCTATCTTTCTTTTCTTATCATTTCTTTCTTTATTGCCTTGTCACATTTTTTTCTGCCATGAATCAAGTAAAAACATTTCTTGTGTTATTTGATTAACTTTTTTAATTTTGGGAAACTTTTGAATAATATGCATGCTAGATCAGATATACAAGAGATAGATTTGCATTTTTTAAAACAATATATAAATATATAAATTCATGTATAATATGTTAAATGTAGAAATTGAATGTTTTCTTCCTGGATAATAAACACACATTTATATATGTGATATCCCTAATCCGAACTCCATGTAAATTCATATATCCCTGTAACTGTAACTACACATGTAACATGCATGCGGCAGTCAGTAAGCAAACTTACGTGCACTTGCACGCCGACAATAAAGAGTATCTTATTTTATGAAAGTATTTTCATGTGTGTTAATTGTATTAACCTGAATACATTATAATTGGCGACGAGGCTTACGAAATCACGTAACTTTATGCTCTTTTAGCCGTATTTTATTATTTTTAAATAAGTAAACATGAGCAAGTTAGGCCTAATCGGCACGTTGCATCCATTCGACGTGGAATTGGATGATTTCAACTTATATGTTGAACAACTGGAACATTTTTTTTCTTGCTAATGATGTTGAAGAAAGCAAGAAAGTATCAGTATTTATCTCTGCAATTGGAATGAATACGTATAAATTGCTCCGAAACTTGCTACTTCCGAAAAAGCCGAGTGACTGTTCGTATGCGGAATTGAAGGAAGTGTTGACGCTACATTTTAAACCTGCTCCTATCATCATTGCCGAGCGTTTCCGATTTCATAGACGAAATCAAACAGCTGGAGAGTCAGTTTCGCAGTACTTGGTGGAATTACGTAGGCTGGCATCCACGTGCGAATTCGGTGCTTTTCTTGACGAAGCACTACGGGATCGTTTTGTATGTGGACTGTGCAACGAAAACATTCAAAAGAGACTTCTAGCAAAGAAGGATCTGAAGCTGTCAGATGCAGTGGATACAGCTATCGCCATCGAAATAGCAGAAAGCGATGCGGCTAACATGAAGCAATTTACACCAAGTGTAAACAAAGTGCATCAGAGCGCTTCAGCGTTTTCTAAAAAGAACGTTCAGCAACAAAAAAATGGTTCTGTACAGGGTAAGAAGTACTCTAAATGTTTCAGATGTGGGGCAGCTCATGACCCTGCTAAATGCAAGTACAAATCTGCAAAATGCCATGCTTGTGGCAAAAGTGGCCACATATCTCCAGTGTGCATGAGTAAAAACAAAGGCTCATCAACAAAAAAGGTAGAAATGGTGGAGTATGACTCTGAAGCTTCCCTCTATGCAGTCAAATCCATAAATCAAGTATCAGGTAAAAAAGAATACATAATTCCTGTAATTGTAAATGGGAAACATATAGATATGGAATTGGACACTGCAGCTGATGTTTCCATAGTGTCAGAAATATGGATAAAAAACAACTTACCTGAAATCAAAATTGTGCCATCATCAACCATTTTAAGGGATTATAACCAAAAAGAAATTCCAGTAAATGGAGAAGTCCTTGTTCAAGTGAAATGCAACAACCAGTCCCATACATTACCACTAATTGTTGTGAAAGGTGATAGACCTGCCCTGTTTGGTAAAAATTGGCTATCCAAAATTAAACTGAATTGGAGTGAGATATTTGTGGTATCCTCACAGTCTGTGAACAGTGTAGATGCTCTCAAGAAGAAGTTCATAGATGTTTTCCAAGTAAGTGAGCAACCTATTAAACATTTTAAAGCTGTGCTCAAAATGAAAGAAAATTGCCAACCTGTATTTTGCAAAGCTAGGCCAGTTCCATATGCTTTAAAAAATGCTGTTTCAGAAGAAATCAGGAAGTTAGTGAATAATAACATTTGGCAATTCGTTGAACATTCCAAATGGGCAACACCTGTTGTTGTGGTGCCAAAGAAAAATAATGCAGTGAGGTTGTGTGGTGATTTCAAGGTAACTGTAAATAAGCACCTTGATCCCCATCAATATCCACTACCTACTCAGCAAGATCTCTTTGCTACTTTGAGAGGAGGAAGATATTTTAGTAAACTTGATATGACACAAGCATACCAACAGATTGAGTTGGATGCTGACTCTCAAGAGCTCTTGACTCTCAACACGCTGATGGGTTTGGTTCGCCCTAGTAGATTAATGTATGGAATATCAGCAGCATCAGCTATTTTTCAGTCTGTTATGGAGCAAATATTGCAAGGCATACCCAGAGTTATATGCTTCCAAGATGACATTCTAATTTCTTCAGCTACCGAAACAGAGCATTTTTCTACATTAGAGTCTGTAATGTCAAGGTTGCAGAAGTATAATGCTAAACTGAACGCAGATAAGTGTCAATTCTTCCAACCCAGTGTTGAATTCTTGGGACATTTAATAGATAAAGATGGTATTCATCCTACTCAACAGAAAGTAGAAGCCATCAAGGCGATTAAAACCCCAGAAAACGTTTCTCAGCTCAAATCATTTTTGGGCTTGCTGAATTATTATTCCAAATTTATTAAAAATTCATCCACCTTACTGTCACCATTATATAACCTTCTGAACAAAAATGTTCCATGGACATGGTCAGAAGAGTGCAATAAGGTATTTGAACAGTGCAAACAACTTTTAACTTCAGATGCTGTGCTGGCTCACTATGATGAAAACCTGCCTCTACAGGTATCTTGTGATGCTTCACCTGTTGGTTTAGGTGCAGTCTTATCACACATTGTGAATGGGGAGGAAAAACCTGTTGCCTATGCTTCTCGCACATTATCGAAAGCAGAAAGCAACTATTCTCAAACTGAGAAAGAGGCTTTGGCAATCATTTTCGCATGCAGAAAATTTCATCAGTATCTGTTTGGAAGGAATTTTGTCTTATACACAGATCACCAGCCTCTGATCACCATCTTTTCCCCTTCTAAGGCAGTTCCAACCATGGCCGCAGCACGTTTGCAGAGATGGGCATTGCTTTTATCATCATACAACTATACCATCAAGTATAAAAAAGGAAGTGCACATCAGAATGCTGATGCTCTTTCGAGATTGCCCAATGATGACCAAAACGCCAACTCTTACCCATCAGAAATTTATAAGGTTTCCTATTTATCAGAATTACCGTTGACTTCTGAGGACATTTCTGCTGCTTCCAGAACTGACAAAGTCTTGGGAATTGTTATTAAATATGTTTAAACAGGCTTTCCCTCCAAAGTTGAAGATTTGGGGCTTAAACCGTTTTTCAACAGAAGAGACGAATTGTCCGTGGAAAGAAATTGTTTATTATGGGGCATGCGAGTGGTAATTCCAAATGTATACAGGAAACATTTGCTGGAGTTACTTCATGACACTCATCCTGGGATTGTAAAGATGAAGGCGGTGGCCAGAAGTCATTTCTGGTGGCCCAATTTAGATAATGATATTGAAAATATGTCTGCAAATTGTAAAGCATGCCAGTTGATAGCAAAGTCTCCTCCTGCAACACCGATGCAATCGTGGGTATGGCCAAAGGCACCATGGGACCGTATTCACTTAGATTTTGCTACAAAGGACCAAAGGGAATACCTGGTAGTGGTGGACAGCTATTCCAAATGGTTGGAAGTGGCAAACATGTCATCAACAACAGCAGCAAATACAATTGCTGTATTACAACAGCTGTTTGCCAGGTATGGATCACCACTGGAAGTTGTTTCAGATAATGGTCCTCAGTTCACGTCTAGGGAATTCAGAGCTTTTTTAAAATCCCTTGGTATCCTGCAGACATTAACACCAGCGTATCATCCCCAATCAAACGGTCAAGCTGAACGTACCATTCAGACTTTTAAGCAGTCATTGAGCAAAATGCTGCTAGACACTAGTGATGGAAGCTCAGTAATGGCGAAAATAAATAGATTTTTGCTTAAATACAGATCTTCACCTCATTCAACGACTGGCTCATCTCCAGCAGAATTATTTCTTGGCCGACCAATTAGAACTCTTTTGGAGTTATTACACCCGTGCACAGCAAGGCATGTTGAAAAGAAACAACGGTGTCAGAAACAATACTTTGACAGATCTCACACCAGTAATAAGAGTTTATCCTGTGACCAAATTGTTTGGGTAAAATCTCACAGAGACTCTTCAAACAAATGGATTCGTGGCAAACTGATTAAGCCAAAAGGTTCCAAAACTTGGTTAGTTGAGATAAATGGAAAAAGGTACCTAGCACATATTGATCAAATTCGTCCAGCTAGCTCTTCAATTACAGAACTTCAAGATGTTGTCATTCCAGATGATTTTTGTAGCACGTCTCAAACTCATCAAACACCAATATCTAGCACTATGCCAAACACAGAAGTCCAACATGATGACCAGACTTCTACTGAAATTCAGCAATCAGAAGAATACACTACAGAAAGTTCAAATGAGAATATTCCTGTTGCAGACGTCCCAACCAGACGTTATCCAACACGACTAAGAAAGAAGCCAGATAGACTCGATTTATAATGACTCTTTAATTTAATAACAGTGACTTTAAAACTTTTTTTTTAAAACTTGATTTATAATGTTTCTTAATGTAGTAATAGTGATTTTAAAACTTTTTTTTTAACTTCATTTACAATGATTCTTAATTTAATAGTAATGACTTTAAAACTTTTTTTTAAAAAAAGAGGGTATTGTGATATCCCTAATCCGAACTCCATGTAAATTCATATATCCCTGTAACTGTAACTACACATGTAACATGCATGCGGCAGTCAGTAAGCAAACTTACGTGCACTTGCACGCCGACAATAAAGAGTATCTTATTTTATGAAAGTATTTTCATGTGTGTTAATTGTATTAACCTGAATACATTATAATATATGCATGTGATTGAATTTTATACAGAACATGCATATATTTAAGACTCCATAAGGAAGTAATATACGAATTAATACATATTAATATATCGAAATATCTATAATTGAGGAATGTTATATCACAATATTAAAACTCAGATATAGCCCAGCTCTAATACCGACATCTGAAAATTCCCTTTATTAATATCTTTTATTTTAAATTAGCATGTTTTTTTTTTTTTTTTAATTTTTTTTAGAGAAATTTGTATAAAGTTCCGAAAATTTTGTCTAAAATACAGAATTTTTTTTTCAAATTAGAATCACTCATGCAACAAACTTTAGTTTGACTATTATATGATTTAATAAATTAATATTGTCAAAATATAGTATGTAGAAATATACTTTTTTCCATTTTGATATCGATTTGATAGGTTCCAATCCATCGGCATTTAGTAGATTTGTTAATGCATTGTACAATTCTTCTTTATCATTTGCAGTAAAATCCAGAGTTAATTTAGCGTTCAACATTTTTTCATTATTTCCAATAATTTTTTTTTAACACTAACTAGCTAGAGAGCTTATTGCTCTATACACATGTGCTTTTGCTTACAAATAATCCGCTCAAACTTTCTGGGAAATGGGACTGGGAATGAACTGGGAATATGATTGGTTGAAAAACGAAGCCTCGACCCCAAACTCGTTTTAGCGAACAAGCGTGAACGAAGATTTGCAACGAAACGGGGGGAATCGCTTTCGGTCGAATGTTCGTTGAAACTGTCGGTAAAATTGTTCGTTGAGTAAACGATTTCGGTACGTAACGAAAAGGGGAGAATTGAGCCACTGTTTCTGTGTAGGAAGAAGGCCTCGACATCCTTCGGAATGGGAATTTGAAAGGAATAGGAAATTCTGCGGATAATATGAAATTCCGTTCTGCATTGATCTCGGTCATATTTTTCCATATCTAACTGCTCAAAAATTTGATGGAGATGATGCGGTTATTGCTGACAATCAAGACGATCGTGTGTGTTGGAGAGACTTTGAACTGACCTCCGAGGTCCTTCCGACTGTTGTTCATGCCATCGTAAGTTCGTTTCAAGTAACGGCACCTCTAGGGACAAGATCCACTCACTTTTCAAGAAAAATCCCGTGATGATAAGATCTCCACTTTTCTTGCTTCGAGTTTCGTTGTCCTTCAACTGGTCTAAGACCTCCAAACAAAAAACTGCGAATTGTAGCTTTAAGTTCAACGTATTCATAGAGCCATACAACGTTGCAGCTGCATTCCAAGAGATTTCTTTCCAAGTACAGCAGTGATGTTCTGGCAGAAATTGTATTTTCCTTTGGCGGATGAAATCAGTGATTGTCTAGTTTTAGTATCCGAAAGGTGCAATGTCATCCTGACGTTTTCTTATGCATGTAAGTATTTATATTGTTAAAGGCTCAAACACAGGTCATTGAAAGTTTAACATCTCCAGTTGGTGTCACTTAAAATGCTGTAACTAATCTTTAAGACTTTTATCTGTGTTTTTTTAAATATTTTGTCATATCACCAAAATCTTAGTTGATCCCTTTTCAAAAGAAGATTTTGGCTACAATCCTTAAGAAACATCTGTCTGAAGGCTTAGTAACAATGAATACTAATTTAGGATGGACAGTCTTGGGTAAAAGTAATTGCGAATGTGGGTGTAGAAGTGGCAGTTCAGTATTAGTGTTCTCCCTTCATTATATATTAATATTCAACATATATTAATGGTGTTTTTAAATAATCGATTATTTCAAAAAGAAAGTGAAATTGGAAGAGCTTGCACTTAGAGTTGTGAGCAGTGGAAGAAAACCGGTTTAAACCCTAGAAAAAACCAGGTTTTTGGGGAAGGGAATTTTGAAAATTTCCAAAACATGGGATTTTGAAGCATTTTGAAGTCGCCAATTCCTATGACACAGTGAAAACCACCATTTTTTTTTCTATCTTTGTTGTAGACCTCAAAAGTTGATATTTTCACAAAATTTAACTATTATATACTATGAAAAAAAAATGAATAATTGGGATTAACTAACTATATTTGGCAAGGTATCATGTTTAGCATGAAAGTATGAGTATATTTTTCCTTTGAGAAATATCCAATATTTTTATTATTACATAAATATTAGGCAATTTATAGTGTCACAAAACCCATAAATCATTATTTTTCTTGGATAACATCTCTTTCTATATATATGTATATATATAATGTGTGTGTGTGTGTGTGTGTGTGTGTGTGTGTGTAGGAATTGGACACGAAATGCAACAGTGTCATTTGATTACACCTTTAAATGATATATGTATTAAAAAAAATAATAAACTGTTAGTTTAAATTTAAAGATATTTATTTTTATATTATAAAAGGAGTAGGAAAAGTTTAGCATAAAGCAATTTACATAATAAATAATAATCAAAAATAATGTATATAATTATTATATTAGCAATTAAAATTGAAGCAACCAGTTATGTGTTTGATAAGACTAACAGGGTAATTAATTACATAAGTACTACTATAAAATCATTTAAATGTTCATTGCTATTATTTCTTGAATATATATATATATATATATATATATATATATATATATATATATATATATATATATATATATATATATATATATATATATTGCCAAAAGTAAAAAAATCTCTTAGAAATATTATGCTCTTTCATAAATAGCCACTGTTGAAAAAATACATGTAAACATTGTTAAACGATTTCTTTCAGAAGTTCCCAAAATTCCGGGTTTATTCCCACTTTTTCAAAATTCCGGGGTTTTTACATCTCTGCCTGCACTTAAGCATTTAAAAAAATTATTAAAAGAAAATAGATAACAAGTAAAAATTCCATGTTTAGAAGGCCATACCCAATTGTCCCATTATTGGGTAATGAAGATTTGTCTAGGAAACGGTTAGCCGATCTGAAGCAGTATTATCAATTTTTACTGCACGATAAATAATTTAATTAGACCCGGAGCCAGGAGCGTACACAAGGGGTTAGGGGGTAGGAATTTAAACACCCCATTGAGCTCAGACAAAAAGGTAAAAAATAAATATTTTAGTAGAAATTATGCAGGCAAAAAATTAATAGCCCGCATAATTTCCCCCCATTGAAAAACTTCTGCGTACGCTATTGCCCGGAGCTATATTGCTTAAAGCTGATGATGAAGGGTTACCAACCGCCATACCAGTAGAGGTATTCAAACTGGGCATTCCGATAGAAAAATACATTGCAATATTTTAATTCTACTTGTAAGCTAACGATACTTGGAAATAGACGATATAAAAAACATTCCATTTCTGTTTAGTGGGTGCTCTGTACTGGGTGAAAATAGGCTGTTTGCAGAGTAGTTTTTTTTTTCAAAAGGATTAAAGAAATTTGGACTTTATCATCAATGGAACTAAGTACCAGCTTAACAAAATGCAACTGATATCTCGTGTCGAGGGTTTCTAAAACGGTTGAGCAAAGAGAAATAGCGGAAGGATCTTCCCCATATTTACCAGAAAATATATTTTCTGTTGAATTTACTGTATTCAAAATCTGGCTATAGTAAAATTTCGAATTGATTCCAAATGAAAGATAGTAAATTCAGAAAGATTATAGCATCCTTTATAAAAGAAAAATAGAATTAAAGTCTTTATAATCAACTCCCAATTGAAAATATTATTCAAAGTAAAGACAAATTTTATTTATGCGAGAAGAAAAGTAAATTTTAGATTTCTTATAGTACTGCCTCTTGTAACACCACTTCATTAAAAACTCAATAATGGGAAAATACCAAGAAATGGGGTATACTGATGAATAAATAGTAAAGTCGGTGCAGTTTGAAAGTCAAAATTGTCAAAAGAGTTAACCATTTAAAGAAAAAACTGGTGTTTGTCTAATCGAGAATAGTAGTCTAGAAAATAATTGCATTTTCAATGTTAAAAAATTGTTTGAGATCTTTTGCAAGTTAGAAGATTTTATTAATTTAAGTTATTGGATTAATCCATAAGGGAAACTGATCTCAGTTCATTCTTCCTCTATAGAAAGAGTAATGATATTTTCAAATGAATCAACCTTTACTTTTTATTCTCTACTAAACCACTGTAGGGAAAATAGTTTCACTTTTTACCTTTGTATCTGCCAGAAAGCTCAATTTTTGTGTTATGAAATAGTTTTATCATGCTTACATTTTCCCTCATTCAAAATTGAAATGCCGGTCGTTGCCAATAAAACAAGACAAATTTTCCTAATAGCATCCCCATTATTGAATTTAATTACAATTTTTTTAATAATTTTTATTCTTGCTTTCTACATAAGAAATATAAAAAATACTTTGAACTGAATTCTATTGTTTAAGTGACATTATATCGTTAAGAATTTAGTAGCAAAGTTCAATGAACATTTTAAGAAATAGATCTGTGTGAAGTAGAAGATCAGATTCTTTTTTTATTTACAGCGGGTATTTTTGATACGTGGCTTTCGGTGATTTAAACACAGCTTTGTCAAAAAAGGCATAAATTTGTTAGAAACATAAATTCTTACGACGGTAAGCTTTCTTATGAAATTTTAATTTCAGCTGTATATGTAATAAATGTTATTTATCCTTTTAACAGTCATTTTTCTCGTGATAATTTAGTTAAGAAACTTTAAATTTTGTTTTATGAAGGAAAAACAAATGCATGTATATGTAACACAGTTACATGTGTAAGAAATTTAATTATAATTAGTCCTTCAATTAAATGCCTAATCGTAATACTTGATCAGCTAATCTACGGAATAACTGTTTATTACTTAATAACTGCAGTACTATATGATGTTGCCGTGTGAATATAATTGCGATATTATTTATCTCTTAATTTATTCACCAAAGACAATACAGAAACAAAAGAAAATTTGTAATTTCGATATTTTATTAAGTTATAATAGTATTAAATACCAATTTTTATGAACACCAAATACTTGTTTATTGGTGAGCATTACTTAAATTTATAATTTCAAAGTTCAATTCTTATTTAATCAGTCAAGATAAGCACATAAGTTTAATTTTGTTGTACAAATTATTAAATTATGGTTATGTTATACAGATATATTTTAACAGTACTTAGAGAAATTAACAGTTTCAACAATCAAAGTTGTATTAAAATATATCCTTAGTAACTGAAGCATCCACTTATTGCTTTGATTATATTATTAATGAATGTGTAAATTATACTGGTTATTAATTCCTGTGTAATGAATAATGTTGGTAGTTTAGTATTTGATGTTTATCCTTGTAATAAATAATATACAATCTGTGGTAAGGAGTTTTAAATAGTGCCAAAAAAGCAAACACTATAAAATACAAATGATTATTATGTTATTTGCATTTCATTTAATTGAGCTTGTACATACAAAATAAACAGGAATTACTGGAATAATATATCTGCAGATAATGTATATAAATTTAGTTTTATCATTGTTTTTTCTGCTTCTACCAGTTATGCAAAATTAAAATTAATGCATCGAAAATAAGTTAATAAAAATTAGCTTATCAACACATTATTTAAATTCAATATTTTACTGTATACTAGTATATAATATAATTTCATAATAAATTGTATTTATTTGAGCTACATTATTTTTCAGATGTTACTGATTCAAAGGTTTTCAACAATTATTTTTCTATTCTTTTTTACATTGTGTAAAGCTGTTCCTAAACCTGATGGAAACAAAAGAGTCATAGATAAAGTATGTTTTTAAAAACTAGTGTATTATTCATATATACTATATTTTTTATTACTGAATATTATGCTCATAGTTATTAAACTGTTTCTTTCTATATAGTTATATAAATGTTTTTTTTGTTTTGTTTTGTTTTTTTTTTGCAAGCAAGAACATTTTTCTGACTCTAGATATATTTTATGCATTTAAAGAGTAAGCTCTTTAGAACCTATCATTAAAAATTGCTGTTATATGTTTAATTTCTTTGAATTCAAATTCCATATAATAAAATTGACCAACTGAATTAACATTAAGTTGGTCAATTTTATTATATGGAATTTGTTTTAATTAGAATTTCCATTTACTACACCATAGTATAATTAAATTTTTAAAAGATAATTTGTCTATATTCTATAACAGCAGAGTTTTTTTTTTTAACTTTTTTTCATTTATTTTAATCTATTTAATTCTTAAAAATCATTTATATTAGAAGTAAATAAGGTTTCTCTATGTGGTTTTATCTTTTCTTCTCAAAGAAAAATTATATATTTTATGAAGCAATTTTCTGTAGAATGTACTATTTATTTTAAAGACACCTTTTTAAAATGGTATTTTACAAACAGCCTTTAAGTAATGAGGAACATTATGGAGATAATGCAGTCCATAACACTGAATATGATCATGAAGCATTCTTGGGTGAAGAAGAAGCAAGAAAATTTGATCAGCTTAGTCCAGAAGAAAGTAAATCAAGGCTTGCAAAAATTGTGGATAAAATTGACAAAGATAAAGTAATTGGATTATTTTTCTCAATATAGAATTAAATAAACTTCATGATTTTTTTTTTTAATGTTTGTGTATGTGTATAAATATTTAAAAATTAAATTTTGATTAAGTGTAGAGTTTAAAAGAATTTTGTTCGAAGATGTGTTTTTACTTCAATGTTAAAATGAAATACAGTAAACTCCAGAATTCTGGGTGGGTGTGGAGTGCTTGAGACCACTGAGCCCTTTTCTCTCCACCCTCCCAACACTATTACAATCCTGTAATGTGCTTAACCCCCCCCCCCCCCTCCGTTCCACACACATACACAACTCATAACTGCTATCATTTGCTTTATTGCTCATCTGAACTTTAGGGTTGTGATTAAGATTAACTGTTTAAGAATATTATATCACTTTGTATTTTATGTAAGTGCTGCTTAATGTGATCTTGGGAACAAATACTATTTAATAACAATGAACAAAAATTATCAGGAAATACAAAATTTTAAATTTGCTACTGAGCAACATCTACTGATACAGCTTCAAATTTACAAGACATAGATTTATTCAAATGGTATATTAAAAATACTATAATAGGTCAATTAAAATGTTATGTAAAATATTAAATGTAAAAATTCCAAAGTTATATACCTTGTTTTTTTTTTATCCCTTTGAAAATTATTAATAAAACTTATATACCTGTACTGTTTGCTAAAGTCCTTGTCAGTGCCCCTGCATTGCATCCTGACTTTCAAGACATGGAAAGCCTTTCTTGTTTCAGTCCCCAAAGCAGAATGTGTCAAAATGTGCAACACATGTTGCAGAACAATAGGCTCCTTTGCAGAAAATTCGAGGCTTGTGAAATGTAACTGAAAAAACATTAATCTACATTTTTTGTAACATATAGAAAGGAAGAATGAATTGTGGCAAAGGTGGGATTTGAGAGGGAATGCAATGTTTATTAAAATCAAGTCTTTATTAGTGCAAGTTGTAAATGCATTAAAAACTGAAACACCTACATTTATCAGTTTCTTAATAGACATTTTATCAATTTAAAACCAAAAAACATTTTCAAATTATGGGAATCAGCAAGAGATAAAACCAAATAGGTATAATATAAATGATGGTGATGAAAGCACTGTCAGAACAACTGATAAAGTAACATTTATTTTGCACCACCAGGACACAGATAATTCCAAAAAGTATTAAAATTTTCCCTTTCTTTTAATTTTTGGGTCAAAATAACTTCCTATTTCATCATCGTTGTGATGTTTCTAAAATATTTCGCATTCAAAGTAATTAACAAGACTGTTAATCCTATGTCATTGACATAGGATTTACAGTCTCCCAGGTTACTCCGAGAGTCTTAGATTTACTCCGGTTTTAATAAATACATTTTCCTAAATTCATTGTTTTTTAACATTATTTAATTAAATATTTTGACTCTTTATTGTTTAAGATAAAAATATATTTGTATACTTTTTTTACTTGTATACCACAATGGTAGTAATATTATGAAAAAGTAAAGGCTGATATAATAAATGTATTTGCGGTAGAATATTTTTGATTATCTGAAAGCTTGTTGCAGAACATTGAAAAACATTCTGCTGTAGGGGTTTCAGTACCAGATAAAGTTTGCAGCTTAGGCTTCATCGTGATCGGATGCTTTTTAATTGTTTTCTCTGATATAACAAGATACAGCTCTGCGTACATCTTCATCAGTTACTGTTGTTGGCATTCTCATCTATAGACATCACTTCTGTAAAGCCATTTTTAGTTATTGTATGAATGAAATTGCCTTTAGGGCAGGTCCAAGAGGAAGGGGTTCCCAAGAGCAGGGCACTGCAAAGAGGTCTATAAACAAAAAGTCTGATAACAAAAACTTTTTTAACTTGTGTTAATATACAAGTGTTTGAGAATTTACAATTCTGGTACCATTAAATGAATGGCAACATCCATGATCACATTCAGCAGCTCCTTCTGTATTATACATTTTTTAATTAAGTGGGTATATAAAATAATAAAGCAATTGATACTTGAATGCTAATGTACTCTAGCTCTTGTAACATTTAAACATTAGCTTTTAGTCATATTGATATTGTAGATGCATGACCAAGACATCTCCAAAAGATATAACCCTCTAGAACTTTTTTCTTTTTTGTGTTTCAGAATGATTTGTTTTATTTAAAAATATTTAAATATACTTTGTTAATTTTACAGGATGGATTTGTTACTGAACAGGAGCTAAAAGAATGGATAAAGTATACTCAAAAAAAGTATATATCAGATGATGTGGACAGGCAATGGGTTGCAATAAATCCAGAAAAGAAGGATACTATTGATTGGGATACATATAAAAAAATTACATATAGCTTTATGGATGGTAATTACCTTTATTTTGAATAATTCTCTCTGATTTTTGTAATATGATTGCTTAATGGTACATGAATTTTTTTTTTTTTTTTCATTTTTATGTCCCATAATTGTACTTTGAACTGATACAAATATGTTTGCAGCAAGTTAATTAGATTTTACATGGTGGCAAAGATGTGCTATAATTAACAAAAGAAACTTTTATACTGTGAAGCTGACAGGTTTCTAGCTCTAATCAATCATTTCAATGACCTATTTACATGTTAAACATTTGTAAAATTTCAATTCCTGTTATCTAGCAGCTCTAAATGAATGGTATTCTGTGAACAAGAGTTATTGGAAGATTAATTATGCATGTGCCGAAACAGTGGCAACACTAGGGCACTGCTGCACAACCTTAATACCTGAAAATGTAAAAACTATAGTTATTGTTGTTATAATTGAATATAAGCCATATGCAGCAATAGCCCCATCATGAATAAATGTTATTAAACATCCAAGGTAATTTTATTGCCCCAATTCACAAGCAGTGAAGGAAGTACATGAAAAAATATCCTCATTATAATAAGGCTTCTTTTATGACCAGTATTTTCTTATATAAATTGAATTTGCATGTAATTCCCATAAAAATTTCAAAGCAACAAAGACATTTAACCCTTTTGCGATGGGAAGTGCAAATACGCGTTTTCCTCTGAGGCCGGCAGTCACTTTCACGAGTGAGTATCCTGGGCCGGGGGGGTTTTTTGCTCTTAAGTATTCATGAAATTAACGAAGCAGCAACACGTTATTTAATAATGCTGCGTAAAGTATTTAAATGGAATGTGATTTATATATGTTTATAGATACTTTATTTACTTTTAAGCTATTTCTTATTTAAATATATATTTTACACTTCACTTTTTTTTCATTTTTTACTCAGTATTTAATGACTTTTAACATTGCAAAACTGAATACTATGTTATTTAAACTTCTTTTGTATGAAAAATTTTAAAAACAGGGATCTACAAACAATCTTACGTTACAGTCCTTGCACTCATAATAACTCATTTGCTGTTTTGGAGGATTTTTCCGGAATGTGAAAAAACGAAACATCGTCAATTTCTTTGCCAAAAATGTCCTCCTCATCATTAGAATCACAAGATCCATTATGAACATAAAGAACAATCAGAATATATTATAGTGTCATTATTACTAATATCCTAATCTGTTTCAGAATCAAGATCTGAAATATTTCATGTCATTTCAGCTATTTCAAGCTCAGTGAAACACTTTCGACACTTCGAAAATCTAACAATAAAAAGAGAAAAAAAATCAAGTCTGTCAGATCTAATTCTGTACTAAAAACTGGACTGCAAACCGAAATACACAACACTTTAACAAAAATAAAACTCCCCTGCTTACATAAACAAACACCACGTGGGAATTTAAAGAGTCATCATAAAACATGCTGGCACGTCAGTGTGTTGGCCGGGGAGTGAGTGTGTTTCTTGCTGGCACGTATTTGTGACAGTAGGTGCGAAAGGGTTAATAAGGTTGGGAAATATTTTTGGGAGTTTTAACATATTTAATTCAAAAACTTGAACCACCAGCAGATCTGCTGTATTTATTTCTGCAGTTTAGGACTTATTAACAGATTCTTAGCAGGACATAAAGACATTGAGGATACAATGTAGTAAAAGGAAATATGTATACTCTATATTAGTTAAATGTGATGATATATCTTTCTCCAGACCTTCTAGCTAATATAACATAATATAGTATTATTCATAGTGGGATAAGTCTGACTGTAAAAGAGAACAGGAGGGAGAAATAAAAGAAGTTATATGTCTCCAAGACATTAGTATAGTATTGTAGTGATAAAACTGTGCATGTCTCAGTAAGACTGGAGTAGACAAAATAAGATTTTTTTTCCTTTCTGAACAATGACTATATAAATTTTTAAGTGTAATCACTTTAAAAGTCTTATGAAAAACAATAAAAAATTGTATAATATTTCTTTAACCAAGCAGTTGTTCACGGGTGGTATAAAGCAGCTTGTGGGTTATACTTTCATAACTGCTGCATTAATGATTGCAAGTCTGAACCCCTAAATAATGATTTCACTTCTTAACTTTCTTTCTTAAGATTGCAGTGTATGCTTGTATCTTCTTAATCCTGAAAATAAATTTTGGATGTGCAAGTTGTGTAGGAAGGGGGAGGGGTCAGGCAAGTGTTGATATTATCCCTTTTTTACTGTGACTGAAATTTAGAACTACTGTGATACAGTTGATTTCGAATTGAGGTTCTCTACAGTATTACCTAGTTCAGTAGAATTTGATAGTTATTTTCATGAAGAAATTGCTTTTTATTAAAAAAAAAGATTGTTTAAATTACTGTAATTAATTATGCTTTATAATTGATTAAAATGTGTTAAAACATTTAAAGCATATTTGACATATTTTATAACATTTATTACAATTTTCTTTATGTACAGAAGAACATTATGATGAGGATGCTAATGATATCAAAACCTACAAAGAAATGATGAAAAGAGATAAAAGAAGATGGGAAGCTGCAGATAAAAATAAAGATGATAAGTTATCAAAAGAAGAGTTTGCTGATTTTCTCCACCCTGAAGAAGCTACTCATATGCAAGATATAGTTATTGTTGAAACAATAGAAGATATTGACAAGGATGGAGATGGAAAAATATCCCTCCAAGAATACATAGGTAAAAGCATTTTATTATATCAGAAACTTTTAAAAGTGTAGTTAAATGTTTTGATATAACTTTTGCATTAATACTGTAAGTCTTAAAGAAGTGATTTTTGTTTGTTTTAAGAAACAGTAGTTCTTAGGCAGAAACTGATAAGTTGTCAATGCTTACATAGGTGTCTGTGCACCAGGGAACCCCTGGAATTCTGGAGATTTCAAATTAACCATCTCTGGATTTTCAGATAAATTAATAATTTCCCCGTAAGTGGCCCCCTACACTATCGGTTAAACTGTACAGTTTTACTAAGTAAAAAATTAAATGATGAACTGAACTAAAAGTATGGGAAAATAAAATTTTCTGTGTTTTTTGTCTTGTTAATTTTGTTGGACTTGAATGGTTAACAAAATCAAAATATGTTTCAAAATCTGACCAAAAATATTGATTCCTATTAAAGGTTTGGTATATAAACATCTTCACAAGAAATCGCTTGATTTTTTTTTTTTTTTTTTTTTTTTTTTTTTTTAAAGCATTAATCTTTGTGCATTCTTTTCTAAAAGCAGATCTGAGGTTATTGGTTTCTTGCATAACACACTCATGTATAACATAAGGATCAATAACTTTCAGATTATCAATTAGGTTTTCAATATGCTTTTTTTTTTCATCCACTTTGAATAAGTATTTTTCTATATCCCAAAAACTCATGAAGATACCAGTGTTGCAATAAAAACAAGACATTTTTGTAGTACCAGCCATGTTGAATAGTTAGTAAATTATTTTTACACAGTTCACTGTGTATTTATTGTTGCCAAAAAGAATCAACTTGCTCAGGCCAGAGAACTAAAGAGATACTGGAACAAACTGCACAGTTTATACCATTTATGATTAAGTTATAATGTCACATGGGAAAACTGTATAGTTTAACTGATAGTGTGGGGACAATCTTACTCCATTCTGTTTACTTTGAAACAAATCTAAAGATACTGTTAATGCTGTATAACTTTCAAATTATCACAAACTGCTGTGATGCCCATTCTATTAGACTCGGAATATCAAAATAACAGGTTGAAACTTGGTACACCAGTTTGACAGCACACTGCAGGAAGGTACTGAAAAAGACAAGGGTCATTTATGTTTTGAGGAGTAGAAAGGCTTAGGAATGAAATTTGGGAAATCTATGAGACCATGTTTCAGCATTTAAATGTATAAGAGAGACATGGATGACAGTGCAGGCAATACTCAAGAAAGTATATTTGCCATATTAGTTTAGAAATTGAATGTTTGTCTTTATTTAAAAGAGTAATTCTGGCAATTTAAAAAAATGTCCTTTATTTAATTTTTTTCACAGTAAAATTTAATCCTTTTAACAGTGTTTAGTATACTATCATACCTTAATTAAAAAAAAAAAATTGGTTTGTAGAAAAATGATTTAATTCCTTACTCTCTTCCAAAATGTCATTAACTACTATTTGCACTGATCCGCATTTATAAGTTCATAAAATTTTTCAGGTAGTTTATTTGGCTTCCCAAGCATTTCTGCACTTAGGAGTTTTGCCCATACCTGATATAGGTTGTACTTTTTGTGCAAAGTGTGATTTGCCTGTTTTTGGTGTGAACATACATTTTCAAAGCTCACATTTCTCCTCATTATTCCTAATTTTTTTCTGGTCAATCTTTACTGAATCCCCAGTCACACAGATATCTAGGGCAAAGTGCTAGCTAATGAACAGGCTTAGAAGGGTACTATAATTTCTATTACTAGTCCAAAACCTATCCTGAGTATTGTTCATGTGTATGAGGAACTATCTTTCTCTCTCTTTTGAGCTTATTCAGTATGCTGACTGTGTAAAGGGCCATAGGCAAGCCAAAGAGCTTAATTGTGTCTACCCCAGTTTGTGTCATAAGGAGCTATTGAAGATTCAAAGGAATGTTCTGAGGAAAGTTGTTGCCTTTTTAATTGGTCATTTAAACCTTTAAAAGGTATTTAAATGTAATAGTATTGGGAATCAATCCTAATCCCCTTTGTTGAGTTGTCATATTGGGAGACTGCTTGCCATGTTCTGTGTAAGTTTTATTTTCTCTGCTCAAAGATTTTAGCATTTAGATCATTACCTAAATGAGCCTTGGGAGCTACAGGATATTTGTGTTATCTGTCTTCTGTGCTTTGCTTTTGATACTGGTCTCTTTACCTAGGTATTTTTGGAGTTGTGTTTCTTGTTGAATTTGTGTACAATAGACCTTGGGTCATAAGGACCAGCTTTAGGGCCTCCTTAAAAGTTGTTATAAAAGTTATAGATTCATTCATTACATTTAATTTATTCTGGTGTACCTTTTGATTTGTAGATGGTATCACTGATCCATAGAACATACATTTACTTAATTTTAACATAAATAGTTTTCTTATAATTTCACCATTAAATAAAAGATATACATTGTAGAGACTGTTTTGTTATTAGTGTTAATTCCTTGAACTGCTATGTGGTTAATTGTTGAGTAGATTTTGATGAAATCATCAGATTGTAGGAAAAATTCTGTTTTTATCCTCAGAGAGGCTATTTTATCTTTAAAAATTGTCTTTATAAATATGCTTAAACTTCCATTTGCACTTTATTTTGTATGAGTACTTAGTGTTTTTATGTGGACTTTCTGCTTAAGAAAATGACAGACAGCACACAAAAAGTTTTTCCTTTCTGCTTGTCATCTGTCAAAACTGTATGCATCATACTCTTTCATTCCCATATGTAAACAAACAATGGTTAAATGAGTAGGGCACTACTGGAGTTTGTGGGCTCAAATTTCACTACTGGCATGAATATTCGTAGCTGATCAGAATTGGCTTTAAGCAGTAAGTCCTAGTCTCCTTAGCCCTTGTATATCAAAACATTAGACTGCAGAGCTCCAAACCAAATTAAACCCTTCCCATACAAACTCATTTTCAGAAATTTAAAGTTTATGCTAGAATCTTAGTTAAACACTTTTTAATACTTTTTAAACTTTTAAATCTTTTATTTAAAAAAAGTTAAATTTCTTAATAAAATATTTTGAAAATTTGTAAAATATGTTTACGTTAGACCACACTCTTAAAATGCCTCAATGCCACCCAATAATTAAATAGTAGAATGCTGCTCTTTAGTGAGTTTGTAGGTTCAAATCTCATCGAAGACATTGTTTCTATCCACTCAAAATTGTCTTAAGACAGTAGATCTCAGGTTCAATTAGCCCTTGTGTAACAAAAAATTGACCACTTCAAACCAAACTTTTATTTCTCCTCACTAATAATCTGTACCACCTGTTTTAGTCTAAGTAAATTGTAAATATGAAATTAAATTCAAATAAATTTGTTACTATTAATTTATTGATGTGATTTTGCAATCCACTAAGTTTACACTCCCATTGAGATTACAATTTGCTCGAAACTGCTGAATGGCTGTTTGCAACATACTTTTACAAACCAGAGTTCTCTTGCAATGAGAATGCAGCTCACTCAAAGCTGCAAAACATCTGTCTGAATACTTTCTCTTTGTATTTGTACCCTACTTACATTGCCTATGCATTTAATGGTTTATTCTGGCTTAAAGGTTTTACCTTTGCTTATTATTTTATATTATTATAATCTTACTATTTTTTGTTATGAAATATTAAATGATCCTATTATTATTCATAAATTCACTAAATAAAATTTCTATGTTATTTATATATATATATATATATAAGAATAATTATAATAAAATATGGAGGAAAATAAAAAATACATGAATATTCAGCTGTTTTAAGATTTATAAAAAAAGCATTCTAATACCTAAATGCTTTGCACATTTATAAATGGAAATCATTTAAAATATTTTTACTTTTAATTATGTACTGTTAATGATATATTAGGTATGATAAAGATTTGTCACTTATTTTCTTTATAATGTTATAGGTGATATGTATAGTGGAAGTGAGGATGATGAACCTGATTGGGTAAAGACAGAAAAAGAACAATTTGCTGCATATCGGGATAAGGATAATGATGGGTTTATGGATAAAGAAGAAGTTAAAGAATGGATACTTCCAAGTGATTATGATCACAGTGAGGCAGAGTCTAAGCATCTTATTCATGAAGCTGATGATAATAAGGTATTATATACAAGACAAATGATAAATTGAACTTACCTTGAATAGTTAAGGTACAAAGGTTTCTCCAAAGTTGCTAGAAAAAGATAGAATCGCCAGAAAATTATTTTAAGATAGACATAATTTCATTAGTTAATTTTTTTAGGTTAAAAATATTACATATGTATAATTATTTACTGGGTAGAGGCTATGCCAAGAAAAGTAGAGGACCAGGGATACTAGTATGAAAATGTATAGTATTTATAGATCATTCTTTGACTTATAACTCAGTAAAAGTTGTGTGTGTGTTAATTTTAATTCTAAGCTGAAAAGTAATTTTTTTTAGTTATTATTCATTCAAGTTTACTTTTATTACAGGATAAGAAACTAACTAAAGAAGAAATTATAAATAACTATGATTTGTTTGTTGGAAGTCAAGCCACTGATTTTGGAGAAGCTTTAACTAGGCATGATGAATTTTAATTATTTTAGTAAAAGTTTACATTGAACATTTTTTGCTGATGTGTGCATTTTATTCAGGTATTTCTATGCTTTGTCTAAATTCTTATAATCTCAACCCAAGATCTCCACGAGTACAAAATAATTTTATTTAATGATTTTTTGGTAATTTGTGTTTCATTATATACTACTTAAAAATATTTTTAAACATATCTAATAATTTTGTGTTGTGGTTTGTTCATATGAGCTTTTTATTAGCTTTATTTTTCTTAAACTTCTTTGTTATTTTATGAGACACAAATTTTATAACCTTTATATGTGATACGAAAATATACTTATTTTCACTTCTTTATGAAATTTGCATTTACATTGTTACAGACTATTTTAAGATATTGCTTGTATTAACTGTGTGTAAAGATTTTTAATGTTATAGGTTTGAAGTACTGAAAGGTAACTCTTACAAAAATAAACAGTTACTCTTATGTGTTTATAGAGTAATGAGTGATATAAAACAAAGTATTGTGTTTAAGTTAGTGACTTTTATTTTAGTGTATTTCCTAGGACTGAGTTTTTGCTACTAGTTATGCTTTTTTTTTTTTTTTTTTTTTTTTGGTTTTACTAGATGACGCTTTTAATCTAGCATGTCCTGTGTGTTTGTTCATCAATATAAATGAATTTTATAGTCAATTGCTATTGAGAACACTTGTTGAATTATCCACTGAGATATTTTTATAACTCTTGTGCTGTACATTATATTTGAAATGTATTTTTATATTTATTAAAGTAAAAGAGCATTTATCTGTGTGAAAATTATTTTTTTATTATTTTCCTTGAAAAGAAGATATAGCTTAAATTTAATTTTATGTTTGCCTGCAAGATGACTTTTTGATCATACAGTAAAATTGAAACTTTAGAATATTTGTAAAACCTACACCAAAGTAAGCATACATGCCTCAATCAACTGTTTGTAAAGCCCATTGTAAATTTAATAATAGTGAGGTAATATGAATTAGGTGGCAAAGGAAACAATGACGGTAATGATGAAAAATTCAATTGAATAAGGAGGGAAATGAATTCTTGAACAATAATAATGCTGCATAAGTGCCTAGAATTTAAAAAGATGCAAGTAAGGTGCATTTACTGAATTTTAAAGAACTTGGTTTAAAAAGGGGGAACTTAAAGAATGATTTTTAAACTATTAATGAAAATAGTATTGTACTTAAAGATGTATATAAAATTTATACATTAGTAAAATTAAAATTCTGTTCATAATTTATTATTCTAAAATGTTTATATTGAGTAACAACAGTTCTTTTTTTAATTGTCGTTATAAGCACCTGTTAAAGCTCACAGGTTACAGTAAATATTATATATGCATTCACAATCAATGTTCTGTTGATGTCCATATGACATTCTAGATATTGACTCATAGCTCGTGTGCTGTTAGTCATATATTTCAAAATGACTATTGTGTGAGCACTCTAGAATGCATTTTTCACATGTTCACAAAAACTTTTGATCACTTTTCAAACAAATATGCCCTTTAGTTGACATTAGACTGAAACTTTTAAAATCTTAAAATTTATTTTATCAATTAATTTAATAGTAAAAATTTTGTTATGGTTAATAACCTCAAATAGTATGTGTGAAACGTTTTAATCCAATTACCCAATATTAATTATAATTACATTCTGTAATAAATTTTTAGCAATTCTATACCTAAAAGCCTTTTTCCTTTGCCTATTCTTTTGGTGTAATTCCCATTCTATTTCTAAATCATATTAACTCTTTTGGTGAACTTGAAGTCGCCCTAGCATATTTTAGCACACTCATCTTTCCTTACATAAAAACTTAACATATGTGCTGATGTAGTTAGTGCTCTTGACTTATCCTCTTTTAATTTCTCATTTGATAAATAACTCAATCCTAACAAGTTTAAAATACAATTTTATGACATATACATCAGTATATTATATATATATATATAAAGCAATTCAAAGGTTGAAAATTTTATTAGGTAAATACTGATTCTATTAAGCATAAAAGAAAGCAGTGTAATAATGCCATAGCTATTACTTGTGGCTAAATATTAACCATATTAGATTTCTTTGTGTTTAACCTTTTGTGTTTAACTTAATGTTAACCTATTGAGCAAATTTTTATCTTTCAATAAATAGCTTGTATTTAAAGATTTCTTTGAACAAACTTTAACTCATGCTCTCGGTATGCAAACTTATCGTGTTTGCAGTTACACGGGTGGAACAGCTATGCCAAAACGATATCTTTGTACCATTGTGCTCCAAAACTTTGTTGAATTGTTCCAGTCTGCTCCAAAATTAAAAATATTTCTTTACTCAAAAAATCACTTTCCCATTTTTTGTAGCAGTGATTTGCTTTTCATTTTGTTCACTAGCAGAATTTTAAATTCAGATTTCTTGTTAGTGAAGAAACGGTGAAAGAGTGCTGAAATTCATTAATGGTTGGTCAAAATTCAACCCCGCAATGATGTCCTGATTCAGGTGGGAGACAAAAATGATTATTTCAGGTGGTGAGGGATACATGACTTGCATGGCATTCACATTTGAAGCAACGATTTCATATTTGGCTATACAAACTAGTTTGGTTTCAAAATAAATTTCACATGCTCTCAGCTGCTTTTAGTACCTCCCCTTCGCCCTTTTTTTAAAATTCTCTTTGTGTATTGTTGGAATAGGTATTTATTCCTCACGATATCATTTTAACTCTTGCTCTATCATTTTTCCAGAGCAATCTTTTATTCGTCCAGTACACATTGATTGCCTTCTTCTGTCACTATTACATTTTCATCATATGATTTAAACTTTACATTGCCTGGATCATCATAACCATTACTTGTTTCAGTTTGCCTCTTGTAAATTGTGACAAAACTGATCTTTGTAAACTCCTTTATCATCTGCAAGGTTTTATTACATAGTGTAGCTCAGTAGATTGCAGCATCTGAAGGGTAACAAGGGATGCTCTCAATGAATCACTGTTAGGCCACTGGGCATGCCCTGTGAATTAGAAGCAGCTTCCAAACTGTCCAAATGTCAATAAATATTTCTGAGTCTCGTGTTTTCCTTACAGATTTTCTATAATTTTTTTCTCCTTATTTGTGGGACATACCTTGTAGAATTCCCAATTGAATGCTAACATACTGTTTGAATGACCATCTTAAGGCCAATAATAGTAAGTTCTTGTTCACAGTAAACTGTATCACACTTTGCAATCTATATCACAATTGCATCACACTTTTCTTCGAGTTTGGTGAAAAATATGCAGTTTCTTCCTAAAGTAACTCAGAAAGATGTGATACAGTCAACGATAAGCATGCATAAGGACTATAATCATAATTATTTTTAGTAAGAAACTGTATTTTCTCTCCAAACTCTGAGATAAGCCTGATACAGTTGTACTATTTGTTGTGACTACAAGAATTGACTCCATTACATTTCCACCTAAACATTAATATTGAATTATTGCAGCAATCTTGTGGTAAACAGCGTTAGCACTAAAGATGATGATCAACATGTAACTTTCTTGTTTGTCACTGATTCTTAGCCAATAGCATACCGATATTTATACAAGAGGGATAAAGAGGAATATTTCTATCTTCTTTCGACCAAAGGAAACCAAACATTTGAATATTTCAGTTGGCTACCAAGATATTTTGCTAACTAAATGTCACCATTTCATTTTCCTATTTCAATGTACACCTAACCAAACAATCATCCAACATTTCTTTGCTAATTAGCAAAGAAAGGTGTCAGTGTTCTACAACTTTTACATGCTCATGTTCTTTTAATGTAATAAAAAGACTTATCAAGATTATTATATCCTCCACAGCTGCTCCTAAGAATTGGAAAGGTTTAGATCATACTACCATGCTAGCCATATAGTTTAGAGATAATTTTAAAAAAAAATTCTACAAAATAATTAACTAAAAATTTTCTGCACCACAAACATAATGTCTGCCATTGTTATCAAGGGGTTTTGCAGTCAGATGAAACTTTAAAATACAGCATAATTTGAGAAGTTCCACTGAATATTTTAACAATACCACATAGCAATGCAGAATGGGAGAATGCATTCAGCAGTGAGTGAATGCAAGACGACAAGAACTAAATTTAGAAGTTTCACCCTCAACAAAAAGATATATTAACTAAAACCAATATACACAACTGTTATTTTAAACAGACTCTTGACAAAGAGTTTCTAACCAATCAAAAATCTGCCTCATACAATCATTTGAAACAGAAGAATTTTTTTTTTTTGTTGTGGAAGCAATTAAATGTAATATTGAGCAATGTTTTTCTAGATTTTGTTTTTTATGCATTCAGATTTTTGTCAGGTCCTTATTTTTTTAAACTTAAAAATTTCATTTGAGTACTATTGACTATGATACAAAATCATTTATTAGCATATGTGGAAATGTAATTATATAAGGGACAAGAATAATTATCCTATGAAGTTCTTTATTGACACTTCGTTCAGCTTTTTAAAGACAGACAGAAGTAAGCATATAATAACATAACTAATTACTTAAAATTTAAATTTACCAAGCTTATATTTCATACAGTTTTTTTTTTTTATATGCATTTAAATTTATTTTACAGTGAGTCCATTTACCTTTTGTAAATTGTTCTTTGCTTTCCAAACTTTAGAAAATATAAAATCTATTACAAGATTAAACTGTTTAATCCCTTGAGGACCAGCACATAAATGCTATATGAGTGGACCGTTGCAGTTTAACGCCATCTAGTAATTAAATCTATTTAAAAATTCAAATAAAATGTTCCGATCTCAGATTATGCATATGTGATGCTGGTCTCTCAATATCAGCTGGAGATCATCACATGGAGGTGAATCTGGGCTGATAAGAGTGGAATCGCCGTGTATACAAGACGTTGGTTGCGAATGGGCTAAAGAAGACTTAAAGAAAAAGATTAATCCGTAGGACCTTTGGCTGATGCCTGCCTCGTATGTAAAACACTGCCTTTCTGTATTGGGTCCAGTTTGTGGGTTCGATTCACACTGCAGGCTTATATGTTCGGATTTGGCTTTAAGCAATAGGTCCCAGCCAAATTTGCCCATACTAGCAAAAGAAGCTCCTACTTAACCAATCGTAGAAACCTTTCTTCTACAAACATAGAGCTATGTGAATCCAGAGGATTTGATTTGGAGTACTAGGGTCTACTGTTTTAATAAATGAGGATTACTGAAACTGGGACCTATTGCTTAAAGCCAATTTCGAAAGGCTACGAATATCCATTTCCAGCAATAGGGTTTCAAACACATGAATTCTACTATAAAAGAGCAGTGCCCTACTTGTTTGGCATGAATCCAGTAGGAGGGTCACATTTAAGCAAAGACATTGCAAAATCTAATAATAATCAGGAAAACAGTGAAATAATTCTTTCCAATGCCATCTAGTAACCGTGCATTGTCAATCAGTCAAGAAAATATAAGTGTCTAAGTTCTTAAAGAGATTGTTAAATCCAATTTGTGACTCATGCTCTAACCACTAAGCAAAAGAGTCTTAGATCTATTTGAATGTTGCTGAATCAACATATAACAAAAACTTTTCTATTTGGAGAGGTATAGGAAATTCATATAAATAATGCAGAAGTATAGGCAACTATCAAAGTAAAATACTTTAAGCACCTAAATCAAACTATCCTGTTTTCCCCTGCTTAAATTTCTAACTTATCTCCTTTCTGCAAATCGAATAATCTATCGACTTATTACAGGGAGCATCACGTTATAACCAATCATCCAAAGAAGTTTGTGGCAGTATTCACCTACAACATGTATTTAAAGTTTGTTAAATTACGATAAAAATTAATTTAAGAGTGATATTGCAAAAATACATTAATTTTTTTAATTATACCACTATCAATTAGACAGTGGCCAAAGCAGTAGGGTGCTTACCTTCGATACTGTTCTTTGCAGGTTAAAATTAGTAGAATTTCATCAATTTAGACATCCCCCCCCCAAAAAAAAATTAAAATTAAAAAATTTACTAATTAAGTATTTTGACTATTGTTGTACCTAAAAATAATTTTTTTAACTATCCAGCTATTTGTTTTAATTTATTTTATAGTACTAGAATATAAGACAAAAATTAGTAACTATTGGAAATTATTAAAGGATAAGTTTATAACAAATTTTACAGCTTTTTGAAAAGTTTTACTATTATAAAACTAAAAATTTATATATATATATATATATATATATATATATATATATATTTACATGAGTATTTACAAAGAAAACCTTTGTACATTCTTAAATGAAGAAACTGCTGATTTGAATATATATTTCGATTAGGAAACATAGCTACTTGTTTTTATATCAACAATTTATTAAATTATGTAGAAATATTACAAGTATATTTATTAAATACTAGCAAGTGTGCCCGTGCTTCGCTACGGTGAAGCAGAGGTTTTGACATGAACAGTGCTAATTTTGTTGGTATTAATTAATGTTGTCCAAAATTAAGGACAGACCACATGGTTTTGTATGAAACAGAAACACACCCTTATATTGACAACCATATGAATATAAAGATAACTATATAAAAGGATAGGTTTTTATATTTGCCCATAAGAATCACTAAAATTTTTACTTTTTGTTGTTAGAATATTGTTGATAAACATTTCATTGTAACGTAAAAATAAACCAAGAATTAAATTAAAAATTAGTTCTTATATAAAAATGCTGTAATTTGCGTCGCATAGAAATAAAATTTGATCACTTTATATTTCAATTTTCAGGTCAAATCGAATGGATACTACGCAGACAATGTTTAAATAATATAAAATAAGAAAAAATAAATGAGATATTTAAAGGAATGACGTCATAAGATTAAAAAAATATATCATTTTCACCTATTTATTATGTGATAAATTAAAAATTTTAATCTCCTGCTGTTAATGGAGGAAAATTGCGTTTAAAAAATTACTTGGGATGATGTCACATTGCTAGAAATATTGCTTCTTTCACTTAGTTATGATGCGATAAACTAAAAATTTAATCGTTTGCTTTTAACCGGGGGAAAATAATGCTTGGAATAATGACATGAAATGCTCGAAAAAGGGGGAAGGAATGAATTTTGAAAGTTAAAACCTTCCCAGGGATATACTTAAACATTTCCCAAATTTTCACAGCAATTGGATGCATGGTTTTTGAGTCTATTGAGTACATACAGACAGACACAAATTCATTTATATATATATAGACTAGCTGCTTTGCACCCAGCCTTCGGTCTGGGTTTTAAAATATTTCGATGAAAGATTTAGAACCACTATTAAAGATAATACGATGTATTAATAGAAATGCTGAATAAAACTCGTATGTTTCAGATTGTTGATGATTATAACAGTTTATTAATAGCCGAATGTCCAATAAGTGCCGCTGCATAATAATATTCCATTCCACGACTTTTTTAAATGTAGGAGTCAAATTTCAAAATATTGTGGAGAGTACTATATTTGTACTGTTCTGAATAGGATAATTCATTTCCGAGATTGGATGTCTTTTAGTAGTAATGTTTTACATACATAAAAATTAAATTTAAAACAACAAAACCTATGACGATAACTTTTTCTTTATAAAAATGGCAATTGTGAAATAAAGACAAATTTGAAAGAACATGGCAAATTTGTAATTAATGAAAATAAAAATCACGCCAACATATAACAGAAAAAATACTAACTTCTTAAAAAAATGAGAAAGTAAAATAAAGATTTACATATTTTGATGAAGCAAAAAATTTAGCTATTAAAAATAAAATGATTTTGATACTGGGATATTTCAAACAGAAAATGTTATTGTGTATGAAAAATAGTTGTGACTATAGGCAATAAGTGGCTCCACTCATTACATATTTTAATTCATATATTTTTAACTGATTGTAATTAGGGTATTTTAATGGTGAAAAGAGTTTAAGCATTCAGCGGATTTGGCGAATTAATGCATCGAAATGTATTTATGTTAATAAATGCATTTATTTACACTCAATTTTTAATGGTGTATATATATATATATATATATATATATATATATATATTATATAGAAACATATCAAAAGTAAGGTCTTGAAAAATTCTTCAAGAATATAATAAATCACTAACAAAATTACCAAAATGTGCCGCAGTTCAAATTTTCCAAACAAACAAAGGTTTGGCAGGATAGGCGATAGCTGTTCTGCATTAATGTCAATTCTATAACCAAATATCGGGAGAAAACGACGACAATGAAAATATGATAATTATTTTTCACGCCAACTCAACAGTTTAATGACTGTACTACATAACTAAAACAGTGTTTTTGTTGGTTTTAAAATAATATATTTCGAACTAATTAAAATATCAGAACACGATTCACCTAAATGACTCCCTTAAGTAATTCTGCCAAGACTAATTATGAGTAGATGTTAGTGCAGTCTCAAAATTGGATAAATAAAAATGGCGCAGTTGAATTGACAATGAAAGAAAAATACCAAATGTTGATAAAATGAACTAAGAACATAAGGTCAAAATCCGAGAACAATTATATTACTTGAAAGCTTTATCATAAGAATGAAGTTTTAATTTTTATAACACATAATTAAAAGAAATATATACCGAAAGTCGCCAAGTCCACGATTATTATTAAGAATAGGTGAAGTACAGAGTGAAGACTTAAAATTGAATAAATAAAAATGGAGCAATAGAATTTAAAATGAAAAAAATATACCAAATTAATATTGATAAAACGAAATAAGTATATATCCGAAAACAATTATATTATTTGAAATCCCATTTTAAACTTTAATCAAAAGTGGCTACTATATCTCAATATTTCATAGTTGCTATTTATAAAATGAAAACTTATTTTTTTTTCCCCGTATATCACTTGCAATTTTTTTTCATCCAGTGTTGTTGAGTTTTATATAACAAAACCTATAACCATATGTTAGTTTTTATTTAATAAATGGCAACTGCGAAATAAAAGCAAATTTGATAGAACATGTCAAGTTTTTAATTACTGAAAATAAAAATATCGCCAAGAAAATAAAATAGAAAAGAAAAGTGATTTCCTAAACAAAAATGAGTTTAGTCTTTAGCAGATAAGAAAATAGTCTTATATACATAAATGTCATCATATATTTATGTAATTACACTTGAATTTAAATAGCGCAGATACGTTTTTGTGTTTCCCGAATACCAAATATCTGGCGATAATAATGCCAACAATGAATAACACTGCCATATTTAGATGCTAACTGAACAATGGAAAGCTCGTGTCGCAAAATTTAGCTGCCATTTTGTTCGGTTTTTCGTTAATATCTTTCGAACTAATTGGAATATCGTAACTCGAATGGGCGAAATGACATCCGTGGATTGTTTCGCGTCTTTTGGTACCTTCGGCGCCCGTCTGCGTTCAGCGGTTCGCCAGAAGATAGACGAAGATACAAACATACATATATACATAGATAGTCACAGTCAGATTTTAATCTTGGGATTAAAGATGTTTTAACATGGAATATGTTCATTTAGAGGTATCAAGGATTTCTATCCAAAGTTAGTTACTCTATGGCTTATCGGGTAGATTTGTATAAAAAAACCCATCTTAATATCATAAATAAATATAACAAAATATATGCTTACATGCTAACGATTAAATCTGCATCGAATTTGTGTCTTATATTAAATCTTAAACTTTTTTATGGTAAAATATAAGTTTAACCCTAAATTACATTACTATATTACTACTGTACATTGATTAGAAACGTTAATATACCTTGGCATAATACGTGGTAGAATAGGAAGCAGAGGTTTTGACAGCAACAGTACTAATTTTGTTGGTTGTAATAAATATTTTCCAAAATTAAGGAAATTTATGACAAACCACATAGTTTTGTATGAAACAGAAACACACATTCATATCGACAACCATATGAATATGAAAATAACTATATAAAATGATAGGTTTTATTTGACCATGAGAGTCACTGAAATTTGTACTTTTTGTACTTAGAATATTGTTGATATGCATTTCATTGAAACGTAAAAATGAACCAAGAATTAAATTTAAAATTAGTTCTCATATAAAAATGCTATAATTTGCGTCACATAGAAATGAAAGTTAATCACTTTATATCTAAATTTTCACGTCAAACCGAATTATACTACGCAGACGATTTTAAATATTATAAAATAAATGAATAAATTAAATATTTAAAAGAATGACGTCGTAATGATAGAAAAATATGATTTTCACCTATTTATTATGTGATGAATTGAACATTTTAATCTCCTGCTTTTAACCGTGGAAAACTGCGTTTAAAACAATTACTTGGGATGACGTCACATTGCTAGAAATATTGCTTCTTTCATTTAGTTATGATTAAATAAATTAAAAACTTAATCGTTTGCTTTTAACCGGGGAAAATAATGCTTGGAATAATGATATGAAATGCTCGAAAAAGGGGGAAGGAATGAATTTCGAACGTTGAAAATTTACAAAAACCTTCCCAGGGATATACCTAAATATTTCCCAAATTTTCACGGCGATTGGATGCATGGTTTTTGAGTCTATAGAGAACATACAGACACACACAAATTCATTTTTATATATATAGATTTGACATTTTCTACCATTTCTTTTATGCAGCCTCCAGATAGTTTTTTTCCCAAAAATTATATTTTATTACATAATGATTAAAAATTTTAATAATCACCTATAATTGCTCCAAAATACAAATTTCACTGTTCCAAAATGTTCTTGGTGCTGTTCCATTAATGTACTTATTTTTTTCCTAACAGTTAATTCCAAAACTTTTCACAAATAATTTAAATTTTTATTTCTAATCTTCTATATTGTATAGTAGTTATCATAAGGTTCCATGCAGTAGACTTTAATTCCTGAACAAGCAATGTCTGTGTCATCCTGGTATAGGTAGTAATGTCAGTTGTTCATAAGTGACTTTATACAAAAAGTTATACCCATGGAATGAGTCAATGTTTAAAAAAAAGCAAGTTCATACTGCATTTGGGTTATAGGTAAATCTAATTGATAAGTTCAAACACTGATTTTTTTTCATAATACAGGTTATAAAAAGAGGGTCTTATCTGCAAATAAAACCTAAAAGGTAAGTTTTAAAATACTCCAGAAACTTCTATATTAAAATGTTAATCATGTTTTAAAGTTTAGGAACCCCTGCTATAATAAAGTAGCAATTCCTAAATATACCTCTCACTGTTACAAGTTCACACATTAAATTATGAAATCTTATAAAACATTACTAAATTAGAAAAACATTTTACATTTGGTTAAAAAGTACCTTAAAATTGAACACTATGCTTAATCTATTTTCTTGAAACTGCTTGAACATATGCAGTAAAACCTTGGTCTATCATTTTTCAATAAGATGCAATGGATGCAAATTGTTAATGTATATAAATTCAATTAAATGTGTGACTGCCAACAAATCATTTACAACACTAATTAAAAGTATTTAACATTTAAAAATTTGAAATCTTATATGTAGAATGATATTTAGCATTATGTAATTCATACCTGCTTTGTGCAAGTAGTTTGCCTGACTGCAAATAGTGATTATTCTGCTGCCTCTGTCAATGTACATACGCATTGAATGATTTAAATTTTGACAAAATGTAGTATACTTAAGAAAACTATACTGATTCAGGATATAGATTATTCACTTTTTTATCACTCCATGTTGTTTAAGTTGCACACTTTCTGATGATCTAGGAGAGTCAGAAATCTTTTTGCTTCAAAAAAGCTTTGAAACATTCTTATATAAATTTTACACACACAATACTTCAAGGAAGACAAAATGTCAGAACTGAACTGTTTTCAACCATAGATGTAGAAATAAATAACATTGGTTCTGTGAATAAACTGAACAATCAATGAGGGAAAATGTATATTTTAGGAACAATAGATCAAGGTTCCACAGCCTTATTAAAACTATACTACACAAATTTATTACTATTGTAAATAAACTTAAGAATTACATATAACAGCTTAATCATCTCACAGAATCTTTATTAAAGAGGGAAGAAATTTTTTGGGTTCAATAATTCATGCCTGGAAAACATAGCTGCTTCCTCACTTTAGTGAAAGTAATATTTAAGATACATAAATTAGAGCAAAATGCAGTTTTTTAATTTTGTTTTTGTTTTGTGTTAGAGATAAAAGATGGAACCTATAGAAATTAATAATAGATACTAAATTTTATTAGTACAAATACAATATACATATCAATAAATGATTACGCATCACAAATCAGTACACAAAAATTAAGTGATAGCTTAAAATACATATATTTAAATTAAGAATCTGCTTTACCATATATATATATATGAGAAAAAAATCAATTTAAGGTAGATGAAGTTATTTCTATTTTAACAAAGTTGTAATTATTGTAAACTATGTAAGTTGAAATTTTTAAAAACACTGGATATACCTAGAATAACAATACATTAAGAAGTGAATTTGTTATACACATTTTTAATACAAATTCTTTGCAGCCTTTGAAACTGTGCAGTTGCATATATCTATTCAGAAATAGAAAGGTAAAATTCCAACAACATATACTAAATTTTGAGACTTAACCACTGAATACTGAGTGAAAAATATAAGATTTGCAATCATACAATTTTACATTGAGTGCAATAAGTGACTAAAAATAAACTTTAGCAGTTGCTCCTCACAATCCAATCTTCAAAAAAGTAAATTATAAGAATGACAACTTTAAAAATTATGTTTTTAATATTCTAAATATTTTGTCTACTATAAAAGACAGAAAAAGAATGGGAAAATATGTTCTGAATATATAAAGCCCACAAAATATCTTTTGTTTTCTTCCAACAGTAATGAACTATACGAGAAATATCACAGTTATATATTTTTTTCAAACAAAAGTAACATATCAGATAAAATATATAACTAGAAAATTAAAGAATGATTTATCGCATAAATAATCCTTAAGTATCTAACAAATTTTAAGTTTAGTAAAAAAAAGTTTAAGTCTGATGTTTAAATTAAATATGTACAAGTATGTTAATAAGATATACTAATGATGGAAAATTTTTACAAAGTTGTTATGTTTGAGAAAATACTGAATTTCAAACTAAACAAATATGCATTTTACCAAGGAAAGAACTCAGCTCAAAAAATCCTATAATTAGAGTTTTAAACTGCACATACATGAATAATTTAAATACTCTTAAATACCACAAAGTGCACTAAAAGCATTGCCCTGCAAGGGTGTAATAATTTGGCACAAAAGATAGATTTGATACAGAGTTAAGCACAGTAAAAAATTTAAATTGAAGTTTTTCAAACAACTAAAGAGAATTTTAAGGATCCAATTTCCAATCTTCTTTTTATACATGTATGCAGCATGCCAGATCAATTTATTGTCAACATTTTAGCAATTCTTTTATTTCTTGCTTTTCTGCTGCATCAAAATAACTAGCACCATCAGGTGTGTATCCTACTTTTGATGCTCCCTAGAATAAAATTCAGTATCTGTTATAAATACAAACTGAAAAAGGTCATAGTAGGGAAAAAAGGGGGGGACTAAGTAGAAGTCATTCCAAGGTGACCAACACAATATTACACTAAGTGAAGGCAATAACTTTACAAATAGTTACTTTAAATGCCTTTTCATAATTATATTATAATAAATTCAAGAATCTTAAAAATTATCTTCTAAATTTTGCTTAAGCAATAACTGTTTTTAATCAAAATCAAAGTATAGATTTTTTTCAACCTCATAATATTTTACTTTATTGGTCCCCTGATAATTATTCCTCTGAAATAGTCTGATGAACTTATATATTTGAATTGTAGCATTTGAAGATTAATTTTGAATATGCAATATAGATGCCAATTTCTTAAGAATGTAACTAAAACAAAATATTAATTAAAACTCATGTGACCAACATAACATGCAACTTATTTATAATAGGGAGTACAGTAATATCATGAAATAATTTATTAATGGATTAATTTTTTGTACCATCTTATATAAAAGGGTAAATTTCCATTTAGCTGTGCAGGGAATACAAAATAAATTTCTCTTTAACAAAATACTTATCATAGGCCACTTAACTGTACATTGATAGATTTCTAGCAAAAATTTAATTTCATAATCTCATTTTCTCATCATATGAGCTCAAGTCTAAAATATTTTCTTTTAGAAATTTTGAATTTTACATAAATGAAATAAATGATTCACCCTATAAAGTGTGGTACCAAATTATAATAATGTTAATTTATACGTACAAATATACATACCTTATCAAGCATGAGTTTGACACAGCTAGTGTGTCCTTCCCAAATAGCTGCAAGTAATGCACTTATTCCATATTTATCTTTTGCCTAAATTTAGTCAAAAATAAATTATTAAATGAAACATTTAATATTTTTTTTAACATTCATTCAAAATGGAACTTGCATATGATAAATTTTGTCAATAGCTACAAACAATAAAATAAGTTATTATTAAATTTCTTTTATATTTCAAGTATTTTTTGATGGAATAAAATTCTAATTCTAAATATCTTATTTTAATACATTACGGAAGACTGATCATTGTCTGGTAAAGAGCAAACTTTGAAATCATAAGACTTGACACACAATTAGAAGTGTACATGGAGGGGGGAGGGAATCCCTTGAACATTTTATGGACTTCTAGGTTAATTAGGATGCAAAAATCTGGAGATTATTAGCATAAAATCTCTGGAATTCCCTGATTTCCCAGAGCGAAAACACCCCTGTATAATAAATGATTTTATCCACTATACATTAAGAAATATGAAAAATCCTATGTTGTTGGTTGTTACTCAACCCTCTGGTATAGGAAAGCCTACACCATGTCCAATAAAACCTGTTGCAACATGCACCTGGTCTATGGCTAAGAGACACCTTCACTTGAAGCGAAGAACCATGAGGACAAAATCATGAGACTGCAAAATATTACAATGTTATATATATAAATACAACATTTTCAAATATATTTTGTTTTAAGAGAGGAAAAAAAAGTTGATTTTTAAGAATAATCATCACAACTCCTTATGGGGTAGGTATAGCACATGAAGAAATACAGTGAAATACTGGATGTTAGCATACCAATATCAGTTTATTATATACAAACTATTCAATGGAACAGCTTTGGTATATTTTTGCTTGTTCCGAAGAATGCTAATCCTTGGGGGCATAAATTTTTGGCAATTTTGAATTTAGATATTAATTTCCCCCCCCCCAAGAGAGGTATTAAATAATTTACTTTTGAGCAGGTGTCAACTCAATTTAAACACAATAAATACAGACAGTTGCTTATGCGATGAAATACTAGATTAATATAAATTATGTTATAGATTAGTTTCTACAAGTGGACTTCACAGAGCATTACTCCTATGCAAAATAATTTTCAGTCCTTAACAAAAGTGTTTGGCCTCTACTTAAATTAGCCCAAAACAAAGATGTACATCAACAGCAGCAGATCATATGGGAGAAAAAAGCAAATAATTTAACATTTACTAATCAGTTTTTACAATATTTCATTTCTAATGTATTTTACATGAACAAAGTCAAACTCTATTAAAAAGGAAAACCAAAGAGAGTTTTAAGACAATGAATGATTTACAAAAATACTTTAAATTATTTTTGTTCTTTTGCTGTTTCTCTTTTTCTTAGATGATTAATAAAAGACGGACCCATAAGACAACTGAAGACGAACCTTGTAATCATCTACATTGGATCCCATAAGATGATTAAAGAAGAACTCTGTACGTTGGAGAAAATAAAAAAATAAAAAGACTTGGAAGTAATAATACCTTATTACTTCAATTACCAGCTCTTATTAGCAGGCTGGCTGAGTTTGTAGGTTATGTTTGTTTTACAACTGTTGTGGCCAGTGGTAAAGTAACATGATGAAATGTTGACTACTTACACACGTCTAATTTCTAAGAGTCGATAAACATAATAGAGGATAATAAAGATTATTTAAAAAAATACAGCTCTTTTAAATCTAATCAAGGGATGTTATTTGTTTTCTTTTTGTAAAATCTTTGAGCAGCGTCCTGCTGTTCTGTCATTTTGTAGTCGATTGCACACACATGCAGATACATATTGGAATGTTACTATATTAAATAGAGAAATAAAACAGTTTTCTCATATCTCCATATAAATTTATTTTTAAAAAAATACATCAAGTTTATACTATTTTGATTGCTATCATGAATAAAAATTATTTTAAGTTGTTTTAATTATCAGATTAACATTTTAAATGAAACACCTAATAAATAGTCTGATTTAAGTCTCAATTGTATTATGCGCAAAACTATGATTTTTGATCATTTTTAAAATCCAATCAATTTTTCTAGTTTTTGCCATTTTTGCTGGCTTTTACCACTTATATCTTTATTTAGAGCTTCAATAACTATCACAAATGGACTTCCTTTATGTTTTTTCCTTCCCAAACCAACCTAATCTACTTTCGATTTCTGCCAACAGCGACAAAAATATAAAGCATGCTATATCAAAGCTGTATCTCAAAAACATAAGCACAAAGGATAAATTTAAATAAAATTTTGAAGAATATTATACTTACATCAACATTGGCACCTTTATCAATCAGATAATTTAAAACTTCCTTCTGTCCATAATCTGCTGCATAATGAATAGGTAATCTTCCATCTATGCTAGCATTTATATCAACACCCTAACATAAAAAAATTTTTAAATTAAATGCTTAATTAACTTTAAAAATTCTATAAAACACTACTTGCAAGACAATCATATAATACTTTGCTTGTGGCACAGAAGTTTTCTTCCTTTGGTGTTAATGTTACAGTAAAACTTGGAACAATTTTATCAAATGATTAGCTTTTTAACTAATTCAAAAATATTTGTGCCTGCATATTAAAGTTCTATTTTATATATTTTTGACATTTTAAATAACTGAGTAATTTCTTAATCTAAACATAATTGTTATGTTGTTTATTTAATCTTAATCCTAAAAAATTATACTAATTTAACTATATCTCCAAGAAGCAGAATTTTCTGTATCTGCAGACCATTTCCACAAGCCAAAGTTAGTCAGAGACTGTAATAAACAATTTCAATAATTCTTGTAACATATGTGCTATAAAATAGGTATTAACAAACATATAGCGGATACCAATAAAATACATTTTCATGCCAAAAATAAAATACATAAATAGATGTAACCAGTAAAAATTTTCTTTGCTGATAATATGGGGAGAAACAGCCCGCATTTTTTATGTGTCAGGGTTTGCTAGGAAATGCAACTCAGATGCAGTCATTGTGGCAAGAAAGGCTCTCATTCAAAACCCAAAAACAATCAAAATATTTAATAAAAATCCTTTATAATCATATCTATTGTGAATAACTGACAAGCATATTTTACACAGACAAGAGACAAACATGCATCTGTTTGATCTATTAAAAAGCTATCCTGGATGAGAAAAATCACACTTCTAAAAAAAAAAAGTATTTCAGGTCAGCTTTAATTTTATAGCTTGTTAAAACATTAGTGATGAAAATGCTAACAACATTAAAATTATAAAGATCTACAATTTTTCCTGGGAAAATGGACAGCTGGGTTAGAGGAGAGAAAGAAAGAGTCATACATCATAATTTTTAATCCCGTCTTTATTTTTGGGAAGTGCTCAAGAATGCCAATTTCAATGATACATATCCTTGCCTTATTTTGGATGGCTGGGAAAGTTAAGATAAAGAAATCTAGAATCAGGATGGGGAATTTTTTTTTGAAGAAGAACTTTAGAATTGTTGATATATTACACATAAATATAACTTAACAAAAATATGAACTAAGGAAATCAGAAGATAAAAAAAATTAAACTAAGGATGGATATCCCCATTAATATTTTTAACGTTCTTAAATGCCAGTTTTGTAAGCAGTCATCATTAGGGTAAGATTCCAAATATAATTAGAGATGTGCTCCCCACACATTATATAATTTAATCATTAAACTCAAACAAATTATTCCGGACTAAATAAAATACATTAGTATGAGTTACTACAATTTTTTTATGACCATTCATTACAGTAATAATCATTTTTAATGAAAAATTATAGCTAAACCCTTTAGACAGTTCTTGAGAAACAAAAAGAAGTATAAAATATTTTGAAGATATTGTAAAATATTGTATACAAAAATAAAAATTTCATATGACAAATTTAAGACAACTAAAGACGCAATTTAACACTGAAATGTTTAAATAATTCAATTATTTCATGGTGGGGAGAAGTCATTAATAAATTACAAAAAAAAGTGCTAACGTAACGCGTACCTACGCGCAAATAATAAAGAATATTGTGAAAAACGTCAGTTACAATGCTAATTGTGTTGCATTAATGAAACATGAATACGGAATTAAAAAATTTTGAGAGCAACATCAATAATTTTCTAAGTATATACTTTTACATAATTCAAATGATCGATAAATTTGGACATAAAAGCAAAAGTAAATATTCACATCTAAATTACATCAAAACAAGAAGAAACAAAAATTTAGATCCACGAACATTTTTAATCTCAAATACAATACAAAAAAATGCATAGTATTCATACTTGATTTTCAACAAAATCCTTAACTTGATCCAAATCACCATTTGTTAAGCTCCACAGAAAACCACTCATTTTTTTAAAAATTAATTATAACTCCTCTCATATAAGGCACGCACAAGCCCATTACTAGCCAATACAAACAGGAACTCCTATCCCTCCGACAATTCTCTGTTACATGGTATTTCATTGGATAAAGCATTGAGAATTTTCCACCCACACCAAGCAACTTCCGGTTTTCTTTGAGAATTCATACCTATATTCAACATCGAGGATATACAATTAAAAGTCTATGACAAGAGAATGAATATTAACTGTCTTTCTCTTGTAAACTTCTTTTCATTCTCTAATATAACATATTTATTCTAACTGATGTTTAAAGTTTTGTTGAAAAATTTTATATTGAAACGAGTAATGTTTTCAAAATACTCGCGGCAAAATATTCGGTTAAAATTAACCATGGACTAACCTCTGATTAACGATACTAAGATTAGCGTTGCTTCCACCTGCTTGTTCTGGTTAGTGGGTAGTTTCTGTAATGTCTAGTGAGACCGGTATCATCTGTTAGAACTGATCAATGATCAACTGCCTTATAATATTTAACCAACAGTTAGTTCTAATCAAATGTGGTTAGATGCAGCCTAAGAAAAGAGAGAAATAATCCTTGCACGATTTGGGAAGATGAGAGTTCTACCACGACCGGCTCTAGCGTTTTTACCATCGGTGAAAAATGCCACACTTTATTCTTTTTTAATTTGAGAAAAAAGGAGAAAATGAAAGTCCTATGTTAACTATAAAAAAAACATATAAATAAAGACAATAATATTAATACAGATTCGCAGACAATATTTTCAAAAATTATTTACCTAACCTAAATTTGGCCGGCCTTGATTCCACTAATTATGAATGTACCACTTTATATTTATGACAAAGGTTTTGTAACATCTGTCAACTATAGACCAGTGATAGATAAGTTATCGATGAATCCCAACCAAAGTTGACAAATTTAGTTTTGACTGTGCAGCTTAAGCTTTTGCAGTACTTACTAAATGGACAAATATGTCAATATAAATTATACATTTACTTGCAAAGTTACATGGGAATTAAACACGTTAGGAAATGACATTTTGTGAAGTTTTTGAGTGATGCGAATAAATTTCTTTCCGAGTAATCATAAGATTTTCATACTTCCTATATATTTCCAGGAACACACGATAGTAAAAGAAGTCTCCCTTTACCTTGGTTATCAGATTTCATATTCGGTAAGGGTTTTTATAGCTACTGCTTATCGAAAAATTAAATTATCCTAACATACTCAATTCTAATACAACAGTAACATACTAATTGCTGAAATATACAAAATATTGCCGCATAAAGAAGCTGAGCCAACGAGCTAAGTGGCCGAATGGTCAAAGCACGCGATCCAGACCCGAAGATTGTGGGTTCGATCCTTGCCGTGGCTGTTTATCCATAGTACGGATTTTTAATTTAAAAATGTTATTTATTGTTTCCTTATGTTTCCTTATGTTCTTGAACTTTCTAGATCTTTCTTTAATAAGTAAATTATTTATTTCTCGAATATTCTGTTCGGGTATAAAAGCTGATACCCACTAGTTGTAGGCAACTTCTCGATCCTGTAAGGTTGCGAGTTGCTACTTAGCTTCAATAAATTGTTCTGTTAAGTTAAACGGTGTGTTCATTCAAATCTTTGTGACAAATTTGGTGGAGGCGCCGGGTACCTATTTCGCCATTGTGGATAACTCTGACAGTGTTCGCAGAAGTCTCCGTTTAAGAGGATTACCTCCGGAATTTGGCCTGTACGACCCAGAAAAAAGAAAGAAGCAGATAATGCCCGAAGATACAAAGCCTGTCGTGGTAACTCCTACCTACCCGCCCCTAAGAAACCCTTCAACTTTCCGTGGGGAGCCTGGAGATGACCCTCGGAAATGGCTTGCAGAATACGATCGAGTGGCAAAGTTCAACAAATGGGATGAAATGATGTGTCTTGCAAACGTCTATTTTTTCCTGGACGGTACTGCCAAACAGTGGTACATAAATAATGAAGATACCTTGGACTCCTGGGACGCATTCAAGAGGGGTTTAAATGAACTTTTGGGAGATCATCTCAAGTACACAAAAAAGGCCGAAGAACAACTAAAATGTAGAGCTCAACGGGCAGGAGAGAGTACTCAGTCCTACATTCAGAGTGTATTAGGGCTTTGTCAAGAAGTCAATCCTTCAATGTCCGACAACGAGAAAGTATCTCACTTAATGAAAGGAGTGGCTGAAGATATGTACCAAGTGCTTGCTCTTAATGAAAGAAGTGAAGAAAACAGCTGACTTTATCAAGTGGTGTAACTACATTGAGGACATGAGGCAAAAAAGAATTGGCCGAAAATTTGAGAGACTACCAAACGTCGTACCAGTTGCAACCATGGAAGAAGAGACAGATTTAGTGTCTCTTATCCGTAGAATTGTACGCGAAGAGGTAAATCGATTAGTAAATCAAGTCGACGAGTTTCCGGACCCCTATTCCCAGCCGCTACAGACCGTCATCCAAGACGAAGTCGAAAGAGCTTTGGCGCCAGTGGTCGTAAAGTCTGCAGACGCCCAACGACGTCCCACGTATGCAGCCGCTGTGACGAGGAAACCTAGAAGTTCTGTCCAGAGATCAGCACCGCAGCCCAGGAAAACGGACCTATGGAGAACGACCGACAACAGACCAGTTTGTTTCCACTGTGGACGCCCTGGACACGTCGTACGCTATTGCCGTGAGAGGAAGGCCATTTTTGACGATTATCGAGCCCGCCGACAGAACTTCGATGACGCTGACGATGAGTTTCGCCGACCCAGCCCCGAACGCCGTTCTTTTCCTAGTCCTACTAGAGGCCGATCACCAACCCGTCGTTTCCGATCGCCGTCGCCATATCGTCGATCAGGTCAATCTCCAAGCCGTAGAAACGAGGAAAACTAAGCAGAGCGACCTTTCGAGGAGGTGAGGCCGCATGTTATGAAAATCCTCCATCGGCCGCAAGGATGACGGGTAACCACCTCGATGTTCTAGTAAATAATCAGCCGATCCGTGCTCTAGTAGATTCTGGAGCCTCGTTTTCTGTCGTCTCCGATAAGTTTCGTCGATCCTTAAAGAAAGTTATGTTCGCTGACGCCAAGAACACTATGCTGAAAGTCGCTAATGGCAATTTTGTTAGGCCACTGGGAAAATGTGTTCTGCGTGTCGTTATAAATAGACGAGAGCTGCCTGTTGAATTCATCGTCCTACAGCATTGTAGTCACGACGTAATCCTCGGATGGGACTTTTTGGAAGCTTCTCAAGCTGTGATAGACTGTGGCAGAAGTGAACTGTTGTTAGAAGATCCTGGCCAAGAAACCAAAGCACTAGACGCTTGGAAGGTGTATGCCACGAAAGACTACAAGCTTAAGCCACGATCCTTGACAAGAATTGCAGTATCAGGTTTAGATGTCGGAAGAAACATAAGCGTAATCGTGGAGGGCAATAGACACTTGCTGCTCGAAAGAAACCTTGCTACACCATCTATGGTATCCTTATACCATAATGGACGAAGTGAAATTTGGATTGCCAACATGCAAGCCAAAGATCAAGTCATTCCTAAAGGAATGTACGTAGGCGAAGCTGAGCTCCTGGATGAAGGGCAGGTATGCGAGATTGCGGAAACAACAAAAAGTACAAGTACTCTGCAGGAGCCGACGAACTCCAATACAGATTATACAATGATGATATCCCCTGAGTTGAGCAGCGAAAGAAAACGCAAATTAGTCGAGCTCTTACAAACCTTTTCGGAAATTTTTACAAAAGCCAACAAGTCGACAGCCTCAAAGACAAATGTGAAACACAGGATCAATACGGGTGACCATGCTCCAATCTACCAAAGGGCTTACCGAGTTTCACCGACTGAAAGACGCATAATTCGCGAAGAAGTTCAGAAAATGCTTGATCAAGGTATTGTCCAGCCATCTGAGAGTCCGTGGTCATCTCCCGTCGTACTCATAAGGAAAAAGGATGGAAGCTGGCGTTTTTGCGTGGACTATCGCAAACTGAATAGAATCACGAAGAAAGATGTTTATCCTCTGCCCCGTATTGACGATACTCTAGACTGTTTAAAAGGCGCAAAGTTCTTTTCTTCCATGGATCTCCGATCTGGTTACTGGCAGATAGAAGTGGATGAAGCGGATCGTGAAAAGACTGCCTTTATTACTCCAGAAGGTTTATACGAATTTAAAGTCATGCCGTTTGGACTTTGCAATGCACCGGCGACTTTTGAAAGAATGATGGATAATTTGCTACGCCATCTTAAATGGACTATGTGCCTATGTTACTTGGACGACATAGTAGTTTTCTCAGAAAGTTATGAAGATCACCTTATCCGATTAAGGACAGTCCTGAAATGCATTCAACAAGCTGGACTCAAGCTTAACCCCAAGAAGTGCCTTTTTGCTGCTCAAGAAGTAAAAATACTAGGCCATCTCGTATCCAGTAGCGGTGTCCGTCCAGATCCTGACAAAGTGAGAGCAGTGACCAATTTTTCTGCTCCGCAGAACTTACATGACGTACGAAGCTTTCTTGGGCTTTGCTCCTACTTCAGAAGGTTTATTAGAGGCTTTTGCTATATCGCCGAGCCCCTGCAGATGCTGTTGAAAGGCGATGCGAAATTTCATTGGGGTCCTGAAGAGGTAGAGGCTTTTGACAACCTTAAGAAGGCGCTTACATCTGACCCAGTATTGGGGATATTCGACGAAAGATGCCCTACAGAAATTCATACAGACGCCAGCGGATATGGTATTGGAGCAGTTCTGGTTCAAATTCAGAATGACGTGGAAAAAGTCATAGGGTACGCCTCTGGGACCCTGACAAAGGCCGAAAAAAATTATTCTACTACAGAACGAGAATGCCTTGCCGTCGTATGGGCTATCAATAAATTCCGGCCATACCTGTTTGGAAGACATTTTACCGTCGTGACAGATCACCATTCATTGTGCTGGCTTATGACCCTAAAGGATCCCTCAGGCAGACTGGCAAGGTGGGCTCTTCGACTCCAAGAACATAATTTTTCAGTAAAATACAAATCCGGTAGGAAGCATAACGATGCCGACGCTCTCTCCAGGAATCCAGTAGATGAAGAGACTGAGACGCAAGATCAATTTTTAGCTGTAACCACGAGTATAGACCTCGCTGTCGAGCAGAAGAAAGATCCAGACATAGCAAAAATGATCCTTCCGAAGATCGGCTCATCCACCGAAAATAAATTTGAGTTAATTGACGGAGTCCTGTGCAGAAAGAATTTTGATCCAGATGGAAAGACATGGTTGCCCGTCATGCCCAAACATCTGCGAGCAGACATACTGAAGCATTTTCACGACGCACCTACCGCAGGGCATCTTGGCTTTGCGAAAACGTACGACAGGATCCGTAAAAGATTTTATTGGCCGGGGATGTACCGAAATGTTGTTAGATATGTCATGCACTGCCGAGAATGCCAAAGGAAAAAATCAGTTCCTCAAGTACCACCTGGACGCTTGGTTTCTATCCCTCCTGCTGTCGCACCTTTTCATCGAATTGGGATAGATCTGCTTGGGAGATTTCCTAAATCTGCCCATGGTAATAAATGGATCGCAGTTTGCACCGATTATTGTACACGCTATGCAATAACTAAAGCTTTACCAACTGCTGAAGCCGAAGAAGTAGCCAAGTTCCTGCTCGAAGAGATTCTTCTAAAACACGGAGCTCCTCGAGTCATTATTACAGATCGTGGTGCTGTTTTTCAATCCAGACTTGTTTCCGCTCTCGTCGAATTGTGTAATATCGATCATCGCATGACGACGGCCTATCATCCCCAGACAAATGGTTTGACGGAGCGCCTTAACAAAACTGTAGCCGATATGCTGTCCATGTATGTTAACACCGAACAGAAAAACTGGGACGAAATTCTACCATTTGTGACGTTCGCCTATAACACTGCTAAGCAGGAGACAACAGGATTCACCCCGTTCTACCTAGTTCATGGACGTGAAGCCGAAACGACGCTGGACACGATGTTTCCATTCTGCCCTGATGATGCAACTAACGATTACATAGCCAAGACCATTTCCAGAGCAGAAGAGTCGAGACAGTTAGCTAGAACTCATACTCTGAGAGCGCAAGATAAAGACCGTCGACGTTATGACTCGAAGCACCGAATGGTGTTTTATAGTCCTGGAGACCTCGTATGGGTTTATACCCCGGTCCGAAAGGTCGGTCTTTCAGAGAAGCTCTTAAGAAGGTATTTTGGTCCCTATCAAGTGTTGCGCCGTTTATCCGACGTTACCTATGAAGGGCAAGATTTCGATCCTGCCTCCCGAAAAAGAAAACCAAAAGACGTTGTCCATGTTTTACGTATGAAGCCATACCATGATCCGACGAAGCAGACCGAAAGTGAAGATGGACGAAATCCAGGTGTCGTTCTTCCGGAAGAGAAGTCAAAAGAAATTTACAAGGGACCTTTGACACGCTCCAGATCTAAATAGCAGCGAGACGCTGTCTTTTTGAGAAAGGGGCAATGCCGCATAAAGAAGCTGAGCCAACGAGCTAAGTGGCCGAATGGTCAAAGCACGCGATCCAGACCCGAAGATTGTGGGTTCGATCCTTGCCGTGGCTGTTTATCCATAGTACGGATTTTTAATTTAAAAATGTTATTTATTGTTTCCTTATGTTCTTGAACTTTCTAGATCTTTCTTTAATATGTAAATTATTTATTTCTCGAATATTCTGTTCGGGTATAAAAGCTGATACCCACTAGTTGTAGGCAACTTCTCGATCCTGTAAGGTTGCGAGTTGCTACTTAGCTTCAATAAATTGTTCTGTTAAGTTAAACGGTGTGTTCATTCAAATCTTCGTGACAATATATAACATGATTTATATGTAAGCAAATAAAACACAATTTTCATTTTAAAGAATTACAATCTCTGAACTTTAATTTTCATGGAATAATATTTTTTCAGATAATTTTCATAATCAGCATGGGTTAAGGGTTTAGTGAAAATATCCACCAAGTTATTTTTTGCTTTTAGCGTGTTTTACCCAAAAAATATCTTTGTAAACAAGATCTCTAATGAAAAAAAATTGTCAATATGCTTAGTAGGGTAATTATCTACAGGTATTATCTAATCAATTTAATTATTAACAAAGTCAATAGTAGCTTGATTATTCACACATAGTAATGATTTTTCACCATCGTCCTTAATAATTTTATTTTTGACACACTTGCCTAAAATTCTGTCAAAACAAGAGTTCTTTTGATGCTTCCATCATTGTGATGAACTCTGATTCCATTGTTGATAAATACACGTATTTTTGCTTGCAGGTACACCAAACAATAGATGACTTAGGCCGATCCCACCAAAGTCGTTTAACGGCTAACTACGATTAGCCACGATTAACCCTGGCGCCAACCAATCGGGGAACGCAATTCTCCGTTTAAACCAAGATTAATCGTGGATAGCGTTAAACGACTTTGGTCTAATAAAACTAATTGACTACCTAGCAAAGTCCTCATCATGGTTCAAAGCAAAATTTGTATCAGAACAGGCAACAATACTTGCACTATTACGGGTAATTCCATACCAAATCAACGCAAGGTTTCTACCTGAATATCTCCAATTATGAATAAATGTGGTATATTAAGTAATTTTAAGGGTATAAAGAAAATCTCCAGATCTTATGTTCAAATAATCACTGGTTTGAAAGTTAAAAGGCGTTAAAGTTGCCAGACTTGTCTAAAAAATACACTATCAACATACCTTTAATTTACACTTGCTACTCACCTAATTAAGCACTCTGCAAGGTGTTATTTTAAATCTTTTTTTCATGGGCTTTCATATGATATACAACACATAATGAGTTGAAATTTAAAAAAAAAAATTTTATTTCTCAAAAAGTCAAGTTTTTTAAATTTTGAAAAAAATTTCAAGTTATTTATATTATTGTTAATTAATCCTCAAAGTTCCATGTTAGGATCATAATGGGATCACAAGCTACAAAAGTTTTTTGTTTGATATATTTACTAATACAATAATGAAAATGCAAACATGCATTCATTACTTTTAATCTACCTCAGCTTTAAAGGATGACATTAATGTTTACATAATACCTTATTGACACATACTCTAGTATACATTTGTGGAGATTTTAGAATAAAGAAAAATCATTAAAGTTTATTACTTTTAATGGATAGTGCTGCTTATTTAGTTGGAACTGGTAGAAAGATTCATGTATTTTGAGAATTTCTATACTTCAGAAAGAATATACATTCGCCTAGTTGGAGTTAGAGGATTCATTTTACACAAAACATCTGAAATAGGAATCCATAGTACATCTGGCTTCTCTGGATATGGAAAAGATGGTGATGGTCCAGGTAGTTGATGGAATGTCACTTTCACTTCATCAGAGTTTTTCTCTTCTTTCTCTAATATAAATGCAAGTTCACCAGTTCTTATAAACAGCAGTGATATAGCCTTTTATATCAGCAAATAGAAGTTTTTGTAATACTATCACAGTTTGTATCAATAAATTTTGTGAAAAGGAAAATGTCTTCACAAAGACTCATTTTTAATTTTGTGGGTATAAAAGCATGATATTTCCAAGTCCCATGAATTGCAACAGTATTTTTAAATCTGTCATCTAGAAATATAGCTGTAGAAATGTATTCTTCTTTTGTTGAAAAAGTAAAATGTATTCCTGTGCTCAGTTAAAAAGTTGTTGTGGTATTTGATTTTTATATGGTCATTGTAGGCTTGCTCATGCTGCTAACATCTTGAGTGTGCCTCCTACCCCATCACAAGGTCCTTTACCATGAGCATTTGCCCAAGAATGACATTCTATCTTAATGCCAAAATCATTCTTATGTAAGCATAAATTGGCAAAATTTTTCTTATTTTTATATTGTGAAGAAGACCCATCTGAAAAATAAGATATTTTCTTTACACTTTTTTCAAATTTTATCTTCCAAAAAATAATAAGTTTATTTTTAAAGCAGTAAACTGCTATTGTATTGTGCTCCAAACAGTCTGAAATTACAATGTATATAAAGTGGTCAATTCCAAACTGTCCTTTGTAATATGCAACAAATGGGTGAATTGTAGCTTGAACATTAGTCCAGTGGTACCTCTGGGCCTTGTCCTGTATAACAAATGAGTAATTTTTAACAAAATCAAAAAAGGACCACACACTCTGAATCTTTTTTCTTTTATATAGTTTATAAATGAACTTTGTTGTTTCACCAAAAAGTCATGATAAACTAAGACAGCCATTTCTTGACAAAATATGTCAATAAATTCTGAAACTAACTTTTGTATTGTTTCTAATGTGCAGCTGTCAACAGAAATCTACTGATTGAAAATGACCTTTTCCACCACTGTAGTCCCAGAACATGATGTACATTCTCCCATGTGGCAGCAGACTGATGCTAGATTACAAATCATCATAGCAAGACAGTTCTTGTACGCTTAATTCTTCCATTTGTTAGTGAAGCTAATTTAGTATTTTCAATAAGTTTTACATTTTGATGAATTGTACATACACAGACTGTGTGGTTTCCTTTTTGGCCTGCTAAAACACAGTTCTTTTTCAATTTTGAAAAGACAATTTGTATGTTAGGGTATTTATCTTTAAAAATTTTGTATGCCTCCTTTAAGTTACACAGAATAAGTCTTTTTAAAATTTGAACTTTTTTTTTTTACCATTTCTGTCTCTTACTGATATATAGTCCTTCTTGCCAGACATAGCTCTGCTAATATCATCATGGTCATAAAACAACCAAACAGTTTTTGCAATTTCTTCTGGAAAATTTTTTCCCGGTTTAAGATCAGGACTTGCTAAAATTCTTTTACCCTTTAACAGCTTTTTTTGCATGACAAACCATATATTCAGGAGCATTATATTCATTCATTAATCTTTCTAATACTCAATATTTCAGGTATGCAAGTCAATATCATAAGTTTTGTTTTCCTGCTGGTTAAACTACTAAATTTTGCTTTGAGGTTACTTTCTCTATGATTAAGCTGATTTATCAAGTATTTTGTCATCTTTCTCTGAAGATTCTACATTATCAAAGATTTTATGTTTTATAGTTTAACATTTTCATTCTTTTTGTAGAGTACTTCTTGTATGTTGCCTTTTTTTATGTCTATAGGGAATTCTCCCAGGGATTTGTTGAGTGTTTGGACAATCTCAGACTGTGGAGTGAAATTAAGATTGTAATCTGCCATAGTGTCAGCAGCATCTTCAGAAACTAAACATTGACCCTCTTGCTCTTTTTTCAGCATCCCAAGCTGTTTCAAGCAGCTGTCACATTCTTTAACAACTTTTGACATTTCAGAAAATAGTTCACAGATCCATTCTGAAACAATTCTTAATCTCTTTTTATTATATGTGTGATTACCCTTTTTAAATGGGTTCCAAGAATGTGATATTAAATATCTGTCACTTTTATCCATCTCTAGAATTCTATATGTTTTAAAATAATTAAAACTCAAAATTTTACATGGAACACAGTACAGTTGAATTTTGTTATAAAATGATCATTAATGGCATCCTTCAAAGTATTGTTTAGTGTTTTGAATGCAAAGATATTTAATCAAAAGTTTTCTTTAATTTTTTTTTAAAAGATAGAAAAACATATAAAATGCTTAGGTTACAACATAGGGTTCTATAACCTAATTTCAATTATAAACACAGTGTATAATACACTCAAATGCTACATGTGCAACAAGACACAACAAGCAACATAGCAGGGGTGCAGTGTGCTTGAACCAACATGTCATTGCAAGTTCAAACCATGGGTGATTCTGATCCCAAATTTTCGGAATATTTGTATGAGCCAGTTCCAAAAATTATAAAAAGCAATTTTTTTTCCCCAAATTTTAAAAGAATTTTCTAAAAAAACTGTTTTTGAAAATTAAAAAGAAAGTTTTTAAAAATCATCTTCCACTTCAGATAAGATATATAAATGAATTTGGAAGATAATTAGAAAGTTATATCTTTTTTCACCCCTTTTTCTTTTCTGTTGCATCCACAAATCTTTTTTCTACCTAAGAACAGTAATAATGTTTTATGTGATTTTCTTTTTAAATCAATATGTTAAAATTTAAATTTATGTATTCAGATATTTGAATTTTTGTTTTCTAGATAATCAACACACACATTGATATATGTGTTTGTATTATTTTATACAGAACACACTTATATTTGCAACTCTATATTAAGATGATATATATTAGATCATATTAATATAATATTTGGTAAACAATAAATCACAATATTAAAATTCAGATATCATTCAGCTCTAGTTTTGACATCTAACCTTAATATAGTTTTTATTTTAAATTAGTAGCGTATACTTTTTCTGAAAATTTTGCAGGATGTTCAAAAAATATTCTTTACATAGAATCACCCATGGTTCAAATATGTTAACACATATTCTTCCTGATGTTATTGCATCATTCAAAATTCAAAGCTCTTTTATAACTAGTGGCCATATTATTGATCCAAGATGAAAATTTTAGTTCTAAACAGTATGAGTAACTTAAAGATTTATTTTTATTTTTAAACTTGGCTTTTTGTGAAATTAAAATATTAAATGTAAATTTGATTGAAAAAACTTTTAATATCTATGTTAGGTTTTCCATCAATTTTAAGTCAAGATTCATTCAAAGTAACTTTTCTAAACAGTAATGATTTTTCCTAATTATAAAATTTTTAGAAATTACCTTTAAATTTATTGTATTAACAGCAATATTTACTGGAGTATATAATAATAATAATAATGTACTGTTAGTATTACTTCCATCATATACAACTTCAAAAGTATTTAGATTGAAAGAGAAGGAACAAATATTTTGTATTTTCTTTACCGTAATAAATACAGGAAACAAAAAGCCTTTGTAGCTTGTGATAACATTATGATCCCAACATGGAACTTTGAGGATTAATTAACAATATGAATAAATTTTGTGATTTTTTTCAAAATTTTAAAAACTTGGAGAGATTTGAGAAATTTCAATTTTAAATTTAACTTAAAAAAAAAAACTTTATTTCAAATCATCACATATTGTATATCATGGAATCCCATCAAAAGAGGTTTAAAATAATACCTGGGACATATCTCAAGCTTAATTAGGTGAGTAACAAGTGAAATTTAAAGATATGCCAATAGTGCATTTTTTGGATAAATCTGACAAATTTAAAGCCTTATAGCTCCAAAACCAGTAATCATTTGAAGATAAAATTAAGGGATTTTCTTTATACCCATGAAGACACTATACCAAATGAAATCAAAATCAGAGGTAGTCAGGTTGAATTTTTTCCAAAATTGCATTGATTTCACATGGAATAACCTTTACTGGAAAGTAATAATTAAAAATTTTTTGTATAAGCTAAATATCCTAATAATTTTAGTAAACCCCACCAGTGGACCATTCCTGGATTGAAATTGGCTGAAAATATTTACTGCATACCAAAGATCAAGCTTTGTATAGTTGGCTATGAATGGTAGGCAACATAATAAATTCCAATACGGAATTTTGGTAATTTCCTTTAATTCTTGATCAGTTTGAGGGCAATTTTGTTTTGAGCACACTAGTCCTTTACAAATCAGTAATGTAGAAAGAGGAAACCTAAAACTCTTAAATCTATCACATACCTCATCGATGAGTCTGCTGATGGATTTTTTAAATCCTCATACTCTACACCAAGTAGCATCTTAGTTTTTCCCAATACTTTAATTTCAAAATGTCTACTTAAAAGTTGGACAATACTCTTTAAATAAATTTCACTCTTTGCAAACCGTATGCCATTCACATAAAGTTATAAAATATTAGAGTTTAAAGTATATAAGCAGTTACACCATTCAAATTTATAACAGCCTAACACACTTAAAATTTTATCTATTTTGTAAAACCAAACACTGCCACTTTTTTTGTTATGTTACTAATATTTTTTATAAATTATTCAGCACTATATTAACAATGGCTGCAATTTAAAGAGAAACCTCATATCAAACAAATCTTTAAATGAGGAAATTTTTTTTTATTGTCAAGTTATTTGTAACAAAGAACTATAGAATTTTACTATACTGAATGATAGATAAATTGCATTGATTTCTAAAATCCTTTAAAAGTTCAGCTATTTCTATGTTGGAAAACAAACTTCGGAATTTATAATTTGGTATTTCATGCAATTAATAATGTAAGTTAAATTTTTTTTTTTTTAACAGAAACAGCCAAGGAAATCATTTTGATGGCAAATAAATTTTAATCTCGCGTATCTTTTGTTTTCACCTACTGCTGTAATAATTTTTGACTTTCCTATATATTCATTGGTAATACACAAAAAAATTTCATTCAAATGTTAGCTTTATTAGAAAACATTGTACACCTAGAATGGCCAGAATAACTGCCATCAGAAAAAGTATGTTTTTTTTTTCCAGTAAAAGTGTCTTTTAGACAGAGTAAGTATGGGGGTATAGGGTGCTCAACAACTGATTTAGTTAGATTCCTTTGAGGAACACCTGTTTGAATTGCTTCTGCATATGTGCTGCCCAGAAAAATTGCTCGATAAGTGGTTGTTTTATTAGAGAAGCGATACTTTAATATTTGTGTGAGAATTAAGTACACAATATTACACTAATAACAATTTCCTTTAAAAATGTCTTTTAGAACTGTAGGAAAGAATTTTCTGACTGCAGAAGAAATGGTGAAATCAATGCAAGATTTACAATCTGAAAATTCTCCTTTTGAAAATGAGAATGAAAATTATATTGAAAGTGATATTGCTCTTTATGCAGACAAGTCTGATTCAAGCTTTGATTTCAATATACAACAAATAGATAACATGCAGAGTATTTCATCTTCTAGTTCTGATAATGAAGTAGATAATTCAAATAATGTGTAGAACTAATAATGCTCAAATGAAACAAATTATTCTAAGACATATATGAGAAAAAGTACTTGTGGAAGAAGAGTTCCCCAGACAAACAGTGATGAAAATTATGATGAAATAACAACATATGGAACCATAAGTAAAAACACTGCAAAATGCTTTCAAAAGACTGCCAATACATAATGTTTTGCAGGAAAATACTGCCCCTAATCTTGCACTAAAAGATAAATTAACTTCGAAAATCAACATTTTTTTAAAAACTGATATAACATTGAACAGAAATTGAAGTAAGACAGATGTGGAGATAATTAACTTTACTTGGATGAACTAACTTCATGCTGTCATTTCCTTGCTGTATATATTTATGGTGCTTCACATACAAAAGCACTTACAATCAATACCTTGTGATCTACAAAATGAGGCACAGATATTTCAAGAAAACTGCCATGAAGATTTAAAGAAATTGTGCTATGTTTGGGATTTGATGTCAAAATTGACTAGACCACAAAGGTTGCCAAATGACAAATTCACTCTTGTTTCCAAGTAGAGCAATTTTAATGAAAACTTATGAACATTGTGAAACCATTACTATAGATGAATAATTGTTTCAATGAAAGCAAGGTGCAAATTTATGCAGTATATACCTAAAAGCCTGACAAATTTAGGGTTAAATTTTGATTAGTTGTTGATTTGACAGCAAAGGATCTCTGAATAGATTCCCATACTTCAGGTAGAAATGTGACCAGTTTCTGTAACAGTTGGAGAACATGCATTTCATTTGATGGAACCCTTATAACAGTGGAAGGAATGTAACAATTGACAATTTCTTTACAACTTAGAATCTGCAATGAGTTTGAAGAAAACTAGTCAGAGTTTGGAAGACACCATAAACAGAGCAAACAAAGGAGGTGCCATATAACTTAAAGAAAGCAAAAGATGAGCTTTATTCTAGCAAAATAATTTCACATGAAGGTATTAGTTGAATATCATATCAGTGCAAAAATGTTATTTGGTTAAGTACATTGCATAAATATTTAAGTGTATCATACAATATCGTCAAGATTACTTATAAAGAGTAAAAGGACGTAAAGTTTTATTTTCTTGAAATTCCTTTTTAAAATGTATGCGTCTTCTGTAGTTTGTCATTTAACTTTTTATCTGAAAAGGTTTTTAATATTTTTGTTTAAAAAATAATATTTTTTGAAAGACTGATCAAAATGATTGCCCGTGGTTGAGTATTAAAAGGAATTTCGATGCATTCCTGGGAAGTTAAATTCTAACACTGTGTTAGACAACTGCATAGACTTGTTATATACAAGGGAAGACTTATTTTACTACTCAGAAGTATAAATAGCATCAATGAAACTCGCCTTCTGCACCAGCTATATTTCTAATTTTCTTACACTCATTAAGAACATTTCAATTTACCTTTACATCTACTAAGCTAATGTGAATAAGTTACTAACATTTTTAACAATGAAGCAAAATGAACTCCCTAAAAACATAAAATTGGGAGTCATAACGCTGACTAATATTAAAGCTTAACACATGAGATATAACTTAAAAATCCAGACTACTATCAATCTATATCAGTTTTCTTTTATGAAAATGAACTGTTGAATAACCAAAAATTTAAAGAGGCAACATAATAAAAATGAGCAATTTTAATCAAATGACAACAGTACTGAATAAAACTTCTCATGAAATTTTATGATATACAAGTATAAAATTTGACAATCTCAAAAAATTAAAAATTTAATCATCAAACTTTATGGATTTTACAGATGTATCAACTTTTCCAGGATGTGCTAATCTTTTCTTCTTTGTCTTTTCGTGTCTAAACTGCTTACCACGAACATTTTGGAAGCTGGGCAAAGATTGCTATTGCAAAGGAGAAAAAAAAAATCCAGATAACACAAAAACTGAAATACAGCACAACTATAACTGAAATTACACTAATAAAAAATTAAAAAAGGTAAACTATTTAGATTGTACAGAATTCTGAAAACACAAAGTACTATATTTTTAAAATTTAATAACTTGTAATTAACTTTCTCAGTTTGGATAAAATTTAGCTTGAATATTTTTATGCTACCTTTGCTATATGAACAAAATCTTTATTAAGAGTAAACATTAAAAGTGGCCTAAAAATTCAAAAATATTATCTACTTGTGATACTCTACACCTTTATCTAAAATTTATGTTAGATTATATAGCTGATAACAGTAGCAATGAAAATAAGAGCAATGAAGCCGAATTTGAATAATGGGCAAAAAATTAATGAAACTAAGTTTAGAGCAGCTCTTGGGATTCCCAAGAGCTAGCACTGTGACCAAAGACCTATTTGTATAATGAATAAAATGTGCCTTTTTTTTACACAAATGGTTGAAATCTTGATGTAAAAATATTACCAAGTGTATATTGCATTACCAGTTTTCTGGCATTTCATTTTTGGTGTTACATATATGTAGCAGATTTTCTATTTCACAAATTGTTTTAAATGGCATCAAAATAGTATTGGTAATTTATGTTACCAGCCATGAATGCTAGCTAGGGACAAGATAATTACATGTTCATATAGCTTAATGTCAAATTTTTTTTTAAACTAATTGTCATAACCCAGGGTTCTACAGAAACCATTGTTAAGACCAATATATTTATAAATATATAAAAAAAATATACCTTTAAATCACAACAGAAGGTTTAGCATTTGTTTACCCAGGGATAAAGGGGTAAACCATGAACTACAAAGGAATAATGTTAACAATGAAAGCATTACAGTTAACTCTTCCTTTTAAAAATTATTACTTTAAACATAGCTAATGTACAAACACACAGTGGCTCCACATGGTTAGGTTATATATGGACTAGAGCAAGTTAGCATGTCAATGCAGTAGTGCAGTAGTTCATATATCAGTATACTTTGTAATGCTTTTAGAGTGAACATACACAAGATAAAACTATCACAATTAACTAGAATGCCCCCTTTTTTCAATATATATGAACCACTATTTCAGAAAGTACCACATATTTTTTTTTTTTTGTCTAAATGGCTACTCTAGGTGATGTTTGTTGGATGTGTTACCTGAAACATTAATTACTAAGGTGGATATAGCAAGCATATATATACACTACAAATACATATATACACTACAAATTAAATTAATTCATTCAGGACGGGAGCTGTTACATGCAAACTGTGTACAGGCCAGGGCATCTTTTTCCTGCTAAGCCTAATACCCAATTTCAGTAAGTATGCATAATGGATAAAATGTACACTTTACTTAAAATTAAACCATTTTTAAATATGTGATTAAAGATAGCATAATTTTAATTATAACAAAAAAGTTTAAAATAGTTATTTAACAATAAAAATATAGATATACTGTATTTTACTAAACTAAAAGTACCTAAATGTAGATACAAAATGTAAAAAGACATTAAAAATATTTACACTTAACATTAAATACTTGAAGAATATTGTAATAATATTTCAAAACCGTATGAAAAATCTCAAAGCACGGATGAGTGCCAAGACCAACTTATCTTTTATTGTACTTTGAACAAACTACACATTTAAGTTTTTTTGCCCCCTTTTTCAGTGCACAATTTGGAAAATTACTTGAAGGACGGTTTTCTTATAATACATATACATATGAGGCCCAAAGAGACATTCATTTCTCCAATTTGCTTGATTCATTAATATCTATTTCACAGATATTTTTTTATTTTTGCATAGGAATTAGTTTCTTCTACAATAATTTGGATCTTGTTTTCATTGAAAACCAAATTAAAGTTTAATTCAGTCTGCATAGGCACTGAATTTTTTTTTCATTTCAAGTAACAGTTTCGAATTAAAATTAATTTTAAGAAGTTACTTTGTTAGAGTCTTATTCACATGGAGAAATCAGAACCAATATATTAATTTATTATCTTCTAATTTAGAATCAAAATATTTAAAACTACTATATAAAGAATTAAAAAAATTATAGTTGTTTCAGTGCCATTGTCTGAAAGATCCACAGATGGATCATTCATAACTTTAGATATTTTCTCCTCAGAAAGATACCAGGGCTACAGAAATGATTCTAAAAGTAAAACCTTATGCTAGAATATATCCCATAAAATCCCATCCTAAAATAGAATCGAAACCATAAACAACCACTTCAAAATGAGTTAAAAGACTCTTTACAACATGTTACCCTTTTCACCTGCTAGCACATGTTTATGTTAGAATTAGAATGGGGTGACCCATAAGGGCACCAGCACTGCGACCTAAGGCCTATTATACTGAACCCCCCCCATTCACTGGAACAAAGAGTCCCAGCACAAGGTTAAGAAATATTAACCATTAGGTCTCAGAGAGACCAATAGCTGAGATAAATCTCAGTAGCAATTTAATTGGGAAGTTGATCAGCTCTCATGGCTTGATGAAGTGATATTCAAGAAATTCAAATCTCTTGGTGCATAGTAGTCACATTCACACAAAATGTATGATGAACTCTCCCCCTTCATATGGCACCCCTACATACCGGGCTATCTGTGAGGCCAATAATGTACATGTTTATATTCACGAAAATCCAATAAATCACACACTTAACAGATCCCATTCTGACCTCAGAGAGAAATACTAATGACAAGAGCAATCTTTTGGATTAGTAACAGCATCTGATAACAAATATTTCGCTCCAAAACCACAACGCAACTGTGCGGCATTAGTCCATGATTTGGCATCTAGCTCAAATGCATATTTGTAGCATTGGTCCTGAACGAGTTAATATGCTAGATTGATATTGGTTTATTCTATCTGAAATCTTAAAAAATCAATTTATAATTATCAGATAAATTCTTAAAATTCCCATTTTTTTTTAAAGACGTGGACTTACACAAAAATAATGACTTATAGAACAAGCAGAATACTTACTTTAGCTAGCTGGGCAGACTTCTGTAATCTATGATCAACAACAAAGTTTTCACTTTTTACTCTTCTAAAAGGTGATGAACCCTATATATTAGAATATAGTTGGTTAAATCAAAATGCTACTTTTTATCTTTAATCACAAGTACATGTACATATAAAAGGGAGAATAAGATCAAGTTTGCTGATTAATAAAACATAGAATTGACTATATATAATAAATACTTTCAAGCAATTTATTTGAAAATCATTTCAGATCTCTAATAGAGCATTACAATTGCACTGATAATTTACATTTCATGATTTATGTAGGCTTTTGAATAACTAAAATGATTGTTTATCTTTGTAAAAACACTGCCTATAATTTTAATTCTAGTGACAAGAACACACATTTTGATTTTAATTCATTGATGACTATTTAGTTTTAACAATAACTATATTGAATAATCTGCTAATTTAAAAATTCATTAGTTATGCTTATAAATAATCAGCAAGTTTTTGCTAAACTATTGATGAGAATTTGAAACAAAAAATTTAATCATTCAATACACACACACACCAGAATCGATTTTCTCATTTTAAATTTACAATCATTCCAACTTTTTTTTCTTCAAATGTTTTGTATGTATTGATTTTCAGTTGAAAGTGGACACGAAAGTTATATTTGTGGGAGGAAGTAAGAAAAAAATATCTTAATTGCACTTAAACTCTGAAGTGTTTAGTGCTTATTGTACTGGGTTTATACAGTGATAGATGCTAATTCATGTTCTCTGCATATTTGGAGGATGTGTAAAATATGTCGGATTGAATATAATCTTACTGAACTCAGCAGCGGAAGGTATAAAATCAGAAAAAGATATCCGATGATCACAAAAGAAATTAGGTATGTGATGAATTTTTTTAAAAACCAAAGTCAGGCTAAATCACATATGAAGACCTGTCAAGTAGCTTATAAATTGAATTTTCAACAAATGGCCAATGATTAATTAGCAATATAAAGAAATATATTGGTAAATTTATGCAGATAAACTTGACATGTAGAAAGTATGCTATAGTGTTATAATTAATGTTTAAATAAATGCAATAACATACTGAAATTTTAGCGTGTACCACTAGTAATCAATTTTTCCTACACCTAAATTTTAGTATCTCCTCGTTCCTACTTTAGATAGACATCAGGGTTAAAGCTATAATTTTCCTTCCCTAAAAATACCCCTTTGACAGAAATACAAACTGGCAACACTGCATTTTAACTGACCTTATAAAAATTTGTTTTTATAGAACATTTTTCCCTTTTTATCTAACTTAAACCTCCACATACAACCTAAATAAATCTAATTTACAGATTTTCTCATGCGTTTCCATCATTATTTAAATTAATTTTTTTTTCAAAAGAAAAACAAGTGAGTGTTGATTGAATAATTAGTTTTCCTACTGTCTATATAAAGAACTATTTGCCCATCTCTCTTACCATGGGATCCATTAATATTAAATGACAACATAAAATAAGCAGATATTAATTCTACCAACATTAAATTCTCATACAACTGTTTAACAATTTTAATTTGAACTTATAAATAGCAAACATTTTCCTGTCAAGTCAGACTTCTGAATACACATTAACCATTAGCTTTTAAAAGTTACTTCACAGAAAAGAAACTACATAAATTGATGTAGATTTAAAGTAATGAATATAAACGTTTCTGGGACTTACTCTGCGTTGTTTGGTAGAATCAGACATTACTGGATTTCTACCCATAAATTGATTGTTGAATGTCTGATTCTGATTAGGAATAAATACTTGATCTTTTTTATCTTTTTTGTTGCTATTTTCAGACTGACTTTCTTCTTCTGAATCAGAACTTTTTTTTCTTTTGGGAGCCTTTAAATTATTCAACCCTACATGGGAAACAGAATTTGTCATAACTGATGCACCAGTGTTTGGCTGGTCATCTTCAGATGAAGAATCTGAAGAACTTTCCGCTTGTTTATTATTAATTAAAGCACTGTTGCTAGATTTGTTTGCAGAAGACATTAACACTTTTTTATTTGGAGAATTTGAACCAATTTGATTTGACCTTTTCAAAGCATTTTGTTTAGGATTTATAGCAGGATTTCCTGCATTATCACTATCTGATGAATCTGAAGATGAACTATCTTTTTGAACAGAAGGTTTTACAGGGGTCACTTTAGGTAACAACTTTTTTGCAGATTGTGGTGGTTCATCTTCACTGCTCGAGCTAGATGAAGTATCTTCCTGTCCCCCTTTTTTATTATTGACAAGTTGAACTTTAGGAGTTATCTGCAACTTATTGGCTGGTACATCATCCTCTGATGAAGAATCAGAAGACTCGCTTTTTTTACTGGATGCAACAGGTGTTTTTAATTGCTTACCTAGAGCTACTGAGGAAGCTGCTGGTTGACGCACTTCATCCTCACTGTCAGAACTAGATGAGCTATCTTCATTATTAGGCTTTTTAAGATTTGCTTTGACAGAAACATTTTTGTTTTGAGTTACCTTTACTGGAATCTTTCTATTATCTTCATCAGACGATGTTGAATCTTCAGAAGAATCTGAAGTTTCTTGTGTTGCTTTCAGAGGCTGGGTCATAACTTTCTTAACAGGAGATAATTTCTGTGGAGTTTTATTTAATAAAGTCACTGGCTGTGGCTGTTCATCCTCACTATCTGAAGAACTCGATGAGCTGTCATCCTTTTTCAGACCAACAGGGGCAACTTTTTTTATAACTACATTACTTCTATTAATTGGGGGCTTGGAATCCTCATCTGATGATGAATCTGATGAACTATCAGAAACTTTTTTTGATGCATTCAACACAGGAGTTTTCACTGGACTTTTTCCAGCTGATTTTTGAGTAGCATTATTAAATTGCTTTACTTGATTAATTTGATTTCCTGTTTTTACAGGAGGTTTAGAGTCCTGATCATCTGAGTCTGAAGATGAGTCAGAGCTGGAATCTTTATTTGTTGGCTGAACATGTTTAGCAGGGGGTTTCAAAACTACCTTTTCATCTTCTGAATCTGAACTTGAGTCTGATGAATCTTGTTTTACATTCTGCACAGGTTTTAAAGGTGCTTTACCAGATTGCAACATTGATTGCTTTGGAAGACTCTCATTTGAGCTAGATATATTATGGTCAGGTTTCTTAGAAATGGATGGGGTTTTTTTAGAAGCAATATTTGGTTTAGAATCATCTTCAGAATCTGAAGAATCAGAGCTACTATCATCTTTTTTTCCAATAGCTTTAGCAAGTGGAGGTTTAATAACTCCAGTTTTTTGCATATTTTTAGCATTTAAAACGTTTAATTTTTTTCCTTTTACTAGTTCACTTTCTGATTCTGAACTGGAATCATCTGAACTATCACTTTGTTTTTTAGATTTTGATACGTTATTTCTCAAATTGATTGCAACAGTTCCAGCATTCTTTGCTATACCCATTGGTGTTGAAGTTTTCTTTGCTAAGGAGACAGCAACTCCTGCTTCATCTGAATCAGAACTGTCAGAAAATTCAGCAGCAAGTTCAGATATTGCAGACACCCAGTTATCCGATTTATTAGTAGCATTTTTTAGAGGCTGTACTTTTTCAGGTTCAGAACTAGAATCATCTGAACTTGAACTGCTTTTCTTAGTTGAAGGCTTTACCGGTAGTGCTTTAGATGCTTGAATATTAGATTTAGGTACTTTCGAATTAATCTCAGGTTCAGAATCATCTGAACTAGATGAACTTTCTTTTGCTTTTTGAAATGAGCTCTTGGTGTCATTTTTAGAAATAACATTTGGCTTTGACATAGATTTTGGAGGCTCATCATCAGAATCACTATCTGAGCTTGAACTTTCTTTTCTCGAAACTGCAGCATGTTTATTTAGCGATATACCAGATACAGCATTTGTTTTACTTTTAACAGATATATTGGGTTTGGAAGAAGCTTCATCATCAGAAGAATCTGAACTACTCTCTGCTTTACGAATACTTTTATTTTGAGTTAAACTGACATTTTGTTTCTGCACACCTTTTGGACCATCTGAATCAGAGCTAGAATCTGATGAATTTGAATCGTTTCCTGTATTTATAGATGAAGTACCTGAAAGATGTGTTCAAAATTCAGAAAATGCATTTATACATTAAAAACTAAAAAGGTTTAAACAGGGCACTTCGAAAATCTTTAATGATATAGTAGTTTTTAGAATTCTTTAACATAAAGTATTTAAATATATATAAATTAGTAAAAAACAGGAAAAGCCCTTCTTATACTATTATAACATAAGTATGTATCTACACATTTAAAATAATTGAATACCTAAGATAATACATAAATGAACAATCAAACAGTAGCAATAACACAAGTTGTCACTTGTTCAAATGCACATATTGTTTACAGTCTCTTGCTTGACATAAAACACAAGATTTGGTCTCATTTTAACCTTAATCCTGACATACGTGGATTTTCTTTCCTGAATTGATTTTTAAATTAGTAGAAATCCTATGGCTATAACTTTTTTTCCTTCAAAAAAGGGTTTAAAAATTCACCAAGGGTTTTAAGGTCCCTTAAAAACCTAAAATAAGTGTATCACGTGTAAAGCCATTTTGTACATAAAACACTGCACACTAAGGTGCCAAGCATTTCCATCAAAAATTACTCCATTTAATTTTTTTAGAGCAGAAATTATTTTACTCTTTTCATGACATTTAATACTATTTACAAAATACTGTAAAAATTAAACCCGAAACTTTTAAGCAAATTTGGGAGAGGGAGAAGGGGAGACTGAACCGATGTATATAACATGCTGCCATATTCTTTTTGGTTAGCATTTAAAATTTGCCATTTCTAAGTGATTATCAAAAGAGAACCAAATTTTACATGTTTTGTTATTGCAAACTTAAGATATCCTTGAAATAGCCATAAGCCTTGTAGCAGACATTACCAAATCTATAAAAATGCCAAATAGATTATAAAAAAATTTAAAAAATTCTTTTCTCCATTATGACTGTTTAAAATATCTGAAAAGTATAAACATGAATAGAAAGCACAATTTAATATAACATAGTAAAAGGTAGCTATCTACCTTTTCAGTAAAATAACTAAACATAGGAGATCAAAGGAACTTACCTCCTTTCAATGATGAATTTGGATAAGCCCTAGAACAAATAAGCAAAATGAATTCAAAGGAAATACAAATCAAACACATTTAATTTATAATACATATGAAAATTAAGCAGTTTATGAAATTTGGTCAGGTACACCAAATGCTTAAAACCCTAGGAGGAAGGGTGTACTATGAGACTAGTTTTATTTTATGCAATGAAACTTCTCTCACCAGAATAAAGAAACCCATTTTTAAAACAAATATCACTATATACATATAGATCTGCCATGAGATTTTATAAAATTAAAAATTTGTCATTGAAATAAAACAATCTTATTGAAATAAAACTATATACATACCTTACTTAAATATAAAATTGTTTTTTAAATATGCATTCAAAATCATTTATATGTAGGATGTGGATCAAACAAGACCCAATACATAGTTTGTAGTCTAAAAATTCTATTTTTTTTTGGCATCACCTTGATATACATAAACACATACAGGTAACAAACTGACAGAAATGAAATATTCAAGGATTTAGAGAAAAAAAAAAAGAAAAAAAAGAAAAGTGAATTTGTCCAAAAGATAAAATACTAAAAGAATTCTACATTTAAAGAATAAGCTCTACATTATATGTAAAGACCTAGTTCATATATAAATCTTTAAAGATGGCTTTCAAAGCTGCTCTTCAGAACCTGACTTTGAATTTTTATGGCATGTACGTTTGCAATATGTCCAAGTAACATTAGCCCTTGATTAGAAAAATGGTAGAACATAGTGCTTGCTCTAAAGCAAGTAAAACCTTAGATATATGTTAAACATTAACTTTTTGCTATTTTTTAATTGCATTTCTCCCACACTATCACATAACCAAGAGGAATAAATCATAACAAAGAGTAAAAAATTGCTAAAACTCAGCAAAGGATTTTATTTGTACCAAAAAGGTGATATTTAAAAGGATATTAAAAACATTAAGCTGAATGTATATTGGATAACATAAAATTTACTTACTTTCGAACAATGTCCTCTAGGGAAGGTAAGCCAGAAGGGAGTTTTTTCTATTAAAAGAAAAAAATAGATGTTAACAAATGTTAATAAATGTGTTATCAAACAGATATTACAATCATAAATGCTATTTTGAAATACTTCCCATTTCACAAATTTGCTGAACTTGGTAAGAATCAACCAACATTTAGAATAAGTTCATAATCAATTACTCAAAATGCTTGCCATAACCCTTTGAAAAAAAAAAAACCTCTATTGATGCATGAACATTATATATAAATTAAAAAAGAAAGGATGTTCGAAAAATTTTGTAACGTAAGCCATATTTTTTGTTGAAACTTGCTCCCTCCCATTCTCTGCAGCTCTTTTTGCCTCAAGTAAACATGTTCATAAAGCCAAACTTTTTCTTTTTATTATTTGCCATTAAGTTTTAAGAGAACAACCATACCATTGACTAACGTTGTGTGTCCGGATAACACTGAACTCTGAATTCATTCATAAGATATGGCAGGTGAAAGCCACCTTCTTACTTAAATGTCTTGCTCTATGCTTTTTGAACAAGTCCTTTGCAGAAGTTCATTAGTTATGGTATGTGGTCAAAAGATTTGTATAATTCAACATAAACATTTTGAAGAGAATTTTTTTTGGAGGGGGGGGGGGTTGACTGCAGTTAATTTGCAAGCTTCTGATTCAGATAAAATGAACAGAATTAGGGATTCAAGTTGCCCTAAGATATAGGAAAGATCTTACATCTTTAATGGGTTTATTTTCTAACAATTCATTACTCATTTAGTATTAATTTGTTTCCTGTAATATTATTACATTTTAGTTAATGAGAACATTAAAAATTTCATATGCTTGCTATTATTAAAATACATAGTTAAAATACCTTTTATTCCCCCACATTAACACATGGAGAGATGCGACTAATATTACTGCGTAATACATTACTCTGCATGTGTAGACGAATAATAAATACTTGTCGTTAAATTTTAACACCAACCATTTATAACTAATACAGCTAAATGTGAAACACCAAACTACTTTGAGAAACGGTGTAGTGCAGAAGACAAGGTTTTACAGTAAAGTTGGCGTATTTACAAGAATATACTATTAATGGTCTTCTATAAAACTTTAGATAATTGCGGAGAAAAGTAAATTTTGTACAAATTATCTAGTTATTATAATATATATGAATTATAAAAAAACATCTGTTAGATAAGGCATTTAAAATAACTGTAAAATCCCGAGATCCACGTGATTCCTAAGGTTTCTTAGGATTTGAAACTAATTAAAAGTCTGTTAAACTTACCACTACGTTACTCTTAGAAAATAATTCAGCACATTTTGGGGCTTTCTTCAGTAGATACGAATAAACTAAACTGTTTATGTCCATTTGATACGACGCCATAATATTAACCGGTAAATCTGATTCAAAAAAGTCTCTGTTACTATCACCAACACACCATAGTTTCGCAGCGCATCGTGGTGGCTTATAGAACGCTAATGTTATATATGTTGCCATTATATCAGCGAAAATTTTAAACCTGGTTTTTTTCTTTTTAAAGTAAAATTGAAAATTATAAAATAACTTTACTATTTATAAATGACAAAAATTAAATTTTGCGTATTTTTTTAAATTTAAGAGGTTTAAAAATTTTATTACATATAATAATAGTGAAACAAATAATCAATTACATTGTTGAGCATGCGTAATAAGCATGAAAACATGAAGTTGATCTCAGCTGTTATTGCAATGAGACAGTTTTAACTTTTTTATTTTGATACTACAATGGTAAAGCATTTTCAGTATAATTTCTGATAACTTAATTTATACGTGATGATTCCATTTTATAAAAGCATAAAGTATTTTATGTACACTCACACGTACTTTTTTGTTGTTGTTTTTTTTGTTCCGTGTTTTATTAAACTGAAGGGTGTGAAATGGGCAATTGCTTTCTTTCATTATATGCGGGAAACGTATATCATATTTTAAATTTTTTTTATGGTAATTAGCCTGGAATTTTTTTAAAAAGGCTGGTAATCATTTTCACAAAAGTTTTTGTTGATAATAATGCTTCTGATAAAATCGTGTGTACTTGTTGATTGTCACTGGATGAAAGTATTATAACGAATTTAATTTCAAGTGTCATTATTAAAATGTTGTTTAGTTTGAGTTTTTACATGAATTTTTATCAAATTTTATTTTCTATATATCTAACTGTTTTATTCTTTCACCTTAACTTGTATGTTTTATTTCTAACAAAAGATTAAAATAAATCATATGAAATTTTGTTATTTGTATTATCAGTTTTATTTTTATTTAATTTTTGCCTATTTCTTTGACACAATGCTTTATTCAGATTGTTCATTCAGTTGGTATTTCATATTGATGCTATAGTAAGTGTTTTTAGTAAAAAAAAAAAAAAAAAAAAACCCTCTGTATTAAGGTATAATTTATTAGATTAAGTGTATGCAAATTTCAAATATTTTGACTTTAAATATCAGTTATATTAAAATGTTTTTTATTCTTTTATCATATGTTGTGGTATTGTCAAACTGCATTATCAGTACTTTGTGTGGAGGTCATAGAACTTGCATCATTTTATGAAAATAATGCAGAGTGATATGAGTGATGCAGAGTCTTCCTTTCATGTCATTCTTTGAATTTCAAAATATGAGTATTTATTACTTTCAAAGAAAACTTCATATATTCGTCTTATAATTTTTCCTTTGCATTAATGTAGATTTGTACATGAACTTAAATCAATTTTAATCTTTGAATTTATTTTAATCTGGTTAAGTTCTTAAAAGTACTGTTGCTCTATTTCTGTTGTTTCTCTGCTATACTTTATTTATTCTTATATTTGTGCTGCCCATCTTACAAACTAGTGGGTTGGGACCTTCCTCATTGTGGACTTAAGTTTGATTTTCAAGCAAGGGATGGTTATATTTGCCAATATAGTGCTTTTATAATAAACTGGTTTCAAGTCCACTTCATTTTATGATCAATTTCTATAAAAAAATCTTTCGTACATATATATACTATATATTACTTTCAAAAACTATTTATTTTTAATTAACGTTATAAACGGTATGAATAATAAAGTTTCAAAAAGTAACTTTATGAAAGGGATTTACTAATATATATGTATACACTTTATTTTAATTAAAAGACTAATTAAATTTTTATGATTGTGTAGAACTTTGACCCAAGTATATGTAATAATTATCTTTTCAAGAATTCAAATAGATTATCAGTTTGATATTGGTTTTAGTTTATTTGATATATTCCATAGATAAGAAAAAAATATTAGGAATTATAAATTTTAAAATATCTGTGCTTTTTTATTTCAAAATTGTGTACATTTATTGTAAATTTTTTTTATGACCAGTTGATAGTGTTACAGTCGATAAGTTTATATAGTTTTAATAAAATTTCTAATTTGGTACATTTTATATCATTATTTTAAAAATAAAGGTATGTTAAAATTTGTTTGATATCTGAATTTTTTTTAAAATTAGTTTTGGATTTGCTTTTTAAGACTTTTAGAAAGTTTACAACCTTTCAATTTTTTGTTGTTTAATATAGTAAGTTAAACTTAGTGGAATGTATTTGTCTATTAAATTTTTGCATATTTATATAATTTTCTTTTTTCCCAGTGAGACAAAGAGGATGCTGGACATAAAGTATGCAGAAAATCTTTGTAAAAGTAAATGTATTTATGAGTGGAAGAACATTTGACACACTTTTAATGCTTCACTTCTCTTAAAGAAAAATAATGGCAGCCCCACCTATTCCTCCAAAAGGCAACTCCAATACCTGGGTCAAAGATATTAAGGTTACTAATCCATCATCTTGGAAAACAGAAAACCAAAGTTTACCACAGAATTCACAACCAAATTATTGTTTCAGTGACAACTTTTCTTCGTTTAGTTCATCTGTTCAAAGTAATTTGATTTTTTCACTTTATCTAAACAGAGTTATGGAAAATCTCCTAATTTAAATTTGTTTTACATGTATTTGTTGAAATTTATGTCATCAAGAAAGTTTTATAAAAAAATGTATTAGTGTATGATTACATTGTAATGTCTCTATAAAATTTTTTTTAAATATAAGCATTAATATTATTTTCTGTTTTCCTCTAGCAAGTGAAATCATCAAGTAAAGGTATCTTTATTTATTAATTTGCAAAAGTTTTTCATGCATGTTGCTAATACAATTAGTAAGCATGTTTTTTGTTCTTAACAAGGTTGTTCTGACATGTAACTATATTTACTGTTTGTGTTTTCCCTTATTTAAACTCTAATTAGGTACAATCATCATTATCTGTAAAATGGAATAACCATTGATGTATACTTTGTGTCTTTTAAAATAATAATTATTGGTTTTAAATGATAATTAATATTTTTCACCTTATAGTTTTTCAAGTGAACAAATACATCCTAGTAAGGTTCATTTAAAATTCTAATTTTACAGCTGTTACATAAATATTTACTTTATTTTAAATTGTGTTAAATAGAAGCAATATATATTTATATAACTTGAAATTTTGCTATATACTTCATAAACTATTGGAAGAGACATTTCAATTTTTTAACCAAGCATACAGGGATACAGTGTGAGGAGGTTTTTCTCATGTTAGAAAAAGAAAAGAATACATTGGTCCAAGATCTATTGAATTTTTTATTTATTGAATGTTAAGGCATTGTCCATGGTGAATTTGTATCATGGGATCAGATGGTACACAAACAGTTGTACGAGGACACTTTAGTTTGTTTTAGGGATTCTATGTTCAGGAAGGGGTTTGTATTGTAGAATAACAAGGCTTAGATCGTGAGCTATGATAATGTATCAGCTGATATGTTACTCCTCATATACAGATATCAACTAAAAATTCAGGCTCTTGGTTGTTCCAAATACCCATTAAGCCTAATGGTGTAAACATTTTTCGTATTTTGCAAACTTAAAAAGCTTGAAAAAATGAATTTTTTCAAACCATATTGGAGATTTAGAAAAATACAACAAGAGACCTTTACATCATACTTGAAATTGCTTTCTAAAATTAAAGCAAATGTTGGGAACAGTGTACTGTTAGTAGGGGAGGAGAGTGCTTAGAAGGGGGCAGTGCTTAAAATAATGTAAAAAGAGCTATGCAGTTGTTTTTTTTTTCAAAAGTGTGGTCTCTAACATACTTCATATTACAACTTTCCTGGAAGCACTAGATAAATATATTGAATTAGCCATTCCTGATCAGAAGTTTGCATCATCTGATAATGAAGAAAAAAGGATGGCATGAATATAAGTCTAAGACAGTAACAGTTTTCTTAAAAAAATGCAAAGTATAAGACAATGATAAGGAGTTTCTTACTTGCAGAGAAAACATTGAAGCAGTTATTGCAGACAAAAAATTTCCAACTAGTAATTTAAAAAATCTCATCTGAAAGAAAATAAAGTAAAATATAAAAGTTTGACATATATGTTTGTGGAATGTTTACCTAATAATATGGAGTATAAATATTATATATGGAATAATATACATATGGAATATAAATATCTAATTTTTTACTGTCTGCAATATAATCAAGTAAATGTGATCTTTCATTAAATTTTATCCATAGATATAAGCTTAAATTTCCATATCCCTGCTAAATTAATTATACACAGTGGAGCTATATTGGGATTTGATTGTATGTATATGCTTATATGTTTTAATTTTTAATGCATTTCTTAATATTAACAAAAGTTCTAATCTTACTCAGTTATATTAAAGATTTGATGATATACATATCAATTTTCTTAAAGGAGTATATTGAAATTTCTTATAATTTTATAGTAATTTAAGGACTGTTTTAAAAATATAGTTTGAAATTTAAAATCTTTTTCTTTAGTTAAATAAAATTTTGAAAGTAATAAATTCTTAAATTATTTTTTAAAATAAAGCATAGTTTTAAAATATTTCATTTTAATATATAATTAGTTACTTTAGAAGTTGTAAATTATAAATATTCTTTCATGTTTTTTTAGGATTTAAAAAAATGGAATTTAATCTTATGATTCAATTAAGGTGCTGATATAAAAAAATATATTAGCATAAAAATCTATATTATTGGTATAATATTTTAAATTTTTCTATAGCTTAGCATCTTTCTCTACTATGTTTTATCTATATTCATCCTGATGTGAAAAATAATCTATACACACACATTTAAAAAATTGGAATTATAAATTGTTCTTGTTATTAATCTAAATTATAAGGTATTTTCATTTATAAGAATGATTGAATTATTGATTTCAATTTTTTACTCTATTATATTACCAATTAAAGTTTCTTTTGCCATTTATAAAGTGATTTTTTACAGTTCCATCAGTTTTTGTTATATGCTCTTTATTGATTTTTAAATATGAGGCAATATTTTTAATTACTAACTGAAATGTATACTCTACTGTAAGTCAGTCAACTCTAATGAAAGCTTGGAACACATTATTCGTTTGTATACAGTTTTTTAGCCCTTTGTAATTATTTGATAATGTTGTCTTCAGTTTTATGTTAAGCATATATTTGCCCTTAATTTTTTAATCTTACTTAGCCCTTTTAATTTCAACAACCCTGAATTTAAAACAATTCATAGTTTATTTTCACAATTGTTAGAATATATTATTTTTAATGCTGTGATAAATAAAGATGCCCAGGGTTAATTTAACAAAAATTTACCATCACAAAACATCAACATTTACTCATAAAACAGAAATAAAAAGATAATGGGACTGGAATTCAACAGTACATGACCATACCGGTTGACAGCAAGCCTCAAACTCTGTTATTTCTTAGTATACCTTATAGAAGGTTCTGTAACCTACGTCAGTCTAAACTTATTTGTTACAATGCTTAAAAAGAATTAAAACATAAATAAGATTTATTTATAAAAGGTATATTTTCTACATTAAAAAATTAAAAATGTTCTAATGTGCAAATATTATCTTTACATAAGAAATTTGAAACTATCTTTGTGAAAAATCTACTTTTAGGCAATGTGTTTGTTTCTAATTTAACAGATCCAAAGATTATATTAGTAATTATGTGCATTTAAATAAACAAGAGATCAATTTTAATACAAAAATTAAATTTAGTATTGCAATTTTATATGAATTCTGTGACCAAATTGTATTTCATTGTTGCATGATAGCAACAATCAACAAAAGCCTATTAAAGATCATTTTGAAAATAACACTAATTTTTGTGCATGTTACAGATTAGCAACATGGTAATACAAAGGAATAACAATAATGGGGAGGCTTTGGTATACTTTAAAGCAAGGGTTACCAAAAACTTTTTTGTGAGTGGGACCAAATTTCTTAATTATTTTGAAAAATAGTGATTTGGTGGGTTGTACATTATAAACAGAACAATAAAAAAACTAGCTAGTTATGTCATTGTTTTTGTGAAATAACTGCAACCTAATATACATATGTAATTTTATTTTTTTGTCCATATTGTGTATCACAATTGGTAAAACTAATAAATAATTAATACATTTTTATAATATTTTTATTGGATAATTTCATTAGTAATACAAGTATGGCTAGTTGCCAATGGTGACAGTTAAATTTTTCAATACAAAACAAAAATACTTGTTTAATACAATATAAAAATGTCTGTCATTTTTAAACTTAATAAACAAAACTTTTTTACAAATTTTGATGCGTTAGAGTTAAATACCAAACAACACAAATAAGATTTTTTTTTTGTGTGATGTTCAGCAATATTCTTCTGCAAAATCAATAACTACATAAAGTAAGTACAATGACTTTATTTAAGTATTATTGAAACTGATAATTTATTTGACCGAAATTGTGGGCCACAAATGTCCAGGAGACCACACTTGATAATCCTTGCTTTAAAGGAATTTCCAATGAATCTATCTGGATTTTATATATTTCTCATTTAAGTAGCCATAAGACAAACATATTCACATTTTTATTTAATTTATATTTATTATTTGATTGCAAGGTATATCAAATACGTTTTCAACATTTTATAACCTTCTGTTTTGATAATGCATGGATATTCTGCCAAACAAATATTGCAATGTGATAATTCAGTTATTGTATTTATTGTTGTGTTGAATGCACAGCAAATTTTGACATTTTCCAGATTTGAAATTATGAGTATTGCATTTCTAACTTTTAAGACATTGCAGATTCTTCTGAAGAGTAAATGATTGTTTAAAATTGCTTAACTAACCCAAAAAGGCTCAGCCCCACTGCAGATAAGAGTTCTTTGGCTTATTACTGATGTAATGTCGTTATTTCAGATTCACCAATTAATGAAAACACAATCTAAAGATAAAGATACCTCTCATAAAAAAAACATGTAAAAATAGCAAAAATAAATAAATAAAATAAAACTAAACAGATACAAGAATTTCTTTGTTTAAAATATAGTACACACAAAATTTTAGGCTGTTAATTCATATGAATTACATATTTGTCCATATTTCACATTACATTTAATAGCACACATGCCAAAATTATTTGATGATGAGTAACATCAGTATGAATACAATAGTTAGGAAATTAAATACACATTTCAAATTTAAGAAAAGTAAATTATTGGTCAGTATCAGAATTTGTACACTGCTACTGGCTAGTATACCAAATTAATCGTGCACTAAACTTTAATTCACCATAACATGCAAAAAGAAAATAAAGTATCAATCTGTGGATCATTCGTCCTGCAAAAAGGAGACAGCCTAAGCATAAAAAGTATGTTTAAAATAAGGGAACTCCAGAAAAAAAGAAACTTTGAACATATATTGCTTATTTATCCTCAAAAAAGGTGAAGTTCAATTAGCTAATAGAAAAAATTGTGTAATCTGTCTGGCATGGTCAGATGATGCTAATGAGGCCTATAATGTTTCTTGCACAAGCAATTGATAGCTGAAAAGATAAGGTCACCTCTTTGATCCTACAGCTAGCCTTTTATATTTTTTATCTTTTAAGTAACTGTTTCACTGCAAAAAAAACCCTGGTTGAAGTTTTAAGTTTGGTAAGCCATATCCTTTAGTGCTCAATGGGTTACACACAGCAGACCTTATGGTTTCTTGACAAACAGCTGCTTTCTTGGATGATGTCAACAAATTCAACCTTTTTCAGATGAAAGGCATGGTTGCTGTTTGGCCAAGTTTTCTCTATGTTTGAGGAGATGTAGATGAATGCAGTTTAGGAGGACTTATTTTAAGAGTGTGCATGCTAGGGCAAAAGCTTTAAAAGTTACAAGATACAATAGAATTTAAAATAATAGAATTAACTTATAGAACTAAATTTTACACACACATTTAATTAATTTTTAGCTGCTGTTAACTTTTTTGACATTAATAAAAAAGAAGAAATGTAATTAATGTAGAAAGTAGTATATTGGTTAACATTAATTGATATAAAAAAATACATCCTTAATAAAATAAATTTGCATTTACGAATTAGAGTTAAAAAAATTAGTGTTTTTATTTATTTATTTTATTTTGCAGCCTCTGCCCCTCCATTACCCCCTCGGCGTACATTTGGGATTAACTCAACCAATCAAAATAGTTATGAAATTAGTGAGCTGTCTCTAGTTCCGCCTCCTCCCAGTGTTGGACAGTTTTTCAAAACTAATACAGACTTTCAAAGTTTCTCAAGCACTTTCACATCACCTTCTAATAACTTAAACCATCCAGTGTTCTCAGCAGTTCCTCAGAATTCTATTTTTCGATCTTCTGTTGCATCAGCATCTTGTATTCCTAATACATCAAATAAAGAGACTTTTGCAAGTTCTCAGATATGCACAGCCTCTCCATCAACTTCAGTGTCCCCAGGAACACCTCAACCCTTAGGATTTGCGAACTGCATGTATCAAAGTAATTTTATGGTAAACTCTGCTTATAATTTTCAACATACAAGATCATCTAATCTCTCTGCTAGTACTTCATATTCATTTAACAAACAAAATTACAGTGTGAAAAGTGAAAGTTCTTTTGTACCATCTACAGTAAGCTATGCAACAATTAATCAAAATGTACAACCTTCCAACAATATTTCTCAGGCTAGTTTAGAAAATATCTTAAAGTTTATGAAAAAGAGGAGTGATAGCAATTTGATTGATTTATATTGTGGTGAAGATGAGAGAACCTTTCATAGCTCACAAGCAAACAAATGTCATGATGATATTTTAAGATTATTTGATCCCTTAACAAAGGATAATTCACAGTCATCAGTTAACTATGCTATAATTGAAACAAAAATGAAGGATGGTATTGAAGAAAGCATTCCTGATACTAGAGACGTAAATTCATGTCCAGTAAATGAGAAGTCTGAAAGTAAAGCTGCAATAATTCCAGAAACTGTACCAAAGGAAATAGATAATGATTGCAAAAATATTCCCAAGCATAGTAATGGAAAACAAAATTATGAATCAATTTTAAAAATATTTTACAGAAATGATAATTATAGTAAGGAGCTTGATGTATTTTGTGCCAAGTTAAAAGATCTTAGGTCTGAATTTTCATATGATGATCATGTTACAAATACTGGTTTAGTTATAAGTCCTACTCTTGATAGCTACCAGGAAGATTCTTTAAGTATAAAATTGATTATAACTTCAATAAATTCTGAGAGACCAGTGTCATTTACATGTGATGTTAATACGAGTGTGGAGCATATCATTAGTCATTCTGTGTGTTCAATATTTGATGATACATCATCTATTTGTATGGATAATTTTGTTCTTAAAGTTCATGGATTGTCTGAATATTTTGCTTCACATTCTTCTCTAGCAGATTATGAATATGTTCATCAATGTCATAAATTTGACAGACCTGTGTGTTTAACTTTAACTGATATTAAAGATTTAAATCGCCCACTTGCTCGTACAAAAAAAGATGACATGAATGATACAAGTTTCAAATGCAAAGATATTGCTCCTTCTGTGAAAAAGGACATTATATCTTATGAATCTCTTAATATATTATTAGATACATTAGAAAGAGAGATTGAAAAAATAAAATCTTGTGCCTTAAAATCAGAAAATACAGATTCTTTGAAGCCTCAAGGAGTTGTTCAAGCAGTCAAAGCAATTTGTACTCTTTTGTCTCATGTTGAGACATTAGAAATCACTGATAAAGTTGCTACTTTTATTCAAGTTTGCTTGCTTTTTGATAAAACTGAAGAAGTTGACTTTGATACTCTATCTGAATTAGGTCCTATTAATTGTAATACTGTTGGCAAAGAAATTGAGTGTGATCTACTTAAAATGTTTCAGTTATTAGAGTTATGTCTCTCAAAGTTACAGCAAGCAGTTCACGAACTTCTTGTAATCTATGCAAAGGCTTTCAGAGTTAATTTTGGAGTTGAATGCCATGAAAGTTATCATCAAGAGAAAATGGTTACAGATTTTCTAGATACTCCACTGTTTCAAATTGGTATTGTACATAGGCTTGAACCTAGTACTCTTACTCAGTATGAAAGTTATTTCATAGAGTGTGAAGTATATCATGGAGATCTTCTACTTTCATCTGTTTCATCAAGCAGATCTACAGTATCCAAAAGCTTTTTCCCACGTATTGTATTTGAGGAGTGGTTGCAGTTTAGCAATATTTCTATGTGTACATTACCATTAGAAGCTGTTCTCTACTTAACTCTTTGGGGAAACAACCCAAATCAAACAGATGGTAAGCAGTCTAATAATAATAATGTAAATCATGTCACATTTCTTGGTTGGTGTGGTATAAGATTATTTTCATATGAGGGTGAATTGGCTCAAGGTTGCTTTTTACTTGGCTTATGGCCCCAAGATATTACTAAAAATAGTGGCCCATTGCTATCAAATTCAAGCAACACGTGTCCTCTTGTTCATGTGAGACTTCCAGAATTCGGCTGCAAAGTTAAATTTCCTCCAGTTATTGATAATAATCAATTTGCAACATCTCAAATGAGATCATTTGAAAATCTAGAACCTCATATGCAAACTATATTAAAAGAGATTATTAAGAAAGATACTCTGAAGAATCTAACTGTTGAAGAAAAAGAGCTTTTGTGGGAAAAGAAGTACTACTTGCACCAGTTTTCCCATGCTCTACCTAAAGTACTTTTATCAGCTCATGGATGGGATTGGGCTTGTTTATCTGATATCTATTCTCTTCTGAAAGCTTGGACTCCATTATCACCCGTTGATTCTCTGCTTTTATTAACTTCTTCATTTCCAGATAGAGAGGTGAGAAAAACAGCCATAAGGTGGATGAAGGATATTGTAAGTGACGAACTGTGTGATTATTTACCCCAAATGGTACAGATCTTAAGATTTGAACCATGGGATGATTCTCCAGTAGCTTGGTTTTTGCTTGAACGATCCTTAACAAGTGTCAGAGTGGCTCATCATTTATACTGGCTGTTAAAAGAGAACCTTTCAGACCCTACAACTGGAGATAGAATGACTCTCATGCTAAATAGTTTACTTATAATTGCTGGACAATCTATGCGTAACAGAATAAAATCTCAAGAAACTTTGCTAGAAAACCTGTCAAATATTGCTGACAAAATAAAAACTACCAAAGAGTCTTTAAGATTGAGTATTTTGTTTCATGAGTTAGAAATATCTCATCATGAACTGGTTGAGAATCCTACTTGTTTACCTCTCAGTCCTAGTCTTGAAGTATGTGGTATTGATGTAAAATCGTGTTCGTATTTTACATCTAATACTTTGCCTTTGAAACTTGTATTCCATACTCCTGAAGGAACAGGAACAAATCATGAAGCAATTTTCAAAGTTGGAGATGATTTAAGACAAGATATGATTACTTTACAAATGATTCGTATCATGGACAAACTCTGGCTAAAGGAAGGTTTAGATTTAAAAATAGTAACTTTTACTTGTATTGCTACAGAATTTAGAAAAGGAATGGTAGAATTAGTTCCAGATGCAGAAACTTTACGCAAAATCCAAACAGAACTAGGTCTTACTGGATCCTTTAAAGATCGCCCAATAGCAGAATGGTTGCAAAAGCACAACACATCAGAATTAGAATATCAGCAAGCAGTTGAAAATTTTACTTTGTCTTGTGCAGGGTATTGTGTTGCTACCTATATTTTAGGGGTTTGTGATAGACATAATGATAATATTATGTTAAAAACATCTGGACACATTTTTCATATTGATTTTGGAAAATTCCTAGGAGATTCACAAATGTTTGGCAATATTAAACGAGATCGCACACCATTTGTTTTAACATCTGATATGGCATATGTAATCAATGGTGGTGATAAACCATCAAAAAAATTTCAGTATTTCATTGACCTTTGTTGCCAGGCATTCAATATTATTAGAAGTCATAAAAATATATTTTTTAATCTGTTTACTCTCATGACATCTTCAGGAATTCCAGGTATGTCTAACAATGCTGTAAATTACATTGAGAAAGCTTTACTGCCTGATATGTGTGAAGCAGAAGCAACTGCTCATTTTACTCATATGATTCAAGATAGCTTAAAGTCGTGGTTTACCCAGTTTAACTTTTTTATACACAATTTAGCACAATTAAGATTTACTGGGGACCATAATGAAGGTTTACTTTTATCTTTTACACCAAAAACATTTTCTAAAGAGACTGATGGAAAAATTATACTTGCTGATGTAATTGGTTACCAAAAAATGTATGATCCTGAAAAATATTATATATATGTTATAAAAATAGAAAGAGAAAATCTACCTGACCCCATGTTTATTTTCAGAACATATAGAGAGTTTATTGAATTTCATCAGAAATTATGCATGATGTTTCCTCTTGCTAAATTCCACTCACTCCCAGGTAATCCTCTAATGGGCAGGACAAATGTTCGGGAAGTTGCTGAGCGACGTAAAATGGAACTGAGTTATTTTCTTACCACATTAATGAAAATGGCAGAAGAAATATCACACTGTGATCTGATTTATACATTTTTTCACCCATTGTTGCGGGATCAAGAGGGTATTGCTCATGAAAAAGAAGCACAGAGTCTTGCTTTAAGATCAAGAAGAAGCAGTTCTGTTACTGAGATACATGGACAAATAAAATTGTCCATTGTTTATAAAAATAATTCATTATTCATAATGGTAATGCATGCAAAGAATCTGAGTTCGCCTAAAGGTACTGCACCTGATCCCTATGTGAAAACTTACCTACTACCTGATTCCAACAAAACAACAAAAAGAAAGACCAAAATTGTGTCTAAAAATTGTCATCCTACTTTTATGGAAATGCTTGTATATGATTTTCCATTGGAAGTAATTCAACATAAAGCTTTACATGTTTCTATATGGGACTATGATAGAGTGCAAGAAAATGAATTTTTAGGTGCAACTCTTATTCCATTATCTTGTGACTTGAGTAAAGAAATTGTTCAGTGGTATCCACTTGGACAGTTTAATCACTAATGTTGCAGTTTTTATTAACATCTTCTCAAAAGGTGTTGTGTATAGTTTTGATAATTTTTATTAGTATTTGTACTCAATTTTCATGTATAGACATTTTTGCTGTAAATATTGTAAAGAAAATTTTTGAATGTTTATGAAAAAATTGTAAAAATAGTCCATGAATTTTAATGTTGCAAATAGTTTTGCATTAGAGATAATAATTTATTTAATATGAATTTTAAATCATTTGGATGAAGCAAAATTTATAGTTGAATCAGTATTTTCTGAAGAAAATGTGTCATATACAAAATTTCAACTTAATAATTTTAAATTTTTTTAGTCTTTATTATACACACACACATATATATATATCCACAAAATTCCATAAATTTTATTTATAATTTTATTTATCTATTTTTAATAACTTATCAATATTAAGCGAATTTTAATTAAGGAATATTGAGTTTTAAAAGATGAATATTAAATTGAGTTGTTAATAGCATTTTGCTTTGTTTGCATGATAATTTTTAGAGTTGAGATTTATGTAGAAATGCTGTGCACATCAGAATATTAAATTAATATTTTATTTATACAGTTAGTAAACTTGTTTTAATTGCTATTACAAAATTTTATGAAACTAGCATTTAATAATTTTTACAATAAAAATATAAATTGCAAACTTGTTTTAATTGCTATTACAAAATTTTATGAAACTAACATTTAATAATTTTTACAATAAAAATATAAATTGCAGAAGTTTTTTGTGGAGGGGATTTTTTTTTCAACAAAATAGAACACATGTCAATGTGAACTCTTATTACATTTGCATTAAACTCTTTGTTTCCCATCAGTTTTAAACTTAAGCTGGTTAGTATATACTTGGATTTTAAACCAATAGTTATTTTATTCTAAATTTGTTTAGTGTCTTTCGATTAAAAAAATTAAATATTAGCAGCTAAAGTGTTCTTTAGTAAAAAAGTAAAGTAAAATAGTTTTCTTTTTTGCTTTTTTCATATATAGAAAATAAAAGCCTTTATTTAGAGTCAAAACTTTTGTTGTATGTAGTTATTTTTTAAAAAAGTTCTAAATGTGGTATATATGTGGTATGTCTTGATACATAACAACTATTTATGCATGATTATTACACAAGTAGGACATTATAAATTAAGTTTTTGTGTTCTTTCTTATTTCAAATTATTTGTAAATTTCATTATTTTTTATATATTTCCTTTTTGTCATTTTTCTGTTTTTTGAGAATAATTGGACTGAAGAACCTATACTACACTGCTCAAAAAAAATTAGGAGAGCTAGCATAGTTAAGAAAACCATGTGAGATAGCCACATGTTTGCATAACATAGATGGTAAAGATGTATCAATGCGTAATACAGAAAAAAAGACGTAAAAAATGTAATTAAGCTTTAACTCTTTGAAAATATGGAAAAAACTTGAAAAGATGATTTAGGGAAATAATTTGGTTATATGTAAATGATAAAAAGTATTGTTTAGAAATGATGCAAGATTTTTAATATGCTTGCAGTCTCCTTGAACAGCTAAGACTGCTGCACACCTGTTTTCCATGGATGTGATGATGTTATGTTGGGGAATACTGTTCCTCTTCTCAAGAAGTGCAATCTCCAAGTCTCAAAGAGTAAAAGGAGACAATCTCACAGCAATGCATCGTTTGAGCATGTCCCAAACATGCTCGATTGGATTGAGATCAGGAAAGCATGCTGGCCATTCCATATGCTGTATTGTTTCAGCTTCAAGCATGTTCTCCATAAGACAAGCTGTATTCGGTCTGGCATTATCATGCTGGAAAACAAAGGAATCTCCAAAGACTGCAGCATAAGGTATGACATTAGGTCTCAATATCTTGTTTGCATACCTTTGGGCCATCAAAGTACTATTCCAATAATATGCAGAGTCATAGATCCCCCTATGCTGATTTCACCCCATACCAACCAAACAGCTCATCTTGTGACCTTTTATGAAAGAATGTGGGGTTATTTCGAGTGCCCCTTTCCTTTTATAACAAAACACATTGGGTGTCTCACTCCAGACTTAATCGGGACTGGTCTGTAAACAGCACTTGGTTCTAATCATGTTGCTCTCAATCTCAATGTTCAGCATCCCATCTTCTTCGGGCCACACAGTGGTATGAGACCATTGGCCTATATTCATAGGAACTTCCTTGATGAAGCCTATTGTGTAATGTTTGGCTAGACACCTGTCATCCTGTTGCCAAGAGCAACTGTCTTTGCAGTTAAGTAGCATTATCTGTTCTGTTTTGAAAAGCTGTTAACAGTATATATCAGTCATCAGTTGCCTTAGTGGTGTGGGGCCGACCTTGCCCTGGTCGATGTTTAACATTCCCTGTTTGTTGGAATCTATTCAACAGCCTTGCAATAAAATAACACTTCTGGTGACTTCAACAGCATCCACGACACTTTTGTGTTTGCACAGACTCAAGTCTGTCTATAATGCATCATGCCATGGATTCTGGTAAATCATATTATTGAGACATTTTCAAGTCACATTTTCTCAAAGAAAAAAAAAAAAAAAAAATTACTGAGCAATCCAATTTCACAGTTAAGTCAGTGAAACATACTTTTCTGCAACATCCCAATTTCTGCCCTTATATCCTTTTTCTGATTTTTGATGTCATGAACTTTGATTTGCATATGAAGTTTTCTTCTGTTTCCTGCTAGGCTTTAAATTATGGATGATTTATTTTATATTACTTATTAGTGCAAGTATTTACGTAATTTTGTTAAAACCATGCGAGTCCCTGATTGTTTTGAGCAGTGTACATCAGTTCAAAATATTCTCAAATAATAATGTACTATATCATTTTTAATATATTATTATACAGCTTTTTTAAAGTAGTTTTTAAAAAATCTTGCTCTTGATATATGAGTAAAACTTATTTTTCTAGTAATTAGATAAATGAGTAAATATGTAATTTGGGAAATACATTTGGTTTAATATTGTTTTAGTTTTACTTTAATCAGGTCCATTCCTAGGACATAGGTTGCCTGTATGCATTCCAAAGATTTCCTTCCCCTTACCCAAATTAAAAATAATATTCAATGATTAATGAAATTTTTATTTCACATTCACTAACTAGTTATATTGGTAATTTGAAAACCAACAAAATAGTAAGTTGTGACGTGGGAAAAAAAGATTAATTAATAATTGATATATATTTATTATTTATAATTTGTATTAATTTTTTTCAAACATAAAACTCTTTCTTTCTCAAATTATGGAGTTCTGTCTCCACTGTTGTATTATTTTAAAATATTAATGCTAACTCTAATAACATTCAACCAGGTAGTTATATTTTATAGTATAGCGCTTTTAATCTTTTTGCCATTCTATTTAATAAAATTTTAAATATTTTGATGTGGTATTGCAAGAATCTGGCAACCCATGTAATTTTGTGCCCACTAGGCAAGCCCTGATGTTAATATGTTAAAATTTTAATTTAAAGTATGTACACAATTTCTACAGACCGAAATTTGATTTCCTGTTTAATATCCCTAAAACAATTTTTAAGACTAATTTTTTTTTCTTGCTTTTAACATTGAATATTTTGTTGCATAAATTTAGCCCTACAGAGTATAGTGTTGATTTTATTTTCATGGAATAGTATAAAAAACACACACCTTGTGATAGCTTATAAATAAGCAGCTATCCTTAATTATTTTCAGGTGATATTACAGCCGAATGGCTGAAATTGTAGGAATCTATTCACAGATTTAAATCCTTCCATAATCATGTTATTTCTCTTTATAAAATCAACCATGTTGCCAATGTTTATTCGTAAAGCTTTTATTTCAAATGATTTAATTTCCAGATTGAGAAAACTAACCGTTTTAGTCCTGGATTTTTAAATTTTATATTACAAATAAATTTAACATTTACTCAAAATACGACTAGTATTAACTTTTATGTTAGTATATTTAGATCTATGATTTGTTTATAATATATAATATATATATTCTCTTTTTATTGATTTCTTTGAAGAAAGAGATACATTTTCTGTATTAGTTATAATGTTTATATGATTACCTTTTTAAATATTTTCTTTTTGAAAACTACCTAGAAATAAAAAAACAAAAAGCATTATACCATATTTTAAAAAGAATTGTTGCATTATCTTATTCTCTGTATTAAAATCTTAGTCCTTTAAAGTTGCTTAGGTTAGGGTAAAAATATTTATTATTACAATATTATCTACATTTAACTTTTTTTTATTGGAAAAATTACTTGTAAATATCTTATTTTTTACTGTTTATAAGGATTTATTATTAATTTTTATCTGAAACTTTGTTTTATCGTACAAATTATACAATTAAGTGGTAACAAGTTTTTGCTAATTATGTCTTTTAAACACATTTTTGGAAGATTTTAAACCTACAGACAGAAAAAAATAAGATTTTCAGAGTTTTGTATATTTTTATTGTTATTTTTTTTAACATTTGCTACATTCATGTATTTTACTTAAGTGTAAAAAAAAAACTTGCTTTATTGTATTTGTTCTGCTTGTCAGATATTTGAATGCTTTGTTTCAATTATAAAACAGTAAAATCCTGAATGATTAAAACTGCTTTATTTATTTTAAAAGAGTGGTTTCCAAAAGTTAAGTATGTGACAGAAAATCAACAAGAATAAAAAGTAAAGCTTTATTAATACCAAATTGTACCTGTAGGTAACAAACGTGTTTATAAGTAAAAACAAACAAAAAGTACTAGGTGTAAAGATGAAAACAATACTTAATTTTTTGCATTTATGGTGATATATTTGAGCCCTAAACTGGTGCTAAAAAAATAATTAAAAACTTATGATAATTTAAGTGTATAGAACTTGCCCATGCTTTCACTTAAGTGATCAGTAGTTGTAGATTGTAGGCTTTTCATTCATAGGATTATTTCCAATTCTAAAACTGGCTGGATGAAGTCATTCTAAAAATTTTCATTGAGATTAAGACCAGGGGAATATAAAGATCACTCAGTAAAGAAATACTCCTATATTAGGTATATGCCAATAATGTTGATTGGATCTAAACAAGCATTACCATGTTCAGGAAAATCAAGACTAACTATGCAGCATAAAGTTCTTGTAATGTAGTCTAAAACTTCATCTTGGTACTGTGCACTTATCACAGAACCACTTTGTAAGCCATTTTATTCCCTTTCTAATTCCTCCCAGGTATTTGTGTATTAAGGTCAACTAAACAAAAGCATTTTAAGGAAATATATTTAATTTTGCCAAAATGTATGTTTATATTTAAATTTTAGGTGTAGGAAGTATACTTTCCTTGAACCTATTTATGGTCATGCAGAAAATTCAATTAAATGGTGATTATTTGTCATGGATAGATGAAAAGCCTATTATAATGCCCAAGGGTACATCACATTCTATATACATGTAGTGGGTACTCTATTCCTGGGCCTTAGTGCTACATCTATATCATCTTTAGTTGGAAACCAACTTTGGCATATGATTTTTCATACCGGCTGATCATCCAGAATGTACACTGCTTTAAGCTAGCAAGAGGGCCTTTCCTTTTTCTCCCAATAGCAGCCTATTAGTTGATGAGCTAAGGCTATATGGATTGTTAGCTGGCTTAATTGAGTTTTGCTCTTCTAGCAGGTGTATTTCATAAGATCATTTAAGTTGGAAGTAATCTACCCAAGGCTCACAAAAGGGTTAAAGATGTCTAGCTTGATGTGATATCCCATTGAAATTCCAGCATGTACAATAATGCTACTACCTCTTGAATGCATTTGTGTTCAACAATATTCTTAGTCCAATTTTGTGTGCCTCTATCTCATCAGATTCTTTCATACGTATCTGATTCTAGAGCATATCTAAATTCAACTTTGAATGGGATGTTGTAGCAGTCTGATACATTACAAGTGCCATATTGATACCACTTAATTATCTCTTCTGTATTAGCAGAACATAAATAGTACTCCATAGTCTCTTCATGTAGAGCTTTTGGTGTACAGTGCTTGCAGATATGGCATACTAAGCAATACTGTGACCATGATGAAACAGTCGTCAAGTTTGCATTTTGAATTTGTTGGTCACTATAGTAATATACAGAAGGATGATTACACTTTTTCAAATAGGTGAATAGATCTAGGTAACTGCTTAACTTGTTTGGAAATGTTAAATTACCAAAAGATCAATACTAAAATATGCTGTAATACATCTGATGGCATGCAAGTGTTTATTATCTGCCACTTGTCTTCTCTGTTGTAAAACCATAAATAACATAAATTATCTCTTAAAAGTTATAAATACTTCATATCAACATTTTGAATGCACTTTCTCAGATACTTCAGAATGCTAGTAACACCAGTGACTGCCTAATTTGCATATATATCAACAGTTAATTGGGATTTTAAAAAAAATGCTCTTTGCTTATTGACATCTGTATTTACAATGTTTTTTCTGTTACTCAAATTTAACTATTCTTTAGAAAATTGATAATTTACATTACTTTGCTTAACTTTTGGAAGCCAGGGTATTTCATGGCATGAGCTTTGAGGTAGATTAATATATACAACTTTAAGTTTGGTTCTTAAAGTAAATTTACTTTTTTACTGTTATATATATTCAAAGATAATCCACGTAATTATATACTATAATTCTGAAAAAAAAATATTAAATATGTTTTAATTTTAAAAGTAAATTTCTAGCTGGGAAGATTTGAGACAAACTGGGGAAAAAAGCTTGCAGTTGAAAAGCTTTTTTTTCAGTTATGAAACAGTTGATCATAGAAGTCTTTGCAGGATGAGTATATGAAAAAGGGTACTCATTCGTCATTTTAACACAATATGATATAATTAAATTGTACAGCATGAGTAGTCAATTATGTATTCCTAATTTAAGGGCATTAAAACATTTTGTAGAAAAAATACTTTTTAATCTAAGTGAGAAAAAATAAAAACATTTTTGTGTTTGTTGAAAAAATAAATTAATGAACAATTTTAACAAATAATTATTCTTCCTTTCAGAAAAAAATGTGTTTAATTTAGAAAAACCAAAGATAAACTGTCTGAGGAAACACAATCTGTATTTTATTTCATTCTTTTGTATGGCTTAGATTGCTAAGCTGTGTACTTATGTTGTTACAAATTATAAAAAGTTTTGAAATTTTCAGCTGAGATGGTTTTAGAGAGTACACTTGCTTTGTTAAAAGTGTAGTTTTCATAACCAAATTTATTAAGCAGTACCAATGATGATACTTAAATATTCACAGCTCATAAAAAAATTTATCTTAACTTGCATAAAATTTTATGCAATTTAAGTTTTAGTTCATGAGTAACCAAATAATTATATTTTGACATAATCCCAGTAACTATATAGGTATTTACTTCCAGGACATTGATTTATAGAATTTAAATCCTGTGCTTTTACTTTTGAGAGAATTTATTTGTGGTAATGCTTAATTTAATGTGTATAAACTTCAGTTTTTATTTTAAAATGTTATTGTTTAAGGTATTCTAACCTAATGAAATATGTATTTTGTAAATGAATTATTTTTAAGCTTTATCTTTCTTTTTAATTTTAAGTTAAGTAAAATTGTATATATGTCTTTTTATTTTCTGATTTGTAGGATATATATATATTTATCTTAAAAAATACTTTAAGCTCTTTTTATTATAAAATATTGAATTATTTTGTAAGGAAAAATTCAATGTATTCACGTTTTAGATATTTTTGTGACTTGTTCTTTCTAGATTAAAAAGTTGTGTTATTTTTAGATAAGCTATTGCCAGCAATAATTGTATTTGTTTTATGTGGTTATAACTTTTAATATACATTGAATGCAAATTCTCACAATGTTGTACGTATTTTAAAAGATGTTATGCTTTTCTATTAGCTGAAATGAACCTGTGATCTATTGAGCTTTTCTATGCTATCTATTAAGGCATTGTTGCAGCATTAAAGCTGACAATCATTGTATATAGTTATTAAATCTAAATTCAAAGTACAGTATTATTTAAAATAAATTTATTACTCAATTTTGTGTTCAGATGAAAATGATTGTTTTATACATTACAAAAAATTAAATCACAATTTCTCCAAAAAGAAGCAGTTTTTTTTTAATGTATAGAATTGTACAATTCAAGTAGTTCTAAACAAGAAATTTGTTACACTAGAATTTCACCATATTGGTATAAAAATAATTGAAATATATTTTTATTCTCCTATTAGCTTATCAACAAATGATTCTATTTGATCTTCATCTTTCAATCCTACAAAGCTGCTTTGAGCTTGGCCATTTTTGAAACCTAGAACATGAGGAACTGCTTGAACCTGCAAAATAAAAAATACTCAATTCACTGTGTCATAAATTTTAGTACTTCAAACCATGCAAAGGCTTTGATAAAGTAGACATAAGACAATTTCAAACAGCACAAAAATATTGGGAAATTTCTCAAAGGAGCTAACAGTCTATAGAAAAATTTAAAATGTTTAATGCAAATTGAATGAAATTAATCTATTCAGAATTTGCCTCAAACCTTCTTTAAAGTAGTTTTTATTCTCATTCCTTGCACATTCAGTAAAAAATTCCATGAAATTTCAAGGCATATTGTTACTTCGAAGTTTATTTTATGCCTTTAAAAATCTTATTTGTGTTATCCTTTCATTTATACTCCATTCTTTTACCAAATGAGTAGGATGCTGCTCTTTGTACAAGAAATCATTTGTCCAAATCTCAATGTTGGCATGGATATTTATAGCCCTTCTGAATTGACTTTAAGTTGTAGACCCAGTCCCATTAACCCTTGAATAGCCAAAAAATACTTTAGCATTCCCAAACCTCTATTTTTTCAATCTTATTAGATTATTACTTTGTTACATAATAATTATAGGCTAGTCAATATGAAACTCTGATTTTTGATGTCATTATACCAATGAAGAAACTGATGGCAATCAATATATATATATATATATATATATATATATATATATATATATATATATATATATATATATATAAACAAGAAATTTTGTTTGGTATTTTTTTTGGGGGGGGGTATTGAGAAATAGTTATGTAAACCAAGGATAAAACATCTTCAGTACAAAGAAATAAATCTGATCATTTCTACAATGTTAGTAATTAACATGAAATACACACAGTTACTGAGAGTTTATTACAACAAAAATTAATAAGCCCTTAACACCAGTAATTCTAATAAAATTTGTGCAAACATATTAAATTAGAATGATTGTCTGCTTTTATGATTATAAACCCTACCTCCTTTTTTATTATTTTAAATATAAACACTAACTAGTATCTGCAGCACTAACTGGCTGTTTTGTACTAATATTTTATTAGCTGCAGTTGCTCAATCAGTAAAGGCAATAATCTCATAATTGTAGGGTTGCAGGTTTGTAGCTCAAACAGCCAAAAATTCATTGTGTTCATTAATGGCATTTGGAACAGGTAAAATAGGTCTTCTGCCTGGTCCTTGCTTCTATATTACAAGGACCCAATGTTCATGTTGGCCTGGGCATAGCACTAGTCACCTATATCGTGCTGCATAATAAAATGGTAAGAAAAATCTGTGTCATTGTCTAGACGAATATTGAACAGGAAAATGCATCTGCATTATATATATATATATATATATATATATATATATATATATATATTGCTTGGTTTTGGTTTGAAATACTACAGCTATTTGGTTACAATAAGAAGCATAATTAGACAGGAACCGACAGATTAATATTGAATGGCTATGAATATACAAGGTCTTTGACCCAAACAAGTCCTGGTATATTTTTAATATAAATTACAAATTTTCAAACATTTTAATCAGATTAACAAAGTTACATGATTCACAATACATGTGTGACAATTACAGGAGAATTCCACAAATGATAAATAATGGATTGAAACCCAGAATTTGGAAAAATGAAACAAAAACTCCATACATGATGCAATATATATAAAGCCACCCAACTTATCTTAGTTTGTATCATCTTCAAGCATTTTGAAAACCAAAGAAGGGAGAGAATTAAAAAGTCAATTTTGTTAATTAGTTCAATAAAATGCTGAAAAAAAGTTTTTTTTTTTTGGATGTCATAAAAAAATCTCAATGAGAGCTTTTGAGGTGTAATTGTTAGGCAGGAATTTATTATTATTATTATTATAAATTTGAATTATATTTTTAACTATAGAATCTTTGAGTTTTTATATTTTGATTTAATATATTTCATATCAAAAATTTTATGCTTGCTGCAGATACTTCTAAACAAATTCTAAATAATTCAATTCTAAATAATTTGAAGTTGAAAATCTTATAATAAGAATAATATAAAAGTTTAAAGATCTCTATATCTCAATTGTCCATTAAATACAGTACATAGCAGTGTCAGCCTAAATTACATATATTTCCATTTGATACTAAGGATCTACCAACTTAAAAACAATGCTTAATTTATTGCTGAATTAATTAAAATTATATTTAAGATCATCTAATTTAGACACACATTAAAAACTTAAACACATTAAAACTTTTACAAATCTTTGTATTACTCTAATAAACTCTTACACAATTCAAAATTTACTATTTTGATGAAATAAAATAAGTAAAATATGTGTATATTTTGTGAAGATATTTAAATTTAAGAAGATCAACTACTTTAGTAGGTCTAAAAGTCAAGAGTGTTGCATGTAGCCTGCCAGCTGGACAGCGTTGACATAAATTTAAGCATATAATCTCTACAAAATGCACCTTATTTCAGGGTATTTAATGTAAATACGGTGTATTTACTTTTTACTTTCAGCATTCTGATTATTGGCTGTAATCTAGTGAAGTATGCAGTCTTCTTTGAAAACGAGGTGATGTGAAGAAAGGTGAATTGTTATTTGTTTATGTGACTCCTCAAAATGATGGCTGTTGACAATATTACTCACAATCTGAAATAGCAAAGCATGAAAACAGAATCTCTTTTCATTTTGTTTCTCTTAGAAAAAATAAATCTGAGTAGTAAAATGAAGGGGGGGGGACTACAATGTATGAAATATAGGAGAAAAATGTAATTTCTTTTTATCTGAATTGCGAGTAGTTTCACCAGTTAAAAGTGTGCGATAAAATTTTTGTGTATCGCACAGTGGCTTCTTTTTGAAATATAAGGCTTTTGTAATTATAAATGTCAATTTCGTTTTGTCATATTGAAAGTCACTAGCAAGGGATGTGAACCTAGCACCTAACATTTCTTTTAAATAGTCAGAAAAAGTTGTAGTTATGTTGCATTAAACTGATTTTAGAAACTAAGTTCTACTTTGGTTGAGATTTTGCAACTAGCTGTCAAACAACTGCATTTTCTGAAGTGATGTGGCTCACTTTTAAACAAGATTGCATACTATGTACAACACAAACATAAAATGCTGGTAAATGAATTTCAATCAAGGTAGAACATGTGCATTAAGATTACATGGTGGCCACAAAATCAAAGGAAAAAATTTTTCTTAAAATTCCCTGACATATCGCAGCCATATATTTCTCAGAAATGTGTTACATTTTGATCTGTGGAAGATATACCTCCTATAGGAATGGGTTCATAATTTTTTTTTGCATTTATGTAAGTAAGAATAATTTTAAGTATATGCTGGTATAATTTTTCCACCTGGGTGCACATAATGATGATTTTATCACTTTTCCAATTAGAATAGTTAAATTCCCAAAGATGAAACCTGTCTCTTTTCCATGTATAGGGGTAAGATTACAGTTGCACTTAGCCAATTACCACATAATTTTGAATATATGCCAAAGGTACAATTTTCCTTCAAATTTTTCCTTCAATTTATTTAAAATTCAAAATTTGTATATAAGTTGAAGTGAAAAAACAATTTCTAGAACATTCAAATATGTCAACAAGAAGCCAAAAGTATCGCCAAGCAGGTAAAGTGGTGGAAATATTTTCCATTTAAATTAATATGCTACACCAATGCTTTTCAAACCTTTTTCTCCACTGTACTCAATTTAAATATCATGGAGGTAGAGGATCAGTCGTACCTCGAGATAAATACAAGGACATATATTACCATATTTTGGAAGTGGCACGGAAAAATAACTTACATTTTAAATTTTAATTAATTTCATGCATTTTAGTTAATTTTACAATTTATACTAATTTATCTAGATTACTGTCACGGAGCACAGTTTGATAATCATGGCGTTAGTCCAATGGTACTTTTACGTCGACGCTAATAACAAGTTTCAATTCTGGCAATCCTTTATAAAGATAACTTTTTCTTAAATTTAAGCAGCATAAGCTTAGAACAAGAAAAGAAAAAAAAGAAGATATTATGCTTGGCATTTCATCAACTGCTTGATGGTTATGTAGAATTGTATTTATTAGAAGATTAACCAATCCATAACAGTTATAGTACTCTTGTTTTGAAGTGATTATAACACAGATAAGAGTCATTTAAATTTATTTTTCACTTTTTATGTTTTCTCATTTCAAAAATTTTACAAGCTTTACTTACTTTTCACCATTATGCATTTTCTTTATTGTTCTTTTTTTTTTAATTTTTTTGATTTGGCGACTTTTTGGTGCTAATGCCAAAAAACACTTGTTTTACATCTGTTCCATGGACCAGTATATAAGACACCCCCACTTTTGGTCTTTAAAAATATCCAAAAACTCTTGGCTTATACATGGAAATATATGGTAGTTTAAATCTGCATACATATGAATAACACAACTAAATGGGATGAAATGTTTTCTTAAAACTTTAAATAGGACCAAAAAGATATCTAATTAATTTAATATATATAATGAAAAAGCAACTTAATATTATCTTAAAACAGAAAATGACCTTACCTTAAAAGAAAGTAATATTCTTTAAGTTTGTTTAGTAAAACACAAGACTATCTTATTTGAAATTTTAATCTTGATATGCTAATAGCTTTTTTGGCAAACAAACAAACAAACAAAAAAAAGCTTTTTCTGGAGTTATGAAATTTTATTAAAAAGCACCCTGATATTTTCCAGTGAGCTGCATTGTTTTTGTAAATAGTTGCTAATCTTATAAAAAAGTTACCTAGTTACTAGAAATAATTTCTCTAGGCCTTTTTCAGTTTGTCATAACATATTTACCAAAGATGTCATAAATGTCCAAAAATAGTAGCTTTTTAGTAGAAAATGGCAACTCTGATATAAAATCAATTTTTTTTTTCTCATTCTGCTCGTCCCAGAAAACTGTTTAAAAATTTCACTGAAATTTCAAAATTTTTCTAATTTAATGTAATTAAACTACTTTAAAGTTTAAATTAATTGGCTGTATGCAGGGGTCTAGTGAGAAGTTTTTCATAAGGGGGTGGTTGCTCACTTTTTAACTCATATCTCAAAGTTAATACAGTAGTGGAAATGGGGAAGGAGGTAGAACCCCCACATTGCTCCTTTTCCTGTACATTGGTTAATGTTTCTGTTATGAAATTTACCAAAAATAAATGGGTAGTCCCTTTCAATGGACATTGTATCAATTTTTTCTTTGCTGCTTGTTCTTTTGTTGTAAAAGAATTTTAATTATTTTTTAAAGCTATTAAAATGAATAAGCTTAAATATATTTTTAGAGATTTTAAACACAATAAGCAAAATACATATATACATAAACTTTAATCCTCTAAAATATATGCTATATTTAAAAACTTACATCATATTTCATAGCAAGTTCAGCATTTGCATCTATATCAATCTTTGCTAAGTGTACTTTGTCATTCCTACTTCCAATTATATTTTCAAGCCTAGGTTCAAGAAGCTTACAAGGGCCACACCATCTGTTAAAACAAAATAAAATATCTTTTTAAATATCTTTATTGAAGAATTCTATTGAATTTCAAGAATACAAACATTAAAATATTGATTGAATTACAAACATTAAAACAATAAATATTTATTTTTCAACAAAAAATATTTCTCATGTTAGTATAAACATTTGCAAAATAAACCAATTTAAAAAATTATAAAAGTGTAGCTAAGATAATACAATTTCCTTTTAAAATAACTTAATTCATAAGTTAAAGTTAAAAAAAGAAGAAAAATGCTTTTGTAGTTGAATATATTTTTTTATTGAAAAGAAACAAAAATAAATTAAAAGTGATAGCAAGATTTTTATATATTGTCTAATAATTTGTGGATACGAAATTTAGTCACATTTGACAATTTCTTAAAAAATAAATAAAAAGCAGCTCCTATAATAATTAGAAGTCATATCTATTTAAAAATAACTATATAGTTTTAATACTAGGTAATGAAAAACAATTTAGAACCTTGAAATTTTAATACTAAAGATCTGTATATTTTTTATTATAATGCAAGTCTTTTTCATAATGAAATATAAAGATTTAAAAGGCCTGATTTAAAAGAAATAAATTCAGCACACATGTCTGGGCTCCCAGTCTGGATATAGGGAGATAGGCATTTCTGATATACTTACGATATATCATAATGTGAAATAAATTTGAATTGGATAAAATGTGTAATGTTTGGAAATGTTTAAACAGCATTAAACTTATTTTTTAATGTATCCAAAATCTGACCTAACAAGAGAAAGGTCATTCTTTTCATTTCAAAATGACTTTAATCTCCATTAAGAATGTTCATTAGAGAAACCAAATTACCTTTATTGCTTCGTTTGCACTAGAATCTGATGTAACATAGAAATTAGATTTTAGTGATGCTATGAATCATTTTGTTTAAAAAAAATATAAGGAAAATAATTAAGCATTGATATGCTAATGATTAATAGATTATGCTGATGGTTTTTAGGTTAGGAGTGGCGGGGAGTTATATCATCTATGTTATTACAATTGAAATATATTGTGTGTTAAGTACTTTAGAGTGAATACATTTCACTATTTTTCTTAAATGTTTTGTACATAATACTTTGATTCTTACAAATATCTGTACCTTTAAATATTTTTTATTATGGACCACTAAGACTAGATGTAATAGGATTATGAATTATTAACTTATATTTTCAAAAAAAAAAAAAAAAAAAAAAAAAAGACAAAATTCTATTTAATAATATACAATCTATTTGTAATCAGAAAGGTTCAGATACATAAAAAGAACTGCAGTAATAGGTGAGGGTAGTTAAATTATATACTGCCATGATTGTATTTATTAAAATGTTTAACTAATACATATATATACACTAAAAAAATTGTTTAATTTTTAGTTATAATTTTTACCCATTATCTTTCTCTGGTATAAACCAATTTTGTTAAAAATAAAAAAATCTATTGCTAATATTATTTTATTCAGCATGTAATAACTGATATTACTCATGGTAGTTAATTTTATCTACAATTTTGATGGACAAGTTTAGGGTGTAAAAAGAATAAAATAGGGATAGAAATATTTCAATAATTAATATATATATATATATATATATATATATATATATATATATATATATATATATATATATATATATATATATATACTAAAAGAAAATTTTGTCACTTATTCTACACATTTTTGTTATTTAGCCTCTTGAATAGCTAAGTAATTGCACATCTAATACATAAAAACCTTAATTTGGATATACGTAAACACAAATGCGAATAAACAGCATAGCCTACATTCATGAAATTTGGTACTGAGGTATTCATGACATTCCACAAAATTTTACAAAGTTTTCTTTTCAAATATCAAATTATTTGTTTATTTAATGTTGCATTGATTATAACTTGTTATTTCTAGTAATAAAATCTTATCCAAACAGTTGAGTTTTTAGGTTTTTATGGTTTGGCAACATGTATAAATTAACATTTTTTATGCACTGCATAATTTGCAATTGTTTTTTAAAATTTTCTTACTTATTTTTAATTTAATTTGATTTTTTTTTAATTTTTTTCTTTTATTCAAAATTATAGTTCTTATTTCTTATCTGCTTCTTGTTGTAGGCTAATGAAGCTCTAGCCATGCCCCTTTGAAGGAATTTATTATGTCAATTATCTCAGTCAGTCTGATGTTAAGCTAGGGCACTGAATTATCACTCTTTCATCCTGCATTCAATTTAACTTCATTTTTTATTTTCGCTTTTCAGACATTCTCCTAGCATTGCTTGATTCCTGGTAACTCTTTATTAAATTTTATAATTTAAAATATGTTAAAAAATATATTTTGCAATTAAATTCTGTTATTTCTAACTATATGTTTTTGCAGTCTTTTTCAATTTATTTTGTATTTTCATATTTGGTTTAATTTTAAATAATTCATCTCTTAATAAGATTTTATTTGGCAATCTGTTGGTTGCTCTGACCTTATTTAAACTTTTAAATAAATTCCCTATACTTTTGGAAATATGTTACCATTCTGAAAGTATGAAGTTTAGTTTCACAACAGGGTTATTCCATGTGAAATCAATGTAATTTTAGAACAAATTCTACCTGACCACCTCCAATTTTGATTAAATTTAGTATAGTAAGTGACTTCATGGTTATAAAGTAAATCCCCAAATCTTATGTTCAAATAATAACTGGTTTGGGAGTTATAAAGCTTTAAAGTTGCCAGATTTGTATAAAAAATACGCTATCAGCATACATTTAAATTACACTTGCTACTCACCTAATTAAGCTAGAGATATGTGCAAGGTGTTATTTTAAACCTTTTTTAATGGGCTTTCATATGATATACAACACATGATGACTTGAAATTGTTTAACAATTTAAATTTAAATTTCTCAAAAAGCCACGTTTTTAAAATTTTGAAAAAAAATCTCAATTGCTCATATTATTGTTAATTAATCCTCAAAAATTTCATGTTGGGATCATAATGAGATCACAAGCTACAAAAGTTTTCTGTTTGATATTATTGCAATAACGAAAATGAGAACATGCATTCATTACTTTTAATCTAACTCAGCTGTATAGGATGGCATTAACGTTTACACAATACCTTATCAACATATACTCTAGTAAATAGTACATTTAACATTTGTGGAGATTTTAGAATAAAGAAAAATCATTAAAGTGCATTACTTTTGATGGATGGTGTTACTTATTTAGTTGGAACTGGTAGAAAGCTTCATGTGTTTTGAGAATTTCTACTTCAGGAAGAATATGATTCGTCCTGTTGGAGTTAAAGGATTCATCTTACACAAAACATCTGAAAATGAATCCATAGTACATCTGGCTTATCTAGATATATAAAAGATGGTGATGGTCCAGATGGGTGAAGGAATGTCACTTTCATTTCTTCAGAGTTTTTCTCTTCTTTCTCTAACATAAATGGAAGTCACCAGTTGCAATTATAAACAGCACTGATACAGCCATTTATATCAGCATATAGAAACTTTTATTGTGATGCTATTGCAGTTTGCATCAATAAATCTTGTGAAAAGGAAAATTTCTTCACAAAGACTTTTGTTTTTGATTCTCTGAGTATAAAAGCATGATATTTCCGAGTCCTAATATTGTAAAAGCATTTTTAAATCTGTCATTTAGAAATATAGCTGTAGAAATGTGTTCCTCTTGTGTTGAAAAAGTAAAATGTATTCCTGTTCCCTGTTAAAAAGTTGTCGTGGTGTAAGTATTTGATTTTTATATGGTCGTTGTAGGCTTGCTCGAGCCACTAACCTCTTGAGTGTGCCTCCTAGCCCATCACAAGGCCCTTTACCATGAGCAGTTGCCCAAAAATGCCATTCTGCCTCAATGTCAAAATCTTCCTTATGTAAGCATAAATTGGCAAAGTTTTTCTTATTTATATATTGTGCAGATGACCGTCTGAGAAATAAAATATTTTCCTTCCACTTTTTTTAAAATTCTGTCTTCATAAAAGTAATAAGCTTCTTTTGAAAACAGTAAATTGCTACTGTATTGTACTACAAACTGTCTGAAATTACAATGTATGGAAAGTGGTCAATTCCAAACTTTCCTTTGTAATATACAACAAATGGGTGAATTGTAACTTAAACATTAATCCAGTGGTAGCTCTCTCATCCTGTATAAAAAATAAGTAATTTTCAGAAAAATCAAAAAGAACTACAAACTCCAAATCTTTTTAATTTTTCTTTTATATTGTATATAAATGAACTTTGTTGTTTCACTACAAAGTCATGATAAACCAATACAGATATTTTCTCACAAAATAAGTCAATAAATTCTGATGCTGACTTTTGGATTGTTTCTAAAGAGCACCTATGAACAGAAATCCACCGATGGAAAATGACCTTTTCCACCATATTTTTATCGAATGCTTCATCAAGTATGGTTTTTAATTCTGTAGTCCCAGAACATGATGTACACTCTCCCATGTGGCAGCTGACTGATGCTGGATTACAAATCATAGCAAGATAGTCCTTGTACATTTTAATTCTTTCATTTGTTAACTCTTTAAGGACTACAGAAGCAGATGATTTTACTACCCTTAAGTCCTAAAGTTTTCAGCAGGTGAAAATGTAAAATGGACTGGCCCATTCTCCCTACCCCTCTCCCTTCTTCCCGTAAAATGGACTCTGGACCCATGAATGAAGTAGGTGGGTCACAGGTGTCATCTTAAATTGATTATGTTTCTTTACTTCCTCACGTGGAAACAGGGGTCCACAAGCTACACCTGTACTTCTAGAATATACGCACGTTTTTAATATATTTCAGGAAGTACGAAGTTGAAAATAATTTGATGGTCAAGTGTATGTCGGAATTAAAGTTTTAAAATCAATTGTAAACAAATACTTAATAAACAAAGAATAGAAAAATTTTAATATTCAATGAAGCAAATAGTTGTATTTAGAAAACTTGAGCGACTGTTGTACATTTGTGTATGTGAGTGTGTATGTACACATAACAATATCAAATTAAATAAAATACCAGTTAGTATCCTCCTCACCTCACCCCCGAAAAACCTGACTCTCAAATACAATCTGCTATCATAACACAATACTACATCTAGCAGCTGATATATGCTTATAATTTAAAAATGCTATAGCAAAATAATTCAAAATTTGTCGCCATCTCAAGTCATATATATATGTATATGTATAAATCAATTAACAAAATCCTAGATATTCGATCAAATGAGCTCAGATACATCCCGATTATAATTTTTATTATAAAGATTTTAATATTATTTATCTTTGACCTCTTTCAGAAAACTTTATAACATAATTATTTTAATCAAATATTGCTACATTATTGCCTTATAACCATTTATACCCTTCATACCTTCATTATATTTCTTAAATGGTATTTGGGGTAAACAGTTTTATATATCTACTGAAATAAAGGATCCAACCGAATAAAAGTTCCATTATATATATACTACTTTCTTGGCTTGTATATAATTTAATTTTTTACTTCTATTTATTCTATTTTATTTTACTTTTATTTATAAAAATTTTTAATTATAGAATATATTATTGGTTTTTTACAGCTTATAGCCTCAACGGATATAAATCAAATCAAATATTTTAGTAGAAACGTGTTTTGCCGTTCTGTCCCCCCCCCCCTATAGGTAGGACGTTGTCTTTTACTTGCAGAGTCTGTGTTCGAATGTAACAAATTATATTGATTTCTACTATAAGGTTCAGATTTAAATTCCAGAGTTATTAACCCTGTTTAGTATAAAGAATACTATAACACAAGTCTACCTACCAGCCACGATTTAAATATAAATTTAATATATGAGTTCACGAAATAATATAAAAAAACACACTCATATCGAAAATATACAAAATTTAAGCTAATTTTTTATAAGGTTTTGCAGAATTTAATAAATAAGAGTAATTTTTAAATTATGAACTGCAAACTTAATAAAACATTTGTGAGTATAAAGAAAATAGCTCTACAACACAGAAATTCCAGAAAACCTAATCATTTTAAAATTGAGAGCATTATAAGAACAAAAGAAAATAAATCATAGTGTATAATTCATTTCCTCTGTCCCGTCCTAAATATGACTAATTCAGTTTATGGCTTTTTATTTTCACCACGTTATCAATAAAATTCATTTAAGAGAAATAATTGTGCATAGAATCAATAATAAAAACAAAATTGTTTAACTATAAATCTATAATTTTTCAATAGCTTATGTATATGTAAAATACATTTAAAATAAACTTCAAAATATATATATCAGCATAATATAAGTTTAGAATTATCTTAGAGAATAAAAACAGAGAAAAAATTCATTGCTAATACATTGTTAAAAACTCCTTAATGTGGTCTAGCTTTGCTGTAGGCAGTAATCAATCAAACTGTCAATTGATCATAAGACGGGGTAGGTGAAAAGAAGACCCCTGCTAGACATACCTATCACCCCTATTTTTCATCCTTCCGGCCCATTCCAGCCAAGCCCGTCTTTAAGTGCTACGGCCGGTATGGGCCAGTGTCGTCCCCAGGGAGTTAATAAAGCTAATTTGGTATTTTACAGTTTATGATCCCAATGTACTGTGCCCAATGTACTATGCCCTAATGTATGAAGCCAGATATATTATGGATTCCTATTTCAGATGTTTTGTGTAAGGTGAATCTAACAGGAAGAATGTATATTCCTTCTGAAGTTGAAATTCTCAAAACGTATGAAACTTTCTACCAGTTCCAACTAAATAAGTAGTACCATCCATCAAAAGTAATGCACTTTAATGATTTTTCTTTATTCTAAAATCTCCCAAAATGTTAAATGTACTATTTACTAGAGTATATGTCGCTAAGGTATAGTGTAAACATTAATGCCATCCTATACAGCTGAGTTAGATTAAAAGTAATGAATGCATGTTCTCATTTTCTTTATTGCAAGAGTAAATATATCAAACAAAAAACTTTTGTAGCTTGTGATCCCATTATGATCCTAACATGAAACTTTGAGGATTAATTAACAATAATATGAGCAATTTTTCAAATTTTTTTTCAAAATTTTAAAAACTTGGCTTTTAGAGAAATTTAAATTTAAATTTAAATAAAAATTTCAAGTCATCATATGTTGTATATTATATGAAAGCCCATTAAAAAGGTTTAAAATAACACCTTGCACATATCTCTAGCTTAATCAGGTGAGTCGCAAGTGTAATTTAAAGGTATGCTGATAGTGTATTTTTTAAACAAATCTAGCAACTTTAAAGCTTTATAACTCCCAAACCAGTTATTATTTGAACATAAGATTTGGGGATTTTCTTTATAACCATAAAGTCACTTACTATACCAAATTTAATCAAAATTGAAAATGGTCAGGTAGAAACCTTGCGTTGATTTGGTATGGAATTACCGAACAGCTTTGAAATAGGAAATTGTTTTTGCCTTGTTATCCCTATTGGCCAGTCTCAACATGTAGTTGTAAAATTTTTATCTAGAAATAATTTTTACATTGCCTATATTATGTTTTTGCTCATTATATGTTAGTAGGTTCTGACGGTGCAATTTCCTAATTGACAGGTACTATAAGAAACCAATTTCCTTGATTTTGATCTTTACATACTATACTACTTTACACACTTGAGTGTGTAAAATGCTATTTCTTGTAAGTGGAGAATCTGGTAATATTTTAGTATTTAGTAAATTTAATATTTTGTTTAAATTTTCAATGAATTCTGTTTTGTATAAGTTTTTTCATGAGAATTTAAAGTTTACAGCTTTTATGAGCAGAAATACTTTAAAAAATGTTTTTTTCATTTATTTTTAAATTTTTTTTTTTTTTTATTTATTTTTAAATTTTTTATTTTTATTTTAAAAAATTTTACTCTACTTGTTATTATTTTTTTTATTTTTTTTTTAATATTTTTTTATTTATTTTTAATATAGTATGTTTAAATTTAATTTTTTTTTTTTTTAATTTAATTTTTTTTTGTTTTTTTTTAAAGATTTTTATTTTTTTTTATTTTTAAATTTTTTGTGGAAAATTTAATAATTTATATGAAATCTAAACAAAATTTTGAATGTGCTTCTGATCTCCCTCTTTTTGAGCTGTCAGATTATGGCCAAACAGATAAAATCCTGATTTTCGTAGCATTGGTGTTGATAGTTTTGAATGTCTCCATTAGCATTGTTTTTTTGTTTTTTTTATTTTTTTTAGTGATTTTTTGAATTTTTTTTTTGTGTTTTTTTTTTTTTTGAATCCCTTTTTGTTTTTTTAAAAATAAAATTTTTTTTTTTTAATTTTATAAAATAAAATTTTTGTTTTTTTTTTGTTATTTTTCTTTTTATAAAATTTTTTTGTATATTTGGTCATTTGATATTGGTTAATGTTATTATTTTTATTTAATTATTGGTTTTTTAATTTTTTTTACAATGGAAATATTTACTTGTGACTAAATTAACTAAATTTTTCATTGCCTTTATGTATTTATAGAACTGAATGAAAAGACATATTTCCGTTCAGAAATATCTGAAACATTTTAAAACTTAAGCAACCTAATTATTTATACTATTTTCCCTTCAATTTAATTACTTAAACTTTTAAAGTCATGGCAACTCAAGTCTTTGTGCCTATTTCCCAGTAAATTCTGAAGTAGAGGGCTTGGACCAGGAAGATCAGTCCTCAACACTTTTTGTGTGCATTGCATTCAAATAGTAAGAAATAACTATGCAAGCAGAATTCTTCACAATTACATGAGTTTAAAAACTGAGTAAAAACCAGACTGACAATGGCATATATTGCCATGTGTGCTGAACCTAAGAACATGTGCACTGAACCAACACACTCAGACAAATAAAGACCTAAAAAGTAAGAGGGAAATGACTGCTAATAAATATGAGATTTTAGCATCCCATATTTATTCATGTATCAATCCGCACAATAAATTTATTTAATCTAATTATGTAAGACGTGATTTCTACTTTTAAAATGGTTAAAATGTAGCTTAACAATTTACACTACCGTATAACGTAATTAAATATTAACAAATAGAGTTGTGAGATGTTAAAAAAAATTTCATCCTGCAATTCAACATTAAATTATTATCCTGATTACAAGTTCTAAGAAAATAATGGAAGGATGATCAAATTATATATATACATATAACTACATTTTGTACAGGAAAAAAACTTATAAAGTAAGAGAACAAATGTGCCACACAAATATTTTTTTACGTACGTAGCCTGGAAGTCAATGATAACTGGAACTTCACTTTTTACAACTCTTTCTTCAAAGTCATTTTCATCTTGTATTTTGAAAATTTTACGACTTGCATTCGTTACACTCAATAAACGGTTGAATGTAAATTTGTGATTTACTTTATAGCAGTGATTTATTATGCGACACGATACAAATGCCATAATAATTTAGATATAACTCCAGAGAGCGCATAAACTTTCATAAGCTAGATTCGAACACTGTCTTTGAATTAGTTAGATTAACTTTCGACTAATAATTCGATATGATACGAGTCTTATTTTCTTACCCCTAATATAAATTTATAGTCACAGTTGAAAAAGCTGGTTCTTCCTAATAGGAGAGAATGTTGACTTTGGCTGTCGTATCTATTGAATTTACATTTTTTTAAATTATAGAAATAAATTTATATAAACCTTTTTTAAAATTTACAAATTTAGTATTTCGATTAATTCCAATTTATTCTTCGATTGCTTCTGTGATCGAATGAGTTTATGATTATTTATCGAAACATTCTATTTATATAACTTTTTTAGTGACTGTAGAATTAATGAATTAGAATTAAGTTAGTAAGGAATCGATAGACTAATAAATTTAAGCTAAATTGTTGGTTATTTGTTATGATTGTTATAGCAATCTTTATTTTTTGTTGATTTTTGAGCATGTTCTATTACAAGAGAAAAGTATTAACATGTTGAATTTGTCTTTTGATTTTATAAAGTTTATAAATATATGAGTATAACCTTAGCAAATTTATACTAAGCTGTCAGAATGTCTGGAAAATCTCCAGTTTCATTACTAAGTTTCTTTATATTTAATTCGTCATTTTGTAAGCGTGAAGATGAGGTAATATTTTATATCATTTTGTTAATATTGTACTATTTTAATTATTATAGAGGATCGGTAAAGTGTCTCATAGTTTGATTAAGATTAATAATGTTTTTTTTTTAAATGTAATTCTTTTCATATATTTTTCTCACTCTATTTGTGTGGAAATGCTGTTATGCACATTTAGATTATGGTATGTTTTTAGTGGTAATGTGGAACGGTTTTCTATGTCTCTACGAATTTCTCCAATTGTACATATATCAAATTAATAACTAAAAATTTGACAACCTCAGAAGTTCAGTGTACAATCCCTTATTAACATTAATGAGCAATGGGTAAATGTTAAATTTTTAATCATCATTTGCTAAGTATTATTTAACCAATTGATTAGTTATTTATACATTTTTTTAGGAGTTTAATAAAGTGCTATATTACTTTCCCGAGGAAACAGATATTAATAGCCAAATACGATGTGTTGGATTATGTGAAGGTGTCATCAAATTTACCGAGTGAGTTCTCAAGATTCTTTTAACTGTAAAAATATCACATTTTGATATAGTCAATTGTTAGATATTTTATTTTGTATTTCTTATGTACTTAGTTAAATATGTACATATATATATATATATATATTATATATTCTGTCTGTCTTTTTCTTTAAAAGTAGTGTCAAACTGACACCACTTTCAAAGAAAATGGCTCATATGTTAAGAAAAGGGCAATTTCATGGTGTTAGTTGTAAAAATTGGACAAAATTTACTCAAATTAACATTTTGAAGGGTTAAATTATTTTTAACTGATCAAAATATTTTTTTAAATACTTACCTATGTTTATAGAATTATAAAATATAAAAAGATTTTATGGCAAAAGTTTTAACTTAAAAAAATAAATAAATAACTTATGGTGTTGGACGTAAGAGCTGAACTGAACCCAGACTTGCAAAATTAAAATCAAAGATTCAGGTCATTGGCTTTACTTGAAATATTTTAACTAGTTTTATGATGAAGAAGAGCATTGATTAAAGTTAAATAATTCATATTTATATATTTTATTTCAATGGTATTAAATTGTAAAATATTGACTTAAATCTTGATGTTGGATGTAAATAACAATTCATTTAAACATAATTTGATAATTATTTTTATTTTTTATAACAAATCTGGAATTATATAATAATCAGAATTACGAACATATTAACAAATCTGTTTATGATGTGACAGTTCAGATATTTTGTGTAAAGGAAAATTGTCCCCTATTTCCTGTTGGTATAGGTAGAGAAATTTTCTTTAAAATGTTCTTTTTTATGTAAAATATTTTGTCCTCAGCTTTTGCCCATTCAAAATGACCTTCTGCCCTATGCATCATCAAAACTTCAATTTTTTATTTTTCTGTTTTTATTTTTGTTAATCCTGAATAAATACAACTTTAATTTTTATTTATTTTTAGTATTATCGTCATTACTATCATAGATCTTATCTCATTTATTTTTAGGCTTTTTTTCTTTGTTTGAATTTTTTATATTTTTTTCAATAATGCTTTTATTTATTTTTTTTTGATTAGCATAATTTTTTATTAAATATTTTTAACAATATAACTTTATGGTAACAATATTTTGCATTTTTTCACTGTGCTTACATACTTTTTAATACTTTTTACACTGTTTTTTTTCAAATTTACAATGGTTTTTTTATGTTATTTTTACATTATGATTCAACTCTATTATCAATATATTTTTTTAAACTGTTCTACCCTTTATCTAGGCACTGTTTCAGCGTTTTAATGTTTACTCATAAACTTGTACACAGTTTTTTTTCCAAAGTATCTTAAATATTTTGATGCTGTAAAAATTTTTTATGCATTGCTGCCATGTGATTTTTTTTAACTGTTGTCTATATTACTTTTTTTTCTTTGATTTCTTGTATTTAAGTATTTTTGTTTTTTGTAGCCAATGTCTTTTTAATATTTTGCTGTTTTATATATTCAGCTTTTTAATTTTATATAAAATGTTTATATCAACAATTATTTATTTTTTTTGATGTATTTAATAAATAATATTAAATATATAATTAATTTAAAACAATATTTATAAATGATATATTTTTATTACTATCAGATAGATCTTCATTAAATAAAATAACTGCTTTTTACATTAATGTTGTAGAAATGTCTGAAATAATAATTTTATTTGATGAAATGAAATGGCTTTTATACAGTAGACAGAGTGAATGCTTGGAACTGGGAGAATTTTTTTTAAGTATTAGCATAAATTTTCAGAGTTACACAATATTTCTTTAGACAATATGAACTTAACATGTACATGGGATAATAATATAGAAGCAATAGATACATATTCTTCACTGTGCTTACAAATACTTTTCCAACTCTTATATTTCACCACACTGTTTTTTTAAATGTGCTACCGATGCCATCTACAACCCCTTTTCTATGGCACATGGCAAAGAAGTTCCAGGTTAATTTTACATTATGATTCAACTCAAATAAATATGAATTTCAAAATAAATATATTTGTTTAAACTGGGAACTAGGCCCATCAGAATATATGTTTAACATTTGGGTGTTCAGCTTTTAAATGTTCCAAAATGTAACTCATAAACTTGTACACATTGAGTTTTGTGTGATCCAAAGTATCTTAAATTATTACAAATCTTTGATATCCTGGAAAAACTATGCATGGGCTGTAAATATTGTTGCTTGGGAGTGTGCCCAATGTGCTGATTAAATTTCATTTTGCTGCAGTATAGCAGCATTTTCCTAGAAATCTAACTGTATTACAACATTTTGATGTTAGCTGCCAATTTCATTTGTTCAAAGCCATAGCTTGTTCCCTTTTGATGTATGTGTGGAGCAGAAAATTTTTGTAGTATTTATAGTAAAATATTAAACTACAAATTATGCCAGCTTTTATAAATCCCAGTTTCTGTTTTCAATATTTTACAAGAAATGTTTTATATCAACAATTACAATATTAAATATATAATTTTAATTGATAAAGCAATATAAACAAATGATATTGCTTTATTATTAATATTATTATTTAATTTGACAAATTGTACATTTTAAATAAGGTATTGGTGTCAAATGTAATAGGTGTTGGATATAAAAAACATTTTACATTCGACACCATAAAGTAACAAAAAACTACTTATTTTAAATTTATTTGGATTGCAAGTTTTTAATAGTGAATGAAGTCCTGATTTGCAGGGAAAATAATTTGTAAAATACCCCAATCAATTTTATGCAGCATAAACTTCTTTGCACTCTGGTGTCGGACGTAATTTTGTCAAGATGCCTGCTATAAAAATGCTTTATAATATATATATATATATATATATATATATATATAATGCAAATCTGATTTTTTTTCTCTTTTTTTTTTAATTAAACTCGCCTGAAGTGTCATGGCAACCATCTAAATTGATCAGATATTAAAATCTACTGTTACTACATTTCAAACTGCCAATTCCAAAAGGACATAATAAAAAATAAAGCTGAAACATATCTAAAAAATCTTATTTTCAAAGGTTAATTACTCCTCAGAGCTTGAATTTTAGTAATAATTTTTATTATATTCTGATATTTCAACTCAAGATCTTTAAAATACCTTATTTTGAATGAAAAAATATTTTGAAAAATTGGTCATCAGTTCCCCATTTCTGTGGAATTGCTCAAAACATATATCTTGAACTTGAATATATATATATTATATTTTCATGTTTCTAGGACTTTTGGATTAAATGTATGTGAAGCACTCCATACTCAAAAGACCAAGCAAATATTTTTAGAACCTGAATCTGGTTTTTGGATGGTTATGGTAAGTCTCTGCTAATGATATGTATTGTTCTGTAGTTGTGGTTGGGATCTAGATATACTATCTTTAATCTTTCATGTAAAATTTTATTATAAGCTATAAATAAGAACTGCTGAAAATAAAAGTATATATAACAACAATAATCAAGTACTTTCTGAATCTAATTTATAAAATGCTATTTAAATTCTGTGGGAAAATAGTAATTTTAATTTTCAATGCATATGACATCATATTTGAAAGATTATTAATTCCTCATTGTTTAACATCATATTTGAAAGTTCTAAAAACTGTAACATAAATTAATAAAATCTAGAAAGTTTCTTATTTTTGTTAATTTGCATTTCATTCTTGCAACTTTTATATTAATTTTTTTTTCCAGACATTAAACATACCATGCCAACAGAAAACCAGAGATGGTCAAATCTATACTGAGTATTATCCTGATGAAATTCAGGATCATGTGTATCAATCACTTCTTCTAAAATGTTACCGAATGTTCACTGTAAGAATTTTATAATATTTTATATCTGTGGTATTTTTCTTTGTGTACCTTATAAAAAACATTTGAAATAATGACTTTCTTTATAGCATCTTTAACACACAATTTTTTCTATATGAAATAGTTTATAGGGTTTGTAGAATATTTCTAAGTTCACATATATTTTTATTTCTAGTTCTTGTGAATATCAAAAGCTTTAAGAATTTTTTAAACTGTCAACTATAGTTAATCCATATTTAAAAAGAATTTTGCAACCTTTTAATCTCTCTCTCCCCTTCTCTCTCTCTCTCTATATATATATATATATATATATATATATATAACAGTAAAAATTGAAGTTGGTCAAGGTTCTAAATTATGAGAGTGGTGTCGTTATGTTTCCGGTTTTGATGGTCACGTGACAGGACAAGAGAAGTATTCCATTAGATGACAGAATGTGGTGTGTGGCGTAAGGCCTAGGTATTTTTCGATATGGAAATAAAAGTTATTAACTATGACTACCTTATATGATTGTGATTATGACTTTATTATTGTGATTGACTATGAACTCCTGAATATGTTACATATATATATATATATATATATTAATGATATTTTTTTCTGTCCTCAATACCTATCCATAATTTTTTACCAATAATTTTCACCAACCTTATTTTGGTATATTTAAATTTTAGAATATGTAGATTAACACTGTTTATATTAAAAAGTTTTTAACTACCTTTGAACCCTTTTACAGGGACTTACTTTTTTTAAATTTTTAATCTCACAACCATTTTCTTATTTATAAATGTATACACAGTTTAAGTTTTTAATTTTATGCATGTTAAGCATTTCTTAAAATAATAATAAGTATTTATGGCTGACTTTTTAACTATTTTTTATAAATAAACACTTTTTAATGTATATATAAAAATGTTTCTGTTTTTATTCATAAATAATAAAATTTGTGCATGTAAGCAGTAAGATAAATCTTGAAATATAACATAAGGTACTTGTGAAAGTCATCATGTATTGTAAATATATCATGTCTGCCCTGTTATTTTCTAAACACATAAAACAAAATTCATACCCATTTTTCCTTTTCCATTGTTTTACCCTCTGTGGTGTTTGATGAATACTGGGAGGCATTGAAAACCCTAGGCAACGTTAGATGTCTCATATAGCTAGTCTCTCTTTCTCCCTACATATGTATATATGTATATATATGAATTTGATGGATTTGAATGAAATTTGCATTACTAGCATTTTGGAGGGTTTAAATCAGTATTACTGGTTTTGTTTAAAAAGAAAAAAAAAACTTAATTCTTTTCAGGTTTTTTTTTTAAATTTGCAAATATACAAGCAAGTACCAGTTGTTTTCCATAGATAATTAGTTTTATATAAAAGAACTTCAGTTTCCCTTTATTTAATTGCAGTAGTGATAAATTAGAGATCTTTTATGTGGGCATTGTTATGTACTGAAATGATTATAGAAAATTTTTCTATTTCCCAGTTCGGGGGGCCCCTGGAACCGAGTTTGGTGGGGACGCCAAGCGTGGGAGATATCGCCAAATTCTAGAACCCTATTTTCTGGCAAACCTTGCTCTTCTTTTCGGACTCTTCCACCACCCCCTAAAAAAGGTGGGGGTGTCAATCGGCGCCTTTATTTTAGGGTATTGGGGGAAATGACACGTGATTTGAATATCTGACCCTTATTGGTTCCTGTAACAAACAATACTCCAAGACCGCCGAATTTGTATTTTCTAGCGTCCATTTCAAGTCTTTGTACATTTCGGCTGTGCTCTGGAGGTTTGTCCATTTTGCCTGAGCCCTTGTGACATTTTTTTTCCGTTTTTTAAATTTAATACTGGAGCTCAAACAAATACAATTGAGGGCTTGTGGAGCTCAATTAAGAGATCCCTCCGTACCTTTGTGATTTTATGCAGAGGAAAATGAAAGAAAATCTGCAAGATGCTTTTCAGGATTTTTCAGATCAAACGTGTATATCCACCAACAACTCAGGATACTTAAATTTGGTTAGCGCTTTATTTATTTCATATTTTATGCTTAATTTTCGAAGGGTAATAAGTGATGTCATATTTCATATTTATATTTTTTTATTTACTGCGTTTTGAACTTTTTTATTCAAAGTTGTGTCTTAATTTAATACAAAATGAAGAAGAAATATTTTTAAACTATATTATTTTATAGTGTAATACATTGTTAAAAGTGATACGCTAAGTAATAAAAGTAATTTTATTTCGACTGTCTACCGTTATTGTTACGGAAGATCAAGGGGAGCTTTACCTCACTTAGATAAGAAAAATCATTTCACTCCCTTACTTTCTTCAGAACTTTAAGCTAAAAATTTATTATTTATTTTAAACATTTACTCCGTTCTTATATTTTCATTTCAAGCTAATAATTTTGAGAAGTAATTTGTACTGTACTTTATTACTTTTTAATCTTTTGATAGTTTTAAAATAATTTCATTAAATAACAAACATATTTTATAAATATAGCTGAATATTTTATAAGCATAATTGCCTAAATATAACCAACTGATGATTATATTTTGCTTAATTTGCACTTATTGCAAAAATTCTGCACTGTTTAGTTTAATAACCAATACAAAAGCGCCTTTAAATACATTAAAAACTGAAATTTAAATTTGTATTCATCTTAACATTTTAACAACATCAGAAACCTTTTTTTTCCTCCAAAATACGTTTTGAAAATGGGTATAAACTTAATACACAAAATGTAAACATCACTTGGCGACAATTTGGCGATCACTTGTACAGATAGCGCCAAAAAACATGGCGGCGGGGCCCCCGGAACTGGGAATTTACCGAAAATTTTCACAAACTGTGCTCTGCAAAATGATATATGTTTTAAGTTAAAGATATTTTTATCAAAGCTATTTTAAATTTTAAAATTAAGCATTTTTTCAAACAAAATCAAACTAAAAAGTTGAATATTATGGCCTTTTGTACTCTCAGTGTGTTAAAAAAAAAAAAAAAAAAAGTTTAATTTTTTATTGATTAAGTGAAACATTTAAATATATAACATGATAATCAACATTTAACATGTCAGTTCCTTGTCTGCTCCTCAACAAAACAAATTAAAGCTAAATAAGTAAATAAAAAACAGACTAAAAAAGCTTGAATTGTCAAATTAATTAAAAGAAAAATTGTGGATATAACAGTATTTACCCTAAATTTATTTCAAACTTTTTTTTATAATAAATTTTTTTTTTATTATATGTGTTTTCTATCTACAATAATAACTTAGTGCAGAAAAAGATTTAATGATAAAATCTAATGCCTTGCAAGCTTGAATGCGAAAACTATCTTATACTATCAATGCTAATTTGTCATTATATTTGCTAAATATAGTATATACTTGAAGGTTAAATGTAGTGTTCTGCATTGAATTTCCATATTTAAAGTTGTTCTGTGGCTGAAATACTTATGTTTATTTGATTTAAAATAGGAAATGTGTTTCTTTTATTCTTTTTAATATTTTATTATAATTTCTTTACATATGACATAAGAGGATGTTTATACATATGTAAATTTATCTTTATAGCTTATGAATGGCACATTCCAGAATTTCATGGATCAAGAAACAGATGGGATTTCTAGCTTAAAGAAAAGTTTAAGTCACTTTTTTGGTTCAGTATGTATTATAGTTTATTTTAATCATTATCTGAATATTTTGTCTAAGATCCATTTTTAATTCATAATATATTAAATCTGTTGTAAAATTATTACAGTATATTTTATTCACCCCTCCTTTTTTTGTTGAAAACAAACAAATGTATTTTAAAAATGCATGTACATGTATTTTAGTAGATTAAATATTTAGCTTTACCAAATATGTGCTTTAATATTTAGTTTTTCTTTTTCAGTATCTTATAAGTCTAAAATCAAGTGATGCAGACCTTCTCGACATTTTTCAAGGAATTCATTTTTTACCCCTTGAACGTTATTCCTTTCTGAAAATTCTCTGTTTTATCAATCAGACAGAAGAAAAGTTCAGGTAATTCAGTTAATTTATATTCAAGGGTATATTACATTCTAAAGCATAATTAAAGCATTACAGTTTTGTCTATTAAAAGAAATTCAAATTTGTCAAAATATTTTGTTTGGGTTATATTATTTCCCTATATAAACACTACAAATGCAACTTTTTAATTGTTTTAAACAGAGATGTATGCATTCTATTTTTATTTTACTTTGTAGCTTTGCAAATGTAGTTCCTGTATAAAGTCTGTTATGAACTAAAACTGTTCACATTCAAGAATATTATGACATTTACGGGACTACTGCAGATTCACACACACACACACAAAAAAAAAAAAAAAAACCTTCATTATTTTTTTAAATACTTGCTATTTGTGAGATTTTAAAATGTTTTCCCTCAGGAGTTACATTTATAGATTATCAGCATTTCTCTTGATTTTCATTAATTCTAGATTTTTAGCATTTCTCTTAATTTTTCTTTTTAAAAAAAAATCCTTTGTTATAAAACGTGGAAGAAAATTTATTTCTGTAGGAAAATTTTCCTTATGTATTTAAATTATATACTATTATTTATTACCTGGAGACCTTCCCCTGAAATTTAACATGTTCAGTTCCACTCAAAGGAGTAAGAAGTGCTTTCCCAGGCCCAAGCAATCCAGATATATGCACTTGCATGGGACTTAGTATATAAAAAATATAATCTAGCAAAAACATCAGTTTTTTTCGACCTGCATCCTCTTTATGGATATCCCTCAAACCAAGGAGCAGAGACTTTTGCAAGTAACTTACAGAATTTCGGATATGCATGAAAGCTGGTTATCTTTGAAAATTTTGCACCAATATCAATACATGCATTTATCCCCTCTAAGTTTTGCACATGTACTAGAAGCTAATGAAAAATTGTAAGTTTTAACAATTCCCAATTAAAATCAGATTTATGACTTTTTTTGGTCAGAAATCAGACAATTTAACAGAAATAGTCTTTAAAAATTGGATTTTCTATGTCATGTCATTTTTTTTCAATATTAAAACATATTGATATATCAATGTTTGATTAATGATATATTAGAATATTAAAATACAAATATCATACAGCTCTAGTTCTGGAATCTGGAATTTAACATTAATATAATTTTCATTTCAAATTGGTGCTTAATTTTTCTGAAAATTTTGTGTGATTTTCAGAAATTTTTTTAAAACTTAGAATCCCCATGTATTTTATGATTTTATTTAAAAACGTTTAATAAAATTCTAAATCATTCACAAGTTTTTATTACTTTTCTTTATTTATTACTTATAATTACCAATTTAGAAAGGAAGAGAAAATGTCACACATTTTTTTCTGTAAAAAATTAATTTAGGTAAAAATTGAAAACCTTTTTCTCGTCCTACTCTTATGTTAAAAAACTCTCTTAATATTGAGCTGCTTCAGAGCTGGTTCTGGACTTTTGGCTGCCACTTATCAATACATATACCTAGTAGATAGTCTATTAGATGCTCTAAAACTTTGGCCAACTGCATGCATGCCCTGCACACTTACTAGCCCCCTGGGCTGCTCTTCTGCATTTGATTTTGTGGGTTCAAATCCTACTGCTGGCATGGATGTTTGTAGCTGATCAAAATTGACTTTAAGCTGTAGGTACTGTTCTCATTAGCTCTTGTGTAATAAAAAAGTAGACTGTGGTGCTCCAAACCAACAAATCAACCAACCAATTGATGTTGTAAAATTCACTAAAGTAACATTTTTAAACCTATAGACCTTTTGGCAACCTTGCATTTAATTAGTTTAGCTATTATTTTTATTCGTCTAGTAAATATATCATGATATTTAAGTCCGTACTTTTCTGTGTGTGTGTTTGTTTTATTTTAAAATTTTTAATATCAAATGCATATATTTATTTTCAGTTATATTAAGTATTCAATTTTCCTGTATAATGACCAGTTAGTTTGGTAAGTCCTTTTTTACTGGAACTATTATTTTTAATATTTATGCAAATAATTTAAATATTAGAAGTTACCTTTTGCATTGAATTTAGTCAATTTATTATTGAATGAAAAAAAAAATTCTAATCAAAGTATGTAAGAATAACTTTTAGGGTTATCTTTATATACTTTGATCTGAATTTTTCTCCTTTTATATGCTAAAAGTGCCTAAATAAATGTTTATATACTATTATATATATGTGTGTGTGTGTGGAGCCCTCTATTTGTGCATAGTTTATTCAAAAAGGAAGTAGTGTTTTTAATAAAAATAAGTTTATCTCTAACAAATATGACAATAAACAAGGTTTATAACTTAATAGCTGTTTGCTCATTTCATGACTTTGTTGCAACAACCAAGCAAGCTGGATATCATGTATGTCATTAATAAGATAAGTGATATACCAAAATTTAAGATGAACTTAATATTAAGGATTCTGAAATGGTCTCTTGTATTATACTATTATGATTTCATACATAGTAATTTGTATTATTTATAAAATATTTATGACTAAATTATCTGCATAACTTTTTATTAATTAAAATGGAGAAATTGGTGTTAGGAAATTTTCATCATATTTATTTTATATAAATTGTTTCATTAATAATGGTGTTTTTATTCAAATTGTATTGCAATAAGATCAAATGACTTTTAAAAACAATTATTTTAAAATTTTTATTTGAACAAAATTATCAAAATTTGAAATATAATTTTTTTTTTCTGGTTGTATATTTTTATTTATTTATTTTTATTTAAGCAAGATTGAAAATGTCTTTATACACTGAATTAAATGTTTATTTAATTTTTTTTTCTGTAAATTTAGAACTTTCCAGTTCAAAATGTACACCTAAATTTTACTCTACAATTGACTTGTGTTGAATCATTAACATTAATCATGTAAAATCTCTTAAAATTAAGCATGCAAACCCTATTATTGTAATAATTGTATTAGATTTAATGAAATTTTACATTTTAAAACACTTTTTTTACGAATATTGGGGCACTTGTTTTTATTAAACATTTGCCGTTACAATGCTGCAGATTTTGTGAACCATTTTATTATTAGAGTACCATATAGGTGACCAACTTTACTCCCTACAAGGGGACAACACAATTACCATTAAGCCTTATTCAGGAATCAAACCCAAGTCCATTGGGTATAAATACAGCACACTAACCAGTATACTATTTTGACTGCTAAAATAACTTAGTTAAAGGATTCATTAAATTATACAGTATTTATAATGATTTAAAAAAAATTACAAAATTCCAAATAAGTAAAACTAATTTTTAAAAACATACTTTTATTTAAGCCAAACAATAGCCAAATGGTAGGGTGCTGTTCTTTAATTCTGGAGCTCGCAGATTCAAATATTGCTGCTGAGATGGTTGTTCATAGTAATTTGGTATCATCTATAAGCAGTAGGTCCTGGTCTCATTAGCTTTTGTGTAGCAAAACAGTAGACTGCAGTGCTCCAAACCACACCTTTATTAAAAAATGAAATGAACAAAATAATTTTTTTTTCCTGCGACCAGGGAACATTGAAATATTTTATGGCATATTTAAAATAAGCATGGGATGTTCTTCTATTTTATATTTGTAGTATGTAATGCAACTATAAAATTGTAAAAAATTTTAATACTTTTAACATATATTATAAATATGAAAGATATGAGCACTCTTTGCTTTTACCTTTAGTCATAAATATTTCAATGTTTCCAGGTAGAAATGTTCCCAGAAAAGAAAATTATTTTATTCTTTTCAGTTCATTTTTAAATAAAAGTCGGTTTCTAAAAATATTTCTATTTACTTTCTTCTTATAGGAGTGGTTTAGAACCAGAAGACATGCAAGTTTTATATCAACATTTGTCTTTAGATCTGATTCCATCGTTTATTGATTCAGAATTGAAGGGAGGAGTCTATTCACCATCCAGAATCAGCCCAATGGGTTCTGGTATTCATTTTGGAAGGTAATTTTATTTCTTTATTAACCATAAAGAAATAAAATTTATAGTCATTTCATTAATTTTTAAAGGTATTTTTCATTATTTTTTTTTACTTTGTTTTTTAAATTTATTACAGATTTATGACTGGACCAAAGAATGCTGATGATGTATCAGGACTGAGTTCTACTCCTAAAATTTACTTAAATTCAGGGAAATCAAGTTGTCATCTCATTGCTTACCGTGCTCTTAATGCAACATACTGTCTTCTATTAGATGGTAAATAGTATGGATGCTTTTAGTTTTATATTTTCCTTTATATAGAACAACTGAACTGAAAATGGCAAATTATCTTTATCTATAATTACAAATATATCTTACAGTCAAAGTAATAAATTTGGTGATTATAAAACTACTGATGATTATACATAATCACCACTAAATTTGGTAAATATAATAAATTATTTCACATTTATCAAATTTACCGGTTAGTTTATAAAATCCCCAACTTGTAATGGGGGAGGTAATAAATTCGGATTATTTTGCAGAAACAAACCAAACCCATATTCTATGGAGAAAAAATCATTTATTTGCATTTACATGTAAGTTTACTTCTGTAGACGTATTAGACTGTTTTAGAATTACAAAGCTTGCCAGATTTTTTACATGATACAGTTAATGATAGATAATTTAAGAAAAACATTTTTTTTTTTAAATGTCCAGAAAAAAAAATTTTTTTACAGTAAGTATTTAAAACAAATTGTGGACTGTGCTTTTCTGCATATTGTTCATTTAATAAATAATTTGTTTTAGTATATTCAGAGTAGTTTTTTCTACTTATTAGTTACTATTTTTTTTAATCATGTTAAGGAGGTAGACTGTATGTATGTTGATATATGTTTTAAGAATTTTAGGATTGTCTAAGTATTCAGGAGTAGGCAAATGCATCTATATATAATGCAGCATTAATGTGTTAAAATTGTATTAATTTCAACATTAGAATATAAGCCTCTAGGTACATGCAATGTATAAAAATTTGTAAAAAAATAAAAAGATATTTTATAAATTAATTTTTTGTTTTGCTGTTTCTTTATGATGTAATAGGGCAAATTTTGTATGTGTGGGTCACCTTAAATTCTAAAAAAAATTTCAAAACAATCATAAGTATAGAAAACATACTATGATAATTACACCTTAAGATTATTGTTACATTGTACTACAGTTTAGTAAAATATTTTGCTTGATACTATACTGTTGTAAACTACATATTAAGGCAAACAATGATTACAGGAACATTTCATATCTAAGTTTGAATTGAAATAAATGGACATGTTTAAAACTTTATAGAGATTTGTATTTATTTTCGATAAATGGATAATTTGCATTTTTTGCTTCACTTTCTTTTATATACCAGCTGCTTTACACCCAACATTTGGTCTGGGTAATTAAGGTTGTATTTATTTCAAAATTAAAATTACTAGTTTAAATTTTATTACACTAATTATATAAGCAGTTTTGGAAATAAAGCAAATCATTTCAATTTAATTTTCATTGTGAACTTAAGATATAAAATAACATGCGATTCTTGGTTATTTTTATGCTAATGGAAAATCGTCACAGCTTTTTGTTGGATCATATAAAGAGAACAAATGTATCTATAAATAAAAAGGTTACTTATAGGAAATAAATGTCAAATGATAATGCTGTTAGGGATAGAATATAATTGGTATCTTAATATAGGATAAAAAATGACACAACTGAATTAAAAATTTAAGAAGCATGCCGAATTAGAATTGGTAAAATGAAATTAGTCAAGTAAATATAATCAGAAAGCAAGAAAACATTCCTTTATTTATATAGATATGTCATATTTTATACTATGTCACAGTTTGTAAAAGATGCAATGGAGGCCCAAAACAATTGAGACCTCCGTGCTTATTTAAAAGCTATTAATACTCTTTTATAACAAGTGTTTGAGTTATTGAGTAATTGTGTTTGATTACGGTCATGATCCAAGTTTGAAATTATTAAAGAAAAGTTCATTCAATTTTTCAGAAAGTACTAGCTTGACTTTGGATTTATTCAAGGATTTAGATGCAGAGATTGGTCCTCAGTTATCAAGTTTAGCTTCTGAAATAGGGGAACAATATTCGAAAACTATTGCTCAGTATGTATTCACTTTCTTACTTTCTCTTTGATTTGGCAGTTGATTGATTTTGATTAGATCAACATAAAACTTTGAATTCCAATGTTTAATTTGATTGATCACTTCTCTTTAGCATAAACAGTAGTGAGCAGTCCAAATTCATGTACATGTATTTTAATCACATGAATTTGGCAGAGAAGACCACAATGCATGCAGATATGAAAAGAAATGGACATTCCTTAGTGCCAAGTGATATTATGAAATTATTTGCTGATATCTCTAGTGACTTATCTAAGTAGGTCTTTATATATAAAATATTATTTTAGCCTATGAATGACTACTAATTTTAAATAATGCTGTTAGATTTATTCTTCTTTAAGTTTGAAACACTTACAAAGAGTAAACTTTCCAATATTGCAATTCTTTCATTTTCTAGGATTTATGGATTTGATCATCAAAGCTAAAATATTACAGCCACATGCATTCATTCTCTCTTTATATATATATATATATATATATATATATATATATATAATCTTTTAATCTGAGATTGATTTAAAAAATTAAATAATAATCATACTGTGTTATCATTTTTAAATCAACTTATATAATGAAAATTAAATTTTTCCTCAGATAATGCTACTATTCTTTCATCCCTCCCCCATACATTGATATAGTTGATCATAAAAATTAAAACGTAACTTCTAAAAATTTAAAAATACTAGTAAATACTATTAAGTATACACATACAACTTTAAAATTGTGTTGTATTTCCTATTTCTTATGTATATGTACATAGTAAAATGTGCAATTAAAAAAAATTAAGTTTTTATTGATCTTATGCTGCATGCCAATCCTTGTACTATAGAGTTAAAATATTAAAAGATATACTTGTAAAAATATCATTTAACAAATTCTGCAGCACAATTTTGTTCAAAATTAATGAATCATTCTATCTTAAAGAGAAAAATATCTTTAAAATACTTATAACAGCTACCATATTGTACAATTTATTATTATTGTGTAGGATGAAAGACTTTGGTGAAATCATTGGTAAAACATTAAACGACTGCTGGATTGTTGGAAAGATGTCTGATGAAAGAGAACTTTACGTTGTTTTACAGCAGAAGAATGCAAATATTGTGGACGTTAATGGTAATTAAGTCTTTATAGAAATTCTGAATTATGACGACTTTCATTTGTAGAGACAATTTTAAATGGATCATAGTTTTAAATAGCTCTAGCAGAATCTCAATTTTAGCTAACTTTGCCTATAATATATTTACTAATTAATATTCATAACTGAATTTAAACAAAATAATAAAGACTAGGGTGTAACAGCTTTTAATTTAAGAAAATTTGAAAACACAAAGTTACACTATTTTAATTTTACTGGTACAGCTTGCCTCTTTCATTAGTTCTACAGGATTAGTCTCCCCAAAGCTATCATCAGATTTTTAATCTTAATGTTATCGATTTTAACAACATATTAACTACTATTTTGATCATATTTAACCATTTTTTGTTTATAATTTTAAGTTATTTATATTAGAAATTTTACTAACTGTAGTATTCTTTTTAATTGCAGATGAATTGAAAAAACTCAGCTCATCTCATTTCCAGAGTATTTTCATTATGGATTGATATTTATGTCATATGACACATAATGTAAATATCAGAATCTGTACAAATAGCAATAAAAGCATACATTTTTAATATTTATAAGCCTAACATGTTTCCTATAAAAAATAACATGGGACTGACCTAATCACCATACAGCAATCCAAAATTTTTTAATTCATGTCTACCTTTAGTCATTTAAATATAGGTATAGAAGTGTATATTATCAAACAAAAATCTCAGAGTTTCAGATAGCAATCAAATACTATGAAGATTTTCATTCTTATTTCATGAAATAAACATGAGTGCTTCCTCAGTGATACAGGTAAAATGACTGCAAACTATCAGCTCCAATTAGTACCTAAAAATGTCTAGTTTTACATACTTTATACCTGCCAACTCTAAGGGAAAAAAAAAAAAAAAAAAAAGACTATAGCATGCACACAACATTTTCCCCAAAAAATTTTTTTTAACATCAATTCATAAATAACATAATTTACTTTAAAAATATTTTAGTACAATAATGGCATTCGAAGACTTTTTAAAAGAATATACAAGTACATTTTGATTAGATAACTTGCTCTTCAGATTTCAGTTTTCTTGGGTAAAAAAAATTATAACAGAAATATGAAACTGTTTAAATTTTTGTTAGTTTTTTTTTTAAACATTTAGAGTGATGAAAATTAGTTACAATTACTGATATGTTACTCTAATGTCAAATTCTCACTCATGATGTTCACAGGTTTATGGCAAATCAACTACCTCTGGAAAATGCAGCAAGCTTTCAAAACTAAATAAAAGAGACAATTTAGGTGCAAAGTACTGTTAAAATGCATAATTTTTATTTGTAATACATAAAAGTTGGTAGGCAGGTATTGTTTAAGCATATTTTAAGTGGTCAATAGATCATTTTGAAATCAATACGAAGCCCATAGATTTTACACATGTTCTTTAGTGTAAGATGTAAATTCCTCTTTATTTGTGGTTATTTAGAAATTGGAGCACTTGAATATTAGAAATACTATAGGTGAATTTGTATTAACTGTTAATGAAAACAGTTCAGCCGCATTGATTTAAAAATGTAGTTGATGGTACTTACATTAGGCACTGAAAGACAGAAGAACTAAGGATTTTGAGCTCCTTAATAGATGTATATATTTTATTAATGTTCAAAATATGTTACTCCCTTGATGACTAGAAATAAATGGAGGTTTTAAGGATTGGTGTAAAAGAAGAAAAAATTATAAACTTCATTTTCTTACAAAATTGAGCAATGTGTAGTACAATGATTCTTTTAGGAGTATTAAAAAATGAAGGGGGGAGGGGAACCTGCTCATCAGGTATCATGACTGAATTTAATGACACATTTCCAATAAACAGTGTGATAATTTATTTTAACATGCTATTTAGAGTAAACTAAGGTTTTCAGAGTATGTTCAGATAATTTATGTTCTACTAGCTTAAAAACCTAATATTAAAACTGTATTATGAAAGGCAGCTGTTTTTAAAAACATTTGAATATGCTATTAAACTAGTTTAAGAGCCTTTAAAACTGATTAATGAATATTCCCCAAAAATTGTTTAATGATACAATCAAGTGTTACAATGAATTATTCTGCATACTGTAAAAGAAATGCTTATGGTGTTTAATTCATGAAAAAAGCAAAATTTAATTCATGCATTTTTTATTGGAAACTTTTGATATAGCTGCAATAATATTGACAAGACATACGTTTTCATCTTAGTAATTTCAATACACTGTACATACATTTCAATACTTAACTATATTGAAGTGCTTTTAACTGTACAACTTGACAAGGTTTTTTTTTATTTTATGAAGCATATATCAGACTATTATACAGCTAAACTTTAGAAATTCATATCTTTTGGACACTTTAATTCATTTTACGATGGTATAAATTCTATAAATGTAGATGCAAGATTTATATTTCTGCTAGTGCTTCTACTAACAAAACATTTTAATAGTAACTATACAGACAAAAATTCCAATTATATGTTAATGCTGATAGTTTCCTCTCTCATTTCATCATTATTACAAATAACAAAAATTTTTACTTATAAGGCTCAGTTTAAAAAATGACTAGCAAATACAACTTCTTTAAAATACACAAATAACAATGTTTCAAAATAGTGAATATAACAAGTATTAATACAGTTAGTCTAAGAAATAATAAACAAAAAGGTTAAAAAAACCTTAAATTTAGTATAATGATATTTACACCACAAAATGCTTTATCCTATATCAAGAAGCTAATTACCACTGTAACTTAAATATATTGCTACCATTATTCATAAAGTAATTACAATTTACAAATATTTTTAAAATTGTAAATGATTTAAGGAATTAAAGACTAGTTTGGCCATTTAAAATGTAAATTGGATATGTAAGTATATTAAAACTACTATATAGGAAAACAAATATGACTTTGAAAGATTTGAATGGGAAGAGTACAAGTTTAAATTTCAGAGAGAACTTTTGCCTTACAAATTACTAACAAATAAATAACAAATAAACTTGTCTTATTACTCTAATAATACTTTTCTGCACAGTTTCTAATATTAGTTACATTCAAGGAAAGGAATGCAATGTTCAAAATTTATATTTTGAGGGATTTAAAAAACGGTACAATATTTAGTTTTTAAAATGCTGACATATATTAAGTTTTTATAACCACACTTTGACAATAACTTCAGTTTTTTCTCCATTGATACAAAAGAAAATTAAACAACTTAAATTTCTTTAAAAAATAAATAAATATTAAGGAAAACCTTAGTAAATCATTAAATCCTAAATATCTTATTTCATTCTTGTTATTTAGAGAAACATTTCAAAATAATTTGATAAAAATAACCCTTCAGTATTTACTGTACTTCAGAAAACTTTATTTGCAAAATAATGCTTTCTAGACAACTCTCTATTATTGAAACAATTTTTATGTACTTAATTCATGCAACAATAATCCAAGTCCTATTAATTTGGGGGGCTTTATCATTTTATAATAGTACTTTATGTATCGTAAAAATGAAATTTTAAAAAGGCAGTATGGAATATTTTCTTTAAAATGTAAACATTTTATAACATAAAATTATAAAGAGTATCAATATACAATAATCAACAAACTTAAACTTCCCTCAACTAATGTAACAAGAAAAAAAATCCATTGAAAAATAAAATTTAAAAAACTTCAGATCAATTAATCCCTAATATAAGCATTTATAAATTTTAAAACTCACTAATAATTTATTTTCTTTACAAAGTTATTAAATCAACTGAACAATGAAAAAAACATTCTCATTTTTTATTTAGCAGTCCATTATTTTTTATTGTCCTTACGGTGGAGAAACACTTAAAAGAGGTCCGAACACAAATTCTCATTAAGACAACATGAATACTTTTACAAGATGATTTCACCGGTTTTTTGGGATCAATTCTTAAATTTAGTCAAACACTGTACAAAATAAAAACCAAAACAAAACTTTGTTCACTATTAAGGGATTATATAAGTCTAAGATACAAGTGTAATTTTTTTCATTTAAACAATTTGAAAACCAAAAAATTAACATTGGATTTGAAGAAACATTTTACTAAATATTTGTCCTCAATTGAACTAAAACACTGTTAGATTCATAAATTACTTAAAAACATCTAATAACAAGTCAATTAAAATATTAAAGCATCTTAAATATTTCAGCATTAACAATGTAAAGTACTAAACACTCAATACAGTAAATCAATGCAAATAATTATTTTATGAAATAGTTTTAGGATTAACAAATGGTAGTAGAATCAAACCAAATCAAACTATTCAAACAATTAAAAAACAATATAAATAAATTTTTGGACTAGAGGCCATAAATGATGGCAAAAAGTATTTGGTAAATTTATTTCCTCGTGTATAAACAGACACCTTAAAATAATATATAAAAAATAAATATATGTGAAAAATACTAGACTAGAAATGTTACAATACCAACAATTGTAAAGAGAAAAAAAATGCATTTCACTGGTTAACAAACATAAAAAAAGGAAAAATAAGACAAAGATAAAGCACAATATAGAAGAATAAATTATCTAAAAAATACTAAATACAGTACAATATAAAGCTAGATAATTGGCTGTCTTAAAACTAACTTCATAAATATCTTCACTGTTGGCAGTTTTAATATTAAAAAAAGCTTTAGTTTTGTATAAAATTTAGGATTATTTAAACATCATTAATTATTAAAACTTGCCTTAGCAGCATTATAATTTAAATAAATGTGGGGAAAATCAATAGAACTTGAAAGAAAAACTTGTGTATAATGAGAGTTAACTCTCCCCAACTACTAGAGTTTATATAAATACTTTTCAAACAAATAAGAGTAAAATAAAGTCTTAAAACAATGTCAAAATCTCACTAAATATATAACATTGAAACTAACACAATGAACACAAAATATAATATTAAACTTCATAACTAGTTCATTCTTGCTCTTAAGTAGAAATGTGTCTTAAAATCAATTTTGGGATTGTAGCTACATTCTACACACTTTTATTTATTGTTACTATGCAGGGCTACACACATTCTTGAGGGGAAAATTAAGGTCCAGATTCTTAGCAAAATCATGCAAAGCTCTGCACATTTAAAAATGCCTGCACTATAAAAAGTGTCCATGTAAATGACAGAAAAAGGCAGAGAAAGTATCAGATGTGATCATCTTCATTCCTATATGCAGAACTGCTTTCTTGTAAATGCAAGTTTATAGGAGCTTGAAATTAATAAACAGATCTAGACTAAGCACCATCTGTTTTGCTACATAGCAATCTGTTTGGAGGGATTCGATTCTGGCTGAAAAACTATTTCTTTCCAGAGGCACCCTAAAAAAAGGAAAAGATATGTTTTTAAAAAGAAACTTTTCAAAATATATATTGAACTTAGAGTATTTAGTGGTAACTTCCAGGGTGGGACGAAAAAATTCTAAAGTTTTTAAATTACAGTAAAACCCGCTTAAGAAGTTTTCCAAGGACCTAACTGATTAAAACTTCTTAAATGGGAAATCAGGTAATAAGCATTATTTATGCATATGTATGTGTGTACGTGTGTGTGTATATATATGTATATGTAAATATATACACAGTAAAACCCACTTAAAAAGTTTTCTAAGGGAATGGAAAGAGAAAATGTCTTAAACGAAATTAATTTTTTTAAAAACAAAATAATCACATAGATAATGAGAAGAGATTTTTTTTCTTTATAAAATATATAAACAATTGGTTTTTCTCAAAATTTACATTTTTTGCATACTTAAAAAATCAGCTAATACAGGAAAACAACATAATTACCTTAGAATAGCTTTAATTCAGTAAGAAATTTTGCTTTAAACACCACTAGAATCGATTTTGCAGAAAAAATTGGTTATAGTTTTTTGTTTTTTATTGGCAATTTGTAATTGATAACAGTCCAGCTGTCTTAAACGTTTAAAACCTTCTTCAGGCCCATTTTAAATAAAAATGACAACAATTGTTTTTATCCTTAAACACTGACCTTTACACAGAGAGAGAGATGAGAAAAAAAAAAACAGTAATCGAAAGGCAGCTATAAATGCGTTCTGTAAGTAAACTTAGAAATGAAAAAAGCTTTTTAAGCGGGAAAGAGTTTGGAATGAAATTTTATAAATGGGTAACTTTAACATTGTATGAATATGGGAAAAAATGGATACTGAAAATATAAACTTCTTAAATGGGTTTTACTGTATATGCATAAATTCACATTTAAACAGTAATAAGTTTAAATCTGCTGACCTGAGATAATCTGCCCTCCCCTTAATCTTTAACAATTGCATGAGTTTAGATAAACTTGTTTTTAACAAATTGATGATTAAAGACCCTTAAAATCTTAAACGAGAATTATATAAATATAAACTTAAATTTAAAATACCTTAAAAAAAGTAAATACCTTAAATGACATTTGTATACCAAATTATACTCAAATAATGTGTTTAAAAACCACACTATTTTTACATAAATATATATTAGAGGGCATTTATAGAATCTTAAGCAAGATTATTTTTAATGAGTGTGTGTGTGTGTGTGTGTGAGGGGTAGGGGGGCATGGCACAAAAGTGATTTTCACATTAGGCTACAGGTTTTTTTTTTTTTTTCCTGCAGCATTTGTAAGGTGTAAAGTCTTACCTTAAAGCTATAAAAATATTAGCAATATTAAAATAATTTTTAAAAATGAAAATGTTTTTGTGTGCCAAAAATGGAAATACAAGAGGTTATTAAAATATTAAACATACATAAATTATATATAAAACTTTTGAAATCAATAACAAGATATTTGTATTATATTAAAATATGCATAAACATGCTTTTAAGTTAGACACATGCAAATTATATTATTTTAATAAGAAAAATATTATACATGTTGATTGTTATACATGCAGAAAAGTGAAAATAATTCAACTCATGCAAAGGAACCAAAATATTTATGTAAAAAGCTATTTAAAGTTATACAGGAATTCTTATGAAAATAACAAATGAAGACCCATTAAAAAAATAAATTGAAAAGGTAATAAACCTTATCATGAAAGTTTTAACAGATGACTGATAGTGCAAAATCATGCATTTAGAATTAAAATGAAACAGAAAATAATGTCCCCTTTGTTCTGTTTAATATAACGACAGCCATCTATTAACAGCTTACCCTTTTTCTTGATTTTTTTCTCTTTTCTGATTTAGTAGGTAATATATTAGACTGAAATTAAAAACAAGTCATACAGGATTTTCATACAGTAAAAACATTAATCTCACATGCAACACCACAAACATACTCTCTTATAATCCAAATTTAAAGAAAGGTAACTAACTTTAAAATTATTTATTATTCATATACCTGCAAAAATATCACTTCAAAAACTTTACAGCTTTGCCCACTCAAAGTGCAAAATGCACATTTACACCATCATGTATTGATATGTTTGTATATGAATGTCAATACATAACATTTTGATGTCAAATTAACATGAGTTAGATAAAATTATTCTAACTAAACCATAAGAATTATCTTGTATACAAGTACTATAAATACACAGATTGTTTGACTCTTTTATAGACCTTGGAAAAATTACTTCCCAACTTACTGATCTTATAAAGTATACACAGGGGAAACATGAAACCCACTATAAACCTGCTAATATATAACATTAGCTTATCAGCTAATGAATGAATATTCCTCAAGAAAATGAAAAGATTGTACTGCTAGCTTCCAAGCCAAGAAGCATGTAATTCTGAATGATGTGTACACAGCCAGAACGGGAAATCATATACCAAAGTTAGTCTGCAACTATAGATAATGAAGGAAAGTAGCATTAAAGCACAAGAAAAGAGGACTTTCAATGTGTGTGCACTTGTGGACTGGAACAAACTTCTCATCTTTCCATGGAAAATAATCACCAATAGATTCTTCCTATGATAATAAATGGTTCTGCAGGAAGTATATTTACCAACTGTATAAATGTGCTATACAAAGAGGGTTTTTTTTTTTTTTTTGTATAGAAATACAAATTAACTTCATTTTATATTCATGTTTCCATTTTTCTGGTTTAAAGAGATTTATTTCCTGTATTTTGTTAAAATCAAACAATTAGAATTAGTACAACAATCTTAACATGCAAATGTACAATTTTACAATAAAATTAAAACTTGTATAATGTTTAATTAAAACATAAAAGATGGCAGGTATGCATAAGGCTAGTGTGAATGCCACTATGAATACAACAGCATTTGTGAATTGCAGGTAGGGTTATCCATATTTAATAATTACAGCTGGATAATGAATTAACTGTTTAGAAGTTGCTTCTTCCTTAGCAATAAATTTAAATAAGAAACCATATGCTACTTTTTTTAAATAAATTACTAGAAAGCTGAAATTTAATCAATTTTAACAAAAACAACACACATTAAATTTTAATTTAATTCTACATAATTTTTATTTAATTACATAATTTAGTATTAGTTATATATAGTGGTCAGAAAAAATTCTAGGAGCAAGATCACTGATTATGCAGTATTTCAGTAGCATTAGTTTAATTTTAAAATTTATTATAAATTACATAAATATTTCCAACTGGAAAATGAGATCCAATTATAATAAATGAATTTTTATATTGAGTTCATTTAAAAATTATATTAGTTACAGGGAAGAAACCTAAGAATGATAAATAAATATGCATAAGTTTACCAAATTACTACTGAATAGCAAAATAGGAAACCTGATTTTTACACTTATGACATTTATTACTAACCCATTTAAGCATGAATTTGCAGAACGGGTAACTGCAATAAGGGTTTTTACTAAAATTAAAAGCAAACTTAGCACTATAATCAGAAAAGAAGTATTTCAGTATTATACAGTTTAACTGAGATATGAAATTGATAAAGAAATTTTTTCAGGTAAAAGATGCTTTATTTCCTGTGTGGCATTAATCCTATAAATATTAAATTAACTGCTGCATAGTTTATAAATCCTTGCTATATATGTGTGTGTTAAGTATGATATAATTGTAAACCCCAAATGTTACTTATGTATTGGAAGTAACAAGAGAAAGTGTTATGCCCATAATAACAACCATTGGATATAAAATTAAAGGTGATTAAAGATTATTGGTAATCTGAAGGAGGAGAAGAAAGATGAAGTTAGTGAAGTAAAAAAGAGAAATGAAGAGAAAATGCTAGATGACATGGGCTAAAGAGCAGACAACTTCAAAAGTGCTGGGAGAGCTGTACATGTCCATTCATCTCCATGCACTGCCCCGATAAGCCACCAGCAACTCCAACTCAGAAGTCTATATATGAATGCCTGCCCATACATGATTGATTCTTTGTTTTTGATATCTTCCCCCTACCCATTTGTTCACCCCATTCAGAGTCAATTTTGATAAAATTTTGTTACATGATAGTAGAATGTATCAAAAAATTTCAAAGCCTGTAATATATCTAAAAAGAAGATTAAAATACTTAGCAGAAATTAAGTTGTTATAAATCATATATGAATGAATGCTATGAATTAAACCATTTTAATCCTTTAGAACCAGAGCAAACCAATATGATTAGTAACGTTATAAGAAGCTATTGGTTATAAGAACATGTCATTATTTTCTAATTTGTCTCTACTTCACACATGTATATCAAAACAACAAATACAAACCAACCTATACAATAATCTCACAAATACATTTTTGATTATAGGTTATATATTAATAAAAATAGATATCAACTGTTTGTCAGTCTCAATGCAAACTTTAATGTTAATTATCAACCTCCAACAATGCCTAATACAAATAAAAATTAATATAATTTTTAAAATTAAAATAAGTCTAAAGAATCATTAAATTATATAATTTTAATAATAACCACAAGAAATTCATTATTAGTATATAACCATGCATTCAAGTAAAGTCTTACGGAAATTCTCACTTACATTGACTTCAGGAATTTGTGTTAAAGGATGATCAGTTACAGAAATATTTGAGCTATTTGTTAGAGAATCCTAGAAAGATAATAGAATGTTATAGAAAGACAAAGAAAAATACGTAAAACAAAAATATTTAGTGAAAGAAGAGTAGAAGAAAGAAAATTTATGCAATTTTTCCAAGGGAAATTACTAGCTCATTTTCACAAATGGATGTTAAAAGTAAGGTTTATGATTGTTAGAAACTTTACATTCAATATTTTATTTAAGCTTTTTTTATTATATTAATGGATAATGCCTTTAAAAGTATATTAAAATATCAAATATAAATCAGTGTCCTTAAAACATACAAGATGTTAAAATGTACATTCAGACACCAGTGGTACAGAAAAAAAAAATTTAACATGGAGAAGAAAAAAAATCATCTTTGTAATGTAATTAGATGTCAATAACCAGGTTTATTACGTGACAAAGTTATTCAAACAGTAAAAACATAAGATAACTTTGATAGATTTCTTTTTCTTTGCATGTTTATGTTAAGGAATCATACTGAAAGGAGAGAAAAAGAGCCAAAATAAAACAATGTGAAATATCAAGTTTTATTAAAAATTTTGGACTTACAAGTACACCCAGCTTTTCTTGAAGAAGTTTCTTTTCCAATTCTTCCTTTTGTAATTTTAATCTCAGTTCTTCTATTTCATACAATGCCTACAATAAATATAATACTTTAACAAAAATGTTTTTTATCATCTTAATACTTAGAACAAACTATGCATCAAAAATATATATGGGAAACATAAGAGTAGAATAAGTATTGCTAATGTATATCACAATTCTGAACATATGTCCATCCATGCCCAAATTTATAAACGTAAAATGCATTTTTTATAAATTTTTTAAAAATTTACCCAAAAATATATAAGATGAAATGAAAAAAACTGACAGTCATCAAGCAGATATTAAGGGTTAAATATTTTCCAATCAAATCGTTGTAAAGTAAAATGCTAAATTATATGACCAATAAATTATATATTTCAATTTAATTTTGATAAACCTTTTGAATCTAGATCATTTTCATAAAATTAATAGAAATCTTTTTTTGCTATTTTATCAAAGTTAATACACAGATAAAACTCATCATAAATTTATTTTTCAATTTTTACATTTTCTCTTAACAAAGTTTGTAAATTTCATTTTTTTCTATGCTATTTTTTGTTTTATATCATAATTTTTTCCATTACTTTTAACTTGTTTATTTTTGTTAAACAATATTTTGGTCACCAATCGCAAAAAATGTAGCCAAGGACCTTATTACATCTGTTCTACAGATCTGTATAAGTTAACGAAATATACAGTAGTCTTTTGAAAATCTATTTTTTACCCAAGGAATAAGTCCTTAGCAAGCTTTTTTTTTTCTCATCCTTGCAAATATCCATATATATGCATGTAAAATGTTTGTAAAGTCAATGCAATGGACTTTAAATAATAAAAAAAATTTGGAATATCCTTCCTCGACTGTCTTGTACACTCATAAAAGTTAAAAGAAACTTTGTTAGTCATATATTTGCTCTTTTACAAGGCATATGGACAAGTATCACATAAATATATGTTTTAGCCACACTAATACATTTTTATAAACTTATACAAAAATATGTACTAAACTACTTCTAGCTGATGGAAATAACCGAAAAGTTGATAGAAAGCTACAATTTTGTAATAATGTATGTAATCAAAATTTGGTTTAAGTCAAAATGTACTCAAGTTATATGTTCACATACAGATGCACATACACACACAATTCAAAAAATGGCATCTTTAAGAGTCAAGGACATCCAAAATATTAAGATCAATAAAATCCTTGAAGTTGAAGTTTTTGGACTAATACAATACTTTCCTTATACTATGCATATGAGAAAGTAAAAAAAAAATCTTTAAAAATAACTTCTTCAAATGATACTGTGATTATTGTTACAAATGCTATTTAATAAAATTGTTCATGAAATCTCTCCATTTCAAGACAGAAATCTAACATTTCCTAATAAATTAGCTATTTACAACAGTAGGAATCTTTTTTCATTATCACTTATTAAACTTCAAAAGGAATCTATTTTATGACACCAGAGATTAAAGACCAATCACATAGAATATTACAATTTTCAGTGGAAAAGAAAACTGATTAATCCTGATATTCATGTGCCATATGTAAATTAATCCTACAAATAATTAAAATTTCTATTCAAAATTTAACAAAAGTTTATCAGTCTGTTCAAAATATTCAAGAACTTACCTCTCTCAAACCTTGAAGCTGCTCTAAGTTTGTTTGTAAAGTCTGATTTTGAGATTTTAGCTTCTCATTTTCATCCATAATCTAAAATTATTGAGCATAACACATAATAAATACCCAATTTTAAGTATATATACAATTTCATGTATAACAAACTGAATTACTTACTTCTTTCAAGCATTCATTTTTACTCTCAAGTTCTTTCTTCCACTTTTTCTCCTCATTTTCAATTTTATTTTGCAGTGACTTCAGAATGTTTTCCTACAAAAAGAAGCATGTTCAAAAGTAAAATCACAACACATTTTAGTTAAAGACACCTACATTTAGTTTCTTCTATTAAGATTTTTAAACCTTATTATAACATTTACACGAAAAAGCATAATAAAAAGTTGGGAACAAGCAATAAATAAAATAGCAAAAACATTTAACATCAACATGAATATAATCAGCTGTCATAATGAATGCACTGATTCTAAAACATCTAGTGACCAGAAACAACATTACACTGGTGTGCAAAACTTAAGCAACAGGTGGGTTTTTTGCCATAACTCCACGAGAAATCATCTGATAGACATGAAATTCAGAAAGGAGGGAGAGTATTATGTATGTAATGAATGGCGAAAGCATCGGCACTGAAAAAGAAATACAATACATATGTATAGAATAAAAAAAAAGCTTTATTGAACACATAGTAACATGATTCTTGATTGTCTATCCACAAGAAAGAACAACAAGCGGATGTTCCTTAATATGGGATATGCCCTTCTCTAATTGCAATGGTTGCTTGCACCATCTCCACATACTCAGAACCAGCTGGTCCAACATTTCTTGTGGTAGGAGTGCCCATTCCACGATCAGCATCTATTTGAGTTGTTGGGTGTTCTTCAGAGGCTGTAAGTGTGCTGCAATGCATCTCCCCAAAGCCTCCCAGCTAAATTTTTGCATTGTTGGTTAAGTTTTGGACACCAATGTATTTTTTTAACATTGTGTACTTATTACTTAAAAACACTTTTTAAATCTTAAAATTTTATTTGCTCTCAAAATTGGACTGACTAAGATTGCGACCAGTGGTAGTATTCAAACCATTTAACAACTGATATGCTCACATTATTTCTGCATTAAATTAATAATTTTAATAGTTTTAAAACCAATGGCAACTCCACTTGCATTTCTCTCCCTCCCCCCTCTCGACATACACAATTTTATTTTTTTTTTTAATCACAAAACTCTTCAATAAATAATCAATAAGTAATAACACTAAGGAACTAAAAGCATATACATTAAAATTTTTATTACAAATTATATAATTTTTTTTATTTATATAATTTGTTTTTGAAGAAAAATTTGAATAAATTGCATATTTATTTTAATAAAAAAAATTTTTTTTTAACTGTTACACTTAAAATCTTAATTTTGTCTAGCTTAACTGTGTGCAATATTGATTCTTCAAATAATTTCTATGATTTTAATTCTGGGTCACTGAATATTAGTCTATTAGACAACCAACTCCTGCCAGTTTTGTAAATTCAAAATATTCCTGTACCACTCTCACCACTTCCCTCCCAGTGCATAATAGTTAGGGAAATGAGTTAGATGAAGGTGATAAGCACCACTATACACTTGTTACTTTAATAATAATAATAATAATAATAATAAACATTTGTTACTGTAAATTGTTATCAAGCAGTCAAATGCCTAGTTGACTACTTTATAAAAAGTAGATTAGTAACATGTAGAAGTTTGTGTTAAAACATAATGAATATGATTTATCATAAGGAAAAATGGATTAAAGAAAATATAAAGAGAAAATTTTGCAGCTTTTGAATGCATTGGGGTAAAGCATACCTCTCACACTTAGACTTATTATCAATGAATATTAAATTAATGTAAAAGAGTCACAGCAAATATACACAGTAATACTGACACACAAAAAGTTTTATTCTTTGTAATAGAAGTTTACTAACAGTTCGGAATGTATTACCCTTTCAATCCTAAAAGTAAAATGTTTTAACATACCTAAAATTAAAGACTATTTAGTTAATAATTCTTTACTGAATAAGAAGCAATAAATTTTATAAATAATTCTAACATTTAAAAACTGCTGAATTAATAATACCAAGTCAAAATCTTTGATGAAATAAGACTAAAGCTTCCTGAAATAACAGGAGACAATTCTTACTGTTTCTGCCAGGACATTTTCATAGTTTTTAATTTGAGCCTCTAAATTTAATTTTTCAGCTTCATTTTCTTCAAGTTTTTTAATCATATTTTCAAGATCTTTAGAGTCATGTTTTGAATTCTTTTTCAATTTCTCCAGATGTAATTTAACATCTTCTTCATATTCAGTGAAAGATAATTTATTGTCCTAGGAATTATAAATTAAAAATTAAAACATTCAATACAGTTCCATTACAAGAAAAGCAACATATTCAGTGAAAGATAATTTATTGTGTTAGGAATTATAAATTAAAAATGAAAACATTCGATATAGTTCCATTACAAGAAAAGCAACATACATCCAATGCATAAAATATATTAAAAAGCTACCATATACTTCCCAATATAAGCTCATCTGTGTATAAGTCACTAGTGCAATTTTATTTCAATAGTTTACCTAAAATTCAAACTGGTATATAAGCCAAAAGGAAAAACAATTTCTGGAATGCTCAAATACATAGCTAGGCAGGTAAAACAGGGGAAATGCTTTCAAATCAAATTGCTTTAAAGTAAAACACTACAACAATGCTTCTCAGACTTTTTACACTGTATTATCCAATATAAGTACCAATGAAGTAGAATATTAGTCACACCTCAAGACAAACAAAAGGATATCTCTTTACAAATTTTTGACAGTGGTGAGGAAAAACTTGCATTTTAAATTTAAGTAACTTCATGGTGTCTCTATTGATTTCACAATTTTATACTAACTTTTATTAATATTACCCCTGTGGCACCCAGTTTGAGAATCCCAGTGCTAGAGACCATGCAGTCAATAATATTTTTACTTACACCAATAATAATAGCTCCAATTCTGGTAGCCCTATCTGAAAGTAGCAGATTTCCTAAATTTAAGCAATATAAACTAAAAAATTACAGAATATATTTTTTTGGTAATTTATTGACTGCTTTCAGTTTATGCAGAACTGTGTTTATTAGAAGGTTAGCCAATCTGCTACAGATGTAGTGCTGCTATTTTAGCAAAATTATAACAAAGGTAAGAACCACTGTAAATTTGTTTTTCTCTTTACAAAATTTTTGCAACTTTACAAATTTTTCATATTCATATAATTCCTTTGTTATTTTCAGTTTAATTTAAAAACCAGTCTAGTAATACTTTGTGATTTGTTGATTTTATGTTGACAGAATTAAAAAAAAAAAATGCTAAGAAACAAATATTCTACATCTATTGCATGAATCCATGTATAAGCTGATCCTTCACTCTAGGTCTATAAAAATACCCCAAAACTCACAACTTATACACAGAAATATACGGTATATATATGTTAACCCTTTACGGCACAGTGTGTTCAGTGCGGACACACCAAAAACATCTCTTTAGACATTGAAAATAATTGATAAATATTTCAAAAACCACTCTAAAGGCTAGATTTGACCTTTCTTTTATATAATAAATGGCAGCACTTTACCAGCCTATCAATAATTTGGGGATGTATATCGTTTTTTAAAACACTGATTTTTCAAAGAAAAGTTTGAGATTTTTTTAAAATAAATATAGTACAGAAAAAAAATCTGTTATTTTGTTTATCATATGTTGAACTGTCTATTCTGTATTACTTTTTTTTTTTATATGAAAACTGTATTTGTTGTGTAACTGTAACCAAGTGGTGTGTTCGGAGCGGACACACTGTGCCAGTAAGGTCCTGGCTGGTGACTGAGTCACAGAATTCGGATATTCTATTTCTCCTCACAGTGGAGGCTGTGAGCCTATCTGTGTTTACATTTTCTGTTTTTTTTTCTTCTTTCTTTCTTTGGTGGGGTGTAATCATATAAGGGACTAGAATCTTATTTGAGGTAGTATTAACTTAATTTTTGATTTTCAGCAAGTGGACCTTTTTTTTTCTTTCTTTTATCACATGTGGATTTCGTTTAGTTTTGATTTCTAGAGATTTTTTATTTGTATAGATTTAACAAATATTTTTTCCTGTTAATTGTAAATTTTATAGTATTTTAATTAGTCTTCTTTAAACTTTAAATTAGTTTAAATTGCTTCTAAAGGCCTGAGTATTATCGAAGCACTGCAAGTTCTTTAAGAATTACCTTCAGATATTGAGTCTGAATGCAAAAGTGCTGGCCTAATTTGCCTGAAGTGGAAGGACAATTGATGTATGTCCCTTCGTGTCCTGCAGTTGATATCATTGAAGTTGAGAGGAAAGAAAAGGATTGCATGACATTAAAATAAGTTGTCCCAAAGCTATCTCAAATTGACTGAGAAATATAGTAAAACAATTCCGTTTATCTTTGGACTACGCACTTTGCACAATGGGTAAAACTAAAAGCCAATCCTTGAAAAGGCTAATTTCCTGAAGCTTCCATGATGCTCCCCAATATAAAATCCATATTTCCAAGGAAAAAAGATTTTTTAATGTCGAACACATGCCAGTGAATAAAATTGAAGAAGATGTGTTTACAGTAGCACTAAACAGAAGCCCTAGATATTACAGTATATATGAAAAATCTGCAATGTAAATTAAGTTTCATAAAAAGTGGTAACACATGTTTCGTAAAATACAAGGAAAGAATGAATGTGTAAATATTGATGTATATAGTGTAAATATAGCCAATACCTTAATTTTATTACATACATTCATTTAGAATAACATTCCTCCCGTGGTGCACCCTGGGTAATGCTAAATCTGCTATGAGATCATATTATACAATTATTAAATCTTGGGCAAAAATATTTACTGTAATATGCAATATGTATACACACAATGTGTCCTCTCTGGACACACCCACAAAATTGGAACGGCTAATGCAAATTTCACAAAATTATATCTTTGAACTCTCCTAGGCCTAAATAGACTGCTTAGAAATTTTTTGGGCGAAATTCCTACTTTAAAGTGTAGTTTGCCGGAAAGGGTTAAGGACAGTACGTAAAAGTAAACGCACAAAATGTGAAAAAAGGGAAAAAAATCATGAAATTATTAAGTTTTTACACATATAAAAAGTTTTCTATGGAATTCCAAAAGTTAAATTGTCAGTCTAAATTATTTCTGGCAATTTTATTTAATGGAAGTATGAAATGAGCAAATATTCAGCATCCTGAAGATATACAAATGTAGGGCTAATCTGGCATGGCATCATGAAAACCTTATATCTGCCAGAGTAGATAGTTATCTTGAGTGAATATAAAACAAACTGGAAAGAGTATCATAATTTGTGAATACATTTTTGCTGCTGAGAAATGCATCAAATTTCTAAAAATTAGAGGCAGTCAAGCTGAACTTGCAACAAGTCTTTTGCACTTACAAATTCACCACATTCTTAACCACAAAATAATTTTAACTTTCCAGTTACAAGTATCACTGGAAATGTTATTTGCATTTGTTTTTTGTAAAATAAAATTTGCTATTAATTACAGTAAGTATTACAAATGAAATAAAACTTTAATATTTGAATATTATCTACTAGTTATGATAAATTTTATCTTTAACATTTTATTAAATATTAACTTACTATTAAATAACTACCCCTTTCCAAATGCAATAAGCAAAACAAATATTTATATTGTTACCAATGCTTTAAAATAAAATTATAAAAATATAGATTTAATAAATTCCTTTAAAACTTCCAAATGTTGTTGAAATTAGTTGTTGTAAGAAAATACTAAAAATAATGACACTGGAAAAACTGTAAAAGTTATATTTCAGAAGTTGAGGAATTTGTACTGATATATTAAAATTTTCCCCAAAAAATTGAGAAGTGAATTAAGCTTGTGATATTTTACTAAATCTTATAGGGGAGTAAAAAAAAACCCACTAAAACTATAAGGTTTAAGAAATGTAGTTTCTAAAGAGATGTATCTAATAATTTACAAAATTTGCTTACACAGTTCTTTAAATCACAGATATGAATATTACAAGTATGAAGCAACCAACGGGATGAAAGTAGTTATTAATAGAACTAAAAAAGGTAGGAATACTTCTGTAATATGAAGAATTGAAATCCAGGATATTAATGTGTTCAATAAGAAATAAATTACTTAAATTATTTCTCCAATACACTCACCTCATATGCACATTTATATACAAATTATATATTACAAGGAAGAAGTTATATTAACAACAGAAATAATGAAATTAATACACAACTGACACCTTTTAAAGCATAAAAGTACATAATTAGATCTATACTGACAAACAGTGGCATACAGACTTATGGGATAGGATTAGAAAAAAGTGCTGGAAATGTATTTTTGTATGCAACATTCTTCTCATTTTAACAAATTATAATATAACACAAGTGCATGTTACATTATAACTTCTCAATATGATAAAAGTGTGAAAACAAATATGTAGACTATGTTAAAAATTTATAAACTTGTTTTTGAATCTATTGATCTTATGGGGAAATGAAACACTAAACCCCTCCTCCCCTTGTGTTTGCCACTGCATGAGTATATTAAAAACAAATTTTTTATAACTAATACTCACAAAGGCTTGGGGAACACTGATATTTGGAAAAACCCTGTACAAAAATTCTTTCATGCAAATAGAAAAGTTCTCCAATTCTTTTTTTATAACCTAGAAAAATAAAACATTACAAAAATTAAAAAACATTATATAGTATACACACATTTTATATATATATATATATATATATATATATATATATATATATATATATATATATATATATATATATATATATATATATATATATATACACACACTGACTACTATAGATATGTCCTGATATTGACACAAATCATTTGAATTTATATTCATACATATTTCCAAATATAAACCCATCCATGTATAAGCTAAGAGTGCTTTTTACTTACAGGGTATCTGCCAAAATAAAATGTTTCAAATCCATGACTTTCCCTGATTTAGCAGATCATTTTCCATGACTTTAAAAAGCTTTTGTTAAAAGTATATATGAATAAAACTTCTGATGTACATACAAATAAAATATATGCTTTTAAAGAAATTACAGGAATTCTAGCATAAAAAAACTATAAACTTACTTTATAAGTGTTAATAAACTCACATTCATAAAAATAGTTGTATCTACATACCTAAATTGGAAACATTTTGATTGAAAAATTGCTATATGATTATATAGCAATTTTTCAATCAAAATGTTTCCAATTTGAATTCAGGGTACTTTGGTATTATCCAGGTGACCATGAATAATAGCCAAATATAACCCTATAATGTTTATATACAATATCTCTAGAGATAAGATTTTTGCACAAAATATAAGTTTAACTAATTTTTAATAAAAAGTAATTATTATATTAATAAAATTTTAATCTACAATTTAAGAAAAAACCAGAATAATATACATTTACCCACCCATTAAGCTGTCTTGTTTTGAGTTTCCTTGGTGAACAAAGTTTACTTGTCAATACGGTCAATAGGATAATACATAAATACCAAACTCAGTAACTTCAGCCAAATGACAAGTAAAAATAGAATTAAACAATTCAATGCATTTTTTTAAATCGGTAGTTTAGCGGATCAATGACTTTCCATGACTTTTACTCATTTTGCTTGAAAAATCAAGACTTTCCATGACAAAATTAATCCATTGTCTAAATCCATGATTTTCCCTGACTTTCCAGGTGCACGGAAACCATGTACTTAAAAATTTAACAAAAATTCAAAACCTGTTATAAATCAAAATGAAAAATTATTTTGCTAACTTTTGGCAACTTCTGCAACATACTTCAATAAAAATTACCTTAATCGTGCTCTGTATATCCATTCCACTATACTCTTCTCAACCACTTAAGCTACACCAACATGTGAGACAAATGGTCTTGTATTTGGGCCAAAACTGATTATCATAAGCCTGGCCTGTAGTACATTTGTTCAAGCCAAATATAAATATTATGGGCATGGCTCTCAGTACAATGATCAAGCCAAATGTAAAAATATTGCAAACAATCATTACTGAAGAATATGCCAAAACCAGATAAAGGAGGAGGGCAATTATCATATGGAAATAATACCAGAGAGGCTGCACATGAACATTGGGTTCATTTTTCTAAACATACTGATCCAGCAGCATCAAAATTAAAGTCATTAAGACCTTGGAGAGTTTGCACAAAAAATAAAAAATGTACTGATACAATATGGAAGTGTATGAGGTACAAAGTTCCATTACATGTATCAGCATGGTTTGAGCAACATCACACCACTAAAGATTAATTTTTTATTGTTGATTTTTTTATAAGTGCTAATTACATAAATTACTAATTATTTAGATATTGCAGATGAATATTATTGATTTTTGTTATATTTTAGTGTCTGATAATAAGCCTTTTCTGGTATAATTACCACAATTATTACATCAGGTTGTAATTACACATGTATTTACATTCTGCAAGTTGTGTGTTTGGTACCTTTAATATAATAAAATTCTATTAACAGTAAATTATTATGTTTATTTGCAGTTTTCTTTAGTCTCAGGAAAACATTAGGTACAGATATATTAAAACCATTTGAATTATTCTTTGTTAAGATAAATATTTTAGATGCTTTGTAAATATACATCCTAAATTAAGTTAATTTATTTTTAATTGAAAAAAGCACTAATATATATATATATATATATATATATATATATATATATATATATATATAATTAGATTTAGAGGCAAAAAACAAATTTTAACTAGGTTAAAATATGTTCTACAATGCATTTATCCACTTTTTCTGCTTAAGAAGCTTTAAATATCTTTGTTCCTTAGAAAACTTCAGGCTCTACAATGGGAGGTAAATTTGTCAATATTGGAATTAATTCTTACCAACCTGAATCAACTGCAAAAAAGAAGTTAATTAGATACACATGTTCAAATATTTAACGTTTTCATAGTCAGCCCATAAAATTCAGCCCTTACTAATTTATGCAAAAACTGTCACAGATCGATTTACCAGACAACTTTTTATTTTATTTTCCCTTTTCTAAAAGATAATAATTATCCAAAATTCTTCTATGATATTAAGCCCTTAATATATCTTCAACATTGGGGAAAAATCTAGGTACATATAAAACAAATTATGGACTAAGAATAATTTAAGATCTTAAATGCTGCAAGCTTCTTGAAAATAGTCTCGACATATCTGAAATGGGTTGGAAAGTAAAAGAATTAAGTAATGAATTTGTCAAATTAAGTAAGGAATGCAAACTAGAAATATAAGATGCAAACAAATTATATTTCATCTATTTTTTCATTACTATACAATTTGTGATGTGTAACACAAAATGTGTACCTAAAAATTTAATAAACTCATTAAACATATTAAGAACTAAAAATATTTAATTAATTTTTATATATGTATAACTTAAAGTTGGTAAAATTACCTCCTTTTCTTGGACTGCTTCCTTGATTTTTTCTTCAGATTCAAAATTTATTTGATTAAGTCTTTCGTATAAACTTTCTTGAAATTCCTCTAGTCTTAAATTGGCTTGTGTTTCTGCTTTTAGTATTCTTTCATCAGCTTCTTTCTTTATACTCTCTGCCTCTTGCCTCACAGACAGCAATTCTTTAGAATAATTTTCTTGTAATGACAATTCTACTTCTTTAATCTGTTCATTTAAAATATTTTGCATTTCTTTTGAACAGTTATCAGCTTTAGCTTGAGCTTCCTGAACCTTTTTCTCAGCCGTTTGAATAATATCTTGCATCTTTTTCTCTGCTGCACTTAGAGCCTCTGTAACTGCATTCTTTTCATCACATAATTCCTACAAATTGAAGGCAAAGTATTTAAATGAAATTCCTTAATTTCTCCTCATAGGAAACGCATAATTTCATTTTGTGAAATCAGTTTTAGCTTTGGGGTAGCAAAATATGAATATGCAACCCAGGTAGCATAAATATCTTTCAATGACATAGAAAAGTTGGCCAATATTTTAAATGTTGCTGAATGTCTGGTGTCAAATTTAGGAGATCTGCCAATATTGACAGATATAATGTAAAATTCAAGTTTGAAATTGCTCAAGAGAAAGCATTTAAAAGAGTTATTTGTATTTATTATAAGACAGCTATTATTCTAATAAATATGCCAGTTTCTATGAAATCCACTTTTTAAATTTTTTTTCTCAATAGTAACAATGTTAAAAATATTTTATTATTCAATAATATCTATGAATATTTATAAAAGTTTGTTTTCTGACATCAAATGATATCTCCCAACATAAAGAATAATGCATAATACATTAGCTGAATGTGAGTAGCACTGAATCAATTCTGCCCTTTCACTATTCCATATAAGGCAATACACCAATTGTAATTATTGTGATACTTCGGAGACAAGCAAAGTGGAACTAGACTGCTGTAGATTTTTGGTCTGAGGAAAAATTCCAAGTAACACACATTTTAAATGTAAAGCTTAAAAACAAATAGTAAAAGCCTTGATTCAAGAAGAAATGAATGAATTAGTTCAAATGGCAAAATTACCCTACAGTGAACATTGCTATCAAAAAATGATATTCAGGGATACTGACCAACATTGCTGAATATCAAAATGATCATCAGAAACATCAAAATGGGTCACTTCATGTAGGCCAATATTATAATTTTGATATTGGCTGATATTTTTGTGCTACCATAGTATAAATGAATTTAGTAAAATTTCAGTTAGAAATAAATTTTACTATAGTGCAATTACAGAAACAAAAGGGAGATCAAATGAAATTTATTAAACTTTCTTGAAGATTTAATATTGCATCCACTTTTATCATACCACATAAAAACTTATATTCCAACAAATATACTCAAATATCTCTTAAAAGTTAATCTAAAAAAATTGTTTGCTTCATTTTTTTAATTTAAATATTTTTAATAAATTGTCAGCATTTTAGATTTATTAAAAATATTTAATCAGATAGGACAAAGTGACAGATAGGTATGCAAGGCATATGAAGAAAAGGCACAAGAAATTTCCTGAACAATAACAAATCCTTTGACAATCTTAAACTGATATAAATTTAAGAAATGATGGGTCTTGCAATGCACTTAATTTAGAGGCTGAAGTGGAAGACAGTGCTGACTTAGTGCATAATACCTATGGACCCAAGAAGCACTGCAGCATTTTAAAAGGAGGAGGAGAAAGAAATAAAAAAGTTCATGGGTTAGTTGGTGTGTTCTCCAAAATTAATGCTGTTATGTTGGAACTTGAGGATATGGATCCAAACACTGAACATTTATCAAAATTGAAGATAGGATGAGTGAAATTTTAAGGCACTTTAGAGAAATCTAGAATAAGAGAGCTTATAAAGTAAATTAAACTTACATAGAAATTAAGGTTTACTTTTAATTATTACATTCAGGACATCAGCCTTGAAAGAAAAACTTCCATTTCATTGTCAATTTTTCTTTATCCAAACCCTCAACAGCTCTAATAAGCAAATGATAACATGTGTATATGCATGTTCTTTTATGAATAAATTTGAAGCTTGTTGCATAACTCTCAAATTTTACGTTTCTATATTCTTAGTAAGCTCCTCATTTATTGACCAATTTACTTACTGGTATAGTCATCAGAATGGAACTCAAGATCAGAAGTACCAGCAATTCAGATATACTTAAAATTGATTCTAAGAATGAAAGATTTTTATTTGGAGTGCTATGGTCTACTTTTCTGCAACACAAAGGTTAATGAAACCGGGATCTACAGCTTAAAACCGATTCCGAATGGCTATGAACGTCCATGCCACAATGGGATTTGAACCCCCAAATTCTGGTACCAAAAGCAAGCACCCTAAGGCCCTTGTTCGGCCTAAGAATGAAAGTACCCTTTATATACAAAGCTATAAAAACTTAAATTGGAGAATTTTATATATATATATATATATATATATATATATATATATATATATATATAAGAAACTGGATACAAGGACTTTTTATAAAATGCACAATTGGTTTACATCTTGAACCATTGAGATTCTTTATACGCACCTTATTTTTTTGTTTCTCAAAATCTAAATCATTTGATACTGTTATTATTTCTCGCTTACACTGTTCAAGCTCTTGTAAGAGTCTGTGTGCTACAGCCTCCTTTTCTTGCACACTTTATAAAAGGAACAAATTAAAAAGTTATTCAAAAACACAATAAAAAACTAAAATAATTTCAGTAAAATTAATATTTTTAGGAATTCAGAAACTTGTGAACTTACATAGATTCATGCTCTTCAGCATTTATTAGCCTAGACTATAATAAAACAGGAAATTTAATGTATAATCATATAAAGTAAATTAAGAATTTACATGCAGACAATAAGCAAAATGAATGTTTAAACTATTTTTATTGATTCACAAAATATAAGTTTCTTAGTACGATCAAAGGCTGTTTATTTAAAACTTTTAAAAATATATAATCCCTTTAAAGATTTGAATTAATTTGACAAAATAACATTTAAATTTTCTATTAATAAAAAACTAAACAAATGTTATTAGAAATCCAATACAGTTTTAAGGAGTGGTAAGCAGATCCATCCAATACATAGTTTTGTAATTATATAAGAAATATATATATCAATTAAAGATAAATTAAGGAAAAACAGCTTTAAAAAAGAAAGATAGTTAAATTTCTCATTATTTAACAATATATACTAGACTAGACTGAATAGTGTATAAAAAAATGTAATTTAATATATAGTTTAAAATACTTTTTCAGAAGATTCCCCATTTTGTTGTTGCTGATCAGCTCCATCAGCAGACATTCTCTCCATACTCTGAGAAATCTGTGTTGCCAAAGATTCATTCTCTTGCTTTAATGTTTGAATAACTTGAAGATGTTCATGTTTTACATTAGATAAATCCATAACTTCATCCCTCATTTTTTCAAGACAGTTGGCCAAATCTCGTTGTTGACGATTTGCTTCCTAAGTAATTAATAATAAACCAATTATACCCTATTTTTCAGAAAAACTAAAAAGTAAATTAAGTGGTTCTTTGATTAATGAAGTTGAAGTTGACAGTAACTAACACACAGACAGAAAATTTGAAAGTAGAGCCTAAAATATAATCTTCAAAATAACATTATGAAGGGAATAAGAGATTTTGAATTTGATATTAGCCATAGGCATTAAAAATCTATATATTACTGCATGGTCAGTTTTATTATTTTACACTTTATATTATTGTTATATTATTATTATAAACACATGAACACTTGCACATATGCCAATTATATCCCTAGGTAATGATGACAATTAAGTATTTAAATAAACAAAGAAAAAAGCTACATATAATTAACATATCTGTTGAATTAAACTATAATTTAAATTCAACACTCTTTTTCTTACATAAGATTTCAAATGTTTATAAAAAGGAAAAAACTCTGATGAATAAAACTATAAAACAAATATATATAAACAATATTTTAAAAATTATGTCATTAGTTTTATAATAATGACTACTATTGTTTCATTGATGTAAAAAATTATTTCTACTTGTTAATTCTTCTAAAGTTAATACTCAAGCCTGATTATAATGAACGTGAAGGGATCAAAGTTTTGGTTTGTTATATCTGAACCAATATTGATTTGATATATAAATAGTTTACATTTCTAAAAAATGAATAAACAAACAGTTCGAAAAAATTTATTGAGGAGGGATAAAAAAAAATCATATCCGTTGCATTTGATACATTTTATCATATAAAATCTTAGATTCATAAAATGTATGCCATTAGTTTTTAAGGGTATTCTATTGATATAAAATTTTTAAAAAATTAAAAATGACCTTTAATGATTAAATCGATTAAATTAAATAGATCAATTGCCTATTACAGTTACAAGTATCAAATGTAAGCAGCAATAGGTCAGTGGGCAAAGGCATTAATTAAGAAATTAAGAGTTGCGAGTTCAAGGTCCAAACTAGCCAAAGACTCTTCAAAATGAAAGATGCAATCTTTCCCTTTAAAATCTAGTAACCTGCACCAGATGAACATGGCTCATCCAAGTAGAATTAGAAACAAGTATTAAATTGACTAAAACTGAACAGAAATGAAAAAAAAAAATCTTTGTTTCTCACTATACTAATACAGAACTAATGAATGATCTGATGACATGATTCTAAGAAAATTTTAAGAGTTTCTTTAACCAATACAACAGAGATTCAGACATTTTTTCTCCCATTATTTTCAAGAGCTACAATTTATATTATACATTTTAATATGAAATTAGAGACATAATACTGTATTCCCAACTGTGGAAAAGTTTCAATAAAACTAAAAAAAATTCAACGGAGGACTTAAAAAAAGGGTCCATTATAAAAGGAGAAATTAACATTTAAAACAGGAAAATGACAACACCAGAAGTTTAATTTGTTATATGCTAAGTTTTCACTATATAATGTGGTTCACATGTACTATTTTTTCATATTGTGAATTTAATTGCTCAAAACACAAAGATTTTCAGTTAAACATTTGCATTTCTCTTTTACTTTTCCAGAAAATCTAAATTTTAGTCTCTGCAAGTAAATGGCCAATGAAAATAAAAATTTTAATTTTTTAAACCTGAAATAAAACTGTTAGAAATAAAGAAAAACACTAAAGTTTTAGAACTTAGAAGAAACTTACATAAGAACTAAATTTTCAAATACAGTAAAATAAAGTGCATAGTTGATAATATTAAAATATAAAAAATTAAAAATTCTTTTATGAAAGCAATTATTTACTTTTTGCTTGATTACAGGTATTGTAGATCTCGATAACTGAAGAGGTTAGTAAACGTACTTTCTTTTGCAACAAAACAATAAAAGTATTGTACATACTGATTATTTTAATAAGAGCAGTGAAATAATTTTTCTGCTAATAATAAGGTAAAAATATAAGAGTAACATTAAACTTGCATAACTTATGTCTAATAACACAATAACATCTTTAACAACAAGAAACAAAACTGCAACATAAAAGCAATTCTTAAAAAATTGTAAATAGGTTAAAGTAAAATTAATATACATTTCAAATTAGACTTAACAATGTAAGGAATGCAAAATGACTAGTATATATACCTCTAATCTACTTTGTAATTTCATAATTTCCTGCTCAGAACTATTTAACTGATGCTTAGCTTCTTCTAATCTTTGTCTCAAAGAAGAGTTATCAGCTTCTAAACTGCTACATACAGATTGGGCATTCTGTAATTCTTGGACAAGAGATGACCTTGCATTTTCTGTCTGCTGAATTTTGTTGCTCATCTCATTAATCCTTTGCTTATAACTATATTCTTCTTCTTGGTGAGAGGACACAAGTTGTTCAATATGCTTTTCTAGCTGCTGAATTTGGTGATGAAGATCTTCTTGACTCTGTTGCATAGCAGCCTGATGTGTTTCAAATTTTTCACGAGATGTTCGGAGCTGCTCTACTTCATGTTGAAGACGAGTTATCTCAATAGTGCTTCGTTGCTGTTTTCTAAAATTAAAGCAGAACATTGCTTGTTATCAATAGAAATAAAAGAATTTTTAGAAAACCCGTCCCCATGTTTTTCAAGCTCAATAATTATTAATAAAATTCTATATATACATCATACAGAAAATTTACTTATAAAAGAAGGCCCATACACAGATACTATTTTAAAGAGCAAATGTAGTTTTTGAAGCATGTAAAATATTTTATAATATCACAGCATACAAAATAGATCAGAAATAAATGTATTTTAAACTTTGCAAAGAAAGAAATATTACAATTATTTAACCCAAGTATAAAAAGGTTTTAAGTTATGCATTAAAAGAAATAAGCTTTAAACTTCTCAGACTTCTTTTTAAACTTATATAGAATTTTTAAAATGAAATCTTAATAACCTTAGTTCAAGCATTTTCTATATGAAATTCTTAGTATGGCCTAACTTCTGTTGAATTTTACTTATTATATTTCTTTCCAGCAGTTTAACAAACTAAAAATTTAAACAATCATGCACTTTACTACTTTTAATTTATTCTTTTTCAATGAAATAATTTGCAGTTAAAATATTTAACATTATTTACTCGGATTCTATCCTATTAAGAGACTGTAACTGACTGTTTTCTTCTTGTAACCTTTGGAGAGCCAAAGAATGCTCTTCTTTCATCTTGTTTTTCATCTAAAGAGAAGCAACAACACTACATAAGAGGAAAATTAACTTTCATTTAGAGTTTACTATTTACACTTTTATGATATACTTAATGATACTATTATATATTTACTATTTATACTTTTTATTGTGATAAATTTTTATCAGTGAAAAGTCAAAACATACATATAACTTTTATAGATTTTTTTAGCACATTTTCATTAGAAAATATATAATGATATTCTTGAATAAACTCATTCCATGATCATCATACTAAGTAGGCTTAAAAATTCATAAAAAAAAAAAAAATTATGGATATGAAAATGATATGTGGGCTATGATGTGTGTTACTGCAAAAAGTCCCAGGAATTTAACCCTCTAAGCATTACATGTGTAAGTTTCTGTCCAGCATTACGAGGTGATTTAGATCCATATAAAAATTATTTTGATTAAATGGTAATAATAGTTGTACTTGTAATAAAAGTTTTGGATCTAACTTCATAACATGTGCACACCCATTTGAAGGCATAATTGGCTGGGGAGAAACATACAGGCACAAGGCTTAGAGGGTTAAGACAATATTTCTTTTTTTAATTAATACAAGATGGCCCTGACAAACAGAAATCTAAGAAAAGATATGTTGATAAACAGAATACCTAAATTTTGTTTCTTTATTATGCAATTTCATGGACTATATCCACCTGGGAATGTTTCTCTTTTTTGTCATCTACTTCAAAGGATGGAGAATATTGTTTTTGTTAGTTTAAAAGTTAATCTTCACAATAAAGTTGAAAAGGGCAGTTCAGAGCGGAACAAACTTCTTAAGCAGAAAAATGTTTAAGACTAAAAGTTCTTAAATGAGGAAATTTTATAATTATTGATATATGGTAAAAATTGGGACCACAGAAATAGAATGTTTTAAGCAGGAAAAGTCAAGCAGGTTCCACTGCATGTGTATATACACATGTAAACAAAAAAGTTAAATCATAGTACATTATTCTTACTACAATTACTTATCAGCTTTAATATTAACTCCAAACATATTGACTGACCCACATCTTCAGCCAACTTTGCAAGGTTTAAAGCTTCCAAAATCCATAGTAGATACTGTAGCATCACGCTACTGGAAAACTTTTAATATGTATTTGTTTGTGCATTACGACTCGCTCTGACATCAGTCGAACGTGTTCTTTGCTATCTGGGGGGTCCCCATGCCTCCATTCTCTCCTCCCTAACCTCTCCTCTAGAAAAGACAGAGATAGGGGTGTGGGGGATTTCGAGTGACGTCACGAGGGCCAAGCGTCGTTTTGGTGTGGGAAAAGATGCTGAGAGTTGTTGTCCGGCAGGCGAGGATGAATGAGCCGTACTGAGAATGTAAATGATGTAAATATTTGTATATACCAGAATAAATTCTTTCATCTTCACCTCGCTTGTGTTCGATGCGTCATCCTCATGAGGCCTTTGAAGAACCGTGCTCGACCATAATGCTACCAAGTTACCTATTTTAGAGCTGTGACGTTACAATACACTACTCTACAACAACAGAAGACTTATTCCATTTCCTGCCATCTATAAAAAAATTTCTCATGCTTCTAAATTTACACTCTGAATTTCCAGTCTAATTATCACTTCTATATCTGTCATGATATATTAATGAATTCACACTCGACTCTTTTCTGAAATGTTATGTTCTGTGTATTACTATAAATGGAATATCCATGGAATGATAATTTTAAATGTCTCTGCCATTTAAGGTAAAAGTAAAAATACTACCTGCTGCATCTTTGATTGCATCGCTGCTAATTCTGAAGCAAACTGTTCTCTTTTGCGTTGCATCATGCCATGCAAAGCTTTTATTTCCTGTTGTTCTTGATTTACTGTATCTCTTAAAGATTTTTCATTAGAAGATGCTAGGGCTTTTTTCTCATTTAACTCCTGGATCAAATCATTAATTTGTTCAGTGGCAGCTTGGTAGAGCTTCTGTTCCGACCTTAAAGCTTCCTCTTTTTCTTGTATCAGCTTCTTCAATGAGGCAATTTCATTTTTCTACAGTATAAAAAAATAATTTCCTAGTTTTCAATAAATGAAAATATAAAAAAGCTATTCATAAAAAAATTATTTAAAGTATATATAAGAAATAAGAAAATGCTTATAGCCAGCCTATACAATTGTCTACCAACTAAAATTCATCTAGAATAAATAAAATTTAAAAACAATAAAAGCAATAAACAAACCTTCTTTTCTGCAGCACATCCTTTTATTTTACTATTCAATGCATCAGTTAAATGCTGTACTTCCTCCTCAGTGAATGTCGTCAATTTTATGATGTTCAATAACTTAGTTTCATTCCATTCCAAATTTTCACCTTTAAAATTGTAAATTAAATATTATAATTTTCTCATATTTTATAACTGTTACCAAATTATATAAGAAAAAATTGTGGAGTATTTATTTTCTTAAACCTTGAGCATATATTTAATAAATTTACAAAAACAGTAAAACCTAATGACACACCTTATTGTCTAGAGTTTTCGAACGTAGTCCTGTTTTTGTGAGATTGTAAAAAATCTATTCAATTTTATGAAACTGAAATCAGTGTGATTAACTGACTCTTTCAGCAAGTTGTCCTGTCAGCTAGGGTACAAATTAAAGAATCTGAAATTAGTACTTAAAGTTCCATTTCTGAGAAAGTCGTATTTAAAAAATAAAAATTAAGCTTATGTATATATAAACATACCAATCTTATAAATAAAAGTCATTGTATGTATGTATGTATGTGTGTATGTATGTTCCACATCTCCTCCTAAACTAATGGTCCGATTCTAAAAAAAATTGGTATAAATATTCTTTGCATCACTGCGGAAAGCACTGTCAACTTTAAAACGTTCGAAATCCATCCCTTCCCCCCTTTTCGGGCGTTTAATGCCTTTATTTCAAGCACTATTTTCCCCGGTTAAGAGCAGGCGATTAAATTTATCCATTTATCACGTAATAAATAGGTTCAAATAACATTTTTTCTAGCATTATGACGTCATTCCTTTAACCGTCTCATTTAATCATTTCTTATTTTAACTGACTGAAATATCGTCTGCACAAATTTCACCCGTTTTAACTCTAAATTTAGATATCATGCGATTAATTTTCTTTTATATTTGAATTAAACAATAAATTAGGTACATTTAAGCTAATTTTAACTTTAATCCTCCATTATTTTTTGTTACATTCAAAATTTTCTCATCGGTATTTTAACAACTAATTATTTTTAAGTCTGTGGGTTTAATTTATATATATTTGTACATTAAACTTGTTCGGTTTTTATTCATAACCACATTATTTGCCAAAGATTCACCAAATTTTAAACATATTCGTAATTATCGCCAAATAAACACCGTTAACATCAAAAGCTCTGTTACACATTTTATTGAGTTATATGACATGATGTGCTATAGTAGGTAATTAATGTAAGCCAGCAGTCAGTAAAGCTATTTTTAGAGTTAATTTCATATTTTATTATGTCCTAAAATGTTCATTTCACTCAGGATGATATAAACATGTATCTTATTGCTTATTGTGTGTATAAAAAAAGAACCTGTTTGATATATTTTTTATTTTGGCACAAATGGTCAGTCTTGATGTAAATAAAGTTTAGGGGGTATTTAGTAGTACCGAAAAATGAAAGTTAGCTTTGTCTATTTTCTGCCTATCGATCAAGAAATATCACAATATAAAGCGAATATATTTTAAGCACACATGGGTGATATTGAAAATTAAGTCTACGCCAGGAGTACCATTTGGCGTGAAAAGAAAGAATTGTTCTCGCCAGTTCATGTTTATTGCCAGATAATTTTTTAACAAAATTCATCATATGTGAATAATTATTCGTTGAAGCCAACTTAATTAATTAATAGAAAACTTAATTAAAAATTAATAGAAAGACAAAGTCGGCAATGTGTGGCGTGATGGACAAGAGTGTTATATGGTATAGGGTTAGTTTGGAGCATTACGGTGTACTGTTTTGCAACACGAGGGTTAATGAGACTGGGACCTACTACTTATTGCCGATTCAAAAAAAGACTACGAACATCCATGCCTCAGCGGGATTCGAACCAACGAACTCTGGTACTAAAGAACATCGCTCTAATCATTGAGCCATTGTAAGGCTGTATAGTATGTATAGTCTTACCGGGTAATAATTGTTCCCCTCAGGAAGGTGGGAGAGAGAACGAAAATAGAACAGATACAAGGAATATGTAAAAGAGACTAGAAAGAATATATTTAATGGTATTTAATCAGTTACCTTGATCTGGAATATATTTGAGAAAAATGTGCAAAAAGTTTTAAAAATTTTGAAATTATCATCAAAACGTTCATTGTAGATTATTTTTAAAAAAGAAAAAAAATTTTATTTATATGTTAAACATAGATTATTTTTAAAGCAAAAATTTAGGTTTATTTCAGGTCAGTCATTCCAAAATTGGTGAAAGATATTTTGGGAAATTAATTGGATTAATTTAGCGAAAGCTAACAGAGTCATATGAAAAATTAGTCATAGAAAAAATTATCAATCTCAAAAAATTTTTTTTCAGCCAAATGAAAATATTCCAGAGTGCAGATTATTATTAGCAAACTGATCCCATAAACGAAAACTCCGGATAACTGGATTGCTGAAAAAAAAACACAGGCTATGGTAGAGATTTGAGGTAACATTCCTTCATACTTTTCATTATGTTAGGACTGGCAGTTATAATAATACATAATTATCATATTACCAACGGTGTGTTTAAAAGTAAGAATTAAAATATTTTAAACATAATTTATTTCCTACAATATTAGTAGAAAGACAAGAACAGGAACAGATGACATCAAGAGTTATATGGTGTATGAACCTAGGTTACGAGAGAGTGATGCACTGGGATAGGGGGAATTCAAGGATTATGTAAAATGCAATATATAACTATTTCAATATCTCAATAGGCTCGATAACACAAAGTTCCGTAGTCTGATTTCTATAGGTATGTAATTGCCAACGTTGAATATTATTAAAATTAGAGTTGGCTGTAAAAATGCACTCATGAATAGTTTTTTTTATTTTTTATTTATTTATTTTTTTTTTTAACAAAAACGCACCTGGTAAACGAACAGATCATAGAGTCCGTTGTCCAGGTGAATTACGTTCGCTAAACAAAATACATGGTAACTGATTGATTCTCAGAAATGGACCATACGTTTAATTCGCGTTTTACTGTATTAGAGGTATTGATATTGCTAATCAACGTCAGATAGCAGTACATAAGTGTTACTTTTTATATTAAATGGTTTGCAAATTATATGTGCTAGATATTTCTGGATTTTACAAGTATAATTTATGAAAAGAATAAATCGTTGTATGCTTTTATAATTATGTTTAACAATGAGGTGAAAATAAACTTTAAAAAAAATAACATTCACATTTAACGCTTATACAGATTAATAAAATTATATGGAACTTATATATGGAAGTTTAGTGGTCATGACAAGTGTTTCGTTACTGAATTAAAATTTTCGTACTTTTAATCGGGAAATTTTATGTTTTATTGAAGCTTCACACAGTTCTAATGCAAATTAATGTATCATGAGAATCGAATATGATTATAATACGTATATATTAGAAATATACTTATTCTTTCATGAGTAAGCTAATCTGTGTAGAATTTACAGAGTAATATACAAAAATAAAAATGCTTGATTAATAGAATATACAAAATTCCCCGTAGCGAAGCACGGGCACATTTGCTAGTTAATAAATAAACCTTAAAATTTTCAAGGAGTTAAGATTTAAAATGTAAATAAATGACATCTAAATCATTAAAATTGAAAAATCATGATAAATAATGAAAATATATCTGAGAATTCCAAATTTTGAAAGTTTTAATGTTTTATTTATTTTATTAGATCTGTTTCGTTCCTTACACCTGTTTTTATTTTAGGGATAATCCATCTGCTCTGTGAAAGGTTTACTTTTAAAATAATACAAATTTGTGAAGGGTCCATTAACTGACCTAATTTTACTTAAACAGACCCCAGTAAATCTTGGTTACAGGAAAAGTTTCTGTATTAGAAATGAGCTAATTAAATTTTTTTTTATCTCCTTATCCTATTTACTGAAAATATGTATGAAAAAGCAGAGAGTACATTTAACTGAATTAAGATTTTTTGGTGAAGTTTCAAATATTTTCTTATCCAATAATTAAAAAAAAAGTTATTACTTAATAAATAGGTAAGGAAAATAAAATTCCTGAAGTAATTTTCAAAAGCAATTTCTCCTGTTACTTTTGAAAATTGTTTTATTCCATTTATATTTTTAACAGCATATGACACTCATATATCCAAAACTTTATACGAAGAAAATCTAAAAATATGTACCTTGAGATGCTAAAATGTATCTAGTTGTACACTTTACAATATTTCAACCTAAAGTTAAATCTTCAAACTTTTTAACTGTCACATGCATTTCTGTACATCAAAAGTTAAGCACACACACAAAATTCTTTTTTGCATATTTGTGTATAATTTGTTTTTTATTATGTGATAAAAGCATTACTTTCATTTTCTAAAGCTGAGAGATTTGATAAATTGGAAAAAAGGACCAAGACTGTTTTAAGACACCCCCTCCTTTCCTCAATTTGGTATAAAACCTGTTCCTACTAATTTCATATGCCAGCTCTATAACTCCTAACACATTTAAAATGCTTTTCACTAAAAATAGCCCAACTTGTGTACAAACCTGTAAAGAATCCTTATGTTCTGTAAAATCTGAGACATAATCCCATTTTCATCAAATGCCCTTTTTCAATGCACAGATTTATAAAAGCAAAATTTATATACACTATTCCAACCAAAGAAAGAACAATATATTTCTTTCCCAATATGATCTGTGACACCTTTATGAGAAAAATGTTTAAATTCTTTTATTCTAGTTTCTATATTAAAATATTAAATTTAACGAATAAAGATATAATATAAGCTGTGATCAACATTTACTATTACCTGAATACTTTGATCACTATTTTCATTAATCAAAGTTTCATCCATACTAAGAAATATTCCTTAAAATATTACAAAAGCTAATTCTACACTTATTTGATATACTGCAAACTCAAACACATTTACTACTTACATTGTTCAGAACTATCAACTTTATTTTTTCGATTCTTTTTAACAGGGGATTTCTTTACAGCTTTAACAGAATCCACATCCTCTAATTTTTCATCAGGAAGATCAACAGACGATTCTGAATTTTGACTTTTAAATTCTTCTTTCAATCTAATGCATTTTTCCAATGGAATATTCTTTTTTTCATCTTCATTAGTTAGCACACTAGCACTCGCTGAATTACATACTGATACTGGTTCATCAGTTTCATCAGAAGAAGACTGATGCTGTGAAAATTCTTCTGAAAATTAATGATTTTTATAAATGAGTATCAAATTCTATAGTTAAAACAGCCCAAAACAATAATTTATAATTATTAAATATTTTTCAATAGAGATTTAAAAAAATAGAGAAATTTCACAATTTATAAAATAACAATTCCAACATTTCAAGGAATTTTAGTCTAAATACTAAAATAATGTTATAAGGAAAACAATACTGTAAATCTATTTAGTATACTGTATGGCTTAGGCACCTGAGTGTCTTCCTCTCCTATCTTACATCTGAGTAATGTACAAATTTAAAATTATACTGAATAAGGAATACTTAATGTTTTAAAATTAGAAAAAAAATAAAACAAAATGAATAACTTTTAAAAACAATTTTAAATGCTAAATACTATTACAATTATAAATGCTAAAACGTTTGAAGTAAAAGTAACAATAACTTTAAAAACAATAAATTATGTAAAATCCATTTGTCAAATTTTTGAAAAATTAACTATAAACTCTATAGTCTAGACTAATAAAAATCAGCAGAAAAATTACTTCTAACAGCTTATGTACAAAAATGGTCATTCCTGAATAAAGATACAAGATATTCCAAGGATAATTCTAATGTATGATTAGGAGTAACATTTATAGCAGATGATTCAAGATATTTTTAGATATGAAAATAGAAAAATTTCCCAATTTTTTATGCATCTATAGTACTATAGTAACAAATGTTACCTATTAAAGTGACAAGTTTTTTTAATGAATAATGGATATGTACAGATATTGTACTTTTTTTAAAATTTGTTAATAGAAAATAACTAAACTTCCAGAAAAATTTAAATTAAAAAAATGAAGAAAAATTAATTAAAATGACCAATATATAACTACCCTATTCTAAATGCACATTGTGTAAAATCAATAGAGTAGAGGTAAGTATTAAAAAACTTGACAAAATTATTTTAATATTAATATTTTTTTATGAAGTCCATTTAATTACTAAACTTTTACAAATAAAACTCAAAATCATCTATTAAAGTTGACATATATATATTATCGCTTCATATATTATTATAATTTATATACAAGATATTCAATACCTAAAATATTTTAATAAAATATATGAATTATATACTTAAAAACTCATACTGCAAAAAATACTAAACACCTCAGATATTTTCAAATAGACTAATTTCTGACTTTAATTTTATAAAATATTTTAAATTAGCACCTTGATGCTATTCCTAAATGCAGGGTATCTGCCAAAATAAAATTTTTCAAATCCATGACTTTCCCTCATTTAGCGGATCATTTTCCATGACTTTAAAAAGCTTTCGTTAAAGTATATATGAATAAAACTTCTGATGTACATACAAATAAAATATATGCTTTTAGAGAAATTACAGGAATTTTATCATAAAAAAACTATAAACTTACTTTATAAGTGTTAATAAACTCACATACATAAAAATAAATTTTATCTACATACCTAAGTTTAATCATAGGGGAGACTGGGGTAAAATGGACCACGGGGTAAAATGGACCATACCCTATTATTTATTTTATTTATTATTTTTAATGTTTAATACTTTGATACATAGATGACAGCACTGCAGTCTTGAAAATGAATGTGTAATTGTGTGTTTAGCTGACAATTTAGCCATTTTATTCTAGAAAGTTGATTTGTGGTAGTCAGAAGTAAATATTTTCATAATATATCTTCTTCTCTTCATTTCAGAATTGTTATTTGGAGGATTTAATTCTCACAATAAAGAGCTAAGATGATGTATTATTATATTTAATGTAGCTAAAACAATTTAATATAAGATCAGTTTTTTTTTCTGACACTTTTTGTCAGAATTACACATGGGGTAATGGACCATGGTCCATTTTCCAGGTTGTGTTTTTTTTTTTTAATTTCTGTAATGCTTTATAAATTGATTTTATGTGTGATACTTTAAAAAAAACATGCAGGATTTAAAGTAACAGATATATGGCAATTCAATGAAAATGTCTTTGAGGATATCCAATATCTCTCATCATATGTGACTGATCAACCGTCACCAGATTTTGAATTAACAAGTACAACTGATTGTCAACCAAGCACAGGTAATCAGCAACCAAATACATCACAATCAGTACAAAGTGAAAATCATCAGTTGAAAACAATATCACCTTTTGAATTACGCCCCTTGGCAAAAGCTAGCATGAGCAAGACAACAAAGAAATGAAAGAAGGGTGCATCAAAAATTCTAACTGATACATCAATGAAAACGATGATTGAAAAAATGTCAAAGAGAAGGAAGAGAAAAAATTAAAACAGAAAAATGCTGCTTTAGTTAAAGATAGGAAGAATTTAGAAAAAATGTTAGTCTTAACTAAGCAGAAAAATGATAAAACTGAATTTTAAAGCAAATAAAGAAAATTTATGTGGATCAGAAAGTTCGAATGATTCGGAAAATATGTCTGTTTATAGTGATACACAACACAGTGATAAAGAAAGCAATTCACAGCATGATGCAAATTCTGATAATGAATAAAAAGTTGGCAAGTATGTTTTGGTTAAATTTTTGACAAAAAAGAAAGTGGTTCATTTGGTTGGTTTAATAACAGGAAAAAATTATGAAAATTACGCTCTTGTGAAATTTATAAGGCAAAAACCTAATCAAAATGGGTTCATTTCCATGACAATGTTGATGAATTGCTCAGAAATGTTCACGATATTGTGATGAGTCTCCCAGATGCTACTGCTTCTCAAGAAAATAGCAGACTTTCAGTAACATACAAATCTTTTGGTGTATCATTCATTAACTTCAATATTCGCTAATATTATGCTTTATGTGTACAGATTGAAGCTATAGAAAATAAATATAATACATTTTATGTTTTGTACTATTAAATGATGTACTACATTTAAGTTATCTGTAGAAATTTTTTGCAGTCCATTTTACCCCATGCCATGGACCATTTTACCCCGGGGTCGGGGTAAGATGGTCCACTTTGTCACTTGCTATTAAAAAAAATTATAATAAAAAAAGTAATTATAATAATTGGTTTTGACTGAGTGTAATATAAAGCCTAATATATAGGCAATGTACATATATATTTTCAGATTCAAAAAATCATTAGTTTGAGAGCAAATACTCAAAATTCACAAAAGTGGATCATTTTACCTCGGTTTCCTGTATAGCAATTTTTCAATCAAAATGTTTCCAATTTGAATTCAGGGTACTTTGGTATTATCCAGGTGACCATAATAGCCAAATATAACCCTATAATGTTTATATACAATATCCCTAGAGACAAACTTATATTTTGTGCAAAAATTTTTATTAAAAATAATTATATTAATAAAATTTTAATCTACAATTTAAGAAAAAACCAGAATAATATACATTTACCCACCCATTAAGCTTTCTTGCTTTGAGTTTCCTTGGTGAACAAATTTTACTTGGCAATATGATCAATAAGATAATACATAAATACCAAACTCAGTAACTTCAGCCAAATGACAAGTAAAAATAGAATTAAACAATTCAATGCATTTTTATTTAATTGGTAGTTTAGCGGATCCATGATTTTTCATGACTTTTACTCATTTTACTTGAAAAATCAAGACTTTCCATGACAAAATTAATCCATTGTCTAAGTCCATGATTTTCCCTGACTTTCCAGGTGCGCAGAAATCATGTATATATTAATATCGCTTCATATATTATTATAATTTATATAAGATATTCAATACCTAAAATATTTTAGTAAAATATATGAATTATATACTTAAAAACTCATATTGCAAAAAATACTAAATACCTCAGATATTTTCAAATAGACTAATTTCTGACTTTAATTTTATAAAATATTTTAAATTAGCACCTTGATGCTATTCCTAAATGATGTCAATTACTGTGCATGTTTTAAATATATAAGGGAGAGTGCTTAATTTAAACTACTAGGAAACATGATTATATGGTACAACTATAAATATAGAACATTTATTTCCGCTGTATATAAATATAATATATAAAGGTATTTAAATAAAGTAGGCATATATGTAAATAACACAATGATTAACCTACCTCCTTTTTCCTGAACAACAGATTTTCTCTGTCGACCTTTCTTTTTTAATGATGGCCCTTTTAAATCACCTACACTACTAATGCTGTTATTTGAATCAGCTTCAGGTTTAATGTCAGTTTCTTCTGAAACTTTTTCTGCATCACAGTTCGTATTTTTTTCTTCGTCAATTTTCTCTTTCGATTTCTTTCCCCATTTTTTAAACTTTTTATCCTTTTTACTTTTGTCAGTTTTAGCTTGTTGAATTGCTTCTTGATTTCTGCGTCTCTGTTCTTCTATAGCTTCTTCATAAGTACGTTCCCGCATGCCGAAGACAGATATTAAATAGACGACTAATGCTGATATTACAAAAACACCAGCGCAAATAACAGCCGTGTGCAAGTCCATTGCTGATGTAGAGTTTGAAAACCAAGCCATTGACTTAAGAATCCAATTATTCACACTTTGAAGTACTGAATCAATATTCATGCTGTAAACGGGAAATATTATTAAGTCCATATTAAAATAAAGATTTGAGTTAATACCACAAAATCACTTTGTTAAGCATGGATATCAAAAGAAATAACTACAAAAGAATAGAAAATATTTGAAAATAGTTCTAAACTTAAAAAAAAAAAAAAGAAAGAAAACCATACTACGCAATTTACATCCCCAAGATAAAATATTTTTTGCAAAGTTCTGTGAAAAATGTTATAAGTTACTCGCTAAAATAACAAATAATACAACCAAAAGCTAAATTGCTAAAGTACTTACCAATACAAAATTAATCAAAACACTGGCGCAAACTTAAGTTTCAAAATTTATGATAAATAAAAAGTATATTTAGAAGTGGTTTACGATTGAATGACAATGATATATATAGCCAGTACTTTTAACAAAATATCAGAACCTAATACAAAGTACTGTAAAATAAAAACAAAAGTAATAACTGGGCAATTTAATAAAAATACTGCGTAATAAAATAAAGCCCCATTTCAAAATGAATATGAGAGTAGCGTAGGAAAACATGTACAATTTATTTATAACACTTTAAGAAAATATTAAAATAATACCTAATTTTGCATTTTTGGACAGCAAATTAACTGCACACGATGCTCTATTAGGTTCAAATATAGAAGATAATTTGTTTTTTACCGGCAGCAATGATGCACAACCTCCCGCGGAGAAGATGCAGACGTCTGTGATTATTGGTCGATAAGTATCATGTGATCATTGTATATTAAAAGGAAAACATATTTGTTTTCTTGTAAATTAAAAAGATAAGTATTTTATAGCAAAAACATAGTTTGATAAATAAGAAAAAGGCAATACATTGGAGTGTTTTAAGAAAAAGGAAAGTTAAGTCAATAGTTTAATCTGAATAAAAGCTAATTATACAAATTTTTTATACAGGATTTAATTTAGTATTTATAACCATTAAATGGCAACATTTAAAATTTCTAGTTTCGATATTCGATATCCTGTTTTCTTTCTTTGAAGCGCTGCAGTCAACTTTTGATATTCGAGAGCTACTGCCTACTGCAGGACCTATTGCCTAGAACCGATTACGAACCTGGATTTCTCAAGAAATGTTACTGAAACGATAATGTATAAGTTGCTTTATAAAGATAATAGTCTAGGTGACATAGTACCCCAAATATGGTAAAAATATCGGATTTCTTTCATTGCCTCAAATAGTAGTTCAAATATTTCTACACATGCTTGCAATATTTGAAATCAGTATCTTCAATAGTTTAATAGTTATTAATAGTGTCAATAATTAGGATTTCATTAAAAATGTATTTAATAAATTGAAATTTTATTAAAAGCTATAAACTTTTCTTTCTAGTTTGCTTTTCTGGAAATACATGCAATAAAACTACTGTTTTTTTTTTATTTTTAAAATTTTTATACAGGTTTTCTACAGTGTATAGAATAAAATTGTGCATGGAACTAACAATAAGTTGATTTTTACTTCTAATATGCAGTGGTGGGAAAGCAGACGCCAGTTGGAAAAAATATAAAGCAGCGTAGACAGCAAACATAGACTTCTACTTCACATTCATACAATACAGCAAGACAAGAAAAGACGGAGAACTTTACACGAAGTTTTATGAGCTAGTAATTAAAATGCCCGTGGTTAAAGGTCTTCTGTTGAGCAACTGCATTCACTTTGCATGTAGAATCAGTGGCATTACGGATATAAACTGGCAACTTGATGTTAGAATTTAGGGTTATCATTAAAACACGTTATACATGCAACATCACTTTAAAAGACCATAACAACAACTTAACGACATACAATACAGGCAGTTACACTTAACATGAGAAGGGTTATTCGAATATCTGAACGAGTGATAACGGCATAATATTTACAACACTCCCCCTCAAGATCCCAGATTCTAAGTTAATTTTCAAGTCTATATCCACCAGTTCAAGATGATCTTTGGAACAAGAATCTAGGTCCTGGTAAGGGTTTGGTGAATATATCTGCCACCATTTCTTCTGTGTTCTTGTATAAGACTTTCACATCCCCTCGAAGGACGGAATCTCTAATAAAGTGTTCTCTTATGCTGATATACTTCGACCTGGAACTAACAATAGAATTTTCTGTTAAACTTTTGGTCGGTTGATTATCACTAAAAATTGTCACAGTTGTTAAAAGTCATTCCCTAGTTGCTTCAAGTTAATGGCTTCCTTTTCTGCTTCAGTTAGAGCCATATATTCTGCTTCAGTTGTTGATAAAGCAACTGATCTTTGTTTTTTAGATTCCCACCTTATAACAGATCCTGCAAACTCAAAGCAATAACCAGTACATGATTTACGGTCAATTTGGCAAGAACCCCAATCAGCATTAGTCATTCCTATTAGTTTTGTTCCTGCTTTCTGGAATTTCAGAGTTAACTTTATTTTTCCTTTGATGTAACGAAGAACTCTTTTAGCAGCTTGTCATTGTTATTTACCAAATGAGTTGAACTGGATTAAATAACTGACGGAATGAGCAATGTCAAATCTAGTAGCAATTGCTAAATACATGAGGGAACCGATCAAATTTTGATATGAAACATCTATTGATTCTTTTCCTTTAACCAATTTCATGTTTGGCTCCATTGGAATTTTAACAGGTTTTCAATCATCCATATGAAATTTTTTAAAATGTTTTCAGCATTCTTTGATAGTGACATATAGATAGCTTCTCTTTCTTGCTTGAATTCAATTCCTAAACAAAAACTTAATTTTCCTAGACCTCTGATTTCAAAATCTGTCATTAATTGACTTTTAAATTCATTTAAAGTTTTATGATTTGAACAACCAATTATAATGTCATCTACATAAACAGCAATAACACTTTTTTCTCCTTCTGAACAACATATATATTGGGGAATAAGGGTAGGCGAGGCCGTCAAGGATACAGGCTGAACATCTATTTACTCTTGAGTAAATGTTTTATTCATGGGAATAATTATATACATCTATGTACAGGATTCAGTAAATTCAGTTACTTCTGGGATCTCGTGCCGAGATAAACGTTAAAAATATACAACACGTGGGCACAGTGAAGCTAGTAACACAGGAATAGCTCGCCAATGAGTGCCTGTAAGGAACTCTGACACTACTGATCTGGTCTGATGAATCTACTGATCTGATGATCCGAACAATTGACTTCTACACTGAGGCTTGAAACGCTCAGAGTACGTATCTCGCTGGGGTTCGTTGAGAATCAAAGGATGCAGGACGATCCAAAATGAGAGTAAGTGTCACTCTCAGCGACCTACTTCAAAGTACGAAGTAAAAAATTATTAAAGGTAACTGGAATGAGATCCCGAAGTCGAAGTTCGACTTTTTAGCAGAAAGCAGAGATGCTGGCGGTTTCTGAAAGAAAGAAAGCTCTGGAAATTCGGAGAGACAGGTGGACTTTTCTCGATCTCCACCTAAACAAAAAACTCCTCTCTATTGGCTCAGCCAATCTCTTATATAGGGGTCCCGGCTGCCCCTCGAGTGATTCGCCCGGAGCCTTCCAGAACCAGGGTGACGCAATTTTGAAGTCAACCGACCCTCCTGGATCAGCTGACGCGTTTCCAGATGTGGCCGAAGTTCTTCTTTAAGTTAACCGACCAACCATCCTAAATCCATTAGCGGCTCCGTTAACTTGGTCTAACTTGGTCCATATGGGGACCCACCGTCACTCGATTTATAACTATTATCAGAGTCTCTTGACGGAAATAGGCCGAACAATGGCCGAATGGTTAGGGTGCTAGCCTTCGGAACCGGAGTTCGTGGGTTCGTATCCCACTATGGCATGGATGTTTGTAGCCGTTCGGAATCGGCTTTAAGCTGTAGGTCCCGGTCTCATTAGCCCTCGTGTTGCAAAAAGTAGACCGTAGCGCTCCAAAAACCAACCTTGACGGAAATAGATATCATAAAGACGTAGACAAACTGGCTCCGGCGTACTGACAGTTTTTAATTTACTTACAATTTTGAGATGTACTGCCTTCGTAACAAAACAAATAAAAATGAATATGTAAATTTTGTTTAAAGTATGCTTTCGCTGATATTAAAACTTTACATAAAATGGGCAACAAAAATCGACTCCGCATACATTAAACGGATAATTTTTACTCACTCTATCTAAGGGAAGATTTTGCATTAACTGAGTATGAGATCTTGGATTAGCTTTAAAGCAAATAACATATGGATTTACAATTTTTCTACACAATGTTCTACCTTGAGCAATCCAAAATTTCTACCGAACTTGATATAACAGCTGCTCAGGGCCTGCATGCAAAAACTTTGCATGAAATCAATTTACAATTAAATTAGATAACTTATGGGCCTTGGGAAGCAATATTGGATATTTTTGACAAATGGCAAATTACTATACTTTAATCTTCTACCCACTTTAATAATGTCAGTAGAATCAATGAAAGGATATAAATTCTTTACCTGGCAGTCAGAATTCACTTCACCTGTAATTTTTAGAGCATTCCTTTTTAGCAAATTCATATGCTTGTACCCATCTAACCAACATACACTCAGCTGCATCAACTTCTGTTCCAGTCCAATGCCCAGAACGCTTCTCATTACCAGGTTTAAAATTATGCAATAACCTAAGAATAAAACTCAAAATATGCAAGATTTTAAAATACGTATGTCTAGAATTGAGAATATCAGTAAAAAACGAATTCTTCAATATACAAGGGTTGGAACTTTAATAGTGGCAACACAGCTGTAAAAACGCTACGCAACAAAACCAAAGAATGTCGCGTATACCACACATGAGCTACATACCTACCACACCTCTAAGCAAATAGACTCCTCCTTCTTACGTCATACGAATGCGGAATGACACGAAGAACTGATCTTTGTATTAGCTTGTGGTCTAATGTTGTCAGGATGTTTTCAAAACAAGAACAATGAAAATGGATAAAAATTCAATGTGCCAGAGGTCGTACATGCCGACAATGTCATCTAGGGCTTCAAGAGGCTTGTGGAGAATCTGCATTACCTTACAGAACTCTAGCAAGATGGGTAAAAGCCTTCAATGAAGGATGCCAAATGTGGCAGACATGCATCGGGCAAGTCGTCCTAGTATCAGCGATGCAGAACGGCATACTGTTGCGGCACTAATGGACAGTGATCGATGCCAAACGATTCGTAAGCTGTCTCGAAAGACAGGATTTTTGCATACGACTGTGCTGCACATTCTGAATGAATGCCTGAGCATGAGAAAAATTCTGCACTTTCTCCAGAACGCCCCTATCATTCTGCATGAGAATGCTCGGCCCCATACAGCACAATCTGGGACTGATTTGTTTGGTCGAAGGGGAAGTGCTTTACCATCCACCATACTCTCCAGAACTTAGCCCTTGTGACTTTGTCTTAATTCTTATGATGAAGAAACTACTTTGTGGCATTCGCTTCAGAACTGTGTCAGAGATTCTTGCTGCAATAGACCGGTCTATTCGATCTATCAACAGAACAGGAAATGCTACAGGTGCTCTGCGACTTCCACGTTGTTGGAAACGGGTTATGCATAATACTGGCGACTATATTGAAGGACTGTAAAACACAGTGACATTAATCACTTTTGTATGTAAATAAATAGTTGTCACTATTAAAGTTCCAACCCTCGTAGTAAAGGAAAAACCTTGGTCACAATTCATTTTTTCACACTGTACATCGTTTTTTATCACATTATCAGATATTTCTCTAAGAGGATATTCACTGTTTCTTAGAAAGGTAGGGCCTTCCCACCACGGGTGATTCTCGAGCATTTTAGATGGATTCACACCTAGACTGATAAGATCAGCCGGATTGTTCTCTGATAAAACATGGCTCCATTGTTCATGACTTGAAATATCTGGAATTGTCGCTACTCGGTTTGCGACAAAAGTCTCCGGCTTGACGGACCACATGTTCACAAAACACTGCACATACACACGAAAGTTCACTTTAATTTATTTCTTTTACACGTAACTAAAAATACATGCCACCGCTTTTGCCCGACCACACCCGTAGAACCATAACCATCTCTCCTTTTCCTTTTTGCCGCCAGAGGGCATTACACAAAATGAAAGGTCGGAACACATTCAATTATAATCAACGTTTAAAAAATCATGATTTAAATAACATACATACATATAAGTCTAATTTCATTTTTAAATGGACAATTTCAAAATTGCCCTTAGGACTTCTTGGAAAAAAGGAGCAGACACAGAAGTTAGTTAAATATTTGAGAAAAAAAAGAGGGAAAAACGGAAAGTAAGGAACAATTTAAAATATTTATTTTATTTACATATTGCTAAAACAAGTACTTAAATATGAAATATACTAGAAACTAAATAATTTTTATTAATATAAACAATTACTCGAGTCTCCTAATAAAAAAATGTTAAACAGATTCAAATTAAATGTTTCTTATATATCTTAGCTATTTAATGATAAAAAATCTAATAATTTAAATGTGCATTTCAGATATCAGATTTTTAGAAGGCATTTCTATAAACAAATTTTTAATTTTGACTGTTGAATTTCTTATATAGCAGTAAAATCAGTACCCTAATAATTTGCAAAGTTACAATAATTTTCATTAGATTTCATTTTAATCAGTGTCTAAACACTCATTTAAATAACATATACACTGAATAAGGATATTCTTTTTAGTGGACAATTAAAAAAAATTAAAATAGTAAAATTTCAGGGCGACAATTGAACAGGACACACTTCATTCGGTATCTGAGCCAGTGGGTTCGAATTCTACTTTAGACTAACGGGTTTGTAACCATTTAGTTTGGTCTTAGAGCTCTAGGGTTTACTTTTATAATACCCGACGGTCTAAGACATAGGAATTTACTACTTAAAGTCGATTCTTAATGGTTACGAATAAAGCAGCAGGATTCAAACTCTTAGCAGTGTCCTATCCATTCAGCTGTAGAGCTGATTTTTATTGAGATTTCCATTAAAAGTTACATTAATTTTTCATTAGCAAATTTTTTATTAACTTCAGTGCATGAACAAAACTTATAAAAAAAATTTTGGTGCGGATTTTTCAAAAATAACCATTTTTCGAGCATTTTGAAAATTCTGCAAGTTATTTGCAACAGTGTCATTTTCTCACAGACGGTGCCCATAGCAAGAAGTATCGTTTGAAGCAACTATAGGAGGCAGTGGCGTGCGGTCCATATGTGCAGGGTGTGCACTGCACACCCTAGCAAAATTATGAGAGACAATTTTCTGCACCTATGTCTACCTATCTTTATATGACATATAATAAATATTATTTATAATATATTCAAATATTATGTTGATTTGCTTGCTTGTATTCTAGCAGTGCGTGCAGTACTAGGTTCTGCACGACGTAGAACGTTCAAAAGCGAACAAACATAAGAAATATTTATGTGTACGCACTGCGCACTAATAGAAAATCACACTTTATATGTATGGACTACTGGAGAAGAGCAGCATACTATGGCACTGAGGCAAGTGCAGCTATTTTTCCTGCACTTGGCATTCAGAATCATCCGAAGGTACGGTTTATTAAGCGTTGTATTAGAGCGGGGATTTACGTGCTGAAGTGCTTTTGGTTTTTTAACGGATTAACTGGCCATACGATTTTGCAGACGGTTAATCTTTAAATTTATATATTGTAAGATTTGTTTTCATGGAAATATAAAAGAAGTATTTCATCAATATAAAGGAAAATGTTTTAGTATGGTAAAGTATTATATTTATAGAAATAATTCGCTGAAAAACAATTTTGTCTTGTTAGAAAAAAAAGAAACGAATTCTAACAGAACAGTCCAAATTTTACCATTCATTGTGTTTTATAGACAGTATATAAGTTATATCTGTAACACCATATACCTGGTTTTGTTTTTAAAAATTGTGACGGTATTTTTCGCAGAATATATGATTTCCAAATGTTAAAAACAGTTAATAAATATAATTTAATCCACTGACGAACGAGAAACAGTTCGTTCTATTTCTCCAGTGTGCAGGGAAATCCTCTGCACGTGGACTAGACTTTCGGTTTTTCGGCACCAATCAGCATCCTGATGAGGCACCGCAGCGGCAGGCGCCGTGTGGTGCTACGTTTGCTGAACATATAAGATTTTCGTGGAAATATAAGCTTTTCGTTATTTTATTAGTAATACGGATAGACGTATGGATTTTGTGTACAAATAAATAATAAGCGTTAAAGAAGTGTTAAATGTACATTTTTATGGTTTTATTATTATTATTGTTGTTGCTCTCTGCACACCCTGCATGAACACCTACCGCACGCCACTGATAGGAGGGATTGAAATCTCAATACCGTATCATATAAAAAGGAGGAAGGCCTTGAAGGCCAAAAAAAAAAAAAAAACTGAGATTACTAGAAAAAAGGAAAAAGAGGAGAAAAAGGAGCTCTGCGGTGTCTATAGATAGGTATGTCTAGATGCAGCAACCTAGCACAGAGAATATCTTTCCCTCTCAGGCAAAAATAAGTTTTATGGTCCCTTTCAACTTGTTGCTTCATTTAAACAAGTTCTAATGACATTATTAAGATTGTATAAGAGCTGATTTTGATGATAATTTTTAGCAACTGGTTCAGTGTTGATAGAAAATTAATTTACAGAACTGTTGTGGAAAGGATATGAAAATGATTGCATGCGACTAATTTCGGCCATCGTCCGGCTGTTTCTAAAAGGAAGCAAACAATGAGGGGCTTTATCCAAAATCTCATATGTTATTAAAAATGTCAGTGACGAGTAAATGGATAAATATGTAATATTTCTTTCGCTACATGATATTTTAAAGTTGAGGCTGTCATAAAAGCAAATGTTTGTTCTGGCTGCAGAAGAAACATTGATACTGCTGTTTGCAATATACTGTATGTACATTTTGTATTTATACAAAATACTATATTTGAATACAGCCCCTCATCTCTTTGTTTCCTTTTGAAAACAATGGATTTCCAGCTTATTTTATAGACGATCATTTTCAGAATATTCAAGCTGTGTTTTTAGGACTTCCACAAAAGTTCCTCTATACATTTAGCTAATATATTATGCACATTATATTTTCATTGCATTTGCACTTTCTAGATATTGAACAAAATATCTAAAATTGCAAGTGACTGGTCATCATTGGTACTATAGTGTATTACACAAACTCTGCCTCGCCCTTTTGATGTTGGCACCTCTCCACCCACTTACACAGCTCCTTCCTATTGTCTCTCAATTGGAATTTCTGAAAAGAAATGTGATACAGTTCCTGAGGCTCTTAGAGCTTTATCTTTGGAGATAATTGCTACAAACTACCCACTGGACGAGAGGATTCATATTAATACTGATGTCTCTGCAACTGATGGAAAAACTGGTGCTGGTATTAAATGTGGGTATACTTTGAGGAATATTACGCGGTTGGTATAAATGCTTCCAATTTTGATGCTGAAATTTATGCCATGAATACTGATCTTTCAAATCTTTTGGGTCTAGGGCCTACTCTTAGAAAGTCAGCATTGACTCATAGGCTGAAATTTTGGCAATTGCCTCTTCTCTTCAACAGATTCCTTCCTTGTTGAGGAAGTTAAAGTCAATCTGTCTAAGGCAGTTGTCTCTGGAATATCCTCAGTCATCGTAATATACCTGGAAATATAAAATGGATTTACTTGCCAAAAATAGTTTTAAATTGCTACAACCACCTTTCCCTGTCCTTTTAACAATTTGGCTATGAGGTGAAGAAAAAAATAGATTTTTTCCTCAGGCAGTATTATGAACAAGTTTTTTCTGGCAGGAGATAGCATATCTTACTCAAGTCTTGAATCCTGTTGAATTTGTCCCACTGGGTTTTCATGGCAAATTTTAGACTTGCAACAGGTTATGACTACCTTTGCGAACATTTGCACCATATTAATGTGGCAAATATGCTTCACTGAACATGTGTTCTTCTGGCAAACTCATGAACCTCTCATTTTTAACCCATTTGATGAAGAGCATTACACTTTCTTTTATGACTTTTACTGATAAACTTTACAAAGGCTAATTTTTATTGAGCTGTTAGAAGGCTAATGGCCGATGCAGCTAATGTCTGACATAGGATAAAAAAAATTTGCTACAACTTTATTTTTACAAATTGTCAATAAAGGACTCTTGCTGAAAGAACCAGATTTAACAGTAATTTCAGTTTATTAAAATTATTACTAGATTCTTCACAATTTCACAAGCACAGGACTATGTCTGAAAAGACTGTGAGACTTATTATTTTTAGATGAATTTGAAATAAAGTTCTTTATTAAAATTTCAATTATATATGTTTTTTTCATTTAAATGTCACTATGCCAAATCCTTGAACAACACAAACTGCGAGTTACTGTACAAGAATTCAAGTAGACAACGCCTCATGCTAAAAGGAAAAAATAAAAATGGGGGAACTAATTTTGAATTGCCAAAAGTTAGGAAAAAAAACTCATTACAAGATTGAATAAATTTTTATTAATTTATTTATGCAAGACATTTAAATATATTTCTTTGTGCAGCATAAACAACATGAGATTTTATTTTAAAATACTGAGCACGGTATCTAAATAACAGCAAATGCAACACAGAAACAGATATTCAGTAGTCTACAAACAAAGAATACATGTATATATATAAAAATAAATGCATTATGTAAAATATAAATGGAGCAGAATCCAAAGCAGTAAATCCAGATCCATTAAAAGTGCATAAATAAATCTCAAATCAATATAACAGTCATGCAAGTTAAGCAAAGTACATTCACCATAACTAGAGATTAATAAATTCACTAACATAATATATACTAATAAAATTTTAGAAACAGCCTGACTCTACATTATACATACTTTGCAGCAACAAAATCTATGAAGAAATATTAGGCTCAGTTCAGGTTGAATAGAATTTTTGTTGCAAAATATCAGATACCTTACAAGACATCATTCAACCACACATAAAAGCTAAAAATATATACTTAGAAAAGAAAAAAAACCCAACTTAGAATAAATATAACTAAATGGGAAATTAAAAAAAAAAAAAAAAATAACATTCATTAAACAAATGTAAATATTTTTAATGGAATTGTTTTCAATTTGAATAAAACTAAAAATTTTCAGAGCTTACATTTTAAATTAATAGATAATTGAATGCGAAAAAAAGATTAGTACCACAATAAAAAGATAAAAGAAACTTTAAAGCACCACAGAAAAAGAAAAAGCTCATGACTTGATTCAAGAAGTCTTTTTGTTAAATGCTAATAATTCATATCCATTGCTTATTGCTATAATTTTGATCCTAGTAAATGATATACACAACGTCATTTTGATTAAACAATAGAATTGAAAATATATTAACACATGAAGTTGGTTTTTCAATGAACCTTTTGAATATGCATGCTGGTTCATGATATTTAATATCTATCTAGTTATTACACCTTGACAAATGATATGACAAAGTTTTTGAATGAAAACTGATTTCTTTTTCAAATTGTACAAAATACTAAAGACTCAATAATTACACAGAACTATATTAAAAATTTATACAGCTTGAAATTGGATTAACATTAAACCTGTTAAAAATCTAAAGTAAAGAAATTAAGAATATTTAAATACAAATATAAGAAAAATATCAAATAAAAAAATTCCATACAAGATTTGCCATATGCAGAAGTTTAAAGAAATTAGACTTTAGATTTAACATAGATGCTCCTAACATTTTTTTTTTTTCAAACAGATTGAAAATGAAGTGCCTTTCACTAGAATTTATGCAGTTATAACTAAGAATTCAACAAAACTTGACATAACTAAAAAACCAACAGAAAAGTTAAATATACTTCAATTTTTAAAATTATGAACCCTGTTTATTGTCAATCTAAATGCTTAAGCATGTGTTCCACAACCTTTAGATAATTCAATTTAAATATCACACATCAGATAAAGAATAAATACAATACAGAAAAAAAATCTTCAGACTTTTAAATACATAAATTAGCTAAACACGGTCTAATGTGCACTCAGCTGAAGATAAATGCAATACAAGGAAAATATAGACACTAATATGCTTAGTCAATGCAGAATGTATAAATGTAGCCATAAATGGTGTAGTAAGTAGCATGAACAAGCCTTTAAAAGGCATTTCTTTTCCTTTTCTGTGCTTTTCACAGATTAAATCAATCAACAGTCTGTAGCCATATTAGCCCACCATTCATAAAAATTGTGCATCATAAAATATTTTCTTTATTAAAGCCACAGAAGAAATAACATTTTTTGCATTTTGTTTAGAAGAAAAGGTTCAGCTTTACATAAAGTTATACTATTACTTATAATTTTGAATTATACATAAATGTTTTGTTAAAGATAGCATATGCAAGAAATGATAGCTCAGTATTTTTCATGCTTCCATAGTTTTTTGCACAAGTGCCTATTTATATTTTTACATGTTTTTAATGCATTGGGATAAAAATAAGATGAGTCAGGCTATGGAGGACATTCTGAATAATACTATTTAATTTGATAGATTGTCTATAAAATACTATTAATTTATTGTCTAACTCACAATTGGAATAATGTTAAGAAATTAACTTTGTAATCATTATCAAGAATTATATTATTTAATGTTCAGGAAGCATAAAGATTGTTTAAACAGAAATTCAACTTTCAATTTAGAATTTTTTAATCAATTTTATTAATGTATACAATTAAAGAAACAACTTATTGCTAGTAATAAAATATTCAAATATTTATTAAAAAAGTAGACTTAAAAAAAATTCTAAAATGCTACATATTCGTTAAATTTCCTCTGAGAATATTTATGTTCTCTTCAACATACATATTTGCTTCTACAAGAAGAAACAAAAGAAATGAGAATGTCATGAGAAAAATATATTCATAACTGATACAAGAAAATATTGATACCATTAAGAAGTTAAACTGCAGTAATCTTATAAACACCTCTTACACATTTTTAAAACAATCCCAACTACTAAAGATACCAAAATAGTCAATTCAAAATGCCAGGCTGATTAAAAAGAAATGTCATATGGAATTTTCATAAAGTATAACTATATAATTCAAAATGCATAAAATGATATTCCTAACAAAAAACAGGAACAAAAATTTAAGAAAAGTCAAACATCACAGGCAAAAAAGGAGAGTCATATGTAGAATTTATTCTAGCAAAGTACTCTTACTAAAAGCTCCAACAATAAAAATATCACATTAGAAGTAAAGCAAAAAGTATAACAGAAAAACACTATTTGGAATGAGAGATATTTATAAAGCCTAATATCATAGAGCTAGTAATATGAAATTGGCAAAATGACAGATTAGAAATTTCTTTGTATCATTTTTCCTTAACAGTCAAATCAAACACAATTTCTCATAATCTTAAATACTCACTTCAAAGTGTTTTCTTATCAGATATTATTAGATCAGAAGAAAAAATAGTAAGACAAATTAAATTTGATGAAAAACCTGTTATCAAACCAATTTCATATACTGCACAGATTTGGCAAACTATATATTTAACCATTCGTAACCTGGTCTGCCAACTTAGGAGCCCTTGGACCTCTAGATTTTCTAGGTTTATCTAATCGGTGATCAACTACAGGAACAAGTGGTTGCTTCAATGCAGGCAAAGTATTAGAATTTCTTATACGATACTGATTTTCATATCTAGAAAACAAAATAATATTTGCTAAGCAAAAACAACTTCATAAAATTTTTTTCAATACATACAATGCAACCTTTGGATAAAATATTTATAATTCTCTTATATACTAGTATCATAACTAAAATATTTAGAATTAAAAAAATTAAATTTAAATATTATAAACTCTAAGAATTATAAGGAACACTAAAATTATTGATAAATTTTTAAGCCAAAAAGGATAAATATCCTTTGAATAAAACTTACAGTAGTAAAACACAAACATATTTACTGGAATTTCTGGAAGAAATGATGCAGTGTTTATGTTTAAGACTTTAACCTTATGTTTCTTCCAATGAGGTGCTTAAGCACAATAATTTTTTTCCCACTAAGTGAAATTTTGGAACAATTACATTCTTTTCCTATTTAAAATAGCTGCCAATTCATATTGCTGGTATTCTGTTAGCTTCAGATCCTTTGGTATAGCTAAGTACTGGTATTTGGTTTATTGTGGCTCAGAAACTCATGCTGTACTTTTTTACTACAAGAGGACTACATGAAACTGGGACATACTTCTGAAAGCCAATTAAGAAGTACTACAAATATCCATCCTAGTAGCAAAGTTTGAAATAGCAGACTCCGTTATATAATTTATTTTTTCTTCTTTTAAATGGCATAGAAGCTGAACTGGTGGTTTTTAAGCATAGTCTATCTTCCTGTACTGAACAAATTTGAAATTGGTATTTGATTATACGAGGATTTTGTAACTGATGTTCCCGACACGATTTAACGTAGTGCAGCATTTTGTGCAATTTTAGTATTTTTTATAGCATTTACATCAATGCAGTCTTTCTTCCAAAAATTATTTCATATAAAGTTAAAAAATATTTACAGAAAATTGATCAAAAATCAAGCTACCGTTAACCTATACATGTGATTCACAAACATATTTAATGAGAATATTTATTATTCATTAAAAAATTACCAGATCCAGATATTGTGAAACTAGATTCAAACAGAAACTAGATTCTAGATACTGTGCAAAGCTATATTCTAATGATTGGGATATGATTAAAAAGAAAAGTGACAAATTTTTGTATAGTGATTAGGTTTTTATTTACCTTTAGAGAAACAATTATGATTTTCTATTTAAAATTGTGACAGCATGCAAGATAAAAATAGATATTTCAATAATCATACTTCAATTAAAAGAAATTCAAACTTATGAAAACCTACAATGGAAGAATTGAACAGATAAGAAAAACATGCAAGTACAGTAAAATAATTTAAGATAATAAAGTATTTAAATGTAATAAAACTAAATACATTAATTTGAAATTTTTTTATTTTGACATGCTCATATCAATTAAAATGTATTGTAGTTTTCTACACTTTTTCAAGTGGAAATTATACATAGAAGAGCCAAACCATTATGACCACTTTTGAGTTTAAACTTTTTTTTGAAATGAATACATTAAGATTCTTTTTCTAATTTTGGCCATATCAAATATATGAACTCAAACATTTCAGGGAAGTTTTGAAGACTTTGTACATCTGTTAGGGCACATCCCCATATTAAAAATGGAAAAAGTATTTATGATTACTCTGTATCACAAATAGCTCAAAATGATTTGCTACTTTTCATGTATGAACATGTATTTGACTATTTGCAAAGTTAACAAAGTTTTTGAAACACAGTTCATAGACTAAATTCTTTTACATGATTTCCAAAGTTTATGTCATCAGCATACAGAAATTATAGAAAAGATGTAATCATGCAAGAAATACAGTAATACAAATTAACTAATTAAAAATTTTAATCGACAATGATATGAACATGTAAAGGAAATCCTCTTACTGGGCATATGTGAAATATATCTATACTTTTACTACATAATTTTGTAGCCAATATGACTGGGCATCTCTTTGATAAAAGTCTAAATGTATATTAAAGAATTTAAAAAGATAAACTTTTTTTTTTTTACATTGATTCTTTTTATTTCTATTGAATTATTTTCACTTGGTATACAAAATATAAGATGACAGTTTTGTTAGATTGACAAAATTCATGCTTTGGTTTGATTTTGAGTACTACGGTCAATTTTTGGTTATACAAAACTAAAATTAGGACCTAATGCTTAAAACCAATTTCAAATGGCTATGAGTGGGCATGCTTTCAGTGTGATTTAAGCTTATGAATAAGAATACTGGAAGGTACACCTTGTCTTAGTCATCACTCAGTTAATAATTTGAATAATATTTATTTCTGAATATGAACAATTTATAATAAATCATTAAAAACTTATATTGAAAACTGAATCAAACTGATCAAAACTGAAAATTTAGTCCTAATTAAAATTATATAAATGAATTTACTTAACAAATTTTAATGCTTATTAACAAGTTAAAAAGCAGCCTTTTGTCACAAAAAATATAATATAACTATATTCATTACTTTTTAATTAATATATTTAATATTAAAATTCTTGTGAGTAAATAGTTATATCTTTAGATTAGTTTAACTTTAAATACAACTGATATTTTAAATTAATAAATTGTCTTTTAAGTTATTCATTTATCTTTATATAAAAATATTAAATTTTTTTTACCTAATAACTGAATTTTTTTCCACTGCCCGATGGTCATGGAGAAAAGAAAAGGAGCCTGAATCCAAAGTGTGTAATAACTTTCATTTTTAATGATAAAATGATTAACAACTTGCAGTATTTCCATATTTCCATGTGCTTCGCATGTAATCTTAGAGATTCATTCAGACCTTAACCCTTGGAGCCATTTTTACTGAGCACCTGGTATTTCCTTAGCACCTCAAATAATATCTCTGCACTTAGTAAAACTGCATTTGGATAGCAAATCTAGTGCTATAAAGACATGAGGTGAATGCAGTTTGAGACTTTGTATTTAATGGAATAAAATATGATTTTAACAGACTTACTGGATGCAACTGACAATCTGAGTTTTGGTTGTACATTTTGTAAATGACTATATAAAAGCCCTGAGATGGCAATAACTTGTTAAATCTAGCTTTGGCAAACCAAATTAGGGTTGATTAATTCTTAGTAAATTACATATCTAAAATTTAGACATCTGATATATATATAAGAACAAATGTATAAATTCTGTATAATTTCAGTTTCTAAGAGGCATAAATTATAGACTTACTGCTGATGAGGATAATTTTGCTGATTACGCAAAGGCAATCTTGGAAGCCTAGGTTGTTGTTGACGTTGCTGAGGAGATTTCTGTGGTTGATGATGGTGATGCCTATGATGATGATGTTGATAACCATTTCCATTACGTATATATCCTTCAGACCAATCATTTTTTACATCATCATTATGGTGTCGCCTATCATCTCTCTTGAAAAAAAAAATAATAATAAGAATACCAACTGCTCAAAAGAAAAAAAAATACATAGATGTACTTTGGAAATACACCACTTAATACTATATAAGCTACCTTACATACCAATGTTACCTGAAGTACAGTGATGTTTAAACATAATGTATATGGCTTTAAAATAGCACTTAAAATACAAAAATGATATTCTGGGAGAATAGACTTAAGAAGAACATGGAAATATAATCAAGAAAATAAAAATTATAAAATAAAGGAGACAAATTATGACATCAGTCAAACATCCAGAAAATATGTATTAAACAAGAATTCCTATTTGATCACCATAATATTGAATCAACTTGATCACCATAATATGTTGGAAATACCATATATTTCCAAATATACGCCCATTTGTGTATAAGCTGAGAGTGCCATTTTTCTTTAAAAAGTTATCCAAAATTCAAAACCTGTATATAAGCCAAAATAATGCTTTGTATCATTCAAATATGTCACTAAGAAACTAAAAATGTCGCAAAACAGAAAAAAATGGGGCAAATATTTTCTAATCAAATTGCTTTAAACATCATAGGTTAACATTTATAAAAAAAGAAAAACTTTGATAATAGATTTGTTTGGTATCATGTGTAAAACACAGTAAAGTGAAACTAAATAGTAGGTAAAGCTATTTGCTAGAATATTAGTTGATGTATCTACAAAAATGTAAATTTATTTGCTAGACTAAAAAGTTCAAAATGTCAATTTTAACTATAAAAATAGCAGCAGATATTCAAAAATTTGGTAGATTGTTTAAAGGATTATCATTTACCTTCACTGAAAAGGAAAAACCATTTTACGAAAACAAAAAAGCTTTAAAACTATTTTTTAGGTCCTTAAAAGGAGACTAGGTGTTAATGAGTTAAAGTAAGGAATATTTATCTAATAAAAATAAATACCTTCCCACTGCGATGATTAGCAGCTCTTTGTATTTGGCGTAATGTGTCAGAATACTCATCCATTTGTGGAGAAGGACCACATGGAGAATGAAGCTGGCGGCCATCATCTATTGCAGAATCTGGAGGAGTCTTACTATATCCTTTATTACGTGAAGCAGGTTTGGAAAACTGTTGTTCTCTGAAACAAAATTAAAGAATTTTAAAAACTTAAAATATGTAATACTAAGTATTTATGCTGAAATTGCTTTAAAGATAAATAACAAATGAAATAACCCTAACCTTCTTAGTTGCTGTAGCTGAATAGTTAATGTAGAATTAGTTTTCATTGCATCTTTCAGTGCTCCTCTTAGTTTCCTAATCTCTTTCTCTAATTTTTCTATTTTATCTTTCTGCTCTTCAGAAACATCTAAAATTATTTTGTGTTTGCAATTTAACCATACAACATAAAACAACAAAATATTACTGAAGTAAAAACTGACAACTGCATAGTGAATTAAAAAACAAATCTATAAATTAATGAAAACTCTAAAATGAATATTTGTAAGGAAAAAATGTATGCCCTGATTTGAAAAATACTGTCATAAAAGAGATGCTTTAATATGAACACACTTCAAAAATACAGAAAACATTAGATAACCTCAATATCAACTTAGTAAATAACACTCGTTTTTTTTTCATTATTTTCAATTTTAGCTTAAAAACCCAAAGAACAAAATAATTTTACTTTATTACATGCACAATGAATGAAATATTTCATTATTTTACTATTAATATTATTAAAACAATGCTGTTATGACAGAATTTATCAATATAATAGTAATATAACAGCATGAAACAAATTAAAATAGAAATATTGAAGAGAGTTATTGTTTTATAGGGTATATTCAATAAATGAGTCAAACACACCTGTGACAACAGCAGTTCTTTTTATTCAAAATATGGACTCTGGAGATTCACAGATTTATTCTACAGTGAAACTAGCTGGGTCATTCCCCCTCTCATAAAGTTCTTGGTTTGTTGTTGTAAAAGTCGATTTTGAACACCATCCTGTACTTCATCATCTGATTAAAATCTTCTTTAACATAAATGTTATGAACTCTCTAAATAACTTGTGAAAATCCGAAGAAGGCAGGTCAGGATTGCAAGGATATGGTTGAGAACCTCCCATGGAAATTTCAGCCTTTAGAAATTTGCCTATGAATTTCTAATTCTCCATATCTTTTTGCTGTAAGGAATCTAACTATGCCTCCTTGTTTCTGTTTTGCTTACTTCCATTTTAAAGTGTGAACATAATTTTTCTTGAAATAGAAATTTTAAAGCTTTACAAAATTATAAATAATTTTTTGAAATGAAATTAAAGAGATACTTGGCATACCAAGCTCTAACTCATTATTTATTGAACGCCCTCTTATAGACTTAGGATTTAAACATTTTCAAGATATTTTTTAATAAAACACATTTGTCTAGTACAACAATAAAATATACTCTTATAAATACATATACCATATACATTTGAAGTAGGCATGTGCTGTTAGTAACTATTCAGGACATTCAAGGGTAGGCATACTACCCAAAGCTTAGTTAATATTAATAAAATGAAAAATGAAAATTAAAAAAAGCTCAAAATAATGAATTCTAGCTTCAATACTAACCATAAAACTTTTAATATGTATGGAAAACAGGAAACATGGTAAATCAAAAGGCTTTTTAGTTGTATATGAGACTAACTATTAGTCTGAAAAGTTATAATAATTTTCAACCTTTTCTGCTGTTTTGGTAAACTTAATTTGCATAATTGTTCATTAATCCTAAAAATTTACTTTTTCTTCACAAGTTAGTCACAATAATGTTTATATGTAATGTCCATATCTGAAGGGAAAACAAAATATGAGCTGGAACTGAAAATATAAAAGAGCAAACTCATATACACACACAAACAAGCACTCAACCTCACTTGACCAGACTGCAATTTGCAGTCACCCCTGAATGCTGATCTTGCTTTCCTGGGAAGACTTTCTTGAGACCCTGTTTTCACTCCAGAAGCATAAAATTTTATGCCACCACACATAATGCACATTGATAAAAACTACTGTTTGTGCATAAAAGCAATGATATGTAAGTGTGAATATTACAATGGAAAGGTAGAAATGAATCATGCCTGTCTAATTAACAAAAATTTAGAACTTTTTGCATTTTGTACATAAAATTAATTTTTGCTAATTTTGTATAATTAGGTTCCAGAAAGAAAATGTGGCTTATGAAATGCTTTGCTTGAGTAGGCACTGACTAGTCAAAAGATATGTTTCTAATAAGAAGGTATGTTAGATATTTTATTAATTTTAATAAGGGTAAAATAATTCTCATAGCATGTTATTTTCAAATTTTTAGTTTAAAAAAAATCCATAATAAACCAGTTAAAATTCATGATAATCTTATTTTATCCAGAATTTTTACCCACTTTTTACTTCTGGGTCATTTAATCTCCACACTCCTAAATTATGTACTTTCCAATTTCCACTATGGAAACTTCCATAAGAATTATGGAGAACTTCAAGAAATTTTTTAAAGAAGTTTTTATGGTCCTAAATTTTAATGATATTATAACTCTTATGAAAGGTTTATGCTTTATAATAAGCTAAATCAAAATTTCATAGAAGGTTCTGTTTGACAAAAGATTAATATCTTTAACACTAAGAGAAAAAGCAATTGATTACATACCCTTTTCCCCACTTTTCTGATTTTCTTCTTTTGGTATTGCAGGCATTCCAGTCACAACTTGAAATAGCAATTCTGAAACATGAAGGAGAGTATATAGATACCAAAATTAGTTAAAATATATGGCTTAAAAATAAAACTTTTGAAATTTTTTTGTAATTTCAATCTACTATAGGGCTACTAACAATTAAAAGGGTATAAAAATGTTTATAATAAAAGCAAGAACATTTTTCAATTTTGTAAAAACAAGATGCTTTCAATGCATTGCATTAAAAAACTTTCCATGCTGATGAAAGGGAACAAGCTTTTGCACCATATACAGATTCTCTTAGTATCTTACTTTATATACTTATGCTATAAAAAGTATACTTAAGAGCATTCTTCCTAAACACATGTACAAATAGAATCATAATACAAATAACATGTTATGAAAAAAATACGGAAATCTTAAAGATAATAGAAGGTGAACTTAAAGATAATAAATTATTCATGTTAGATTAAAAACAATAATTATTACTCTGCAATCTAATACATAAACTGAAAATAAGTTAAAGTTTCCAACTTCAAGATAATTATAATCTGTTTTAAACATATAATGTAAATTGTCATTTGGAGGACTTAGTCATAAAAATGCATAATTTGTATTTTGAATGAGACAAATTTTGAGCTATCATTTTAAAACACGGATAAGATTTCTCCAAGGAATTTTAGTTTGGCAAAATTTGAAAACTTTGGACAGATAAGCAAACTCTTCCTAATCTAACAATTGAATTTAATTTGCTTTGGCTAATGAGTTAACAAGATTAGCCAAGATAAATTAATAACAGTAGTATATAAAAACATGCACACATATAAAAACATGCAAAAGGATTTAGTATAGCCACAATCTATTAAAAAAAAGAGTCAAAAGTATTAGAATACTTATAAAAGTAACTTTGAGAAAAGAGTTATGTTTAAAACAATACATTTTTTCTCAAAATAAAACTTTTTAAGATTTAGTAATGTGTACAAAAATATTACATGATCTTCACATTACTTAAGAAACAAGAAGGCTAATAAATTATATTTCAACCATTATGCAATCTAACTTGCAATCTAGTTGATAGTAAATAAAAAGTATCATTTAATAGAAATTTTTTTTTACCAAAGATTAATTAAATGGTAATATATATATATATATATATATATATATATATACACTAAAACACTAAAATTTACTAATATTATAACCAATGAAAACAGCTTTATTGTTTTGTATGCTTAATGCCTAAATATTCAAATTTTATGCATATATAAATATATATATGATATAAAATCCTAGTATAAAGCTTTTTTTTATTTTTTATCAATAGCTAAAATAGTAAAACTATATGCATGAAAGCACATGAAAAAGTACCACCATACAATTTTATTTTCTATTCATGGCTGCTCAAGTATGAAACTACATCATGCATGAATCCAGAAAATGCTAATCACAAGAATTCATATGTTTATTTTTAATCTAAATAACTTTTAGACAAACAATTTTTTAAAAAATGAACTGTATGATTCTGAGAGACAAGTCGTTTTTTTAAAGTAATTGCAAATTTTATACATGAAGCATTTAAAGAAAAGTTAAAGACGGCACAGAGTTAAAAGAATATTATAGTCTTCAAATGCATTAGGCATTTTTGCAATATATATATATAATATATATTATATTATATATATATATGTTTATATATAAATGAGAAAAAGCATAATACACAGAAAAAATTCTCCTAATGAGCATAATTTTATTACCTCTATTTCTTTGTTTTAAATCAGCAATTTCTTCATGTAAACCTTTAAGCATAATAGCATGGTTGTCTTGAACAAATGCTAAATTTTTTTCTAGTAGCTGTATTTTTTGAAAAGGATCAATATCACCAGAGCGCTTCTCCGTTGATAAAACAGATGCATGCAAAACACCAGCACCTGTATTTGCAATAACTTTGCTAGTTGCCATTATTGAAGGAGGCAGAGGCAGGCGATTTAATCGATCTTGGCGGAATGGTTTGAGAGGTAGACGTTCAGGTACAGAAAATCGACACCACTGATTAATATGAGGATGTGGAGGTGCAGTAGCAGATCCAAAAGGAAATGCGTGACCAGGGCGAGTTACCTGGACTTCAGATTTACCTTCACGACTCATTATCAATCATGATGCTACAAGAGACTAATGATCCTACAGAAGAAAATACAATTCAATAACTATGAATATCAATTGAAAGATAACTAACAGTATAAACATAACTATTTAATTTTAACAACAAGGTTTTGAAAGAACATAACTCAGCAAGTAAAAAAAAAAGCTTCACATGTGTAATAACAATTCTGTCACCATAAAAATATTTTTACTGAACTGGAATAGAAAAGAATTCCTATTCTGCCACATTGATTACACTATATTGAAATGGTATATTGAAAATGCATTCATTCATTCATAACAAATATATTGTTATATTTTATCCATTTAATGAAAACTATTCAGTAAAAGATAGCAAACAATCAACATGACATTTAAACAACTCTCAAATTTCAATGATTATTTAGATGAAAAATACAAAGTGTGTAGTATAAAAAATTTACTAATAGCAGAACTTTTTATTACAATAAACTAATTCACATCTAAGTATAAGTTATCTATGCTCAAAATCCAGATGTTTCCTCAGTATAAATGAATGTCATCTTATTTTCCCATAAAGCAAAAGAAAATACAATTATATAAATTTGACAGTTTAACATTATTAAATATTGAATGAATTAATAAAATTATCATTATGAGCAGCTAAAATTCAAATAAAATAAATAAATTAATTGGCATAAAACGACGTTCTGACATTGAAATTGGCATACAACAGACATTCTAACAAGGAGGTGGCCGGTAACTTGACAAGAGTAACACATATTTCTACGTTCAAAAATTTCTATATAAACAAGGTATATGATTAAAATCAATGAGATAAAAATTTTGAAAATTGATTAATATTCAAGCTACATATAAATGCGGTTACTTTTTAATAACATTACAAATTCATTATCGATTTTTATTACTAACATGTGAATATACTCAGAATAAATACTGTAAAATACCTCAGCTTTTATAGAAAATTTCGATGCTGCAAAATTTTGTGTTGTTTAAGGAAATAATTTGACACAATTTTTAAACTAGGAAAAAAAACCCCATAATTTTCTAACTTCTAATACATAATATAAAATTTATCTTTAAATAAATAACGCATTAATAAACACGTGCAAGAAACGAGTAGAAATATTACATGTGCCAAACAATTTTTATAATAAATTTTAAACAAGAAAAACTCACTTCTCAATATCAAAACTGACACTTTTCTTTTCTGTATCAACCACTGACTTGCAAATCCTACAACGTGTTTAGTTGCAAAATTGCTGTCAAGTACTTTTATGGCTTATCCATTCACCTACAAACAAATAATAAAAAAGTAGGTGGCACCTTATAAATTTATTATTAATGTTTAATATAAAGATTTTACTCAGTTTTCAAATCAGTATGAAATATTTTAATGTAGTATGAAATTATTCATTTCCTTGCTAAATTTTTGCCATATTCCATTTGCATTCTCTGAACGAGTATATTCTCATTTATATACCTTTTGATAAATAAATTAATTAAACTTCAATTTTTAGGGAAATACTTTTTTTATACTTGGAATCTCTACTATATATTCAGAATGCATGTATAATGATACATATAAAGTAGTTTTAAGGAAAATTTATAGTAGTTAATTGTCGGTTATCTTTTACTGCTAGTATTTTCATTTATGCTATTGTCAAAGTTCCCCCACAAGCACTTTTACCAGAGCACAGTTCTCGCTGTTGTTCTGTCTAGTTGTCTGTCATACTATTTTATTAATAGCTGGAAAGCACCTATTTTCCTAGGGTTTCCACTTTTTAGCATTGTCCAGCTTAATAAATTCGACGGTAAAGTGTAGACTTTATCACCATCGCTAGGAACCCATTAACATTGACTGTGATTGTCTCTTATAAAAAATAATGAGAACATACCTTAAGGCAGGACCAACCACAGTGGGTTAAAGATAAATGCCGATAAATTACTGTAAAATTATAAAACAGTTTACTACTTGTGACTCAGAACCATGAATGATTGAATAATTAAAGAAAAACCAATTTTTTAAAGGCTTTAAAGGTGGTGGTTCAACTGGATTTATAGGCCGAGCCTTTAAATCCAGAGGTTTCTATCAAGAAAAACTAATTTATTACCACCTGCTATAGACGATTGCGGATATTTTGCTTTCTGATTGGTTGTAAAAGCGAACACAAATAATGTCATTTCTAGGCTCGCTGGAATGTTTATGTTTGACTGTAAAAAGAGTCTATGGATTTAGAAATAACTTTGTCGAATAATTAATTGACCTACGTTATTGTGGAAAGCAATTTCACAACCAAAGAAAAGTTTTCCATATCTGAAGGTTAAAAACAAATACGAATGAAGGATTTCTTGAGGTGACGTAATCGTCCGAGTACGATACTAATACGAATGGGAATTTAAAGCAATCCAAAGCTTAACCTAATAAATTTCTATTTCCTAGTGATTATGCGCGCTACCATTCATCATACAACAAAGAAAAGCAGTTTAAATTATGTTCCTATATATTTGTTGTTGCATTGAAGAATTATATAAATATTTTTAGTAATAAATTGGCTTAATTGAAATTAAAGATATTTAATATTTATTGAAAACTACTAAGAGCTTGAAATTATCATAAACAAATACATTAAAGCATAAACAAATACATTAAAATCAATGTGTCTTTCAAGATATTCTCAGTTTTAATTTGTCCGTTATTTCAGGATGCAAACTGAAGAAGGGAAATTAAAGAATGTGGAGCAAAATTAACTGTTCCCTAAAAAGAAAAATATGTAAAAGATGGTTACCTAAGGTAATCTAGGGTAATATCTGCATGAACTTTATTCACAATCATGTAATTCTGCTGAGAAATTTTGGAATATAATTCTATATAAAATATCTCAAAATAATCCAGAACAGAGCATGAGCTTTGAGAAGATATGATTAAAGTTTGGTAGTATAAAATGCCTAAAGATGTGATGCAAAACTTTTGGATTCAATGCCTAAAAGAGAGATTGCTGTAATGGAAGCCAAAAGTGGCCCAACAACATATTAAATGCTTTTTGGTTCAATTACACTCATTTACTATATTTTCTTCTCAGAATAATTTGAAATTATTTCTTTATTTCATTCGATTTCTGATTACAAAGTACATTTTTTTGTCTGCCATTTTTTATGAAACTAAATGATTATTTTTATTGAATAAGTTAATCTTATATTTAAACTAATTTAACATGTTGACTTAAAAAAAAAATTCAGTTGAATTGAAAAATGTTCTTTTTAACTTATTCTAGAAAAAAAATGCTAATTTCCTCAAACTTGTAATACTTATAGCCAGTAGTGTACATCAATCATCTAAAACAATCTCAAATATTATAATTATACAATTTAGAACAATGAAAATATCTGGAAAGGGTTTGTTATCAGTTGGCAATGCTGGGCTTTAATTGAAAAATTAATTTTTCTTGATAAAATTTTATAATATTAGACATACATTAATTTTAATAACTCTGATAAGAAATTTCCACAAGGTATTTTTAAAAGTTATTAATTCTTTTTAAAAATACAAATTTTATTACCAAGCATTACAAAAAGCAACGTTAAAAAATAAATTGTTTACTTTATGATATTTGACAATATGAGTATAAATTGTCCATAAAAGTCTTTTTCACAACCTTTGGGGATGTCATAAATTTCATTGTACATAGATTTAAAAATACAAACTGCGATTATAAATACTACAAAAATAATCTGCTTGTGCCCACAAAAGCCTTTGTCACAATCTTTGAGGATGGCATAAAGCTGACTGCATACACATTTAAAAAAATAAACTACAATTATAAACTACTTAAACTACTACAAAAATAAACTACTTCTATTAAATATAGAAGAAAATAGAACCAACATTGCTCATTCTCCTCTAAGTTGAGTAAAACTGTTATTCCTATGGTTGCTAGTTGGCAACAAACAGTAAAATCTGGTTACAACAAACATTTTAAAGTTAAATACCGGATGATCAAAAAGTCCGTATAAATTAAAAAAATTCATAATAACCGGAAAAATAACCAAAATAAAAACTGCTTGCAGGGTTAGTATTGCTAGAGCATAGAATTTTTTTAAAAACAAAACAAAACAAAAAAAAAACTCAAGAGTCGATACACAGCGCTGATGTACACAAGTCAAAGAAAAAGAAACGCAAATAACAAACACAATGCCTCCACACCGTTTATTACAACAGTATGTGTTCCACATGACCACCACCACAGGGGTAACACAATGCAGGCGAGTTACAAATTCAGAAATGGCAGAGTACAGCAGGTCCGGTTGTATGCAAGATACCTCTCGGTGGTATCTTGCAGTTTCACTTCAGAGAGATTGGATGGATTGGATCGATACACCCGAAATTTTAAATATCCCCTCAACCAAAAGTGTGCCGGGGTCAAATCTGGAGACCGAGGAGCCATGGGAACCTGAAACGCCTGCTAATGATTTTGTCATCCCCGAATGTCTATATCAGGAAATCCTTGACCGAATTAGCAGTGTGACTAGTTGCTCCATCTTTCATAAACGTGACGGTAGATAGCGCATCTCTTTCACGTAAAGCTGGCACGACATTATCTGGCAAAAGTGTTAAATAACGCTGCGCATTCACCGTTTCCGTGTTCCACCCATTTACTGGGCACTCCGTTTCACAGAAGAAAGGTCCTATGATGAACGAACCTGTGAATCCACACCACATTGTCACTTTTGGGGAATGCAATGGTTTCTGTGTGTATTCACGTGGATTAGACGTTGACCAGATGCGACAGTTATGGGTATTAACGTCGTAATGAAGTGAAAAATGAGCTTCATCTGTCCACAAGATGTTAAAGACCCAGGTGGCATTCTGTTCGATTTTGGAGAAAGCCCACCTCGCAAATGCTTCCCTCTGTACGGTATCCGCTGGTAAAAGTTGATGGCACGACTGCAGTCTGTATGGATACAGATCAAGGATTCCATTCTCATAACTGTCTCATTTGCATATTTCCACCGAAGTTGATCGTACCAGCGCCATTTGTCGGCTGTTTTTTTTGAGTTACTGCTTTTCTGTTTAAAAAAAAATCCCATGCTCTAGCGATACTAACCCTGCAAACCGTTTTTTATTTTGGTTATTTTCCGGTTATTATGAATTTTTAAAGTTTATACGGATTTTTTGATTACCCGGTATCCAAAGAAAGTCATAAATATGGGCTACATACGTTATATTTTTATGTAATATTTTTTTACTTGATCATTCCAGAACAATATAGTGCATTTTCAAGATTCCAAGAAGAAAAAAAAGCAACAAATGAACTGATAAATCTATATTTTTAAAAGAAGTAGAGGTGCTATATACATGTTGAAAATTTCTTTAATATCTTCAGCATATATTTTATTGGCAACATTAGGTATTAGAGCTTCAATATTATTCTAATAGTATTTTAGAAGACTACATTGGGTACGTTGCCAAAAGGCAACACAGGGCATTTAAGAGTTAATACTCATTATATTGGATTTTTTCGATATTGATATTCGAAATAATAAATCCAATTAAATATTGGATTGAATCGATTGATAGAGTGCTGATTGCCATTAAAAAGGCAGTTACGCAACTAGATGTGAAAACAGTCCTATACATAAATAATATGTAACCCACAGCGTTACGTACAAGGGAAATATAGGCATGTTCATATGTTTATTAAAAAATACGAAAATGAAACATAAATTGAATATTTTAAAATAATAGATAAAAATTGCAACCAGGTTAAAAAAATCAAAAAAAATTTATATTATATTATAAACTACTCTTATACAGTTTAAATTTTGATGAAAACTAAAGTAAAAATCAATATATACATTTTTATTTAATAAGGGTATAATTTTAAAATTAATAATGCTAAAAGAATTCTCCTCTTCCACTTAGGCTTTTGGAATCCACAAACCCTCGAATTGGATGTAGGTGTGCATCATTTAAGTTCTAAATATGTACTTGTAGTTGGCAGTGAGTGTGAGAACTTCAGTCCTTAATATAAAATTTCAACATTCGTTCTTCACTAATTCGAGTTACATATATACGTACCTACGTCACGTTGAAACTAATATACATTCATAGAGGTATGGACAAAATGGATATTTAAAGTTTCAAAGTTAAATTTTCTTGTGTTGTTCGTACAGATATGTTATCTCGCCGAGCGGCTTGCGATGTTTCTACTTCCGATTGTAAGTCATACCCTAATCATCTAGATATGATTTCGCATGGGTCTCGTATAAGGAGCAGGTATGGAGGCCCATACGCGATGCTTACAATATATAAAGCCAAAATTAGTGAAACTAGATTCAGGCATGATTAAAATTGGGCATTTCCGTTGAACACCGAAATTTTAAAATACCCTTTTTTTGCTTCGTTTAACAGTAGATTTAAGGACCAAGCCAGTTTGACTCATTAAAAATTTGATCACTATATATATATATAAAACTTTAATATCACTTTTCAAAAACATACGTTGGTTTTTAGTTAAGTAATAAAATATATGTAAACTTTCATTCCTCTTCCCCTCAGACCCCTTCATTTCGCATTATCAAATGGGGTATACCTATTTTCACGGTTGTAAGCCAATTTGACTCATAGAATGGTTTAACAGTTAATCGCATAACATGAAATGTATTGGTCCTATCAGGCCTGGGATATTCTCGAATTGGCTGAAGAGCTAAGAAGTAAATATAGAGAACACTTCCATTCCAATGACAGGAATTCATGCTACTGACTCACGGAAGAATGGTCAAGTTCAACAATCATGCAAAAGAAACAAATGTAGAAACCATTGTGCTAAATGTAATAGAAATGTTTGCGGAAAATGTGTTTCAAAAACAGATTTTATACGCAAAAAATGTTTTCCATGAATTTTTTTATAATAAACATTTTATTTAAATTAATTTGGAACTATTTTCTTTGCAAAAAACTTCAATTTTCTTGTATGAGTCAAATTGGCTCACGTAAAAATAGGTATATGATCAATATCCTTAAATCTAGTGTTAAAGAAAGTAAAAATTAATAAATTGATCCAAATGTAATAATTTATGCTAGGCAGAAGATGTACTTATGGGGGAGTGGAATCTGGAACCTTCCGGAAGTACTTTTAGTGCAATACAAGCATTTTTAAAACTTAATTTGTGTGACATTACTAGTCTTCACTGCAAACATTTGGTTTAGTTTGGAGCTAACGGTTTACTCTTTTGTAGCAGGAGGTATAATGAGATAGGGACCTACTGCTTAATTCCGATTCCAAATGGCTACGAACATCCATGTCACAGTGGATTTCGAACCCTTGAACTCCTAAACCGAAGATCAGCTCCTAACTATCCGGGCATCGTTCGAGTCAGTGATCATATTGAAAGATAGTTATCTATATGAAAACAGTAACAACATTTCATTGTAATTGAACTAGTCACAAGAATTTGGTTGGTTGGTTGGGAGCACTACGATCTACTTTTTGCAACACTAGGGTTAATGAGACCTGGACCTACTGTTTAAAGCCAGTTCCGAACAGCTACGAACATCCATGCCTCAGTGGGACTCGAACCCACGAACTCCGGTTCCGAAAGTCAGTGCCCTAGCTATTCGGCCATCTTTCGGCCCATAAGAATTTGGAAAATTTAGCATTTCTTTCAGTGCATATAGGCACGACTATAAATGCGAATGAGGGTTTGGACAAACTGGTATTAAAGCTAGATGAAATAATTTACTAATATAAATTTAAAAATTGCTAATTATGTCATACTGTTTCCAAATTTAGATGATATAGAAGGTATATAATTCTATAAAAGAAAAACAAAAGGATATAAATTCCTTTCTTAAGTTTAAAAATTTTTTCTACTTATTAATAAAATTTGTTTAAATTTGTTTTGTAAATTCTGGAGCGTAAATTAAATATGTTCCAGTATTTATCAGGCAAATTTAAACTTGATAAAAGTGGACCGTAAATTAAAAGACACAACGTGGTTACAAATATAATTAAGAAACAATGAAATTACCTACAGCATTACTGATCTGTTTCAAGACGTACTTATGTATAAGTACAAAATTAAAGATGTATGTATATATGTATGAATGTACTTTGTATGTTGTTGTTGTGACTCATCCCCCTGCTGTAGGAAAACCAACATTAGGTATAATAGACGTCGTCGCAATTTGCGACGTCCATGAATAAGGCTCCTCTTTAAGTGAGGAAACACGAGGGCTAAAGACTGACTTACCAGTATGTAGCCTCCACACTATAGCCAATTGTTTACCACTTCCTGATGGTGACCTTGGACGATGGTTTACATGTTGCATCCACACACTGGACCACTAAATGAGCCGAGAGCGTGGATTCGTCTATAGGGTCTACTGCTCACTTTAGACTAGCTTCTCAATATAGAATAAGCTCCCATATGAAAATACTCATATGTGTTATTATGTGTAACTACATTTAGTAGTTTATCGCTATTTTGGCTAGTGTAGGAAATAATCGCCAATTGAAATAAGTATGTAGAATTGGCTCTCACTCTGCCTTGGGATGCGACGAAAATTTAAAATATAGGATAGGCTCCCAAATACCAATCAGACATAGGATTTATTTAGATTTCGCTTTATTATCGCGTAATTTATTCACGTAATATTATTTTAATTGTTCAATATATACAATGTAAAAAGCATAATTTAATGCAGTTAAACCACAATCTATGATAAATATATATTATTTACAGTATCACAAAAAATTAATAAAAAATAAGTTTCATGCTATAATTAGTAATTTTGTTTTCTTAAACGACTTTGTCCCCTTTTCTTTTTAAATAAACAGATAAATGTAAGAGAAAACAATTTATGTGCTAGGCTACTGTTTATTTCTTTATGAAATCAAAGCTATCGTAGCTACTTAGAGTCAAAAAGCAACAATAGACTTTCATAGGAATTATCGCCAAGTGAAAAAATGTGGCTAACATGAGCGCATGCGCTGTGACTACTCTCATAGGGAGCCTATTCTAGATCGAGCTTTTACACGCACTTTGGTTGGGCATCTGGCTGCCTTTAATCTTTGAAGAAAAACCGCTTTCGAAGCTATCCTCCGCCAAGGTCATTTTATCGTCTATCATCATCGACCGCAACAAGCAATATCCCCTCCAGACTATGGTAATGTCTTGCAGTGGATCACAATGAAGAGGAGACTTTTAAAATGGGTCCTCCAACCTTAAAAGCAGATACCAATCAGAAAGACCCCCCTGGCTTAGCTTATCAACACTAGAGAACATTACACTTAAGGCCCTATTTTGTGTGTCTTAACCTCCATCGATGAACACAGTGGATCTTTGGTAGATTCTAGCCTCAATCCCGCTACTTTCAGTTACGAGCTTGCGGCCTTTACCTACTGACTTACCACTGATCGCCTAGAATGCGCGCGTGTGTGTAATGAACAGTTCTTTCATGAGATTGAAAGTTCACTGTACTTTATAGACTCCCCGAAAAACAAGGCCGAACTCTGGCCGATTGGTTAGGGCGCTGATCATTGGTACCGGAGTTCATGGGTTCGAATCCTACTATGGCATGGATGTTCATAGCCGTTCGGAATCGGCTTTAAGCAGTAGGTCCCGGTCTCATTAGCCCTCGTGTGCAAAACGGTAGACCGAAGCGCTCCAAACCAAACCAAACCAAACCCCGAAAAACAATTCTGGCTACGTCACTGGCTAAGCTACCACGAGGATGACGAGAGACCGAAGCAACAGTAAAACTTCAAGTCTTAATAAAATTAAACATCAATAGCAAGTGTTAAGTAGTTGACAAGGTTTGACGCTTCATTTTGATAAATTATTCAATCGTTTAAACCAGCCGTGGCAGTAAAATGCAATAGTTAAAGATAAGAATTTCGTCTATTTAACCGTGCTGTTGTCATGGATGATTGATTATCTGAAACGGTGGTGGAAATTCGCCCACTAACTCTTAATTTGGGTGGAAGGAAAAATGATCTATTACGAAAACGATTGTAAAATAGAATATACTCTGATAGAAAGAAAGGAAGGACAGGAGCCTCTCTCCAGACACATAGAAAACAAAACAAAACAAAAAAAGCTGTAAGATTAAAGTTTTTGTTTAAAAAATTTAATCTTAAAGATTTAAAAAGCTTTAATAAACTTTGTTTCATCTAAAGAATCTACGATCCAAAATGAGAAAATGCATGGATAGCTAAAAGAAAAAACTATACTAAATTTAATAAATATTAACAATTTGCGAACTTATCAACTCAAGAAATAGTCTGTAAATTGGTAATGACGATAATAAATCTGTCCTAGTGCTCATTTGTCAGGTTTGCCAAAATATGAACCCTACTGATAAGACAAATTTTGGAAAGAAACACAAAATTATGATTTACTTAACATTGAATAAATTAAATAAATAAAATTTAATTCAAAATTAAAATAAAGGGTTTGCAAAATTTAGTCCCGGTTTCACGGAGAGCCTAAGTATCAAATTGTATGCCTCTATGTTATACCGTTTATGCACAGTCGTGTTTATATACATCCAAACTAAATATTATATATATATATATATATATATATATATATATATATATATATTTATATATATATGTATGTATGTATGTATGTATGTATGTATATATATATATATATATATATATATATATATATATATGGGCATATATCTTTAAATATACACTCAAGAGCCAAAACATTATGGCCACTAGTTCAGAACGAATTGGCCCACCTTTGGAGCGCAACACAGCTTCAACCCGCCTTGTCATGGATGTCACAAGTCCTTGGTAGATGGCCGGAGACAGATTGTACCAGATGTTTAAGTAACAGTTACGTAAATCCGAGATATTGCGAATTGGTGGTCTTTGAACTCTGAGCTGCTGTCCCATGATATCCCAATTGTGTTCTATCGGATTAAGATCCGGTGAGTTAGGCGGCCAGGAGATTAACTGGAATTCAGCATCATGTTCCTGGAACCACTCCAATACAATTTCAGCCTTGTGACACAGGGCGTTGTCCTGTTGGAACATTCCATTTCCAGCTAGAAAAACAGAGGCCATGTAAGGGTGCAACTGGTCCGCAATGATGTTCAGATACCCTGTAGTATTCATAGTCTGCTCTATCACAACCACGGGTTCCAGAGACGCCCGGCCTGTGTATGACCTACTGTACATTGAGGAAGCAAATGTTCGCCAGGAAGAAGAAGACGAATCCTGACACGGCCATAGGCGTGATGGATGACAAACCGTAATCCATCTGACCAGGCAATTCTCTCCTACTGATCCATGGACCAGTCGCGATGTTCCCGGTTGAAGCGTAGGCGCAGTTGACGATGACGCTTGTTCAGCAAAGGCACATGAGTGGGACGTTTGCTGCGTAGCCCCATATCCAACAGTATCCGCTGTACAGTGTGCTCCGATGCTATTCTACTTGGCCCTGCATTGTATTGGGTTGTCAGCTGAGCCACTGTCTGGCTCTGGTTTCGCTTCACCATGAGAGACAGTCTGCGACGACCTTTTTCTTTGATAACGCGTGGACGTCCAACACTATGTCGTCTACTGCTGATTTCACCGTTATTCATCCACTTTGCATAAGTACTAACAACTGTAGATCGAGAACAACCCACGAGCCGTGCAGTTTCGGAGATACTTGTTCCTAGCCTTCGAGCCATTACAATCTGCCCTCTATCAAAATAGCTTAGATCCACAGTCTTTCCCATCACACACAGAAGTAAGTGAAAGAAGGATTCTTCAGGATCACAGGATGGATCCGCACAGAACTGCCTGGGCCTAGCCCTCTAGTTCTGTGATACATATGAATTTGGGCAAACACTATTGAATTGTATTGGCTATGGTTGGGAGAAGAGAATAAGAAGAAAGGGCAATGGTTGCTTGAGTTTGGGCAGGAAACATAACACGAATAATAAAATAATAATAAGTTCGGAGAAACAGTCTAATTCTGACCAAGAGTCAGAAAAGCGAAAAAAGCTTAATTGCAGTTTAAGCTGACATAAAAGTTAAAGAACATTTTTATTTTTATTTTTATTTTTATTTTTATTTTTATTCTTGATTCTTCAGAATCTTCAGCAGCAGTTAAATACCACTTCCCCCTGATCACGTGCCTTCCACGTCATCCATTTGGTTTCATTCATTGCAAAATGTAGGGGTGGTCATAATGTTTTAGTTCTTGAGTGTATTTAGATCATTACATATATTTGTATACAGGTGTGTGTGTGTGTGTAGAGTAATGATATTTTAACCATCTTCAGGATCTTCAGGATGGTAGGTCAACTGGATTTCCTGGGCCGGGCCCTCTAATCCAGAGAATTCTAACAGTAAGCATAAAATAACAACGAGCAGAAAAATAAAACAACTAAAAGGGGAAAGAGGGGATAGGGAGGTGGATTCGTGAGTTCAAGACACAAAAATAAAGAGTAGAAAGTTTAGGGATAGAAACAAAACACATATTTTTGCGGCCAGTGACATCCATACAGAATTCGTGAAGGAAACAAAGTTAGCATTTAAAACTCAGAAGTTAACGTTAAAAATATATATATATATATATATTTAAAAATGTGGAAATAAGCTTAAGAAAAATAAAAGTAAAGAAAATTGTAAATAATTAAAAATTATATGAGAAATTGGAAAACATGGCAACGTGGGGGACAAAATCATGAACCTCAGGTTCGCGAATCATAGCAGGGCAAGCACTCTGCTAGATGCTCCACGCCTTCACAGTTAAAAAATACTTAATAGTAATGATATCAAAAATACTGTCTATTGTAGAGATTTGCACAATATGTTCCTCCCTCACAGAAGGAGCGGAGAGCCAGATCAGAACTAAATAGAAATATCAGAAAACGTACGATTTATGATGTGTGGCCAATTTTAAGAAATTTTAAAACTTTTTTCTTACATTTTGAAGATTTTTAATAATTTTTTTCTTGAGATTTTTTGATTTTTTATAAAGACAATACAAAAACATTAAGGATCTTTGCCAAGAATGGCCAAAGGCCTTCTTCTATTGCTAGCTTCAGAAGGGTCGTAATTGACTAGATTATTGATTAAATCATTGCATAGATTTTTATGAAATTTAACAGAAAGATTGTAGATGAAATTTGGAATAAGAAGAATTTTTAATTCTTCATGAATTTTAGTATTTCTAAAATACCAGGGAGCATTAATTATTTCCCTAAGAATTAAATTTTGAATAGTGGTAAGAATTTTAATATTAGAATCTGCTGCATACGACCATACTGGAGCTGCATAGGTAACAATTGGACGTAAAAAGGAAGTGTAAATGAGCAGCTTAATTTTAGGATCCATTTTGCTATGACGAGAAATTAAGGGGTACAGAGCTCGTTTAGCATTGGTATATTTAGTTTTAACCGAAGTAAAATGTTGCTTCCAAGTTAAGTTTTTGTCTAGAGTTACTCCTAAATACTTAATATTTTAACCATAACTAACACCAACTTAATTATAATAATAATCTAAAATAAATTTCTGGCGATTTTATACCTAAAATTACAACCTTTGAGGAAAAGTCTTTGTTTCTCTTCTAACTGAGGTAACCTTTGGCGATTTCGAGACCACCAAATTAATTTTTGCTTAGCTTATTTATTCTTATATATCTCCTTAACTTAACTTGGTTTCACTTCCTAAGAGTCATTATGGTATTAATCTTAACATTCTGATTGGCTTGTTAAGTTGCATTTCACAGCACTATATAAAGTAATGTAAAACGTTTTGGCATGCGGGAGTCATGGAATGTGCGTATAAATTCAACATTTTATGTCTTCAAATTTTGCTGTATTTTTACACGGCCGGTCGACTTCACTGTATTCAGTTTGGATACTATTCTAACTTTGTACTGGGTTAAAACCACCCATTATATATATATATATATATATATATATATATATATATATATATATATATATATATATATATATATCCCTCCCTCCCTCTCTCTATATATATGTATATATATATATTATATATATATATATATATATATATATATATATATATATATATATATATGTAATCCAGGAATTATATAACTGCTTGACTAATTTGAAATTATAGCCCCTATTCTTTTTACTTGCCCGAGCTACTGGGGAAGAAGCTTCAGCACCTGGATTATTGAATTAAATTACAATCGAGCCATTTTGGTAAAAAGAACAGGCATAGTTCGTAGTGAAGCTTAGACTTTATTCATTACCTGCTAGAAATGAGAACTTTACCAGTCAATGACAGACAAGAGAATGACACGAAAAACACTTTATTCGAACAGAGATGTACCCAAAAGTGAAGACAGATGGAATTTTCCCATGGGCAAGAAACTTAGTCAGAAAATTTAACTTTTATATCAGGAGAAAAGCCGGGCCATTTGCCGGCAACAGCAGGAAAACGTGTTGAATGGGCAGAAAATGTACATCTATTAGACAGAAACCTTTGAGAAATGTATTGGAAGAATTTTAAGTCGAAGACACTCCTTTCATTAAGACATTTTGTGGCTGGGAAAATAGATTTTAAGGAATTAGAATGGGAGAGAGGAGGTTTTTCAGGAAATATTAAAGGGAAATAATTGTGATTTATTACACACACACACACACACACACACATATATATATATATATATATATATATATATATATATATATATATATATATATATATATATATATATATATATATATATATATGATCGTGTAGCACCAAGTATTTTAATCAGTAAATATGTGAAATAGATATAAAGGACGGGACCGAATTTTCAGTTTTTAATTATTTACAATTGCAATAACTGATAATTAGTGACTACTAAATTTTTGAAGCCCTCCATTGAATAAAAAACGCTGATATTTTAAAAGCGAATCTCAGACCACCTTTTGCTACAATTTATTGATTTTCCGTTGGAAACATAAGGAATAATGACATAAAAAAATCATTACAGTCCAAGTGGGTCATGGGTTTTCCCGACGAGTGCTATGAAAATATTCAATAGGAGTCAACGTAATAATATCGATTGAAAAAAATAGCTTGGTTTTTTTTTCTTTAGTTGTAGTGAATACACTTATTATCTATGAGGTATTTAAAAGTTTAGTATGACGCGTCTTGTATAATCCATAATTCACCACAGTATGTACATTTTCTGCGTTGTATTTCGTAGAAAAATTTTTGCTGTTTGGTTTCATAAGTGCGAATTAAAGGTATTAACGTATATTATGGCTTTATTCACATTTCTCTTCTGTCTTCACTCTCTCTCTTGTGTCACTTTCTTTCCCCTTCTACACTCTATTTTGCCTCCTTTTCTTTTCCTCTTTTTCTTGTCTCCCTTTCTTCACCCTTTCTTTTCCTCTATCTCTATTGTCTCACTTTCTTCTCCCCTTTGCCGAACGATGGCCGAATGGTTAGGGTGCTGACCTTCGGTATAGGAGTTTGTGGGTTCGAATCCCACTATGGCATGGATGTTCGTAGCCATTCGGAATCGGCTTTAAGCAGTAGGTCCCGGTCTCATTAGCCCTCGTGTTGCAAAAAGTAAACCGTAGCGAAAAAAAAAAAAAATCATATCAAACTTCTCCCCTCCCCCCTCTCTTTTCTTTTAGTGTCTTGTCTCCTTTCCTTCCCACTCTCTCTTTTCTCCTTCTTGTTCCTCTCTCTTGTCACTTATTCCTGTCTTTTTCTCTTACTTTTTCTTGTCTAACTTTTCTAACTCATTCCTGTCTCTTGTCTCTGCTCTCTCTGTCTTTTCCCTTTCTTCACTCACTCATTCTCTCTTATCTCTCTCTCTTCACCCTCTGTCTTTTTTTCTTTCTTTTCTCTCTCTCTTGTCTCCTTCTTTCTGTCTTTTAAATCTCTTCACTCCATCTCTTTCTATGTATATATATATATATATATATATATATATATATGTAATCCATTTTTTATAAAACTCCTTCACAAGGAGAAAGTTCAACAGCTAGCATTCATAAAGTACAAAGATGCAGTCGGGTCTCATATTCAAGAGAACTCAGAAGTCTATTTTAAAACTTTATTTCAGAGAGGCAACACATCACATCTGTCTTTCTGGACAAATTACAATCAAAAACCACAGAGTTCACTCTGCTTTCACACAAGTACATCCAAGAACGCTGACAACAAGAATTTTCCCACAACAAAAACAACTTACTAAGCGAATTAACTGCAATATCAGCAAAACGCGAAAACATGTTCCGATAACACCTGGGAAATTGCTGTATAGACAGAAAGTTTACAGCTTTATGACAGAAAGGAATGTTAAGTGGAAAATACTTCGTTGATTAAACCATTTAGAGGCTGATAAAAATATCTAGATGAATTAAAATAGGAGAGAGGAGGTTTTTGAAGAAATATTAAAGTTAAATAATTTTGATATATTACAGATCCCCCCCGAAAAAAAGAGAAAATCGTCTCGCTGATGGGTGACATTTTCACAACTTATTATAGTACAAATATATGATTATCAAAATTTTTTACAAGAAATTGTAACATTAAATGAATAATTTAGTGTAGAAGAGTCAGAACTGTCTTTCTAGTGTGTCAGAATTGGAGACATCAGGGTTACAGAGTCAGAAGCTTGGTCTGTAACTCATCATAAGTAATTACACACCATCACATCAAACTTTAAAACTATCAAGTTATACCGTTCCTCTGACTCTCCTGCACCATCACAAAAACTCTATACAGAATCAATATATAAACAACTAAATAATGAAAATATAATATATAATGAATATAAACAAAAACATAATAATACACGCAAATGAAGGTTTACAGTAAACAAGTATTTAAGAAAGTTTATCATTATGAAATTCAATTTTTTTTCCTAAGCAAAATGTTCAAATTATGCTTTATTAAAATTTTACTGAAATAGACTTTGGAGAAGGAAAATGGCTGTCCTCTGTGGTGACCAACGTGAAAATTGTTAGTGACCCCGAGGGTGCTCACACAAAACGACAAAAGGTTCATCCCTCTGTGGGAGGCGACTACCTATTGCTTTTATGACAGGGCTCTCCAACGTTATGACATTTATGAACAACATTTTGAACCTTTTATTTCTTTTTTCTCTACCAAAGATCAGAGGTATGCGGGTAACAGTTTCCCACATCTTGATCAGCTACAAACGTTACTCATCTTCAGTGTGGAAAAACAGAAACACAATACTCAGATTGAACTTCAAAATATCTCGGAGAGTGGAAGGGCTTGCCTCGAAGGCGATGACGGGATGACCGTTCATGACCTAGAGGAAGTTGAAGAGCAAAAACGACAAAGGACTCGCCTAAGCTATCCCTTGACTTTGCAGAGGGTCTCTCCGGAGTTAAATATTAGAAAAAAATTAATTCCACACTGAAAATCAAACTGAACTACTCTTCGAAACATTGTTCATTTGTAAGTTTTAACTATCCTGTATTTAATTCACATTAGGAATTTAGACGTAAAACTGCATTATCTCTTAAATTTCAATCAAATTTTCATACTTAAAATGAAAACATTACCTCTTCTATGAAAATTCTCCTAATTAATCAAATTAGATATTCCTTGTCTTGTAAACATTCACTTACTATTTTGAAATAACACACCATGAATTCAAAGAATAAAAAACACATTTATAGTTATTATGAGAAACTACGAATATAAAAATGTAAAAATATAAAATACTTGAACACTTTAAATCAAATAATTTTTGCAATTCACTTTTAGAAAGCAGGATCTCAAATTTACTATGTCCAAAATTTATATTATCAAGATTCTCAAAACACATATGTTTAGAAATAATAGTAAAATATGAAAGTCATAAAAATATTTCAACTGATTATCTTTTAGATTCACTGAAATTAATAAAAAGCAAAATTCAAAAACGATGAATTGCAAATTGGCTAAATATAAAAAGTGAGTACTATAATAAAATATAAAAAACACAGATATCTAGAATCGTCAAGTTCGTAATCATCAGAGCAGTCCTTCGAATCAAACCCGTAATCCCAAAACACACTCAACAAAAGTATCAAAACAACAATTCAACTGACGAGTGTCAACACATCTGTTTACTACTGTATAAATCCCGTTCGCAATTGTACAGTCAAAACAACTCTTACATTTTGCGTCCGAACATCACATGAAAGCATTTTAAAACTCCTGTACTTCAGGTCGAACCGAAACTGCCACGTCATGATAATTTAGAGGTCACAAATAAAATTTACAATGTTCAAGTGCTTTTTCGCTTTCCAATGTCTCTATTGACCAAGGTCACAGACACTCCATTCGTTGGACTGAAAGTTTTTCATTCTCTCGTGCTATCGAATTTTAATAACTGTATTTCCATCGTTCTTGGTATTATTTATTTTCTCTGTCTTGGAATAATTTTGACTACAAATTGGAATTTTAGTTTTTCTAACATTTAATTTAAAATTTTCTGCAGGATTAAAATGTCTTAGTCTAGTTGAATGAACTATTTCACTTTCTTGTTTAGTAAGAGGATTGGGTTTGTTAATCTCAAAATTTACACTTGAAAGTCGCTTTAGAATTACAAAGGGTCCCGTAAACACTGGATTCAGCTTTGGAGTGTTTGGATATGAGAAACTTTCTAGTATTACTTTATCACCTACTTTAAATTTAGATTCTTTGAAATGGGTGTCATATCTTTCTTTATTTATTTCATGATTTCTTATAGTCCTCTGTCTAGCAATTTTCCTAGCTTCTTCGATTGGAGGATACATTTCCTGATTGTCTATTAAGGTTTGATATGGTAATTTTCCATGCATTAAATAAGAAGGAGGAAATTTTGTTACAGTGTGAGGGGTGTCATTATAGTCCTCAGTTACTTCACGTAATAATTTGGTCCACGAAATGTTACCAGGATATGAAT